>CM047813.1:4339215-5539215 GCA_026214975.1 Gentiana macrophylla | reverse complement strand
CCTTGTAGATTCGAGCGTTTTCATAAGAATCGAGGCGAAATTCTTCTAATTCGTCAATTGAAGCAATCTATGATCACCGGCTGACCTTAGGATCGAAATTCAGAAATCTAATAGCCCGGAAGGCTCGGTGTTCTAACTCAACCTGGGAGATGACAAGACTTACCAAAGACTAGCTTATAGGAGAACAACCAATTGGTGTTTTAAAAGGCATTCAGTATGCCCATAATGCATCATCTAATTTAAGCGCCGCTTTTACGATTTGAATCAACTTTTTTTCCACGATTCTTTTAATCTCTCTATTCGACACCTCTACTGTCCCTTTGGTTTGCGGATGATAGGCGTTCTAACTTATGCGTTACACCATATTTCTCAATTAACTTAGTAAATGGTCGATTGCAAAAATGTGAACCTCTATCACTAATGATTGCCCTTGGAATGCCATATCTAGTGAATATGTTCTTTTTAAGGAATCGTATGACAACTTTGGTATCATTAGTAGGAAGAGCTCAAATTTTCTACCCATTTCGAAACATAATCTACCATTACAAGAATAAATCTTTTTCCAAACGATATAGGAAAAGGCCCCATGAAATCTATACCCCAAACATCAAATAACTCACATTCTAAAATAGGTTGCATAGGCATTTCATGTTTTTAGATACATTTCCCATTTTTGACAAGATTCACAAGATTTAACATACTTATAAGCATCTTTATATAGTGTAGGCCAATAAAAACCACATTGTAAAACTTTAAAAGTAGTTTTCCAACCTCCATGATGACCTCCCGCCTCACGATCATGACAAAGCGATAAAATACTTAAAATTTCATTATCAGGCACACATTTTTACGATTATCCCATCCGAACATTTACGGAAAATGTCCGGTTCCTCCCAATAATAAAATTTTAAGTCGTGAAAAGAACTTCTTCACATTTGCCAAGTCCAATGAGACGGAATATAATCACGAGTTAAGTAATTAATGATATCTCCAAACCAATGTGACATTTCCTTAGAAGGAATTCTATTTTTAATAAGCTGCATGGTTGAAGGAGTATCTATTCTAAATAGTTGTTCATCAGAAATGAATCTTTAATTTCATTCCCTATCTCTTCCTTAGTTTCCATTCTACTTAGATGATCCGCTACTACATTCTCACTTCCTTTTTATCTTTAATTTCAATATCAAATTCTTGAAGTAGGAGAATCCATCTAAGAAAGCGTGGTTTCGCATCCTTCTTACTTAGTAAATACTTGAGTTGAATGGTGCAGTGTAGATTATTACCTTAGAACCAACAATATAAGATCTGAACTTATCTAAGGCAAAAATTACATTGGCATGATTCTTTTTCGTAGTTGCATAATTAAGGTGAAATTGCGTTTAATGTGTGGGATGCATAGTAAATAGCTTTGAGAATTTTGTTATACCTTTGACCTAAAACAGCTCCTACAGCTAAATCGCTTGCATCACACATAATCTCAAAAGGCAAATCCCAGTCTGGTGCTACCAATACTGGTGCAGTAATCAACTTCGCTTTCAGGGTCTTAAATGCTTCCATACATTTACTATCAAAATTAAAAGGTACTTCTTTTTCAAGCAAATGACTTAGAGGTTTTGCTATCTTGAAAAATCTGCAATAAATCTCCCATAAAATCTCTGCATGTCCAAGAAATCCTCTTGAGTCCTTAGATTAAGCGGTGGTGGTAATTTTTCAATCACCTCGACTTTAGCTTTATCAACTTCAATTCCTATTTCGTAGATTCTATGACCTAGAACAATTCCTTACGATACCATTAAATGACATTTTCCCGATTTAAAACTAAATTGGTATCCTCACAAGCGTTGTAACACTTTTTCTAAGTGCGACAAACATTTACCAAAAGAATCTCCGTAAACACTAAAGTCGTCCATAAAAATTTCTAAGAATTTCTCAACCATATCGGAAAATATAGACATCATACATCTTTGAAAGAAAGGTGAGCATTACATAAACCAAACGGCATTCTTTTATAAGCAAAAGTTCCATAAGGACATGTGAAAGTAGTCTTTTCCCTATCTCCTACGCAATGAAAATCAGTAAATATCCTGAATAACCATCTAAAAATGATAATACTTATGACCACTTAAGCGTTCCAACATTTGAACTATGAATGGAAGCGGATGATGATCTTTCTTAGTATGATCATTTAGTTTTCTAAAATCAATGCACATTCGATAACACTGTAATTTCCCTTGTTGGAATCCATTCATTCTTATCATTCTCTTTCCTTTGTGAAACCTCCTTTCTTTGGTACAACTTGAGTTGGACTTACCCATTCACTATCTGATATAGGAAAGATTATCCCCATTTCTAATAGCTTAATCACCTCTTTCTTAACGATTAACTGTAAATTCGGGTTGAGGCGGCGTTGCGGTTGAATACAAGGTTTAGCGTCTTCTTTCAGAATTATCTTATGAACACAAATCTCAGGGCTAATACCTCGAATATCGGCAACTGTCCATCCAAAAGCTTTCTTATGCTTTCTTAACATTCTAAGTAATTGATCTTCTTGTTGCTCAGTTAAAGTTGATGAAATAATAATCGGTAATAGATTATCAGTTTCAAGAAAAGCATATTTGATTTAAAGGTAACGGTTTCAATTCAGATTCTTCGTGGATCTTCTATTGACGATTTAAGAACCGGTCCTTCTAGTTCTAACTCCAAATACTTATGCCATGGTGGCTTAAAAGTAAAGCTTCCTTTATCTAGAGAAAGGATTATCTCTTTCATTTCAATGTCTTCCTCATCTTCTTTATAGATGAGACGAGTTAAGCATTCTTCTAATCTGTCTTCAAAAGTTGGTAATCGATTATCATAGAGCAGAATGAATATCTTCTATAAAAGAACATGATTCTGATGATGTATATGGATGGTTCATAGCTTTGAAAATATTGAAAGCAACTTCATCTTCATTGACTCTCAAAACTAATTCTCCTTTACGAACATCGATTAAAGTTCTTCCTGTAGCTAGAAATGGACGACCTAGAATAAGTGGCGCTGAATATCCTTCTTCCATTTCCATAACTACGAAATCTACTGGAAAATAGAATTTGTCTACTTTAACCAATACATCCTTAATCATTCCTTTAGGGTACTTAATCGATCTATCTGCCATTTGCAGAGTCATTTCAGTCTTAATAAGCTTTCTATGCCTAGCTTTTTATAATCCTCATAAGACATGAGATTTATACTAGCTCCAAGATCACATAAGACCTTCTTAAATGAAATCCTCCAATTTCACATGGAATCGTAAAACTTCCAGGATCTTTCGGTTTAGGTGGTAACTTATCTTTGCAGAATTGTAGAACATTCTTCATTCAGGCATATATTCTCATAGTCCTCTAATTTTTTCTTATTTGATAGTATATCTTTGAGAGAAACTTTTCCATAGGCGGGTATATTAATCGAGCTTCAATAATGAGGATATTAACATGAAGATGACGAAAAGTATCAAGGAAACGAGCATACTTCTTATCAGTTTTTGCCTTTTTGATTTGATCTTTAGGAGGGTAAGGTAAAGATTTCTAAATCTATAACCTTTGGCTCCCTAGTCAATTTCTCTTTTCCTTTTTCCTTAAACCTTTGAGTATTACTTAGTCGCCATGTTTCAGGTTCTTGAATTTTTTCTTTTAAATTGTTCCCTGAATCAATCTCTACTTCAGACTCTTTCGGTTCTTCCTGTTTCTCATCCTTATTACTAGTTTCATCTATTCTAACATGTTCCTTGAATAAATTCCTTAAATCTTTATCCATAGGGTCTTTCAAAATCCTAGGGATTTTTACCCAATTTTCACCTTCATTCTCAGATTCCAGACTTCTATTCCTTTTCAAGAAATTCTCTATAATTTCTTCTTCCTCATCGATGAATTCAATTTCATCTTTAGTTTCATCATTCTTTCCATCTAAATCATCTTCTACTTCATTATTCCCAAAGTTTTCAACCCCATTGCTTCCATGAGCTTCCTACTTCTCGTAACTACAACATTTACCTCTCTTGGGTTTTTTTTCGGTGTTACTTGGTAATCCTCCGGGGGTCTACTGTTGTTACGTTCACCTTCCCTACTCAAATGATCTTCCATATTCCTCAATGAGGCTTCTATCGTTCTCATTCTGGTATCATGTCCACTCATAGATGTTTTCATTGTACTCATATCTTTAGTGACTGTACCAATAGAATTCATCATTGTTTCCATATTCTTAGCTTGAGTAGATACTACACCCATCATATTTTCCATTAGTTTTTCCCATTTTTCAACTCCTTCTGCAGGTTGAGTTGAACTCTGAGTTACTGGTATACTTTGAGTGGTATGTTGAGGATAGGATCTAGGTAATGATTGTAAATTCTGATTAGATGTGTTTTCTTGATAAACTTGGTTATTATTCTATATGGGATTTGGATATGGCGGTTGTCCTGGCTTACTAGGGTTTTCAGACCATCGATAAGTTGGATGATCTCTTCTAATAGCATTAAACGAGTTCGAGTATGCATTGTTCAAATTCCTATGCTGTTGAAGAAAACTCACCTCCTCTCTTGAATATCCTGTTGGTTCTTCACTCCCTAATGACACATTATCATGACTTGAGTATTCATTTGGTGTACTATTTTACGAACTTAGGTTCTTATTCTGTTGTAGACCATCAAAATTCCTACTCAAATTCTCCAAGTGTGCTAGAACTTCCGTATTAGACATACATTCTCCTGCAAAAGCTACTTTTCCGGTGCTAGAACCGGTTTCCACATTACATTATTTTGGAAATCTTTTTCTATAGCATCGTAAACTGTTTGAGCTTCACTCATCATTAACGAACCACCACATGCATGATCTACATCCGCACGTGAATCTTTTCTCAATTTACGACAGAAGAAGTTGAATTTGCATATCTAAGGAATAACCATGATCGGGACCGCTCTTAACAAATTTTTAAACCTTTCCCATGCATTCCCAAGAGTTTCTTCAGATCCTTGTCTAAAGTTAGCAACCTCGACTTTTAATTCCAAATTTCATCCTGGAGTGAAATATTGTTTCAGAAATTCAGTTTGAATCTCCTCCCAACTAGTAAGTGAATGAAGTGGAAGAGACATAAACCAATCTCGGGCTCGTCCTTTTAAAGAAAAAGGAAACATAGTCATCCTCGTTAATTCCTTATGAGCACCTTGACTTTTGGCTGTATTGCACAGTTCTTCAAAAAGATAGAGATGATGATGTGGATCTTCATCATCCTCTCCTAGAAATTGGGCTCTTGCGTCAATTAAACCAAAAAGATGAGACTTAATCTCGAAATTATTAAGCTCCTTCATTAGGTAAAAGTATGGGATTATTAGTCCTGGTTTCTTTCTTACGGTTTGATCACTGAGATGAGTCTTGGGTTTGGCGGATTATTACGATTATTCCGGTTCCGATTACGATTATTTCTATTATTATTATTATTATTAGGGTTAACGAGGTTTTGTCCATGCCCTGAGCATGTTCCAACCCTTGTTAGGTGTTTCATCACCGATTTGACCATTCTCGTAATTCGTTTGAAGATGATTCTTGGTGAGATTTCACGACTAGTATGACTGCGTTTACTCTCTACTCTTAAGCGCGCTTTCATAAGTGTTTATGTCGGGCTTATAAGGAGTGAGAGGTACCACTTCGGTCATCAACTAACGAAAATAGAAAAAACTAGAAATTGATAGTAGTAAAATTGGTAATTTACCTATAAGGTAACAACCAACGAAAAATAAAATAGAAATGGGATAAGAAAAGTGTTGACTTATTCTCTAGAATTTTGAGCTAATACAAGTAGTAACCATAGACACATAAAAGAAATTAGCGGCGTTCCCGGCAACGGCGCCAAAAGTCGACACCGCTTTAAACCTAACCTTGAAAAGCGATTGCGGAAATCGGCGGACGCGTTTCTGGTTTAAACGATCCTAACCGGCGGTGTACCGGGTCAAATTGTAGTGCTAGTGTGGTGAGTCGAGTGTCGAATCCTCGAGGAACTTGGTAATTTCTTTTACGTGTGGTTAAACACCAAAGAGTCATTATTAACTCGATCTAAACCGCAATTTTATAACACAGATCACTACTATTCTAGTCAACATAAAATAAATATGTAATTTAAAAGTTATTCTAATATAATATATATAGATATATAGATGTACATAAATTGCAAAGTATATATATAGATATAAATATATAGGTACCAATATACTAAGCAGATAATTTTAGAGAATCCCGCCAAAACTTATATAATTGGTTTATACGATCTTTTCGATTAAATGAAATGCGTTCGATCTCTCCTTTTATTTTAGGTCCAATTGAGTAAATGAAAGCGGTGCACTCTGAGGTAAACAATTCCTCCTCACACGAAAGCGTATGAAATTGTCATATGTCCATTGCATCACCCAAGGTCCACAAGCATTACGGTTTTTACGAGCAGGTCCGAGTACAAATCTACCTTTAGATAAAAAGAGTCATTCCGTTCGTCAAGCGGTCAATTTTATTTTAAAGGCTCCGGTTGTCAAAGCCGGACGATTCAACTTTCGGTTTAAGTTTCGATTAAGCGATGATTTAACATTATTACGATCTCGAGTACAAATTATAATAAAATTCATTTCTCCCAAAACAAATTTACCCCGGGTAGAAATCGGATTCCGTTATCACGTTATTCACACGGCCAATTTTACCCTCCGGTTTTCTATTTTTATCTCATATCATGATCATGAGGCGTCAATTCATAATTAGATTATGAATTCCTCGGATCGTTAAATATGTCAATCTGAATACGATCGAAATAGAAAAAGATTCAATTAACTCAATTTTAATCATTTTAACTTAACAACATTTCTTTAACGAAAAGATCGAAATAAAACCGATTACATAGTTTTGGCCAGTATTATATTTAGCCTAAAAACATTATAACAACGAAAAATATAAAAACAAACATAAATACTTAAGAAAAGTTACCCGAATACGGCAGTTGATTCAGAAATGGTATTTTCCGGACATTACAACTTCTTTAGCAAAAACCGACTTCCGAGATTTTCCCGAGCATTATAACGATACAAAAACTACATTATTACGGCGTAAGGCCTTATTTACAAACTACAAAATAAAAAAGAAAAGAAAAGAAAGAGAGGAGATATATATATATATATATATGAGATGTATATATATTTGGTACCCCTCGATCTGTTGAAATGAGCTCCTTTATATAGAAAATGGAGTCCTTGGCCGGACCGGTCCGGTATTAGGCCGGCTCGGTCCGAATCATAATGATGTTCCCATGCTGAAAACACTCTCCCGTATGCGTATGAGATATTTATGTTATTAAACTTCTAAAATTCATATCTCGAGTTCGGACCTCCAAAATTGCAAACGAAATGCCAAAATTAAGATCTCGAGAAACTCTACAACTTTCATGAAGGACTCTTCTTCAGATAACGCCTTCTTGATAACCTCGTGTTCCTCCGAAGCTTTTACGGGATTTTTATTAACCCAAATCGATTAGCCACTTGATCCTTTGTTTAAGTTGTAGACCTCAATCTTCATAATTTAAATTGCATTGGAAAGCTTTGGAAAAATCTACAACTTTCGTGAAGAACACTTTTTCTCGAAAATGTCGTTTTGATGAGCCATTCGTTTGTCGAAGACATTTCTCGATTATTATTTAACCAAATTGATTGGACACATCCACTTAAGCTATTCAATTGACCATTTAAGCTCGTGGCACTCTCTAAATCATTCCGTAGAGATATGATTATACTTCAATATGTCGATTCTCGGGGTCTCGGTTTATAAATCGCAATAAAATACCACAAATACCCACGTAAATCGACACGATTAATTCGATTTACTAAAATCGGTACAAAATTACAACTTTTATTATTATTACTACTAACTACTCTAAATTATAAAGATTAATAATTCATACTATTTATATCATAATTTCATATATTTTATATAGCATTCGTTGATAAACATAATAATATAACGTATATTTAATCATATAAAAATAATACATCACGGTTAGCAAAGCATCCTGGGAGGATGCAACCCCCAATGAGGCAAAGAGAGATGACCGATCGATCACGGACCTGGAGGAAGTGACATGGGTTTAGGTAGTACACGGTCATTGGGTGACATATTGCTTTATACATTTTTATTTATTTTGGCTTATCGTATCCCTTTGACATATCGTTTTATCCCTTTGACATATCCCTTTGACATATCCCCATTGACATATCGTTTTATTTATTTTGGTATCGTATCCCCTTTTATATTGTTGTTGTTGATAGCCGGTAGCAATTGTAATGCTACCGGGGAAAATTATGGCTGTTTTGCGGCGGTGGTTTGGCATTCTTTGCAAAGCGACCATAATTTTCTCGATTAATTTTAACTTTTGCGACGGAAATATTCCGTCGCAAAGTCACATTTGCGACGGAAATATTCCGTCGCAAAGTCACATTTGCGACGGAAAAGTGTATTTGCGACGGATATGTAAGGATCTAAAAATAAAAAAATATTTGCGACGGATTATACAATTTTTGCGACGGTTTATACAATTTTTGCGACGGATTATAAATTTTTTGCGACGGATTATATATTCTTGCGACGGATTATACAATTGTTTGCGACGGATTTTACATTGTTTTGCGACGGATACTAAATTTTTTAAAAAATTTAAATACGTTATTATCCGTCGCAACATTCGTCGCAAATAATTTGCGACGGATAAACCGTCGCAAAAACTCGGTTTTGCGACTAAAAATGCGACAAATAATAACCTTCCGTCGCAAAAAACCCAGTTTTTTGTAGTGAACTAATACCACTAATCTTTCATTATTACAAGATAAAAGAGTCTATACCCAAAGTTACAACGGAAATAAGAACAATAGACTTCATCTGCATCGTCTCCAAATTTGTAAGAATATTAACGTCAAATCAGAACATGTAAATATACAATTAAAGATAATTTTTGTTTCATTCCAAGGATACCCTTGATGGAATCCATTTAAGTTCGGATATGGCATCAAAGATGAAAACAATTATAAATATTTGAAACACAATTATAATTATAAACAGTTAGCTAGGGTGCTGCAAGCTGCAATGGTTTTAATCAAAGAGAATAAAACTATCTTGTACGTATTTACAAAGTGGTGGAAACATAGTTATGTTTTGGGCCGACAAGTGTAAAGATGTAGGGAAGGTTTATTTTTTTAAATCTTGTGCTTGTTTTGGATGCTTAATAGTTTAAGTACCAAAGCATCATTTAATTCTATCGTCTTTTTATGGAAGAAAAATACATAGATTATTAGGAAAAATTATGGTGGAATCTCACGATCAACAGGACTCACCCTCCTTGCATTTCCCTCTACTCTATATATCTACCTATTTATAATAGCCGGTTGGGAAATGTCAACTAAGTACTCCACGTCGCCTGCTTTTTAGAATAAATTCGCGTGTGGGCTTCTGTTATTTTCCGTTTGGGCCTTTGCATTAATTAGCCCAGGAAGTAAAAATTCTCCTTGTAACATCACTATCTAACAAAACAAAACCCTACCTCATCAATTACTTCTGCCGCCTCCTTTCCTGCCTCAAGTTTCTATGATAACCTTCGACTCTTCAGATCTGAAAAGCTACATCCTTACTACTTCTGGTTCATCTGAAACCTCGTTGCCTCTTTCATGATTCATTTCACTCTATTAAAGAAACGAAATCTTTTCTCTACCCTTCTCTCACCCGAAATGAATTCTTTACGAAATGGTTCTCTGTCAAAATCTTCATTATTCTATGAATGCTCTCTGCAACGTGTCTTTCAACCTTCCTCCAGATCGTGGCATGGTCGTCCATCATGAGTAGATGGTTTTCGGTAATGCAATCTTTGCTGTTGCCGAGGCCGATGAAGAGCTTATTCGAAGATTGCGGAGACCGATTAAGAGCTTATTCGAAGATCCATGTCTCTGAATCAACAAGATCACCCGTGAACCATCTCTTTCAGGGACGTCTCAGCTGGTGACTTTGTTTTGAGGTATTGATTTTCTTTCACACACAGAGATATCTAGATATAAATATTGTGGTTCTGCAGTTGATGACTTTGGATGCTTGCTGCTCTTTGTATAGAAATATCAAGTGAAAAGTTTTCTACTTTTTATATTACCTCAATCTGTTTGAGTCAAGAGAAGGGTTCGACAAACAACCTGCCCAAGAGTTTGTCAAACAACCTGCTCTCTGTTTTTTTATTATTGCACACTATAGCAAACATTCTTTCTGCATACCGTCCTATCCCATTCTTCTTAAACGAATGGTTTCTTGCATCAATTTTTGTTTTATTTTATCCAATAAACAGAAATCTTTTTATTTTGTGTGTGTGTAAATAAGGAATGGGTGGTTTTGGTTTTGACTACATTTGATACGTATACTGACAATTTACTCACTCTTTTTTTGTTGTTTGTTGTTTGTTGTTTTTTCTTTTGCAAGGTATCGCAACGGACTTCACATTTCAACTACCGCTATTTTTAGACAAATGCTCCTGAAGGTAAAATTGCATTCCTTTTTTCTGTGTGTTTAGTTTAGTGTGTTTAAACATTCTTAGGCCTTAGTTTTTAATGTAAAAAAAGGTAAAATTAGGTTAAAAACTAAGGCCTAAGAATGTGAAAAAAGGTTAAAGACATTCTGAAGGTAAAATTAGTTGTTTTGTTTTGTTTAGGCCTCAGTAAGCTGTACCAGGAGAAGAAAAACATGAATACCATTTGCCAATATGATCAACCTTTGCACAAGTACATGGCAATGATGGAACTGGAGGTATATAGCTGTATTTAAGGATAAATATTTCATTCCATGTTTCCTGGAAAACCTGATTTTCATTGATTTAACCTCCTTATTTTAAGTCTTACTTAAAAGCTAGATCTACTTGTAGGTATGTGCTTTTCACTAGCATGGTTGTTCTTTATCAAATTTTGGTGGTGGTCACTTGTCTATTGGTAACTCTTGGTTTGAGGAAATTGTTGTATGTTTTGGAACTGGCAACAGAGACAAGAAATTATTTTTGTTATATCCAGATTATTCCAATATTGTTCGATGTTGACCTTGACCTTTATAAATATGAGATACATCAATGAGGATCTTGCAATTGTTAGGATGTTCAAAATGCTGCAAGAATCAGTCGGGCGACATTTTGGTGACAAACATGTGAGAGTTGATCTTGTTTTCTAATATACTCTGTATTCATTCTTAATAGAAGTGAGAATATTATGTGATCTGCATATGGACAGCACTTTGAGGAAACATCGTGATGCCGAATAAATGCTCTTTAGGGTTTGTGTCCCTTAATGCTTGACTGCAGAGCATAAATCTATGCGTTGAATCACTTGTCACGTTTTACCTTGCACATGTTTACAGACTTACCGTCTCCCTAGGGTGGGTATTGCACCTTTTCTGCAATAGTTTATTGATAATGTGGTGGGGACCACTGAACCGAGGGATGCTAAAATCTCTTAGTTGCATTGACGCTTCCTTATTTGACCTTTCATCATGCTGAAGTTAGCACATCCCTTCTTATTTGCAATGCATGATAATTTGGGATGTTAAAAATATCTTGCAGGTACCTTAGAATGTAACTGTTTTCGATATATGTCCTCTAAAAATTTATTGACTCCCACTGTTGAATGAGTACATTTCATGCTTGCAACACTTTTATTGATTAAGAATGTCGAATAATAAAATATATTTCGACTTTTATCTGATGCAGCCCGTGGGACTACACCAACGTTGTCATGAACTTTGCAATCCCAGAACAACCAATGGTTGCGGCTCACCTTTGAGAGGTGCTTTTATTTTCTTCTGGTGTCACTTAAAGTAACATACATGTACACATGATGAGACTAATTTGTCTTTACTTTTCCAGGGAAAGGATTCTGGTTGGAATCAAATTTTCCAGGGAAAGGATTCAAGTAATTGTCGTGACTGATGGTGAGAGAATATATTGGGACTCGGGGACCTTGGAATCCAGGTAATCAGATCATGTAGAATCTTACCTTCGGACAAATTATTTGATTCTATGTTAGCTTATATAAAGCAAGTGGTAAACTTTGAATCTCATCTTTCTTCGCATCCCTATAAGGTAGATGTTCGCACGGAATCATTATTCACTCATCTATTTTTTTTGCTAATTTTGCTTGAATTTTAAGCACAGTGAGCATATACTGTGCATTTGTGAACGTTTTTTCCACTTTCTTATTGTGTTTTCTTCATACTGGTCATGGTTTACGATGCTTTTTGAAAATCTTGGTCTAAAATTTTTCAGGTTCACCCAATTGTAGACGACGTGCGCGGTAGAGGTGATGCGGGTATCAAAGAGTTGCTTTTCTTTTTTCCCTTTTTTGACTTAAATGCATATTTGTACCGCAGAATGACTATTGCATTGAGCAATCTGCATGCCTGGAAAATGTGCAGGTTTCTTCTAACAAAAAGAAAAAAAAAACCGGAGAACAGAGTTGTTTAAGTTGATGTTGCTCAACTGAAGTAGCTATGGTTAGGGACTAAGACCAATTGGCTTGTAGGTTTAGTGGCTAAAGTATTATGGTGACTCATTATTCGTCCTCAGCAAATTAGAAGAAAGATTTCATACAATCCATTGTGTATTTGGTTGCTTTGTCATGTTGTATTTCAATACCCCATAATCAACAAAATCATACAGGTTTTTTCATTTGATAACATTGAGTACGAGCTATTTTGAGTGTTTTGATATCTATGTTTCGGATTTAGAAGCTGTGAAATTTGATATCACAATGTAATGGTACAGGAAATTTCAAAGTCATGATTGGTAACATTTCAAAAAAAAAAAACAACCATTTGTCTTTGTCTCTGGTACTCCGGTTTCTTTAATTTTTTTTGTTTCGAACACATTAGATAACCGAGTGTGTACATGCCGCGCGTTGTGCGGCCCCCCCTCTAGTCTACTCTATATAAGAAAGGAAAAAGTGTAGAAGAGTGACACTTGCTTTTTTTTATTGGTCCATCGTATTTTATCGTTGGCAGGCAGAAATCCGCCCAGCTTTTTTTTTTTTTTTTTTTTTTTTTTTTCGCTTTTTACTGTTCATTAGCACCAAGTGAAAGAAAAAAAGTTTTTTTTTTTTTTTTTTTGCGGTGAAGGGTTTGAGTTAAATTGTTCCATTTTTAAGCGACTCAATTGTATTTTTAATCTACACATTCACTTTAATTTATTCTTAATCTTATTATGTGTGTTGTCTTAAGATGTATCCGATTCCAATTTAATTACATATTATTTTGCTTTCCATTGAGATCTCTTTTTTTTTTTTTTTTTTTTTTATCTATCTAATACGATGCGATGATATTGATATATCAATATAGTTTGTTTGTGTGTGTGTATTCTTTTCCTTTTTTGCGTATATATATTTTACATTTGTGTGTCTATGCTAGGTTTTTTTGAGATCGTTGCAAAGGAGCTACGTATTGATTATTTTTTCCGTCTTCGTTTTTACTTTATATATTGTGTGTGTCGGTTTTTTTCTTTGGTCAATGGTTTAGTAGTGTCGAAAGGTGTCGATTTTTTGTGTCGTGGAGTGTTGATATTGTGTTAGATTTTAATTAAAATTTTAATTAATATTCATTTGATCAACCGACAACCGTTGGATATGGAGGGTGTATCGGCGTGTCGTGTCGTGTTTTGGGTAGACACGCGTGTTGTTGCAGATAATGTCGAAGATAAAGCTTCATTTTTTTAGGTTAAAATTGATTTAAGTAGAAATTGAAAAAAATTATTCGGTAGTGTCGAAAAGTATCCATACGATGTCGGGAGATGTCGAAGATGTGTCGGATATTCATTTCATACGCACTTATATTATTCTTCTATGAACACGTGTTTTGATCACCCTGCAAAGGTGTGAGGTGTGGGTTGGGTTAGGGTGGTGGGAATGGTAGGGTATAGTAAGATGGGTGGTGGGCGCGGTAGGGTAGGGAGTTGTAGGAGTAGAGTAGGATGGGGTGGTGGGTAGGGTAAGGTAGGGTGGGATCGGATAAAATAAGGTGTAATAGCGCATTTAGGATAGTGAATTAATATGTAGGTTGGGAGGTAGGTTAGGGTTTGTAGGTAGGTAGAGAGGTAGGGTGCGGTAGGGTGTCTTTTAATGTAGGTGAGGCGAGGTATGAGATGTAATGCGGTGATGTATGGTAGGGTATGATGGTATAGTTGGATGATGTGGCGTAAGTTAAGTAATGTTTGGTAGGTTGAATAAAGTCGTAATATAGGGTAGTGTGGTAAGATATTATGTGGTAAGATAATATGGTGTAGAGGCGTGATGAGGTAGGATTGGATAGGTGAGTGCTAAAAAATGTTGGGATAAGTGGCTGGTTCGTTACATGCTACATTTCTTCGTATTTAATAACGTCAAATAAGTTAAAACTTATAAGACGTGACGACGCGCCGTTAGTTAGTTTTAGTGTGAATAAAGACCAATTTTACTAATACCTGTGGTAAATGTATTTTATTGATGAGTGTTAAATGTAGTTTGGAACTTTTGTTTTTTTGTGTCGGTGTACATGTAAGTAAGTCGAAAACATTTGCCTAATTGTCGTCATGTTAAATAATTGACATCATAATTTGTTGTATAATATCAATGCCGCTAAAATTCATTATTTATATTGTGTTCACTTAAAAAATGTGTGGAGTGATATTTTAGTTAAAATGTATTTTATATTTAATAGTTTTTGACATTAAGGTAAACATCTAAGATGCAGACTTCAGTGCGTTGCTTTTGAGTCGGGTTTTAACTAGTAATAGATATAAGTTAAGATGAAAAGAAAAAAAAAACCAACTCTGCTGCTGCGAGAAAAAAAAAATGCCATGTGTCTGCCAAGGAGGTGGCCTCGTGGCTTCTTGAGGGCTCACCCTCCTTGCACTTAATAGATACTCCCTCCGTCCCATTTTGTTTGGGACATTTTGAAACTCTAAAAATTTAAGAGTACATCATTTATTACCTTGTCTAATCATTTAAAACAATACTACTTTACAATTATGTCCTTTTTTATTGTCATTAAACTTTTTAATAAATGTAGTTATGTAGGCATTTTGGGAATTTAAAAAGAAACTTTTAGTCTAAATTGAGTTATGAGATTTATTTTGGGACATCCATAAATGGAATAAGTCCCAAATAATTTGGGACGGATAGAGTATAATAAAGAAAGAAAAGATAAAGTAAAGATAAAGATAAAGAAAAGATAAAGAAGAAAAAAAAAAAACAATTATGCTGCTGCTGCAAAAACAAAAACAAAAATGTCACGTGTCTTTCAAGGAGGGTGAAAAACTCTTTTTTGCTATACTAGTTTTTGTCACACACAAAGTTAAGGGTTGCTATATACTTACTTTTAGCCACACTAGCGTGACAAATGAGTTTAACTAAGTATATATTAGCCAGATTTTTTTTTTTCATTGTAACAAAAACTACTGTGGAAAAAAGAGTGTTTTTCATGTAGGCGAGCATAATGTCATGGCTTCCGACACTGATACCAAACTCTTTGCCACATTCTACAATCTCCCGAGGAATATATGTTGGTAAAGTGTATCGTGTGTGGAGTGATTAACGGAACATATCCGTAATTCATGGATTTAATTACGGAAAAATAAATGTAGAAAATAAATAACGCAAAAAGAAAAATTCTTTTTATTAAGTAGATCTAACAAAATAAATCTATTATAGGACAGATCTGACTCGAAAAATAAAAACACAATGCATAAATAAAGGAGGACTAGAGATCAAACCGAGGCGAGTATGATACTCTTTCCTTAAGACATATTGCTCCGGTATGGTGCCCACGGTAGTAGCAACTGCCTCCAAAGATACAACGGCTTACGTCTCGTATTGAGAGGCACTTCAACAATCCGAGCTCCGGCGAACTTACAGAGTGCTTCGACTCAAGAACTAGAACTATATGCTCGACTGTTTGAGTGGAAGACACAAGAGAAATCTGAATGCTTAAACCTTCATCCATGGGGTTATTTATATAGCGAAGAGTAGGAGGCAATGCTCGAATATCATTGGCCAAAACACATCATCAGAGTCGGCCAACTTTTCCCCTTGAAAAAGTTATTCTTGCCGACTCTTGCTTAACACGTTTGTTAAGATACTAAACTGACTTAATCCTCGCTTCTGATTGGTCGGATGATGTGTCTCATAAATTCTGATTGGTCGGATGATTTATAACCACCATTCAATTCTCCATGATTTACGAATCACTACACATTTTTTATTTTAATGTAAAACAAAATACTCACTTTATCTACAATTTTGATGCAAAATTACTCCACCTATGTTACTCGATCCATGTTAGTGTTACTACATTTTTCCCTATAACTAGATCTATTTTATCGGTTGATACTACTACTTTTTCAATGTTATTATTTTTTTTGAACAACAAATTATTATTTAAAACCATATCTAACAAGACGATAGATAAGTCCAAAGATACAAAAATACAAGATTCTCAATGTAAAGTTCTAAAAAAAATGGCCCCAAACCACACCATAACGCAAACAACGATTCCTACTAAAGGAAAAGACTAGTGACACGTAAGCAAACAGACTCCAAGCATACAATTTCCAGCACAACACTAGAAATGGCACAAGTGTCATCTCAACCAACCATAATTTTCCAAACAAAACAACAGCTGCAACACCTTGACAAATTTCTCCAAACAAACCCAGCTACAATATCCATTCAGCTACAGCAGGAACTGCCACCATTGGCCCCATCCACCTTTGACATCATTGCTTCTAGCACTAATCCACATAAATGAAGATTACTTAGTATCAACTATGATAGACCCATGAGAAGGAAGTTGTTGGTTGAACTTAATGTTGTTTCTTGCCTTCTATATACACCAAAGTGTGACCTTCTTTATGGCAATCCATCTCTCCGCAAATTTCTTATTGAGAAACAATCATTGCGATTCGTCAACCCCAAGGAAAAGAGTGTTGAAAGAGCTTGCAGAGGGCCAAATCATATCACACCATTCATAAACATCATACCATGTCTCCCTAGCCTTGAGGCACCAAAAAATAAATGATCAACCGATTCGATATGTGTGGAGCAAAAAACGCAAGCATAGTCCGGTAAACATTTTCCTCTCGAAAGAAGATTGTCAGTGGTTGCTATCATGTTTAAGGTGCATCTCCAAGCAAAAATATTTATTTTGGAAGGTACAAAACGTCTATTAATGAATGTAATATTAGAAAAAGGGGCAGCACCATTTCCTGGAGACATCGAAACAGCATCTTCGACACAAACTCTTAGTGCTTGAACCGAGAATGAAGAATCGTGGCTGAGATTCCACACCAATAAATCGTGACGATCAGGGGGAAAATACACACCTGCAAGAACCGAAGATAAAAGATGAAATTCTCCGCACTCCCTCCCCCTCAACTCTCTTCTCTAAGACCAATTCTGTTAGGAAATCTACGCGGTAACGCAGCGGAATTAAAAATTTTGACTTCCTTTTAACCCAAGATCGACTTCGTTTAAGCAACAAGCATAAAAGAAGTAGACAAAAGAATACATTGGTTGATCCAATTGGATCGACGCTTTGTCTACGGTTGTTTATATTCAATTTTGTTGGCGCAATGTGTTTTTCAATTTGATTCTCATAGGTTATCATGACCAAAGATATACGTAGATGTTAAATTCAAATCATCGCGTGCAGTAATTTACCATGGATTTAGTTTTCAAACAATAAAATATTGTGAGACGTTTGTGCACCTTTGATATTATTTATTTATTTATTTTTTTCTTAACACCTTCGGTATCTGTGACCAACTGTCCGACTAATTCGGAGTTCGGTCTGGGTCGTGGCCAAAAAACTCTTTCAACATGGTGCTTCAGTTTCGATAATTTTTTTTATCTTTAATATCATCCCGTGCATTGCACGGGGTTTCTACTAGTATAAGTATGTGCCTCTCTTAGTAGGCTAAATTTTATGTCATTCAGTAAATAATTAAATAGCCATATTTTGTCTACATTAGACTTGTTCATCTCTGCATTATATTTATTTATTCATTTTCGGTGCATTGGTTGCGGTAGCTTTTTAACAATGTTAATTTTTATAAAAAGTTCATATTTTCTTTTTAACTCAAAAGTGAACTCTGGCATGTCTGCCCAGTGTGACTGCCTTAGTTTCCTTTTGATGCATTTTTCCTTACGAAGCAATTGTGCTCACCCCTTGCCTCTACCATATTTTTCAGATGAGTGTCAGAGTCTCAGTGCGGAGGAGGATAATAGTCTTGCCTACTATTTTAGCTGAGTTTATAGCCCGAGTGGAGCTGTGTGGATTTATAATCTTCTAGTGGATGGAGATGATAATAATAATTGAGAGTTCTATTTATGTTTGGACTTACATTATATCTTGTTTTGGACTTGATGAATTGTGATGTAATAATTGGGATTAGACCAGAGAATTTGATTTCCTATCTTTTAAGCTTCCGCGTTTATTTTAAATAGTAGCTAAGTACGAGGCTTCATGTCCTGAGATTCTATCTTGAGAGATGGCCGAATGGTCCGTTTTTCGAAAATACTCATGTTTTCGGGACGGGGCGTTACACAACATATCTTTTAAAGACATGTTCACTATAAAAATATTATAGATAATCTAATAATACATATAGTATTCGTTACACGTGGTGATAAATTTATTGAATGTTTATTTTAAGTAGTATTGGATGTTGTTTATTTTTTAATATTTTTTTTATATAATATAATATACTAGTAGGAAAAACCGTGCGATGCACGGACGGATGTTAATTAGCATGATTGTTGTTGTCGATGATTAGCGGTACTAAAAATCGAAATCAAGCAATACTTAAGTACTGTTGATATGCAATGTTTAAGTTGCCAAATACTGAATATATGTGTATGTAGAAATAGATACTGTATTAATTTAAGAGCTATTTAAGTAAAACCAAAATAACCAAAAAAATGGCATGTATGAAATATTTACAATGATATATGTGTATGTAGAAATTTGTAGTAATTTAAAAGCTATGTAAGTGAAACAAAAATAACCAAAAAAAAAGATGGCATGAATTAAATATTTATAATGAAATATAAAAGTGTAGACATATGTCATATTAATGAGAATGAAAAGTAGCGTAGGTTCATGAAAAGCGAACGTGAAATTGCACAACAACCATCCCAATAAAGTTTACTTAACACCTGGAATAAAAAAGTAAAAGAAAATATATGAGCATGTGAAAGTAAATTGAGAAAAAAAAATTCAAAAATCTATATATAAAGGAGAAAAAACGTCTTACATTTTGATGGCCTCTCTTCTCCGGAAACCGTATATGGAAGGGAAATGGTATGTGTTGAGTATTTTGTGTTGATGTATTTCAAAATATATTTATTTTGGGATATATCTCATAATTACTCTACAATTAAGTATGTCACTAAATGTGTTTTATCTTAAGTGACATGTGTTTGAAAATTATCTAAGTCACATTAAGTTGAATTTCTATATTTTATATGTGACTCAAATATCTTATGATATTATACTTGATCAAGTATAATATCACATATATTATATTTTATATGTGACTCAAATATCTTTTCTACATGTGACATAAGTGTCTAGTATATTATTGTATTATATAAGCATTTTGTCTATATTTTATGTGTGTCACATTATGACTTTAACTTGATAAGTGTGTCAAATGATTTTGATCATGATATCACTTTATTAATGTTGTTATGTGACATATGACAATATATATTTTTGTGACTCTATCAATACTATTTATTTGATCTATTAATTAAAGTATAATGCATATACGTATATCTCTTGTTAGTCTACTCCATATAATATGTGTCGGCCTGATTCTTTTCTATTCCTAGTCCAACCTCTTTCAATATAATCGGCCCTTTAATCCTTTATCCAGCCCTTGTTTTTTTACCCAACCTGTTTTATATCCAAAACCTAATATTCCAAGCCCAATGGCCCAAGTCTCTAACCCCACTTCTTATCTTATAAAACTAATATATATCAAAACCCTACTCCATTCTCCTAAAACTACTGCCGCCCTCCTCCTTATCTGTCAACTCCATAGACTACTCTAGTAAGTCCTCCACCACATAACCTTTCCTATCCTCTTCTTCTCGAAAATCAACAGTCTTAATCTCTCTGAAACGTCTTTATCTCTTCTGCTCTATAACGTCTCCTTCATATTCTCAATGAGGAAAAGCTCATATCTTCCTTTCTTCTTCTAAATTCGATGCTCTCTTTTATTCCAATTGAAGAAAGCTCATTGCTTTACTAAGTCGGTGTCAATCTCTGCAACACTTGCTTCAGACCATGATGTGCTCTAAATAAAGTTGATGCCTTTCTTGTCTGTTGTTGTGAAGGTAGTGTACCAGGCCATCTGACGAATTTCTGTCATACTGAGACGATGAGGGGAAGCTTGTCTGAGGTCGATGATGACCTTACATCATCAAACTTCAACACGTGATGCTCCAGCCCCTTAAGGGAAGTTTTTCTTCTTCTTTTCTTTTCTATTAGTGTGATGATACAGTCCTAAATACGTAAATGTTGTCTAAGTCTTGTAAAAGTGTGTTTAAAATGTCTTAAACGTGATTTGCTGAATCTAATTTATGCTTGACTAAGATCTGTGTTTCAATATCCAAAATCTGATAACTTTTGTTAATTTGAGTCTCCTTTTTATTAAAGGTTTAATCTTTCACTGTTGGTAGTATCTGTTACGCCATAATCTGTAAATGCATGCCTATTAGACACTGATTTGATAAAAGTTTGAATCTATATTAACATGCTTAAACATGCTCTTTCTCTGTTCTATAAATAATATATATATGCTATTTCTGAATGATTTTGGCTATGTCAAAGTGCTTTAGCTTGTAAAAGTTTTAATATCATGTCTGGATTTTTAAGTCTAGTTAATACAATTTTGGAAGTTATTGCCGCATGCTCACGTCCAATATATATTTACATGTTGTGTATCATTATCTTTTTAAAGTCATCTTTGCCTAATGTCTAAAGCTATATATGTATATCACGTTTGTATATATACTACTGATGTATATCACGTGTGTATATACATATCCATTGTGCTTTTCTGTGCTATTAAGTATTTACATATTAAATTGTAAAGTTAAATTTTTGGACTATGTGAAATTGTATGTGCATAAATTCAGGTCGTATTTCTCCGATTTAATGCTTATTTCGTATATTACGATTTTAATGCTGATGTTGATATAAGAAATATAGTAGCGCCTTCCTTAACAGCTATAGCTTTTAGGAGAAGCGGTAAATGACTTGATCTTTAACATGAGTATCGAGCCAGGGTCTCGAGTTCGAACACGGCTATAAACATAATTATTTCCCCATTTATATTGTGCACGTGATGCATGTGTTGGGCCTCTTTGTTATTGGAGCCTAGTTTGCTCCGGCTGCCTAATTGGCTTAGCCTTGTTATAGGCCCACACTTGAGGGGGAGTGTTGATATAAGAAATATAGTAGCGCATTCCTTAACAGCTATAGCTTTTAGGAGAACTGGTAAGCGCTTGATCTTTAACAGCTGATGTGATTGTGATTCTGCCTGATCTTATTGCCATTTTGTGTTTTATTTAGGTTTTCACGGTTTAAGAAAAAGAGGGGCAACAGAAGGGACATTCTTCTGATGGCCTCTCTTCGCCGGAAAACGGATATGGAAAGGAAAATCGAACCTGCATGTAATCAGGTTGTATATCTACGATTTTATGATTATATTGTATATTCCAAATATAATGCTGATGTGATTGTGACTCTGCCTGATCTTGTTGCCAATTTGTGTTTGATTTAGGGTATGACGGTTGTGGAAAGTTAAGACTGAATTGTACACCAAATTCAGTCCTGATGCACTGAAGATTGGAGTGATGCCGTTTCACAATGGTGATGCTCTTTTCAGTGGGTCGGTGTTCACAAACCGGTGAATCTCTACCCGGTTTGCTCAGGTATATGGCATAACCTTTCTTGGTGAAGGGTTAGGTTAATCTGACTGAGGGTCTTATACCCTAGGAAGTCAAGGGTCGAGTCAAAGCTGTGGGTATTAATCCAATGATGACCTAAAATTAATTTCAAAACAATTGGCATCATAATAGCTTCCGAAATTGGTTGTACACTGTGCCATTTGGACATAAGTTAGTGAAATAAAAAAATTAGTGTTTGACAGTAATAGTGACTGTTTAAGGGAATGAACATGTTGTTGGTAATGAGCTATAATCAAAGCTGGGGGTATTAACCCAATGATGCCCTAAAACATAAAAACTAAGTTTTCAGTGACAGTTTGAAAAATTGAGGGTTTTGAATCCAGGGTAATCTTGAATTATAATGTAAGTGAATGAGATTAAGAGAGAATAATGTTGTTGGTAATGCATTAGAAAGTAAGGTAATTCATTATTTGGCATAATAATAGCTTCTGAATTTGGTTGTACAGTGTGCCATTAGGACATAAGTTAGTGCAATAAAAAATTATCAGGTGTAGTTGATGTATGTGTAATTCATTAGGACATAAGTTAGTGAAAAAAAAAATTCAGTGTCTGACAGTCATAGTGACTGTTTAAGGCAATGAACATGTTGTTGGTAATGAGTTATAATGAAAGCTGAGGGTATTAACCCAATGATGCCCTAAAACCTATAAACTAAGTTTTCAGTGTCAGTTTGAAGAATTGAGGGTATTGAATCCAGGGTAATCTCGAATTATAAAGTAAGTGAGTATGATGAAGAAAGAAAGTTTACATGTGTTTGTTGATGGTTCCTTAGTTTTCTGGGCTTCAAAAAAACACCAAGTGGTTTGTAGATCCAACACAGAGTTGTAATTTCTGATTTTGACAAACAATGCTTACTTAATGCAGTGTTGTGATGTTATGAAAAAAAAATTGCAGGAGTGGGACCGAAGTTACCTGGAAATATACAGCAGCAGCAGCAGCAGTAAATCAGCAGATATGAAAGCTGAGGATAAGTTTACGCGTGTTTGTTCATGGTTCCTTAGTTTTCTGGGCTTCAAAAAAACACTAAGTGGTCTGTAGATCCAGCACAGAGTTGCAAATGCTGATTTTGAAACACAACGCTTACTTAATGTAGTGTGATGTTATGGGAAAAAAATTTGCAGGAGTGTGACCAAAGTTACCTGGAAATATACAGCAGCAGCAGTAGAAAATCAACAGATATGAAAGTTGAGGGTAAGTTTACGTGTGTTTGTTGATGGTTCCTTAGTTTTCTGGGCTTCAAAATAACACCAAGTGGTCTGTAGATCCAGCACAGAGTTGCAGATGCTGATTTTGAAACACAATGCTAGGGATATAGTGCAAGTAAGTGCAAGTTTTGCCGTAACCCAAGAGAAAAGTGAAGATGGAGGCCTCGAAAATTAAACTGAGTTGTGGTGGAAGAAATGTGAAGGGAAACATATTAGTGCAATGGTGTAGTTGCTGGATGTGTGGTGCGGTTCCTACAAATGTGGTAGTAGGTTGACAGTTGATTGTGTAATGGTTTTTTTTTTAATTTTTATTCTTCTCCCATGTAATTCTCGTCCTATGTAAATGGTGTTGTCCTGATGCTGGAAATGTGGTAGTGGGGTGGCAGTTGTGTATGGAATGTGGAATGCAGTTTATTTTTAAAATTTATGTTTTCGTCCCATGTAATTGGTGTTGTTTTTGTAATGTTTAATATAAATAATATTTTTAAACTCCCATATAATTGGTGTTGCTGGAAATGTGGTAGTGGGGTTCATGCAAATGTTGTACCCAGTGTTTTTTTTTATTATAATTATTCCGGCTGTGGGCCGGGTCAATTGGCAGTTTTGGACTCATAAATATTAATATAGATATTGTACAATGCATATGACTTAATATATGCTTTTTTTATCAAATTTATTGATTAAGGCGGTTATGACAAGGAAAAAAATGCAGCTAGATCATATGGTTTTACAACATTGAAGTATTGGGTACTGGTTCCACTACTTAATATATGCTTAGTTTTATCAAATTAGTTTCTTTTCTATCTTTAATTTTGAGAATAATATTATCATATCTAACCACTCTAACACAATCATCTCGTAATTTAATGAACCATTCGACTAGAGTGCGGATGTAACGCCCAGGCACACTGGCGCAGTAGTATTAAATAGTCATAAATGTCAGGTCATTCTTAGACCGCCGCCCGCCGGCCTAGTGCAAAAAATTGCCAGAGTGACAAGGCTTTATATGTCTCACACTATATGGGGGTGGCGTTTCTCCTATTTTTCCATGTGGGACATTACATTCTCTCCCCTTATAAGGGGGTAGCGTCTCTCATTGGGGCAGTAGAGCTGATAGGATCGTCCTACCAGAGAGTAGCCAGAAGCCATCCTTACACCGTCTTCTTATGCGGTGCGGTAGCATAGTTCCGTCGATAGTCGGCTCTGAATACCTATTCATGACGCCCTTTATACCTGGCTCCCAGAATATTAAATGAGTCGTAAATGTCAGGACAATCGCTTGAACAGCCGCCGTCTCGGCCCAGTACAAAATTTGCCCTAGGAGTTGACAAGCGCTTTATGTCTCACACTTATATGGGGTGGCGATTCTACTTATTTTTCCCATGTGAGGCATTCTGCGGACTACCATGGGGCAAGAGGGGGCACATATCCCCTCAATTTTAAAATTACCATAATACCATTATCAAATTTAATATTTCAAAGGATTTGGCACTGGATTGCCCCCAGATCCTCATAATGACACACAACCCCCACTTACGTAATCCCCCCCCCCCCCCACTCCCACTGCCTGTAGACGCCGATGATCGTTTATTGGTTTAATTGAACTACTCGTGCAACAAACCGCCTCAAACACTTCTCCAAATGGCTTCTTTCGTCGCTGGTCTCATAACGACCACTATGCTAAGGCCACCGAGACCGGATCTTAAGCCAACAAGTGTCGTGCCCAACGGCGATACGTGTTTTTATTTAAAAAAAAAAAAACTGCGTGTAGATTTAATCCGATCCAACCACAATATAATACGTTAATTTTTTTTTTTTGATAAAGACGCAATTTTTTACTCCGATCGATAAAGGCCCCAATAAAAAAATGGGACAATTATTGAAAAGGACACATATTTGACTGAATTAGGCAAAAAGGACATCCAAAACAAACACTTAGTTATAAGAACAAAAATTAGGTAGATAGACCCAAATACCCTTAATGAAAAAAATAATAATAATAATAATAAATGAAAGGGAAAGGTTGTTGTTGTTGTTTTTCTTCATTTTTTTTTCCTGGAGGACGTTCAAGAGTGTTTTTTTTTTCCTTTTTTTTTTAATATTCCTCCTGGACATTGAAAGTTTTTTTTTTTTTTTTTGATATTGTGAGCGTGTTTTTTTTTTGGGGACAGTGAAAGTTTATTTTTTCTTTTTTCATCGACCACCGCGATTAGTGACCGCGCAATCATTCGCCTCAACCCGACGATGACCACCCCGATTAATTAACCGGCTGCGACGCAAGGACCACCTCCGATCATTGACAACCCCGACGCAGAGACAGCGCGATGCACTAACAACCACGATGCATTGACATCGGCAATCATATATCGCGATGACATCGACAATCATATATGCGATGACATCAACAATTTATCGCGATGACATCAATGATTAGATATGCGCGATGACATCAAGAATCATATATAAATGACATCAACAATTTATGTGGTGACATCGGCAATCATATATGCAGAGACATTGTGATGAAGTGACACCTCGATGTACTAACAACCACGATGCATTGACATCGGCAATCATATATGCAGTGACATCGGCAATCATATATGCGTGACATCAACAATTTATGCAGTGATATCGGCAATTAGATATGCAGTGACATCAACATTTTATGCAGTGACATCAGCAATCATATATGAATGACATCAACATTTTATGCAATGACATTTGATGAAGCAACACCAGGATGACATTTGATATTTTTCCGACTTAATCTCATAAAATCAATTTCTTTTCTTCATAAATTCGACTTAAAATGGCTATATCTTTTGATATAAAACTACGATCAACACAAATCTTTCACCTTGATTCATATTTTTATGCAGTGACATCGGCAATCATATATGCAGTGATATAAACATTTTATGCAGTGACATCGGAAATCAGATATGCAGTGACATCGGCAATCAGATATGCAGTGACATCAACAATTTATGCAGTGACATCGGCATTTTACGTAGTGAGATAGAGTTTTATATGGTTCAGGTTGTTTTTTCCCCTGGATTTGTGGTTCAGGTTGTTTGGTTGTTAGGATGATTGCTGCCATAGTTTATCTTATTTTTTTAATAGATAGAAGGCCAATATAAAGTTGTAAACACTTCTTACTCAACTAAGAAGAATATTTCTCACATTTTCTTAGTGTTTATGGTATCATAGCTCGGACAAGTCTTTGAGGCGTATTCTTCGTATCATCAAAAATCGAAGTAGTTTTAAAAAAAAAAAATGAAGAAGAAGACACAAACTAACATTTTATGCGGTGACATTAACATCACTTCATTAATATGCAGTGACATCAAATCAAATAGGTTTCCAATTGATAATGGTATCCACTCAACTTGTTCTATCAATTTAGCTTGAAGATCAAGAACTTTTACTACTTCACATTTTCAATTATTGCAGCCATTTTCATGAAACTAAAATGCAATTAAAATATAAAAGGCACAAAAGTGAAATAAAATATAAAGAAATGCATAATTTTCAATTGTACCATCAATTTTCAATGTCTACTTTAAAAAAGACAAACCTGATCCATAGTTTTCACATGTTAATGAAACAACCTAACACCAGGGGAAGATAATATTTAAGCATTTGCAGCATCAATTCAATACATTGTTGCAAGAATTCAAATCTTGAGGACATGAATCAGCATCGTATGTTGCTGTTCTATGCAAATTACACGTTTTAAGTCAGTTACATAGCTCGACCCACGTCCAGGGGAAAATCGACATTTAATATGAACACTTGACACCAAGGGAAGATAATATTGAATCAATCATAGTTGATTGATCACGGGACAACGATTTTGAAATAGTTGATTGCAAAATGATGGTTTATAAGGCTTTATAAGTTCAACAGCACCCATGAATTCACCAATTTCAACAGCTTTTTGGACCTAAGTTTATCACAAACACTTGAGCTAAACCGCGGCTATTGAAGCACGATTAAACCCTGCTCCACAAACTATATCAACAAAGCTTTGACTGAAACTTCTGAATTGTTGTATAACTATTCTGCGCAGCCTACTCGCGCTACTAAGGCACACGATGTTGTTGTTTCTCGTTTGGTGGGGTGTGGAGTCAAAGCGATGAAGTGCGGAGAGACCCTGAACAAGAAGGCTGCTTTGCATCAACATAAGTTGTACCCCAACATCATCGAAATGACCAAAACAAAGGGGGGTGAATCAAGAACGAATCGGCAACATGAACATTACTCTCGGTATAGCAGAGCTAATACCACTATCCAATTGATTCACAACCGTAGTGACAACACAAGTAGTTGACACAGGCACATGACATCTTTATAGTATAAAGGAGGTGTCGAAGGAGAAATCAAAGCGTAGGGAATTCATAACCTTATCAACAGGAGAAGGAGTATCATTTGGAATTGCGAAGAGAAACCGAAGCACTCAACTTTGAAGTCGGGAAAGAAGTTCCAGTCTTCAACATCAAACCAAAGATTTTTAGCAAAGACCTTAGCGTGACTTTTTATTTAGCAATTTGCAAATAAACTTTTGGATTACTACACAAGTTTTACGGAAGAAGCTTCAATCACGGAGTAACTCGCCAGCACCACCAAAGAAGAGTAAGCAAAATCGATCCAATGAAGTAGGGACAATCGAGCAATCCTTCAATCCAATAGCATCGTAAAGCAGAAACCTCCAAAGGCGATGAGAGTAGCCGTAATCCCCACAATCGGAGCTTTGAGTCCAGCCGGAGAAGAAGCTTTCCTAAAATTGGAATCAAATTTGGTCGAAATATCATCATTAAAGACCTCAGAGTAAAGAGCACTCTTTGGGCTCCTCCGATTTTTCTTACCCATGGAAGTAGAGCAGAAATGACCTGAAAGGATGGAGGACAGAAAGGATGGAAGAAAAAGGTAGGGGAAGAAGAAGGGGATAAACAGACGACGCAGGTTTTTTTTCCTTGGTTGCATATGCGTTATTGTCCAGGGGTAAAATAGGAAAGTTGATTAAAATCCGTCCTTATAACTAATGATCTTTTAAGTCTGTCCTAAGTGCCTAATTAAGTCCCAAAATACGTCCCTATAAACAAATAACACTAAAAAAAATTACTTGGCCCAAAAAAAATTTAGACATACAAACAAGTTTTATTAATTTTTTGCATTTACGGATGTTAAAAACGCGATAAGTGTAGGAAAAAATGTAATACTTAGGATTTGATAGAGAATTAGAAACTCCAAGGCACGTTAATAACGTTGTATTTTAAGAGATGATTCGTCCCACACGATTTGTCACTAAGGGATCAAATGAAAATCTCTTTCAGGATACAATGGGGTGTTTGATTCAAGCGGTGACTTGTTTGAATCAAACCGAGGACAATCAAAGTTTTCTTGATGATGTTGTCAAACTTATGAATTTTAAATGCGCATACTTATGCCTTTTTTATAGGTTGCAAGTACCTCATAAACGAATGGAGGTACTCGCGCACGAAAAGGTAGGGTTATCCTTTGTTCACCGGATGAAAGTATGCAACCCTTACACGGGAAAGTAAGTACATATCGATTCGAAAATGCATGTATCTCAAAATGCATATCATGAATCGATGCATGCATTGGTTCGGTCGAACCCGCTTCGTTGCGATAACATTAATTAAATCACGGGAACTCGTGATGCAAGCGATAACCAAAATATTTATTTATGAAAAATATCTAACAATAAGTATGTTTTTTAAAATTAAAAAAAAAAAAAAACTTCAACTAAAAGCCTAATTCGGGACAGTGCCTTAAGCCTCAACAAAAACGGAGGGCGGCCCTGGCCGGTACGCCATTCTCGATGTCTAGAACTAACTTGCCGGTTATCGAAACAATGCTCAAAGCGTCCTTATACTCGACCATGACAAATCTTCTCCGAGTGAACCCGAAATAGGCCATGTACATGAAATATTAAATTTGATAAGGGTATTATGGTAATACTTTTCATACAAAAGGTAATGTGATAGTTTATATACCATATTGTATAAAATATTAAATTTGATAAGGGTATTATGGTAATTTTAGGGGGGCATGTGCCCCCTCTTGCCCATGGTAGGTACGCCCCTAGTCAGAACGGTTGTAACATTGTGTTAGAATGGTTGTAACATTAATATTATTCAGAAATTAAAGATAGATAAATAAACCAATTTGATAAAAAAAAAAAAAAACATATATTAAGTAGTGGTACTAGTAACCAATTCGTCAATGCTGGCCATATGATCTAGCTGTATTTTTTTCTTGTCATAACCGCCTTAATCAACAAATTTGATTTTAAAAAAAAAAAAGCATATACTAAGTCACATGCATTATACAATATATATTATACATAAAAAAATAAAAAATTAAGAACCTCATATACTACTTAAAATAAACATTCAATAAATTTATCACCACGTGTAATATATATATATATACACACACTTTTAAAAAAAAAAATTGTCTGTATTATTAGATTCTCTATAATATTTTTATACTTAACATGTCTTTAAAATATATGTTGTGTTTTAAAAAACGTATGTGGTTGTAGCTCGGATGAAGAAGTGTCTAAATTTTTAGTCTTAGGTTAGAGGTCGAACACCCCCCACACACACACACACACATTACCAACATTTTATTCTTTGCAAAAAAAAAAAAAAAAACGTTGATGGGAAATTTGTCTTTGACGTGGAAAGATAGCGTATCAATTTTTTTGCAAAAAATCTTGATGTGAAATTTGTCTTTGTGAGGAAGATGACGTATCAATTTGGGATGACATGGTATTTTTGGCGGAAAATATGTACAATCAGCATTTTTCGGCCTTCAAGACTATTTTTGAAAAAAAAGATCACTTACATAACTGAAATTATCGCCGGAGAAAAACCAGGACCAAAATTGTAAAACGTGTTGGTGGGTTGTATAGCCACCAAAAATAATTCACCTACAACCTCTATAGCTAGTATAGTAGAAGTAGGCCGATTCGACATGAGCGGTGGATTTATTTCTCCTAAAATTTATAAAATAAAATATATTTTTGTTTTTATCTAATTTCCTACGAAGAAAGGAAAAATAAATGAAGAAAAGTTCCAGTCAATTAATCGTTTCCCCCTCGATTCCTACGATTGATCATCGATTCAAGGATGACTCGTTAAATTATTAATAAATTGGTTATAGTTGACCACAACCGTGAATCAACCACTCTTTCCTAAATTCGTTAATTAGGACAACCGCCACTAATTAAACCCTAATTATGCCACACCCCGCAACGACCGCCCGGAGTTTGGTGACATAATGATTTTAAAGATTAGAGACCCAATTACTAGGTATTAATCCAACCGGCTTAATTTTAACCATAGTATTATCTATTTTCACAACAGGGAATCCTACGGACTACGAACCGGTAGACAATGTGTTGTTTACCATTAAAAATCCAATCTTTTATGACAACCGCCTAAGATGGATTTTGTGCTTGATTAGAAAACCGATTCAACTATTGTGCAAAAATAACCAAATCAATATTCTAATCATTTTTTTGATGAATGCAGAAAATAAATAAATACTAATAAGATAACGAGGATTAGAAACAATTTGATCTCACAATCATCAAGAAATCAAGAGTTCAACAATCAACTAACCGAATAAAGATATTAACTACTCATGCTAATGATAAAATCACAAGAAAAAGAAAGAGAATACCTTAATTTATTGAAACAAAGAAGAAACCATCACCAATCCATAGAGAAAGTATAACGAAAAGATGAAGATGGAGAGGAGGGGAGCAAGAGGCGCCCCTCTTGTTTTTGTCGCATAATCCAAAATTAGGGATTGGGAAATATTTATTTATATCTAAATACTAATAATAATTAAAGTTGGACCCACACATGGGGTCAAAATAACATAAAATAGTGTTTAAATGATAAAATAGTTGATGCAAATTCGCTGCCGATATGTTTCGATTCTGTCAAACTCGGCCATGGAATGGTAGGATCCTACCATAACTGATTTTAGCTTTCCAGCACTATTTTCTTTTTCTAGCTTGACCGCTTCACTTCAACTTCGTCCAAACCGCTCCAAATGACTCCGAAATGACTCAAAACATCCAAAATCATGCCTCCATCATATAGGTCCTGAAAAGCATCAAAAACAACTATCCGAGCAATATCTTTTCACATAAAATGCATAAAAAATACACTATATACCTCACCAATTGTGGACTTATCACGTGTCCAGTTACAGGACGAAAATTGTAATTTAGCCTCCTATTATTCATCAATTCATCCAAAACATTTTTGTTATGCCAGGGATCCAACAACTTTTCTGGTGCGTTTGGATTGCCGGAATGAAATGATTTTTTTCTATTTCATCATTTTGACGTGTTTGAATTCGAGAGAATGTAATGAATTTACATTCCATTGTAATGAATTTCTTTTACCACTTTCATTCTATAAAAAAAAATGGACGGAATGATACGATGGAATAAAAAGTACAAGATAACATAATGATAAAAAATCAACTGTTAGGAAATCAACTAGTTTAACGCAACGGAATTTAAAAATTGATTTCCAATCCCAAAATCGACTACGTTTAAAACAATAAACACATTACGTAGTTGACGGTGACTACCTTGCTTGATCTATAAGTTCGACGCATTGACCGTCAATGAAGAGTAGTAGTGCGCGTGAGCCGTCCACGTGTCCAGCCTCTATCGATATCCACACGAGCACCTTACCGAAATCCTCCTTGGATAGCTACTAGAAAAATCCGGTTGCTAGACCGGTCTTTTCTCTCTCCCTAAAGCTCTCTTTAAGAAGCTCTCAGTTTATTTTATAAATTTGAACTCTTCTAATTGTGTTGTACAAAAGAGCTAGCCAACCTCTTTCTTATATAGGGAGAGTGGTGCCCCAACTGTGTCCCAATCTGATTGGGAGAAGCTTCCTAGTAGATAAATGAGAAAGAAAACTTTTTACTAGTAAAATAAGAAAAATATGTTTGATTGATTATCTCATTTAATTTAATATCTCATATTTAATAAATTTAAGATATTGTCAATATCTAATATTGACTATATTTATCTTATTGCCATAAATCTATTTTTCATAAATCAATTAATATATAATATTAATATATGATAAAACCATTAATTAAATTGTACAATCCAAGTGTATCATATACACTATAGTCTGCGCCCTATATACACTATAGTATCTTTTATTTAATTTATTCATAATAAATAAATATCACCATATTAATTTAATCACTATAACACTTTATAGTCGAGATAAACTTTCCTTATTCGGTTATTACTATAACCGTATTTTAATCCGGCCAGATTTTCTTATGTGTGTGACCCGATAGGCTTCCGAATATGTTGGCCGTAGACACAAAGTGAAAATTATGAAAATGACCTTCATACCTATCGATCACGGAATAGCGTCTAGCAACACACCGTGACCCCCAATCATCGGAATAGTCAAAAGCAATGACTACTACCTTTAATGTGAAAACAGTTACCGTTTAAATGGAATCCTATCACTGTAATAATATCTATACGACCGTATCTCGAGTGTCAGTACATCAACGATCGTATCTTATAATATGGATATCATGCTCTCTCAGAATAACTCAATTACTCCCACTTTGCAAAGATTCACGAGAGCTAGCATTCCTTTTAAGAATGTCATTTCGGATTCACTCCTACTAATAAGGTACGCGATTTCCGGACGAACAAACATATATCCTACGCATGCTTCAATATCATACCCGAGCACTACCGCATGATCGCCCCATGGCTAGGGGATATCTCAATGGTGTCAAAACATGACAATCTACACTGTGATGCCATGAAGACTCCGGTCTCAGGATAATTACACAACTGCCACATACTGCGACACTTAATGTAAGTAAGTCAGTCTAACGTACGCATTCTCTAATACACGTCCACGTACAGTCCAAGTGTCACTACACTTCGATAGACAAGCTCTATCCCTATCTTCAATAAGATAGAAGACATCAAATACGTACTAGTCTATTCATACTATCAATGTCATGTTTGAAAGTAAATACGACTAGAGACATTTAAGTATCAAACTTGTTAAAGTGATTAGAGATCTCATCAACCATAATCATCATCATGGTTTCTCTATCACAGTTCAATACTAAGGACGTTACTATATATTCAATAACATAATTGATTCATAAAGGTAAACAAAATATATAATAACCAAAGTGCTTTTATTAATCATAATAAAGTTATTACATAAACTAAATGAACTATAAATGATCCGACCCGGTCGGATCCGGTCCAACTCGATTGAGTTTAGGATACCATTTCAAAATCAACCACCACCACCCACCCGCCAAGTACCGTGACACCCGCCCACCCCTCCGCAATCCACCGTTTCCACCCTCCACTGCACCACCACTGCCGCCACCATTTCTGCCTACCTTGTCACGAGCAGTGATAGAGCCGTTGGTGCATGTTTGACTCTAACTCTAAACTCTACCACCCTTTCTTCTATGCAATTACGCATACAAGTCTTTCTTTGATAAGGTCCGTTCGAGCGTTATCAATAGGGGTTGTTCGCGCGCATAAATCATCCAAATCCGGATGAATACCGGGAAAAACATCTTTGAATAGGGTTCTCGCACCATGCCAAATGTGTCCGAAGAAGATGAGCAATGCAAATGAAGCATGTCCACCCCTTGGAATTTCTCTTTCTGCTGCTTGCCGCTACGAAGTTTAGGAGAAATGAGCTGATCTCGCCTTTGTCGATCCGGTTGAAGAGAGTTATCACGATGCAGCAGGGTCTCGGGATAGCAGCACGACAGAGGGAAGCATATTATGAGCCAGTTTGAGTACCAAACTCAGGAGTTTCGCCATCATATGAACTTGTAGCAAAGGCTTCTTTGGAAGCTTTGAAAACTCGTCGCTTCATATCATTATCCCATGGTCGGCCCTCATCACAATTGATCACGATCCCCCATCATAACCCAACCCACGACCATTCGCTTCGCCTCCACATCATTTTACCAACCATTTCACCACTACCCTATACCACCATCCACCTCACCACCGTCTTTTTCATCCTCACCCACAACCTATCTCACCACCAAACTCGGCCACTATCTTCCACCACAACCAACTCGATCACTACCGATCTTCACTCGGACACCACTACCCACTTCACCATCACCCATCACGGCACACCATACCACCAGTGTCACCACAACCACCGCCGCCACTACCACATCCCACCTTACCATCACCCATCACCCATCACCGCATACAACATCACTCTCGTCACCTCAACCACCACCAACACCACAACAACAACCACTAGTAGCGTACACCACACCACTCTCATCACCATGGCCACCACCACCACCGTCACCTCAACCACCACTATCGCACACCTCACATCATCCGCCACCACCCATGACCGCATGCCCCACCACCATACACCCGCCACACTCATCATCACGAACACGAATTACCCATCGTGTCACTTGACACATCTTATAGAATCTCACTCGTTTCATTCCATAGCATGTCAAACATATAAATAGAATTATTTCATTTCATTCCATCAGTTTCATTCTATTTCGATACATTCCAGCAATCTAACACACCATTCAAGTTTTACATTCATTACATTAATGGTACTCAAAGAATTTTTTACACTTTATAACATTAAACTATTTTGTTAATATGTATGAAACTTCCAAAATATATTATAATTTGCCATATATATATATATATATATATATATATATATATATAGTTGTATACCATAGGCATATGTATGGATAGACATATAAAAGCCATAGAACTATAATCCAAGAAATAAATTATTGAAAAACACCCTTCATTTGAAGCAGACACCACCATGGCCTCTTGTGCTGTTCCTTCACCACTAACTCTATCCTCAGTTCTATCCCAAGAACTCAACCCACTAATCCCTTGTTCAATCCCCTATTTCAATCTCAAATCATCACCCAATTTCTGTATCTCCACCAAGAACCTTGTGCTCCAATTTAGAGAAAGGAAATTGCCTTCATTAGGCCAATGGGCTGCCGTAGATGGCCGGTTTCTGTCCAATTCTGTGGTGTTTGCGGCCGTGGCTACGGAGGCGGAGCTGGATGAGGATGTTGACGGAGAAGATGGTGGTGGGGTGGCGGTGGCAGCACCACCACCACCTCCGGCTAAGGTTAAGAAAGGGAAAGCTGCTTTGCTACTTAAAAGAGACAGAGTATGTAAAGATTCAATTTTTATGATTTTTATTTCGTTTTTATTTGATTTTATGGTGTAATTCTTGGAAATGGTTTGTGGGTTTTAGCTCATTTTCTCATTGATTGCCATTGATGATATGATTATTGCAATATCTGTCTGTTATTTTTGCTGTGAATGTATTAGCACTAGTAGATAGATACTTGTAGAATGCTAAAACTCTAACCTTTGTTACAGACGAATCTACTTTCGTGGCACCATGTTGATATTCGACCTCTTGAAAGCCGAATCTAAGTTCAACATTCGACTTTGCACGGGTCGAACGTTCACTTTCGACCTTTGTAAAGTGTCGAACCTAACTTGAAGTAGTGTGGTGTCACACCATGGTAGATTCGTTATGGTGCCTTTAACAAGCGACTGGTTATATGTAATACGGTATTGCTTGAATTGTGCCCATATTGAGCTAAGGAATCGATGTGTGCGCGCTTTTCCTATCTTTTTAAAAGGTCGTCTTTAGTGGCACCTCAACAAGTATACAGTTTTTGGTACCGTAGTACACTCGACTTTTGCACACTCAATTCTAGAGCTAAGAATCGATTTTTTCAGATGGTCGATTGTAGCAATCTAAGGCATGAAGGTCTATTCTTAGCTTTAGAATTGACTTTCTACTGGTTTCCATGCTGAAAACACCGTGGTGCCAGTGAAAGGGGTCTTTTTGTAAAATGTGTTGTTTTGCTTTCGAGAAAAGTTTCATTAGCTGTAGTTTGATTGATATGCTACTTATCGTAATTTAAGCATAATACCGTGAAGTGATTGTGTTTCTATGGAGTTCCATATCCGATACGTATCCGACACAGATACGCGTTGCATACTTAGGATAACACACCTAAGGGAAAATTTGTTGTTTTCAAAAGTTGTGGATACAGGGTTCTTATATGTATATTCATAACTCGGATATGTAAAATGAAGAACCATGTTGAATATTGAGTAAATGCTGCCCGATAACGAATGAAAAGTTGTCCAAAATGATGAAAAACTACAATAAAATGTAGGGTAATCCGTCCTTATATTCTTCATATTTACATATATGCCCTCTGTACCCATGTCCTATATTTTTTCGTTACGTGTGTTTATGATTTCTCTTTTCTAAATTGTTTTTACATTCTTTCTTGATGAATATATAGATGAGGTCAAAGAGATTCTTGGAAATTCAGCAGCTTAGAGAAAATAAAAAAGACTACGACTTGAAAACCGCGATATCTTTGCTCAAGCAAACCGCAAAGACAAAGTTTGTGGAATCAGCAGAAGCTCATTTTCGCCTTAATATCGATCCAAAATACAATGATCAGCAATTACGAGCAACTGTGAGCCGTCTTCTATTTTTATAATTACCCGGAAACGTAATAATCTTTAAAGGCTACTTAATACCGTCATTCTTATTGTATAGGTGAATTTACCGAAGGGGACCGGACAAACGGTTCGAGTTGCAGTCCTTACTCAAGGTAATACCGTCTTTTTTCGGTTTTTACTTGTATTCGTTTTCAAATTGATGGATTATGTTTTAAAGCTTCTTAATATGTTTCATGAATTTATAAAAGGTGAAAAGTTCGATGAAGCAAAAAACGCGGGAGCCGACCTGGTTGGAGGAGAGGACTTAATAGAACAAATAAAAGGTGGATTCATGGATTTTGACAAGTTAATTGCTACTCCAGATATGATGCCTAAGGTGACTTCCGATACATTTCACCATTAATAGAGATTAAAGAAGGAAAAAAAACGGTGTGAGAGTCTGTAAAATAAAGAATCTGTTGAAAGTAACGCACATACTAGGAAAATTAAACGCGTTCGTTCTTTGAACTCTGTTTTGTTTGCTTTATTTAAAGGTCGCGAGCCTGGGAAGGATTTTAGGACCACGTGGACTCATGCCGAATCCAAAGGCTGGTACTGTAACTACGAATATACCTCAGGTGATATTTCAGTTTTTGCAGATTTATTTTTCCTATGATTTTGAGCCTTAAATCTTGAAAATTAACATGACTTTTCGAGGTAAAATTTATGGGGTTGCAGGCGATAGGTGAGTTCAAGAAGGGCAAAGTCGAATATCGTGCAGATAAAACCGGAATCGTGCACTTACCTTTCGGAAAAGTTAATTTTACAGAGGAAGATCTTATTGACAACTTCATTGCTGCAGTGGTATGTACACTCCTGTTTTTTTTTTTTAATATAAATTTGTAGTCTGTATTTTTTTCGACTCAAAAGTACTGATGCATACATCTCAAATTTGCACTGAAATTTCGGGTCAAGAATTTGAGTTTTGTATTTGAACATATATGACAGAAATCAGTGGAAGCAAACAAACCATCAGGGGCAAAAGGGGTATACTGGAAAAGCGCGCACGTTTGTTCATCGATGGGACCTTCGATTCGATTGAGTATAAAGGAGATGTTAGAATACAAGCTTACATCTAAAGTTTAGTGAAAGTTATCTTTAATTAACTGCATATTTTCTGTAAAATTACATGAGAGCCCTTTTTGGCACGGCGCTACGCGTTTAGAGATTCTTGGTTCAAAATGAAGGGTAGCACCAGAATTCCCTGTTAAAGAGTTCTTTGGCTCAATTTGTTCATGTCAATGCAGTAGAGTATAATTTTTCATGTAATTTTCATGCTTAATCTGACATCTAAACTGGCCTTTTGCCTTTCTTGTTATGCAAAGTAAATGTTCTTTTGAAAAGAGAGGAGTTTTTTCCTCCATATAGATTATGTGACAGATTATTTAACTTGCACATTATATATACATTATGACTAATATTATTGCAGAAAAATTATCAACATGTTGACCCAGATTTGGTCAGAATAAGTAATCGCGAAAAGAAAAAAACCTGAAGGGTAAAATTATAAATAATTTTATTTGTGTTTAAGATATTTTGATGTTCGAAAATACTACTTCCTTCTCAAAATTTAATTTCGTTAAGTTTTTAAAATTTGTCTCATAATATAACTATATAAGTCCATTTAGAAATATGTATTTATTATATTTTTCTTTCTTTCTACCTCTAATTTATTATATATTCATATACTTTAGAACTATTATATTAATGAGTGTCAAAGAAAATCTGTATGAAAATGTCTAAACAAACTTATATTTTCCGTATGATAATGTCTAAATAAACTTATAATTTGAGATGAAAGTAGTAAATTTAAAATAAAATAAAAAAACTCAAGGTCAAAAGTGGTTATAAAAGCCCATGCCTAAAAAAATCAAGAAAGATGGTCCCCATGTCACAATTTCCTAACTCCTATAACCAAAAGCTTATCTACACACATGAGCAAACGTAAGATGAAGAAAGATTCCAAAATCACACTATTTTCTTATCTATATAATAAATATATATGAATGAGATCGTTTTACCAAGAGTATCAATGTCAGTAACGTTTCTTATACATAACGAGCATCAGTGTCAGTGACATTTCTGATAGTAACAACACGTGGTGTTTGAAATAATTAAAAAATTGATCAGGTGCCAAAACCAATTAAATGGTGAATATGATGTCTGAGTAATTTCGTGATGTCGATAGAAGTCTCGTTCATACTTTTAGTAGTAACCATACAATTGTATAAAGCCTCCAAACACCTTAAGCAAATAAAACATTTCCTGCCTCTCCCAACTTATCAAAAAAACCAAACAAACACCAGTTTTTCATTCAGACATTTACACAAACATTTACACAAACATTTACATGGCCATTATTACAACAACACCTTCTTCATCTTCAAACAAATCTTCATCATCATCTCTCCAAGCAATCTCAATCTCTTCTTTTCATCACCCCAAAAAACCATCCTCACAATCTTTCAACAACACTCTTTCAACTTCTTCATCACTTTCATTATTCTCCATTAACACCCCACCTGCAATTCTCCCTCATTCTACTTCTTCTGCACAAGCCATAGAAGTACTAGCCCACGCAGACGCAGACGCAGACGCCGCGTCTGTGATTTTCGAATTTGAGAGGCTTTTGGGTAGTGAAAAAAGTGATGATTTTGATGATAAAGATGAAGGGAAATGGGATTGGAGAAATGGGTCGAGTTTAATGAGGAGAAAGATGAGGAGAAAAAGGAGAAATGCTGCAGAAATGAACAAGAATATTGTGTGTTTGAAAAACGGGAAATTAGATGGGCATTTGTTGACAAAGAAAGCCGAAGCAGAATACTCTTTCTGCTTAAAGGTATGGAATTAACTAGGATTTCATTATCTAATGTTTATGGCAAACGATGCACAAATACTTTTGTCTAATACCGAATCTCGGATACTTGACACTTTCGTTTCCGGATAAGTATTTAACATTATACGTATCAGATATCAAAAGAAAGAGAAAATAGAGTTCTCAATGTGGGACACTTTAACATGCCCTCTCAAGTGTGGGTCGGGCACACAAAGCCAACAAATAGGCCCAACACTTACACAATAAAGGGTGGCTCCGATACCATGTAGAAAATATAGGCTCATGCCCATATAAGAGGAGGAGCCTCATCCTCAAAACCTAGGTTGGAGGTGAGGGAAGTTCATCTCTTAATATGGTGGATGAAATAACCACAAGTTTCCAATGTGGGACACTTTAACACTTTAAATAAGGGTAGATATGTCTTTTAGAAGTTTTTCTTAATATGTGTGCAAAGCATTACGATGACATTTATTTTATGAGGGAGGTAGCACCCATTTCGAGATAAACTGTCAATTTTTTGTTAGCGAGATAACTTGGATATGCGAAATGAAGAATTAGATTGAAAATTGAGGAAAACCCGTCATAAAATGAAGAAAACTAGTACCAAAATGTGTCTAATATTATGATTTTCCATATATATATATATATATATATGTTGGTGTTTATATTTTTATTATATACAGTTTGATCTCATATTTTTAATGTCTATGCATATCGTTCGCACACTTGTATTCTATATTTATTTATTTTTAAAATTCCGCATCGGTGCAACCTAGACCATAACCGCGTATTCGTGCCTATTTATCCGTATGGTTGCAACCTAGATAGCTAGCGAATATAATATTTATGTGTACCTGTTTTCTTTTCTCAACCGCTCAGTTTATATGTTGTTGAGCCTGTATTTTCAGTCTTACGTTGTTCATCTACCATATATTGTATGAGTATTGATCCCTTCCAATGATCATCATACAGTGACAAGTCCAATGACATCGGTCCGATGATTTCTAGGGTCCTAAGATATTTCTCGAGTCCTTTAGATATATTTTTTTTTCCAGTCCCTTAGATATTTCTCTGGAAACAGTGATTTTAACATTAGTACATTACCGAAAATCTTGAAAATTTCTCCAGGCCCAGAGAAATCATCCAAGGTACCGGAGAAATGTCTAAGGGACCGAAGAAACATCACTGGGACCAGTGTCATTTGACCGATCACTGTAGACAAGGGCGGATCCACATTCATGGGGGAGGCAATGCCCCCATTGGGATTCAGATTGTTTTGTTTTGTACCCGGTGGTTCTTTGAATTTGTTTTGGTGTCCCTACTGAAAAAAATTCTGGATCCACCCACAGACCGTATAGTAGTGCCACTCTACTTCGATATGGCTAAGTATTTTTTTTGTGTGGATTGTTAGGAAGAAGCTAGAGTTGTAGCTCTGAGAAAAAAGATTGAAGAAGAAACCGGCGGCCGGAAATTGACGTCAGCCGAGTGGGCGGCGGCGGCCGGAATGAGTAGATACAGCTTAGACATGATATTATGCAATGGTAGAGAAGCAGAGGAAAGAATAATAAGATGCTATACAAAACTTGTTGTTTCTATTGCTTTTACTTATCAAGGCAAAGGTTTAAGCTTGGAAGATCTTATTCAGGTTTTCCAACATTTTCCCTATACTTTTTTTTCCGCCCGTACTGTGAGTATTTGCATCAGATACTCTTAATATATATATATATATATATATAATATTTATTTTACAGAATCTCGATTTAAAGTAAACCACGTCATTATCTTTATTGCAAATTGTATAACATTAGAGCACTCGCATCAGATTCTCTTGACGAATACTTTATTTCAGAGTTTTAAATACATGTTTTTTCAATTTACAGAATCTCTATCCAATATGAAATGCATCAAACCCTCTGTTTTACATAATCCGATAGATATAAAGGAAAAAGAATTACAGAATCATGATGAATGCGGTAGATATAAAGAAAATTTTACTATTTTAGGGTAAAAAATAAAGTATTTGTTGTATTGTTATTTTTCTTGTTGAAATCTCTAAAATATAGTTTTTAAAGGATTTACAGTATCTACTCATAGATATACAGTAGAATTTACAGAATATGTTTTTCCTTGTCATTTATTTACAATCTTTCTATTTTTTTATTTTTATTTTTAAATATGCAGGAAGGAAACATTGGTCTACTACATGGAGCAAAGAGATTCAACCCAGAAAAGGGTTGTAAATTATCAACATATGTTTATTGGTGGATTAGGCAAGCAATTAGCAGAGCAATCAACAAGTCTAAAATCATTAGGCTACCGGTAAGACGACACGTTTACCAGAAAAGTAGGAGAGAGAAGATTATAAGTAATTACTGAATGCATTCTCAGTCTGTTTTGTACAGGGAACGATAAACGAGTTGGTACCACGGATTTGTGAAGCGAATGCCGGTTTCAGCAGGAAAATGCATCGGTGGCCTACGTGTGAAGAACTCGCTGAAGTTGTTAATAAAGATGTTGTGACAGTAGGGCTCGCTCTTGGGAGAAATCGAGAGCCGATCTCCATCGATCAAACGGTTCCGAATCGAGCTCGTTTGTCACTGCAGGTTCTGATCTAAAACTACTTGATTTGATATCTTGTTTTTGAGTTTGTTCTTGAAGAAAATTAGATGTTGTTCTTAGATATTCTTGAAGCAAAAATTAGTTTTGAGCCCGTTTTCAAGCCCTATGTAGTATCAACTCGACTCGGTTTGATTAAACCCCTGTTTGGGATAGATTTCGCCCATCTCATCTCATGTTCAATTCTTTTTAAAATACCAATAATGCATTCATTGTCCATTTTATTATTCATCCAAATTTTCACTTACTTTACGACTATTGCATTAATATACATAAAATATATTTTAGACTTTTAACTTTAGAAAATACAACATTTACCTATTTTCTTAATTTTTGTGAAAATCTCTAAAACAAACTTATATTACATGACATAGATAGTGTAAACGTGTGTACATACATACATACATACATACATATATATATACATACATACACACGTGTGTGTATATATATATATATATATTGCTTTATTGTAATTAAAGTGATTTGAATAATGCAGGAGATAACAGAAGGGCCAAAAGAAACAACACCAGAAGAAATGATGAAGAAGCATTTCATGAAGAAAGATTTGGAGAAGCTTTTAAATGAAGAATGTGATATTAGAGAAAAGAAGATAATAAAATTATATTATGGTTTAAATGGTGATGTCCCTTTATCTTTTGAAGAAATAGGGAAAAAAATTAAGCTTTCAAGAGAAAGGGTTAGGCAAATTAGTTGTAATGCCATGCTTAAGCTAAAGCAAGCTAGTAATATTCGCGATTTTGAATCCTATGTATAGGTTCGGAATTTTTTATGTAGTATATCTGTATGTGGATATATAAGGTAAAGATCTCCGGATTTTTAAATGTGATATCTGTATGTGGATATACCGCAGAAAAAATTCTCGTATAGTACAAATCATTATTGTAGTTGAACAAGAATAATACCATAAGAATTTGGGATGCAATATTGTTTTAATCTCTTTTATTTAGTGCAATGTTTTACAAGTATATGTATAACTTGAAATCTTGCAAAATTATAGACAAAAAGTCTACACAAGTCCATATGCACCATTTCAAGTTATACCTTGTGGCCTAATACTTATAGAGCAAGCCTCGGGGGCACTGGGGTGTGAGAGTTCGATCATCTGGACCGACTTTACTCAGCAAGAAAAAGTATACGTGTCATCAACATTAACATAAACACGAAAATGCCTATAAAAACCATCAAAAAACTTTTGCATCTCCAAGAAGTCATTGATAATAACATCTATAAACTATAATACATGTTTTTTATTTTCTTTTCAATTCGTTTACAACTTACAAGTGATTTGAAACAAATTCTAGTCTGATTTATGCAGATTATGAAGAATATACAACGACGCGGACGCCAAGAAAATAGATACAGAATAACTAAGTAAATCCAAACCAGTAACTATGGTTACCATCTTGCTTCTTTCAAACATTTTAACTAAGAGGATCATCACTATTACATGTCCTACTTTTGTTTTTAACTCATCAAGTGAACTGATTTTCATCCATTTTGGCCTTTCCTGTATTTTGGAGGGCAAAGAAAAAAGTGCTCAAAAATTAAAATGCTGAATACTATTGATCTGTTATAGGAGAAGAAATATGCAGAATCAAAAAAAGAAAAAGGTTTTACCTTTAAAGCAAACATCCCGAATAACGAAGAACCTCGAACGGCGCGATCGAAAGCCGGAGGGACATTAGGAGAAACATTGGATATGAATAATCCATACAATCCCATCCCAAATATCAACATCACAGTTCCAGCAAGATATACATCTGCAATAAAAAAAAAAGGCACATTTGTATTTGATCATTTTTTGAATCATCATATCATCTCTCCCGGAAGCTTAAGGAGTTCGAAAGGGAAGTAAAATTTCAACACGTCCTCTCAGATGTGAGCCCCTATAGTAAAGAGTCTGGGCCCAAATTAGACCACACAAAGGGCATATATGTAAGGGCATTAGGCCAATAAGGATTAGGGTGCTCGGATACTTCTCTCTGGTAGCGTGTCCCATGTCATGATGATAACGAGGTGAGTAATTTACATGATGCATTCTAACATGCTCCTTCAAGTGTTGGCCTGTAATAAATATTACGGGCCAACATAGGGCACACACAAAGGCATATATAGGACACTCTACAAGGCCAATAAGGAGCTATGATGCACGAATAGTGTGTCCCATGTCCCGTATCCAATTCAGATACGCACCAGATACTTAGGATACACACATGAGAGCCAATTAATCATATTCAAAAGTTGGATAGGGGATACAAATGTGCCTGCATATCTGCGTATCCGTACCCGTGCAACCTGGTCTAACACTCAATTATATACACATCTTGAAATAAAAAGAAGGAATATGACCTTACCAATAGCTTCAACAAGTCTTAAAACCATTTTTCCTGTATGAATACCCTTCATACAGCCTGTCCAATACACTTTATATGCATCCACAATGTAAACACATCCCTATAACAAAATCAGTCACATAAAGTACAACACAAAGTCATCAAATTTCAGAAGTAGTCAAATGCATATTGTAATAGTTATACTACTAACTATACCAATTTGAATTACAAAAGAAGTGATCAAATTAATTAGATTGAAATTTAAGGATAGGAATAGAAAAGATTTACATTAAGAAAGCAGAGCACAGAACCAGCCAAAGAACCTCCAACAGCAAGAAGTGCCAAAAACCGAAAGTCGAATATTACCTGCATTTTACAACTATTGGATCACATTTGGATTATAGTCTCAATAACAGTAACGTCCCAGAACTTAGAGCTATATAGGGGCGTCCATCGTGCTCGCATGGCCTAAGGTCATTGTCTCGGCCTTATGTATAAGTGATAATACCCACACGTAAACACCCCAGAAGTCGGGCCTAGCGGTGTCACATGAATCATAATAGATCTAATAACTACTTACGCTCATTGTCTTCGCTTAGCCTAAAATAATAACACAGTTTCCTATTCAACCTTATGTATTGGTCATTTTTTTTCTTGGAAAAGTGGGATATTACAATAACACAAGATTCAAGAACTTGACAATAGGAAATTCTATAGTGATTTAATGCTAGATTATGCATATGTTATGACTATGATGTATGATATGACATGCACTTTTCGCCGGTTGATTGTTCCCGGTGTGATGTCAACCTAAAAACAATATATTGCAACTAAAGACTAGCCTGTCAACACACCAAAAACAATCAAATCGACAGAAAGTCGAAGTCGATTCCCAACTCTAAAATCCGGCTCCACAAAAGCCGACTGTTGCCGAAAACCCGTAGATTTGATGTCCACACATATTCTGCTATAGCCAAAAACAACTACATAAGCTAAAAGAGAATTTTTTTGAGTTTAAATAGGAAAAGTACCCTTTCGATGGCAGATTCAGTGGACTGAACAAATCCAGCAGCTGGGTTTCCATTAGGATTCGCCAAAGCATAATTGAATCCCTTATCTTGAATGGGTTTTGAAGAAGGATCAACAAAGCTTTCACCTTTCACAGATGATGATGATTGTGATGGAGAAGAAGAAGAACTTAAAGAAGCTAAAGGCAGTGAATTTCGTCTATTTGGTTTAATTCTATGAAATGGGGCAGCAGTAAACTTAAACAATGAAAAAGAAGAAACTGTAACTGGGGTAAGCAGAGCCATTTCTCTGGTTTCTGTTGATCGGAATTGGTGGTTGTGGTGGCGGCGGCGGTGGTGGTGAGACAGACAATGGAACAGGTTTCTGGGTTATGTGGGTGAAAATTGGCGGCTACATTCAACTGTATATTGCAGAAAATATTAACGGTCAGTGGCTAATTGATTGTCAATTTGCTCATCACATGAATTGGCAGGGGCGCCGTGTTTCCTTAGGCGACCTATTTTTGCATCCGGGGCGTAGACATTCTGAATCGAATCAAACGTTTACTTATTAAGTTGAGTAACCATTTAAAACAATAATACTTCAACTTCGTTTGAGTTTTTTTGAGTAGGAAAAGAATTGTTCGATAGCCACAATTATTTTTTAATTATGAGCACTTTTAAACTCAATTTCGAGCTTGAGCAGCTCTAAAAAAATTGTATGAGCATCAAAGAGTTTGAATCATATGCTTTAAAACGCTTGAGTTTGGTTAAATCAGATTGAAGAAAGATTTCACGTGCCGAAGATCGAGTTCTTTCATTAAGCGCTACCAGATCGGCTCGTTTAACACCCTGAGTTGGCACTACACCAACTTTATCGGCGCATCACCTGTGTATCACATCAAATCAACTTTCAAAAGCTCATTTTTTAAGGCAATAATCGATGTCTAGTGTAAACAACAAATTTACAAACTTCCATAATCATAGAATAGTCAACAGTATTTCCCCATTTCTGAGTATCTCCAAAACAAAATTTGGCTATATATATTAAATAAACATCAATCACACAAAAAATAAATAGTTCAATCCTCACGAAAACGCGATGCCAAAACCAACCCGAAAAATGTAGAGATCCCAATGAACGACGCCGATACCAGGCCTAACATACAAAAACATATTTCCTTGTTTCGACGCATAGGACGACTCGATGGTTTCTGCATGTTATACGGGCTGCAGATTGAGTAACTCATTGGGATGATGTGCCAAGGAACTAACTGTACCATGAACTACCCTTAAACTGGTAGTATAAAATTTCCCCCACTTTGTCTCAGTTATATATGTCTTTTTGGCATTTTATCAAACAGCTTTCAAGCACTTCAAGTGGATCCTTGCATTTCAGAAAGCTGATATATGGTGTTCCTATTTCCATCGCAGAGCGGCGTTCCCTAACCCATCCATAGCTTCAAAACTTTATCTCGACCACCAGATGCTACTTTCTCACCATCTGGACTCCAGTCCACCGCAAAAACCTTTATACATGTTTCATACAAAACAAAAGGGTATATATATATAAGCGCACACGACCTTACTTGAACAATATATGTTCTGTAGGCACGTACCTCTGTAACCTTGAGTTCTAAGGAGACAGAAGATATCGTAAAACAAGGTCAAAATGTAAAATAGTGTTTGCGGGTCAACTTCTCTCACCCACACAGACATGTGTGCGCGCGCTAGTGTTTTTTTTAGCGGGTTGGATGCCCCACGTGTTCAACGTGGTGCCGACCCAGTATGCTACACAAAATACAGATTCTTTATTTAAATTAGGCCTTGTATAGAGATTCTTATAAATTTCACTCAGAATGGAGATTCTTCGAATAGATAAAAGTAGTGTTTGAATATGTAAAATAAAGAATCCGTTACAAAGAACTAATGCAATAAGGCAAGATTCGACGATTTATAAGGAAAGTACCTCATCGGCATGGCCAGGTAGGTCTTGTTTTAACTTTTGGGTGCGGATATCCCAGACCTTCAACGTTGAATCTTTACTCCCACTCAATAAAAGCCTACTATCCGCGGACCAGCTGCACAAAAAAATAAAAACTCACAGTGAGTGTCCCGTGGTGGGACCCCCGGGATCCAGAATACAACCGGTCCGACTAAACCTATAGAGTCGATCTGAGTAACAAGAGTTTGACTCTTACTCAGAGGTTTGATCTGACCTAGAGTTCGAGGCACCAGAAAATCTAGCTTTCAACCTCTTACAAGGAATCGAACCATTGACCTCTAGACGTTTCGCAGGCGACTTACCATTGAAGTCAAGTTTTTGGGTTTATGCCCACTAAAAAGACTAGCATGTAATGAAGAAGCTGTAACCTTATTTGATAGACCGGTCCAACATGGCCTCGAAAAGCAGCAACAAACTTCCCCGTGACACCGTTCCACAATTTGACAGATTTGTCAAACGAAGCACTCGCTATCCATTGCCCATCCGGAGAAAAGTAAACATGATTTACAAGCTACAAAGGAGTAAATACCATGTTAATGTCCATCATTCGAGCCGAGTCAACATTCTCGATATTCTTCAGGGATCAAGCTCGATTCGACTAAAATAACTCAGGGTCGAAACCCGATTCGAAGTCAAACAATCTTGCATCTCAAGTACAAGTAGGTCACGGGTAGGAAACATATATAATATGATTAAGGCATACCTGTTGGTGTCCGGTCAGACGAGTTTTAGGGTGTTTACTAACAGCAGGCTCCCATAAAAACATCGTGAAATCATCCGAACCAGAGACCAACCTTTCTGGACCATTATTTTTCATCTTGTTATACCTTTCCAATGCTACCTGATATAAACAAAATATTTTAAGTTGTCAGTTTTGATACGGAACTGATCACTTAATTTATAATCTGTTTCGCAATCGAATGATTTTTAATTAGTAATTAGAGACTAAATACATGCCTTTTTCATTTCCTCTGGTGACGAAAACTCTTTATTGGTGTGATCAAATGCACCAGTCCTCAACACGTATTCGGTGCTCAATGCCAACGAATTCACCCAGTGTCCATGACCCTACATTTTCGCATTAGAATATTAAGAAAAAAACTGGGCTAATTCAGAGGAGACTTTGCGGGAGGAAACTATCGAAACAAAGGGACGTTATTTTGCCAAAAAAGAAAAAGAAAATTGTACCATAAATAGTAATTACCTTCAATTCTCGGATTAGCTTGCCTTGAGTTGTTTCCCATACTTTTATGGTACAATCTTGAGATCTGCAGATATTTACGGAACATTATTTATGGAAAAAAGGAAGTAATTTCTTAACCGTGCCTTTCTGTGCAAGAAATTGATAAGAATATACTCTAGTTATGATATCAATATAAGTGTGTGTGTGTGTGTGTGTGTGTGCGCGCGCGTGTGTTTTTCATAGTGAGCAAGAGAAACATACCCAGTATATATCACACCGTCCCCACCCCACTTTACGCATGTTACTGCAAGTGTGTGACCAGTTAAACAAATAACAGTTTTCCGCAATGAAACGTCCCAAATACGAGCATCCCCGTCTTTACTAGCACTGACAAAGCGACGACATGGAGCATTTAAGTGCACTGGCTCCCATGATATCCCAGTAATCCATTTTTTGTGGCCCTGATATAGTACAATTTGGATTATCAGCATCAGCCATGAAAAGAACATATAATGTAAACACTTGTAAGGAAAAAAAAAACTGTTTACGATATTCTCGATTTGCAAAAGAAAAAGAAAAAAAGTGACAGAAAAAAGCTTACAATAAGTGCATTTCCCGAGGGCTTCCCGGTCTTTGGGTCCCAGCAAATAAGCTCTCCAGATTTACTTCCACTTACAAGATGCTTACCATCCGGTGACCAAGCAATACAGAGAACCCAGTTCTTGTGCCCTATAAAAGAAGCAACATAAGATTAGGATAAACAGAGTCATACACTTTTTCGTAATTATGTTTATCATCTTGGCTTATGGAGGTCTGAAGGCAATCCTCAAAAGGTGAGGTCTAAATATTCTCTCTGAACTATCGACTCTACAAGAAAAACCTATATAACATCGAAACTGCAAGTTAAAATTTTTGCCTATTGGAATTTCTTTGCTAAGACATACAACATATTCACATGAACTAATGGTACAGTAGGAAATCAGGATATAACCTTCGCAGTTGAACAAAGGCGTCTGAGTATTCAGATCCCATAATCGAACAGTGGTATCACCTGATCCACTTGCAAGTTGTCGTCCATCAGGGCTAAAAGAAACTGATAGTACAGCTTCCCCATGACCTACAAGAACAAGACCATGAAATTCAAGATAGCAAGTAGCAAAAAATAGATGGTAGTTCAAATTATTCGGAATATTATGAAATTATGTGCAAAAGTATGATATCTCGTAGAAAGAATATTTGTTGTCTGAGCATGTAATACAGAAATTACTTCTTAGACATCAAGACCGATGTCCTCAAAAAAGATAAATAAAGTACCAAATGTTCCAATTATGATCTAATTCTTTCAAAGACAAAGAGTAACATAGTAAATGTTTAAGAAGACCGTTTACACAGGGGATGAACTGCTATACACATAACAGGAGGCTACAAAGTCCACCTTTGTAATTCACATAGTCAATCCAGCCATTCACCTAAGTGAGACAATACACATTCACTGCAACAAAATCAAGCTGTATCATCAGTTAAAGCATGCATCTTTACGGGAAATATAAGGACCCCATACCAGCAATTGTAGCAGAACAACGGGAAACAGGCCTTATCCGGAATATCGCTTGTGGTTGATAAACTATAGTTAGCACTTTTTCCACCGACACTGCAATGACAACATTCACACCAAGGATAAATCCTCTGTGGAAATTTAAACATATCAGATACTCTACACACTTCATATAAAATCTTACTGGTCCCATCTCCTTACCTTTGTTTTTAGCTAAGTACAACCCAAGTTCTACCACCAGTTCTTGATCAGATACATAAAATGCATAAGGCAGATTTTCCTCCTAAACAAACCAGAAAAATCCGCAGTTATATCAACATAAAAAGCTAGAACATGATCAATAGCATCAATCAGCTATTGAAAAAGCATAAGACAAGATACTAGACCTACCATCTAAGCACCACATTGACAATCGACTTTCTCATGGTTGATTCTCAGCTCGAGAATCGACTGTCGATTGTTACTTTCGACCTGTGGAAAGTCGATCTATTTGGGCACCACGGTGACCATAGACTTTCCCATGGTCGATTCTCGAGAATCGACTGTCTATTGTCACATTCCACCTATGGAAAGTCGATTCTCGGTTCTCGAGCTCCGAATCGACTTTAAAGAAAGTCGTTTATATTCGTATGGTGATAGATTCGATGTGGTGCCTTTACAACACCACAATAAAAAAGTAAAATCTGTTTTAGAGAGTCCACTAGGAAGTAAACTGAATGTGAATTAGAATTTCAAAAGCAAGAAACTCATACGGCCGAGAAAAGAAAATACTTTTCTTAAGCAATTTGAGCTTCTGTTACAAAGGAAAATAAATTCTAAAAGAAACCAAAACGAGAAATTAATCAATAAGCTCAAAAGCATAAATATATAAAACAAAATTCTTCGATTGAACAACCTATAACCTCAATGATATGCTTTTTCTTACATTATGGCGAAGCTTGTTGACCATTTGAGTGAGCTCTTTAGGGCCAGCGTTTTGTGGAAGATACAAAGCGGGTCCTAGAGAAGCCCCTTCGGGATCGATTAAATGGCACATAACGCTATTCATCACTTCTCTGGGATGTTCAATTGCAGTTTCTGCTTCCATTTCCGTAAGCTGGAAAGATTGATTGCAAAATCAAAATCCCAATTTGGATTGAATTGACTGCAGCAGTTGGAGGCGCTAGGGTTTATGAGGATTTGGGGTTTAAGAGAGGTTGACTATAACGTGGAATATGTCGGACTTAATGGGTAATTAACTAGTCAAACGGATCGCAATCTCAAGTTCGGTTCAGTTCGATTCGATTTAATTATTTGGTATGATAATAAGAATGAATAAGTTCGATTTGAATAATGTTCGAATACTAAATAAGTCAATCTCAATTTTCTGTTTTATTCTCACGTTTCTTTAAAATGAAGTACAACTACTTCTTTTTTAATGTTCCCATTATCAAGAACCAACCGATTCACTAATTAGAGCCATTATAAAACCCAAGATCTGGAACTAATCGTCCGACTAATTTGGAGTTTGGCCAGCGACCGGGCAGAAATCGAATCTTATTTAGGGGTAGCGCTAAAAGTTTCTTTCAACATGACGTCTTAGAGGAGAATCGAACCGGTGACCTCCCTAGGCATTCTCAAGTCACTTACTACTCGAGTCAAACTACTTGGTTCCTATGACGTATTTTTTATAAATAAAACACATTTTTATAACCGATTAAGCTCGAATTCGATGTTACTTGTGATCGAGATTGATTTTGATAGTTATATCAAGTTCGTGTTCAGATTTAAGTCCGCAAAATTTAAAGTATTCTCGACTCGATAAAATCAATGCTCGACTCCACTCGAATCATTTGCATCTAAAACTAGGAGTCTGTTTTTTTTTCCTGCTTTTGCACCCGAAAAGTGTTGGAATCCGACAATCGGAATACCTGAATGTTCACAATCCCAATCAGGTCGGAAAAAATATCTCGAAAAGAATTGGTGGTGCGTCAAAAAGATGAAGCCTGTCGATGCAATTTTGATAATTATTTGCAGTTTTGCATTCCTTTCGCTCCTATTTTTTTTTACCCATTTTTTTTACCGGGTAGTGATAATTCGTCAACGCTTAAATTTACTGTAGGTTCGGTTTTGATTTGTCCTAAACATACATCAGAAAACAATATTGATAGTAGGAGTAGTAGTATTTGGGAGATCAAATTCGGAATCGAAAACACCAGCAAGCATTCCAAGTTTTGTTTCTCAAAAGTCGAGCCTTATGTGTTGAACAACGGAACGGAGACCGAGGTGGCTAAAGCGGAGGCGACTGAGATGTGCGTTGAACCGAGGAGTAATACATCACGGACTATGTTGCTGATGGATATTGGAGATTCTGCCGTGGAGAATAATGGGACGGTTAGTTTTGATTTGAAGCTAACCGTGTGTGTATGTATATGTATATGAATATCGACACTATTAATTAAGGGGCATTTATTTGCAGAATTTTTCAAGCACTGCTATGATGGTATCAGCTTGATTCTCTGTGGCTTCTCCAAATAAGATCAGATCATCCGTAAAGAACAGGTGTGACAAAGGGGGGGCCTTGTCTGCCAAGTTTAATAGGTTTCCAATTCCCTTCCGGAACCTGTTGATCAATGAGAAGGCTGAAGATTTCCATGCAAAGATCAAAGAGGTAAGGGGCTAGGGGATCCCCTTGTCTAAGGCCTATTTGGTGGGTAATTGGATCTAGTTTACTTCCATTCCACAAGATTAACAATTTATTCGATTTGTTTAATTTATATTTGAAAGTATATGAAGTTATTTAAAGTTTTTATTATTTGTAATAGATAGGTTATAGTACGACAAGCAAAACAATTTCAGGCTTTCTCTTTATGTTTAACGCGGCTCATTAGTATTCGTGATTGTTCGTTTATTTAATTTAAAGAACTCAGTTTGAACATGATTGTAGGCTTGTTTTGATCATAGACTTGTTTCTAAATGAACGAACGTGAGGTTGGCTCTCGAATGTTCAAATATGTTTGCGAACCTACTTATATAGATAAAACAATAAACGAGTTAAACACAACTCAACTCATCAGATGATTAGTTATCTAATCATCAAATAGTTGAATTTTAAATATCTGATCGTCAGAGAGGAATGTTTCTTTCAAGATACATTACAATCACTCATCTCTAACCTCTCACACACGATAAAAGTATATTATGTGAAAGAGAGTAAAAATGAGAGGCTCGAATATATGCCACTTGGTATAACCTTCCTACAACCGTTGCACAATCAAATAGAGACTATAGAATGATTTATATAATATTTAACGAACACTTTTTTTATTGCTGTTATTGTATGATATATGCAATGTTTCATATTTAAATCTATAATTTGTTATTTTTCTCCGCTTTTGTTGCCGAAAGTGTTGGAATCCGGTAATCGGGATAACTGAATGTTCGGGACTCATCGAGTCGGGAGAAGATATCCCGAAAAAATATTTTTTAAACTTTTGCCAATGACGTTATTAAACAAAAATGTAAAAGAAGCACTTCATCGATTATACATTAAAATATACCTTTTTTAAATATGTGTTCGACATCTATTTTTTTTGAAGCCATAAAAAAATAGACATCTATTTTGAAGGTGAAAAATCTAATTTGAATTGAATTGATTATCTGGAAATTAAACCCAATAATATCAAGGTAGATAAAACGCAAAAACAAGAGCAAATTATCAAAAATTCTAATTAAGAAAAATGAAGAGTTTGAAATCAATCACAACAATAAAATACTATAATTTATTTAAATTAATAATAAAATAAATGTTTACAGGGGGCTACCATATTTAGTTAATAAGACAAGACTAATGTGGATTGTTATTGGCAGTAAAGTAGAGAAGTATAGAATTGAATCAAGAAGATAATAATAAAGTGAGTTTTTTTTTTCACACCGACGAAATTTTTTATTAATGAAACCGCAGAGCTATCGGAAAATAGACGAAACCAACCCGAGCAACCAGCATCAACTAAAAAAGAAAAGGAAAAAACGACGGGCTTGTCAAGTACATAACTCGGAGAGTTATAAAAAACAAAATAACATAATACATAAGTCGGAGAGTTATAAAAAAACTGAATACCATATTTAGTTAATAAGAGAAGACTAATGTGGATTGTTATTGGCAGTAAAGTAGAGAAGTATAGAATTGAATCAAAAAGATAATAATAAAGTGAGTTTTTTTTTCACACCGACGAATTTTTTTATTAATGAAACCGCACAGATATCAGAAAACAAACGAAACCAACCCGAGCAACCAGCATCAACTAAAAAAGAAAAGAAAAAAACGACGGAACATCAAGACATAACTCGGAGAGTTATAAAAAACAAAATAACATAATACATAAGTCGGAGAGTTATAAAAAAACTGAACAGAAGACTATGAATAACTAATATTTCTCCATTATATACGAGAGAAATCCTAATTTAAGAAAAATATAAAATTAAACTAATTATTTGAATAAGATAATTAAATACAAACACTAAATATTTATCTTGACATAACAAGGCATGAACCATCACCCGACCCCAAACAAAAGCCGAAAAACAACAAAAACAAAGACACCAACCCACCAAAGCACAACCACCAAAAGTCACCGGAAATCCGTTAACCGCCGCCACCATACGCGACATAAGAAGCCCGAAAGAATTAATGACTCCCATCTCTAACTACCATAGCCGCCGTGCAGAGTCTAAAGACATTGAGGGACTACTAAAAACAGAGTAAATGAGGCTTTTGAAAACAGACTGCAGTAGATCCATTACGCTAATTTGAGTCGTAGTACACCATTCACCTGCATTAGCTTCTTCTTCTGACCATCCGTAGTACACCAGAAACGCTACTATTCCAACTTCACTCACGACCAAAGCAGCATCAACCAGGGAGTCTCTATAAGTTCTCTTTTTACACCGCCCTCCGCCTTGCTCGGATTCAGATGATTTCCCAAACTTGTCCCTCGAGATCATGGAGCTGATCTTCCCAACATGTGTAACTTTTGTTAGCCGCTCCTCCTCATGCTCATCAAGAATGATAGCAAGGCCACGTTTTGGAAAAGCCATAAAACAAAAGCTTCTAGTCTGCCCGGGAGGTATATGACGAATATTCTGAATCTAAATAAATGTAAATATAAAGCCATTATCTAATAGTATAAGATAAACTTAAAATCAAACGTCAATCATTTTCTTCTCTAAAAAAAATTAACTTCAATGTAATAGTAATCCTATCTCCTTTTGACATTATCTTTATCTTTGAATCCTGTGCTTTAATATATATATATATATATATATATATATATATATATATATATAAATATAAAATTTTGCAGAAACTTTTTCCGTAGAAAACAAAGAAGATGGATTGGAGGAACGAAGCAGATACCTTTTTGTATTTGTTGTGTTTGGTATTTTAATAGATGGATTGTTTAATTTCTCAACAATTAAACCAGAAATTGTAGCGGATTCCGTTTTTGATTTGTCTTGACATTATACATCAGAAAAAATTGATAATATTTGGGAAATCAAAATCGAAATCACAAACACAAACAAGCACTCGAGAAAAAATTGATAATATTTGGGAAATCAAAATCGAAATCACAAACAAGCATTCGAGATTTTGTTGTTTTGAAAAAAATTTCACAAACAAACATTCGAGATTTTGTTGTTTTGAAGACTTTACGCGGTGCCGGTTGAAGAACGGAACAGAGGCCGAGGTGGCGAAGGCGGAGCCCGACCGTGATGTGTTTGGAACCGAGGAGTAATACTACGCGGACTCTGTTGGTTAGAGATGGGAAAGGGAAATTTTGTTGTTGCGGGGAATGGGACGGTGGTTACGTTTGATTTGAAGTTTCATGGGTCGTTTTTCTTTAGTTATCATATTGATACGGGAAGAGGCAAGGAAAGCGGGGACTTCGTGCGTAAAGATGGTGACATTGTTGGATCTCATCTATTCAATGATCCGGATGATATTTACTTCTGTGACAACTAATCCAAGAATAATTTGAGAATAAAATACGATGTGGATTGTGTTTGAGTTTATTTTAGACTGAGCCTGAGAACGGGTCAGACCTCCCACCTGGAGGTTCTCTAGCCCGACTTACAAGTTAATATGGGACTCTTGGCCCTTAAGTTCATCTCTCTCTCTTCATTTATTATGCGATCATTTTTTGATTGACACGTGGCAAGGGCTAGTCCGACCCTCGTTAGATGGAAAGGCTGCGTTTTCAAGATCGTCTTCGGACTCGTGGTCTTGTGGAGGGCTAATAGGTGATCCGCCTTTATCGGAGAAATCATCTTAAATTCAAATGACAAAGAAATATTTTTGTGAAAATAAAGACGCCCATTGAGCGATACATTATACTTTTTATTATTTTTGTAAGGAAAAAAAATCACAATCTAGCGTTAAATAGGCGTTTTTTTATCCCTTGTGGTTTGACATATGAAGCGTATTGTATTGAATGCCATAATATTTTATAGTGGAAAAACATTTTTCATATGCCTAAACCGTAAATCGGCCTACGGATCCTTATTCAAGATCCGCCCAGCAGCCGTGACGATGGACAAGGCCTTTGGCCACGGAGTCCACGATATAAGCCAATACTGGACTGCAAGCTAACGGCGCCGCCATATGCCTTCATGACACCAAGTAGTGTAGGGAAGGGCAAAGGGCCCGGCCCGTTAAGTCCCAAGGCTATCAGGCCCGCCAGCGACCCGACCCCGCGATACAAAGAAGAGCAAACTACAACTCAATGTTAACAAGGTAGAGACGAAACAAACGACCAAGTATAACGGGTCCGCCTCATGTTGGCACCGCAAGATGACCTTTAGCTTAGCTGGCGTCACATTGTACCTAACTACGTCGTATTGTTATTAGTTAAACCTTAATGTGTAGTTTGCCTATAAATAGAGGCTCATTGTAACCATTCATATATACGCATTAATAAAAAAACACAAGCAAGCTCTGCCAAGTTTCATGCTCTCTCTACTCTTTACTTTCAACCACCATGAATCACTCACCACCGCCGTGCACCACCAGCTTTTTATACACTTTCATAGCCAGATATCCATCACGAAACCATCGCAAAACACACCGTGATAGTTTTGACGTTATCAATTTTATCCCATTGTGGTTTGACCTATGAAGCGTTTAATCCCTATGGTTTTTTATTATATGATAACTCTCCTTAGGGTTTGCCGCAAACCATACATTTATGTAAGAAGATAAATTTTTGGTAAAATAGTTCAAGTGACACTTTACCCCATGTGGTTATTCATACGAAACATTTTACATTTATGTGGATTTTAATATGAAACATTTTACCCATATGGCTACATAAAATTTTGTTTTATGGTTTTGCAACCCTAGGGGCAAACCATATAATAGAAAAACCACAGAGAGTTAAACGATTCATATGTCAATCTGTGTGTCTTTTCCACTGTTTTATAAGTTGCTGAACCAAGTAGTTGGGACAAAGTGTCTTTTCCCCTACTTTATAAGTTGTTGAACCAATTATTTTGATTCAAGTTGTAAGTGCTTTAAGAATATATAGTGATGTCATCGCTTCGTCGTGTTGAAAAAGCTCTGGCCATACATTACTCTCCTAAGTAACAGTTAGACACTTTGCAGGCACGACACCTATGGCTTTGAGTAAGAGCGTCCTGTCCAGGCTCTATCCCTGGGTCAGACTTTGCATGCACGCATTTCCTTGAGTAGGAGCCTCTATTATAAATAAGGTTTTATCATACTCAAACCGAACTCGAATAAATATAATTAAATAACTAAATGCTTAATATAGCTTTGATTAATTCGTGAGCTATTTGATTACTATATTTTAAAATTCGAGATAGACTTATTATATTATTCGAGCAGCTTGACTCGAGCTCAAACTCAAAAATATTCAAATTGCGTCAAACTGCCTTTGCAAAATCAAGTATGAACAGTTCACGAGTACTTCGGTTCAATTAGGAATGCTAGAATTATTAATTTAAAGAAAGGAAAAAAAAAACTGAAATGCTAATATGAGCTAGTAAAAAAAAGACAGTGAATCTTCTCAAATTCTGACGGTTATCCACCATTTTTAAAGTAAAGTTTGGATCTTCCAGCAATCATCGCCTCTTAAAAATAAAAAATAAAAAAAATAATCCCCTTTTCCATTCTGCATAAATTCTGACTGCAGAAATCCTCCAAAGTCCTCATTTTTACCACTAATTCTTTTTTTCTGGAAAAAATGCACAAATTAAAGCACCTATTGGCATTGTTCTTCATTTCTGTTGTATTATCTTCATCTTATTCAATCTCAATTGAAGATTCACAAGTGCTAGATTCTTTGCTGAATCGTTTGGATGCTAATAATCCAGCTGCATCAGTACAAGAAGCTGCCGCAAAAGGTGTTCTTCAAAGATTGTTGCCAACCCATTTGTCTTCCTTCCAGTTGGAAATAATTTCTAAGGTTCTTCACCGCTTCATCTACTTGATTTTTTGATTTTGATTTTGATCTTTGGTTCCTTTGATTAATGGGTAAATGCAGAATTTGTTTTCTGTGCTTTTGTTATTTCAATTTTTTAGCTGATTTTATTGTGAATGCTAATCTGACTTTAAAAATCTTGTTTGTTCACAAATAAAATGAAGAGGATAATGTGAATCGTTTTCTAAGTTGACTGATTGACTTGGCAACTCTGGGTTTAATCCAACCGAATTGAGTTGATAGTTGATACACAGGGGGCTCGAGCTTGATTCGAGTAACAAAACTCGGGCTTGAAACTCAAGTTCAGCCCGATTGAGTTATAAAAGGCAATGCTGCTCACCGGGGTTCAAGCTGGACTCGGTGATGAGAGTCAACTTTATGATGCTCCGGTGCATGTTTTAGCCCCTATTTACGGCACTTTTGGCTTGGTTTGGGTAGTTTTAGACCATTTATAGGGCAAAATCATATTGAGCACTCACTTTGAGGTAAATCGTCAAATAGACGAAATACCTCACCATTTTACAGTGTTTTTTTTTGCCCTTTTCGAGCCCCATATTTTTTGCGGAATTACGCTCGGTATGTTGTTGCCTCAACTTCCAGGTTTACGAGTCACCACCTATTTCCTGCACTTCACACGGCTGATAAGACTCGTGCTCGAAACTTGAGTTGAAGTCGATCGAGTTATAAAAGGCAAGATCGAACTTGGCTCGTTTACAACCGAAATAAATTGATTTGACTCGTGCTCGATCTTTTTTTTTTGTTTGGATTCAGTTAGTTTTTCTTAAATGTGACAAGCTTGAACTCGACTCGACTTGTATTCAACTCTTGTATATATAATTGATTAAATAAAGCATGATTAACTAGTGAGCTACTCGATTACTAGGTTATGAAGTCCGAGATCGGCTCAATTGATTATTCGAGTAGCTCAACTCAAGCTCGAACTCAAAAGATATGGAATCGAGCCAAAGACTTTTGCAAGTCGATTTCGAGTTGCTCACATGTAGCTTAGCACGATTAGCTACTCGATTACTAGGTTCTGAAGTTCGAGATCAGCTCGATTGATTACTCGAGTAGCTCGACTCGAGCTCAAACTCAAATTATACCGAATTGAGCCATACACTTTTGCAAGTGGAGTATGAGTTACTCACGAGTAGCTCGACTCATTTACAGCCCTTGAACAACTTCAATCACTTTTCTGGGGAAATTCTTACCCGCACCCCTCTTTTATATATGCATTGTAACGTTAGATGCATTACATCTCTATACAGAGATTATCTTCTTGTACACATGTCATGTATCTAACGGTTCGATGGTCGAGTATCTAGTAGCCTTGTCTGACGTATCATATCTCATATGTGCCGTGGGGTACTAGTAGAGAGTCATGATGATTCGGTTTTATCTTTCCATTTTAAGATCTTTTTTTAGTAGTATCACCGACACGCATTGTAAGTGTTTGTTGTTTTGCTTCTGAGAAATAATTTGTGGTGAAATTTCATTACTAGGATAAATGCAACATACGCAGCTGCTTCAAAATCAGCAATTACAGGCATTCGCACAGAAACTCCCCGGAAATATTGTATGTATTTTCAACAAGTTTCGAACTTTTTATGGCATAGAAAAAGCGATATAATTCGATTTTCAGCTATATTTTCTGCAATAAGTAAATATCTTGCATTGTGTACATGTTTATTGCTTTAGTTTCATAGGTTGCAGAGATACAAATACACGGATATAGGATATACATATAGGATACGGGTACATAGGGCATTTGCGTAAATATAATGATATAGGGACTAAACTGTACATTCTAAAACTATAAGGACCACATGATAAATAATAATAAAACATAATACAAAACAATTTGTTTTTGTTGTTTTCTTAGTTTTTGGTAGTTTTTCCTCAATTTTGACAGCTTTTCATTCATAGGTTGCATGAGAAGCTTTTCATGCTCTTTATTTTTTTTCATCTGTTTTTAATCATGAATTCCGTCCTTTTTCAATCGCGATATTAAATATGATATCGCGATTGTGTAACATATTGAATTGTATTGTCCAGAATCGAAGGAACGACTGCAACAGATATAGTTTCGGGCCTTCATTGGTATTTGAAGTATCAATGCAATGCTCATATTTCATGGGAAAAGACGGGAGGTATTCAAATCGGTTCGATACCTAAGCCCGGTTCGTTGCCTCGTGTAAGTACGAACGGAGTAACGATTCATCGTGCAGTGCCGTGGAATTATTACCAAAACGTCGTAACTTCCAGTTGTAAGTATCGCATCTCTTTGTTTCGTGGAAGAAATTTACGGTTTCCCGTAAGTTGAATACAAGATCCGGATATATATAATCATAATTCGGATACGTAAAATGGAGAATCTTGTTGAAAATTGAAGAAACCCGCCGTAAAATCAATGGAAAGCTACCAAAATGAAGAAAATCTACTAGAAATTGTTTATTTTATGATTTTTAGTATTTAAAAATTTGGTCCTTATAGATTTAGTGTGTACAGTTCGGTCCCTATACTTTTAATATTTTACTTATATCCCCTCTGTACCCGTATCCTGTATTTTTCTAAAATCTCGTGCCCAGGTATCTGGTATCCAATTAACTCAGATATGTAAAATGAAGAATCATGTTGAAAACTGAAGAAACCGGCCATAAAATCAATGAAAAGCTACGAAAATGAAAGAAAACTACTAGAAAATGTTTATTTTATTAATCTTAGTATTTAAAATGTGGTCCTTATAGTTTTATTATTTACTATTCGGTCCCTATACTTTTAATATATACATATATCCTCTTCGCACCCGTATCCTATATTTTTCAAAAATCTCTCATCCACGTAGCCGTACCCACATATCCCGTATCTGCGTATCTGTTTCTAAATATCCATACCATGCAACGTAGTGTATATCTTGTCTCGTATCTTTACAGTAACTTACTTTTACTTAAGAATGTGACAGTTTATCTTTCAATTGCAGATTCGTACGTTTGGTGGGACTGGGAAAGATGGGAGAAAGAAATTGATTGGATGGCACTTCAAGGCATCAATTTGCCTCTAGCATTTACAGGCCAAGAAACCATATGGCAAAAAGTTTTCGCAGTATGTAGACATTTTTTTTATCTCGATAAATTATTTTAACTGTAGTTCGAAAATCCTCAAATAGTTTATTCACTTTCTTAAAAATTAATTTTGTAATGGCTCACATGTTCTTGAGATATATGAGCTGGTTCCTGTCTCACGGCTTTACACACACGGAAAAACGTATTTTCTTTGTCTAACTTCTAATCTAGTTGTTTGAAAACAGGATTTTAACATTACTGCAGATGCTTTAAATAATTTTTTCGGGGGACCAGCGTTTCTTGCTTGGGCTCGTATGGGAAACTTGCATGGGTGAGTATATCTGTTTCTCCCCTGAATAACATTATATATACATACACATATATTGTGGCCGAATGATTTAATCCAAATATTTATCAGATGGGGTGGGCCTTTATCGCAAAATTGGTTGGACAATCAATTGAAGTTGCAAAAAATGATATTATCCCGGATGATACAGCTTGGGATGACTCCAGGTATACTTTCGGTATCAATTTAGTATGTATAGGCGCCTCTTTAGGGGCATCGTGCTGTTTTTACTGCTGTACCACACTGAAAAACAATCAACCGGCTGAACGAAGGTTGGTTCTCAACATTAGAATCGAGTGTAAAAATGTGCTGCCACAACGGAAGATTTGGTGTGGTGCCCCTAAAGACGCCCTATATATATATATACACACACACACACATATATGTATGTTGACGGTTCCAAAAATCGTCTGTGAAATCTAGGGTTCTTTCTCTAGGTGATAACCCAATAGAGCTCCTTGAATACGGAAAACAATGAAAAGAGGGGGGTGGTTGTGAGGTGTTTTAGACTGCACTTGATAGTGATCAAGCTGCCTACGTATCCAATGCGGGGATTGGAATCAAGTCTTCGTAGTTCCTTAGGGATTGTTTATATAGAGGGGCTTGTGCCCTAGGATTAGCGTGTGGCGTGTCCATGGTGGGCACAGATTGGCGTGTTCCCTAAGAAAAATGATTATGATTAGTTGATCTCCTTGATGTTAGGAGATAATTGCGATTTTCAAATATTCGTATTAAATGATAAAGATTGGTGCCTTTATGGCTCGGGTCCTTCCATAATTATCTAACTCAGAACGTGTGCAAGGGGTTTGGCCCGAGGGGGACCTATGCCGACCTTATAGGTCGGATGTGGGTAAGCTGGAACACAGGTATCGACCGACCTGCAGAGGTCGGGATAGTGTTTGTGTCTATATCGCTCGGAGGTCGGTCCTAGACATTGGCCGACCCAGAGGGGCTGAGGAGATCAGCTGAGCTACTCTAGCTCGGCGGCTGTGAGATCCGACCCTTTAGACAGCCTCTCTTTCTATATTTAATGTTGGGCCACTAAAGAGGTGCCACGTAGGTATGTTCAGTTTTTGGCATCGTGATATGTACATATCGCTTTTTCCTTCTAATTGAGTGGCTTTCTTGTTCTTCCTTTTAGTGCTGCCATCATTTTCTGGAAATGTCCCAGAAGCGTTAAAAGCAATATTCCCTTCGGCAAAAATAAGTAAACTTGGGGACTGGTAATTGCTTCCTTTTTACTTCATCATCATCGTCATTACTCTTGTTCTGCAACTTTTAATTTTCTCGTATTAATCTGAACCGTCTTTTTTATTTTTTTTGGTGGTGTTCTTGTTATTTATGAGTGTTTTTTTTTGTTGCTGTCTCTATGTTTATTAGGAACACTGTTAATGGTGATCCTCGGTGGTGTTGCACGTACCTTCTAGATCCTTCTGATCCTTTATTCATCGAAATCGGCGAAGCTTTTATCAAGAAGCAAATTGAAGGTAACTTTCGTAACCAGCTGACTCGTATATATATATACTAACCATATTAAGCTCTTGTCATTTGTCAAGCATTACAAAATGCTGCTAACGTGCCACATATAACGTACTTGATTTGACATGCTAAGAATCATGAACGTGTTTTTTTTTTTTTTTCCTGGGATGGTTTCTTGAAATGATAATATATTTCAACACAGGTACATGGAAATAAGTGCAACTTTGCTCGATCACTGACAATTATTCATTTCATTATCGCAGAATATGGAGACATAACAGACATTTATAGCTGGTATTTCTGTCTCTTCATTATATGTATTAAATTACGCACCGTGATTAAGATTCATATTGTGAAAAAAATCCAAACTAGAATTACTTAAATCCTATTTGAATCGGCATTGGTTTTTTTTTTTTCTCTCGAACATTTTGATGAAACATGTACCAAGTTTTTTGGTTTCTCCTTGGGCACATCATGTTTTGAAATTTATGTCTATTCGAGTTTTTCTGTTTTTAGGGGAACTATATTCGTTTTCTTAAGCGATTTAAATGTTGATACGTACAGTGATACATTTAACGAGAATGAACCTCCTACGGATGATCCTACGTATATATCATCTCTTGGTTCGGCTGTCTATAATGCAATGTCGAAAGGAGACAAAGACGCCGTATGGCTAATGCAAGTATGTTGTTCTTTAACTTGTTGCCTCTTGATTTAAACTTCAACCTTACTTATATGTCGGTTTTACTTTTTCCGCACTTTTTGTTGGGTGATCTTCGATGAAACGCAAAATAATTTATTCACAGTTTTCTGGGAGTCTCACAATCCCACCTTTTTCTTTTCTTTTCTTGGTTGTGGTGGGGTGGGAGTTGGGGGGGAGGGGGGTAGGGAAGGGATCCACCCGAGGTCTTGAGACCGACCCTCAGTGTTGACGTTTCTTAAAAAACTTGGATGATAAATGTTTGCAGGGATGGCTATTTTATTCCGACTCATCATTTTGGAAACCACCACAGATGAAGGTATGCTTATGCCTAATAACACACACACACACACACACACACAAGCATACATGCACACACATACACACAAACACATTGAGTTTTCTAAATCTACGTCACCTATTACGTTTGAATTAGTGGCGGGGAATACGTGATCATAATCGCCTCTTATTTTTTAGGCACTCCTACACTCTGTGCCAATAGGGAAAATGATAGTCCTTGATCTGTTTGCTGAAGTTAAGCCGATTTGGAAATCATCCTCTCAGTTTTACGGCGTTCCTTACATATGGTAGTAAAGAAAACAGTTTCAGTTTTGTTAATTTCCGGTTTTTTATCAGCAATATATATATATATATATATTGATTGTGCTAAATATCTTAATGATTTTGTCAGGTGCATGCTACACAATTTTGGTGGCAATATCGAAATGTATGGAGTATTGGATTCTGTTGCTTCGGGTCCTATCGAGGCCCGTGTGAGCGAAAACTCAACTATGGTAAGTATTTGAACTTGAAAAAGCTTTCAACTTTGAATTGTACTTTGAATAGTTCTTACAGATATGCGGAGGAGACATACACTGGTGTGAGATTTTTGAAAGATATAGGATACGGGCATGTGGAGGGCACATGTATACATATTCAAAAAATAAGGACCAAACTATACATAATAAAACTATATATAACGACCAATCATTTGTGCTTTTTAAGTTATGGAATGATTCAAAATTGATATTGTGATGTTTTTGGACAGGTTGGTGTTGGATTATGCATGGAAGGAATCGAACATAATCCCGTCGTGTACGAGCTGATGTCCGAAATGGCATTTAGAAGTGAAAATTTCCAAGTTGAGGTAATGATTATTTTCAGATCGAGCCCTCGAGTAAGAATCAAACTATCTGAGACATTTAGAGATTGACTCCAAATTTAGTCGGGGTGGTTCCGGATAGAGGGGGGGCGCCCAATTTATATATATATATATATATATATATATATATATATATATATATATATATATATATATATATTTTTTTGGAGGGGCCAAGCGCCCAATTTCTTTTTCTTCAAGGAGCTAATCTTCTTTGAAAATACAGGAATGGTTGAAATCCTATTCTCACAGACGATACGGTAAAGCGGTTCCTCAACTCGAAACCGCCTGGAAAATTCTCCATCAAACTATCTACAATTGCACCGATGGAATCGCCGTATGAATATCGAATTTTCTCCATATACAAATCTGATTGCTGCCACTTCACGTAAAAATTTTAATTTTTTTTCTTCGATATTGATTTTTTTCTGCAGGATCATAACACAGACTACATTGTAAAGTTTCCAGATTGGGATTCCTCTTCTCGTATCGAATCTGGCATGCGTAATAAACAACATCGGACGGATACGAATCCGGGAATGCAGCGGAATAATAGGAGATTCATACTCGGCGAAACGGACAATCAATTACCTAAGCCACATTTATGGTACAACACTCAAGATGTTAATCATGCATTAAAGCTATTTCTTGATGCTGGAAATGAACTTGAAGGAAGCCTCACATACAGGTAATATATATATATATATGGCTGTCGATCGTTGACCAATCAAATTGAAGTAGATACCGTTAAACAATGTAAATCTGTAGGGATAATTACATTTTTAGTCCCTTGTGTTTCTTTACTTTCCCAAAACCATCCTCTATCTTTCAAGTTTATGATAAACACCCCTGTGTATTCATTTTTGTTACGATAAACACTCCAATGTTTTATTATTACTATAAACACCCCTATGTATGTGTTTTTGTTACAATAACAGGGTGTTTAGGAAAAAAAAAAAATGAAAACTACTAAAATTTGCTTTATTCTAAGTTTTTATATAACCATGGTCCTTATAGTTTTGTCATGTACAGTTTAGTCCCTATATTTTACTAATTTACGCTTATCTCTCCCGTATCCACATTTTCGTACCCACGTATCCGTACCATGCAATCTTTTTGTGATTTTAATATATATTCTTAGGATTTGTATGATATTTTTGACAGGTACGATTTGGTCGACTTGACAAGACAATCGTTATCAAAGCTCGCAAACCGCGTATATTTAGACGCCGTAACAGCTTTCCAGAATAAGGATCTAAAAGCCTTGCAATTTCACAGTGACAAATTTATACAAATCATTAAAGATATTGATAGATTACTAGCTGCAGATGACAACTTCTTGTTGGGTACTTGGCTTGAAAGTGCGAAGAAATTAGCCGTTACAAAAAACGAGACGAAACAGGTCAGATTTACGATTCCATCAAACGAATCTGTATATTATGTTATACGTGTTTCGTATAATGAAGGGGAGGGGTGGGGGGTCGTAGCATGGTGGTAGAAGCTGATGTCGTGTGATCAAAGGTCACGAGTACATAAGGTACACTGTGCGCTCAATAGGCCTATTGACACGACTTTTCTGTACCCTGCATAGTGAGGTTACACGCGTATGGATACGGAATACACGGGCGTGGGATTTTCGAAAAAATTTGTATGAGAGGAGGGTATATGCGTAAATACTAAAGCTCTAGGGATCAAATTGTATATAATAAAACTATTAGAGTCAAATAATAAATAATAAAAACACAGTGGTTCTGCTAGTTTTTCATAATTTTTAACAGTTTTTCATGCATTTTTCTGGCGAGTGCATGTCCGAATCTCGTATTCAGGGGCGCCCCGGGGTGGCCAACGGGGCCATGGCCCACGGCCCCCCCAAAATCAATAATTTACCAAATAACAACGTATTATCCTAGTGGTGAGCAATATAATATAACCAATTACGCGATTAGGGTTCGAGCCCCGTTAGGTGCAAAAATTTGGTTATTCTTTTTATTTAAGAAGGGTCTAAATTTTTTTTTGGGCCCGAGTCTAAATATGGACAGGGACGCCCCTGCTTGTATTTAACTTTTATAAATTACGAATTCGCCCCCCCGGTGTGTTTCCTAAGTATCCGGTACATGCCTACATTAGATACGATACAGGCTACCTGTCAAAGTATTCGTGCATCATAGAGTTACACTGTGCACAGTAGGCCTAATGGCGCGACCTTTTTGTACCATGTATAGACAAGATGCTTTCATGTATTGAGTATTCGTTTGCTCGTTTTTCGTGTATTCTGGTTATTAGTATGTCGAATATCCGATGCAATTCTTTTTATATATGATTCATAAGTTTTGCTATCGATTATATGACTTTAAATGGTTTGCGTTGATTTTAGTACGAGTGGAATGCAAGGACACAAGTGACAATGTGGTACGATAACACCCGAGATACGCAGAGCAAACTCCATGATTACGGTACGTAGTGAGTGATAAAGACACTCCGTCCTTACAATTTTTCACTTCATTTTCGCCACGTGTCAAAATTGTATTGGTAAGAGCGTATCGTACCTTGGACCGGAAAATATGAAAAAACAACATAATTGATGAGTAATATTGTCAAGATGAAACTTTGAGGACAGAAGTGTAAAATCATGAAATAGAAGGGACCTTTAGCTTTTATTTTATATTTTAGTAATGTGTGTATAGCATGTTAGTTTACTATTTTTATTTTCAGCTAACAAATTCTGGAGTGGGCTGTTAAAAAACTATTATCTACCGCGAGCATCGATGTATTTTAGCGAAATGTTGAAGAGCTTGAACGAAAACCGAGCCTTCGGTTTGAAAGACTGGAGGGAGGAATGGATTACATATTCGAACAAATGGCAAGAAGGCAACGAGCTATACCCGATAAAAGCTCGAGGCAATGCGTTCGCCCTTGCTAAAGATTTGTATGAGAAATATCTGAGTTAGCAGCATTTTAGGCTAAGGAGTGGTGGTAGGGGTAGCAGGGGTGGGGATGGGGGTGGGGGTGGGGTGGGGGTGGGGGTGGGGGTGGGTGATTGATTGAAAAGGTCACAATCAATATGAGAATGTGAAATATTATCTACCAAATTATTTGATTTGGTATTTGTAGTCTATGATGTTGATTATTACTCAATTTTTGCTCCTCAAGCGTTCGAGTTCAATTCAAGTTTTACATTGTTCGAATTTGGCTCGTTAACCTTGACGAAGTGTTCGAGTTTGGTTGAATCTTATTATAGCAAGCATTTTACGAGCTGAGCATCGAGTTGCTCATGAGCAAACTCGGCTTGTTGATCACCAAAATCATTTGCAACATAATCTTTATTCAGATTTGTAAAATACATAATCTCTATATTTTACGCTATTCATACCCAAAAAATACAGAATCTCTACTCAAATTATATGCAAATAATATACAGTTTACATATTTCTGTAACAAAAATCTTTAATATCATCGAAAAATGTATAAAAAAAAATAAAAAATTAAACCAATTCTAGCAATAAAGGATCACCAACAGCCATTAATCTAATTAATTTAACAAAATCATATTCTGAAGAAACATTACATGGATGAACTGCAGGCACATTTGCAGAATAATAACTCAATCCGCTTGTAATAATTGATGATTGCGTATCATAGATCATTTTATTCAGCACAGGGTCAAAGTTCGAGGGCGAATCCATCGACATAAAGAACATCGGGATTGCGATTTTGTGATGGATTTGTCGGTTTCCGACTAGGTCTACGAGATCGATGTAGTCTTGGAGGAAATGCTTTGGGATGTAAAAGATTTCTGAGCCGCATAATGCGAGGTTTTGATGGTGGTTAGGGTTGTTTTGTTTGTAGTTGACTTGTAGATGAGCTGGCATTGTGCTTACGACGGAGTTGACCGTCTCGGCTTGCTTCGAAAACCAGGTCACATCTTGGTCGATGCCGGTTCTTGATGTTGGTACCTGTGGTTCAGAGTTTAGGGGTTAGGGTTAGGTCGAAACATATGTCTAAAGGACGTATTTAGTGGCACCACAATAAATCTACTGTTGTGGAACTACAGTTGCGATCGGCTTTTTCACAGTTGATTCTAGAGCTGAGAATCGACTTTCCGGCAAATGATTTTGTTTACAATGTGGTCCCACGCTGAAAACGCCGTGGTGCCACTAAAAACGCCTGTGTCTAAAACATGGGATCAAAAGGTCTACACAAAACCTACTTTCGTAGCACCACATTGAGGATCGACCTCCTGAAGGTCGAACCCCACACATGAGGTTCGACTTTTCAGATGTCGATCGTGGACATTCGACCTCTAAAAAGTCGAACCTCACTTCCCAGTGCGGTGCCATGGTAGATATTGTGTGGTGCCACTAAAGGCTCCCTACTTTTTGTGTACAAATTGTAAAGCTAACGAGCCAAAGTATCGAGATAGCGTAGGAAACACGAGGTCCGGATCCCCTACAGTGACCTATTACAACGTGTTTTCAAATCAGTAGAGATACACGTCAGCTTTTACGTTGTAAATGCAAAACACGCCTCACTGTAGGGATCATTGCACCGAATTCATTAAAGATGATCCATGTGGAAACACGTGTCATATCGGGCCGGTGTGAATAAAATCGTGAGTGTGAAAATAGGGAAAAGGGTAGAATAGGTAATACACATACCTTGTTGGCAATCCAAAGCTTAGATTTATCTGCTTGCAATAAATTCCAATAATTAAGAATTGTGTTGTCATGAAGATATAGAAATCCTTCAGCTTTATCAAACCTTTGAAATATCTTAGGCAAATGCCTGTCAAAATTAAAGCAATAAAAAGACGAAAAATAAGAGTCAGACTCTGCAGGCACGACCGGGGCCGAACTCCTGGATCAGTCGTGGGGGCTTTAAGCAAAAAAAAAAAAAAAAAAAAAAGAATATCAGATTCATCCAAAATGCAGATTAAAAAGATAAATAACAGTTTTAGTCACCTATCTTTCATCATTGTTTCAAAACTAGGCCCAAATCTTCGATAATGACACTTTTTACCCTTAAATATACAGTTTTGTACACTTTTAGGACACTTAAAGGATCGGACTTGTTGACTAAAACGTCTGACTCAATCACCGGAGCTGTCAAGTGTCCTAAAAGTGTAACAAAAATGTATAGCTATGGGTGAAATTTGTCACTAAGAAAACGATAAGGACTAGTTCTGAGACGATAAAAAAAACATGGGACCGACAGTGTCATTATCCTCTTCTATGTGCCCGTATCCAACAGTTACGAATTCGCTACTAGGTGTATATCCTAAATATGCGATACGATATGTGTCATATAAGTGTCATTATATTTCAATATATATATAACAAAATGGGAATGTTATAGCCACCACACGAAACCTATTTTTAGGGCGCCAGAGTGACATTCCACCTCACGAAAGTCGAACGTACAGTCAATATTCGACTTTTCAGAGATTGAATGTCCACGATAGTTCGTGTGGGATACCTTTAAAACGCTCCATAACGTAAACATAAACACGTAACGTCAAATACGTACTTATATACGTGATCCACATCTCCATTTTCGACCGCGAGATCACCATCTGCAAGATTAGAAAGAATCACAACAGTCTTGAATATCCTTCCATATAGTAATCTCCATTCTAAAGCTGTATGTCGTATATTTCCACTTATAAACATGATCAAAACCACATTTCCGAAACACTTTCGCCACCGTATCAAATTCCCGATTTCGTAGTTCACCGTCTCCGTTTCCTTGATCCCGAGATGTATAGAACTTAATTTCGTCGGTATATATTCCTTTTTATTCACTTTCTCAACTTTTGTAATCGTTTTTTCAATCCGTTGTTTATAACCAACGGATACTAAATCGTGCAACCACACAGCGGTTAACTTCACGTCGTTCTCGTTCCAAAACTCTTTCTCAGCAATACTAAAGCTCAAATCAAGAATCTTTTCGTAGAAACTCTGCTTTTCGGATCTCCAAGAAACCAAGAAATCGATCATTTCACCTACGTTTACGTGAAGATCTTTCTCATCCAAAAACGGATAAGTTTCCACATCGTCGTGTCGATAAATTGTAGGTCCATACACAACAACGAAACCGTCTAATTCCCATAACAATCTTTGAGCAAAATAGCCTCTCATGATATCCGACGCCATTGTACTAACCGATACCGGTAACATCAATGCCCAAAATGCATCATAATGAAACAATGTATTCACTGAATTCACTGGCACCATTAAACCTTTACCTAAAGCCACTTTTGGAGCAAGCCCATCAAATGAAATATCGAATTTTTCGGAACCCGATTTCCGAGTCGAGTAAAAAACCGAATCGACATCGGGTAGACCATTACATATACCTTGTTGTATGTATTTGTATTGCTTTCCTCCATACACTTCCTCATAAAACTCTTCATGATTAACCCTACCTACATTTTCTAAGGGAAGCCCTCTAGGCCAAACTGATCTTTGACCAAAATGTATATACGGATTCACAACCGTTCGATTCGAGACTCGATTCGTACTATATCTCAAAATCCTCTGTTTTTTTGTTAATTCCTCATCTAAATTCAAATCAAAATGCTTACCAAGATCACCACCAATCACTTCTCCGCGATCATCACCGTCGTATATCATCTTCGCACCGTGTTGAATCGCGAAGAGATACCCGACATTCTTCCTAACATATGAATCATAAGGTAGATAATCCACTACCCTAAACCCTAAATCAGCTTGCATTTCTAATGACAAAAAGATTGAACCTTTCAAATCCCAATCTTTCGGAGTTTTCGAATTCCCAATAGCTAAAACTTGCCAACCCTTAATTTTAACCAATTTTTCAAGCGATTTTGACGGGTAATCCGAAACCGAAACAACAATCCATTTCTCAGAATGGAACTTAGAGAACGGCGAAGATTGATCCAAAACGGGTGGAGTCGACCCGAGCTGAAGCTCCGGGTAATTGAGCCTTTGGGATTGATCTACTACCGGGGCGCCATTTTTTAAGCAGAAAAAGGGAATTGGAGCAGAGGTGGAGTAAATAAAAAAGAGAGAAGCTATTGTAAGAGCTAATAATGAAAAAACGAAGAGCTTAATTGAGGAATTATCAGAAACCCATGTGTATAAATCAGGATTTTTGGGTTCTGAATCCTTGGGTTTTGCAGATGAATAATTGTCTTGCACCATAGCTGAATGAACTAAAAAAAAAAAAAGCAGTAATTTACAGTGTAGAATTACAGTTGCTATAAGCTATAATAATGGAGGTATAACAGTATGATTTGCAGAAAATGGAATGAAGAAGTAATGAAAAACAAACTTACATGATTTGTTGAAAAAGATAGTCGCTTACAGTAGCAAAAAAACAAAGAGATGGGATTTCTTTTCTGGATCTGGAAGGAGAAGAGTGAAGTGTACTTTAATGGTAGCTGCCGACAGTCGTTATCAGTTGAAAGTTTTGTTTGGAAGACAAATTGTAAGGCGGAGTCTTGGAAGACACATCTATTTGGCTTCATATGAAATATACAATTTCATTCGAAATTATGTGATCCAGATAAAGCCGCCTATGTGACTCATTTTATGAGAGTCACTACCTTAGAATTCCCCCGTTCGGAAGATTTTTTGGGACCACAACGACTCTACCAAGTTTACCTCACTATCTGGACACCATAGTAAATCGATCCTGTGAAAATACTTTACTATCATAATATCTTAATAGAATCGATCCTGTGAAAATTGAATCTATAACCAACAATCGATCTTTTCAATGTCGATCCTAGTTTGACAGTGCGGGAAGTCGTATGTTGGCAGTACATTCGACTTTCACGTCGTTGATTCTGTGAAAATGGTTTTGTGTACCGATAGGTCGGGGACAACGGATAGATCAGCCGTGACGCGAATAATAATCCCTTTCTTTGGGAATGGCCATTTGTGTTCGGGAAATACTATTGTGATAACGGTTGTGCCAATTGAGTCTCAACACAAAAAACCATCACTATCTCACTCTTAGAGATTCCTAAAGGATATAAATCGAACGTTATGACTCAATAGTCCAGTTTGCAAACAAGGTAAATATTTATTAAGAAAACGAAAAAAGAAACAAACATACTTAGGCCAGGCCATGTTGCTAAAACAAACAATTGGGCTATCGTGTATATACCGTGTAAAATGGACATTAAAGGTTAAAAGCTCAGTGGGCTTTTATGTGAATGTGTAGACCGCTTTCACCATATTGACCTTACTACCCCTACAGAAATGTCACCGAACAAGGTAATGTAAATGGCAATGAAGTCAATACTTGTTGAAAAATCCGTGACAATAGTGTTTTTACATGTGTAAAAACAGAAGGAATTTTGTGATCCCAAACAAAAAAAATTAATCCAACAAAATGCTGGAAGCAATTTTGTAGTACAAATATAACCCCCGAAGAAAAATTAACGTCTAAACATCACCAACTTTACAACAACATATCAATGTTATGGTTTCTTAATTCCATTGCTGCTTAAATATGTCAATTTTGCCACTGTTTTAGAGAAAGGTTATTATACAACATACATATCTATATAATATTAAGTAGATGAATGAAATGTATTTTTACTCTTTTTCTCACATTTATGAATGTGTACAAATGAGTTACACATCTTACATCTACATTTAATATAATATATATACATAAATATATGTCGTATAATAACTCGTCTCGTTCTTTCCCTCCATATGAATAATGTTAGAAAATATTCATTTAGGCTTATTAAATGCCTTCAGAAATGCTTAACTGATTAGCTTTGCAAAAAAGTTTTCTATCACAATCATATAGAGTATTTGATAGTACTGCATGATCTTGTTGTAGTAATACAAAATCTTGCTTTTCGTTTCTTCTAGTAACGAAATCTTGCTTTTCTTCTTCCCTTCTCTTTCCTCATTTCTTCTAGTAACGTGTTGCCCGTATCTATACCTGTTCAAAAATTATGATCACATATACCGAGCGTCATAAGACATTTTGATAGCTATATAACCGTTGTATGAATGGTCGACGTACGATCAAGTGGAAGGATATGATACAGTCTAATATATTCAACCTTTTTCACGGTCAGTGAAAAAGAGAGTAAAAATGATTATACCATATTCAATGAAATTGCAAAATTAGTCATGTAACTTTAACTTATTTAGCATTCTAGTCCTGTTTTTTACTCTGGGTGCAATTTTGCTCCTGAAATCGTACATAAACAAGGGAGGAAGCCTGAACCTCAGAGGTTGGCATAGCAGGGTTAGAGCGATACTTCACCACAACATCTTCCCCTTCCCGGAATTCCTTCAGGTGATTTGCGTACATTTCCTTAGCTCCCTATTTGTAGTACTTCTCGTTGGTCAAAGCATCAGCAGAAAGCTCTGGAAAGTGGACTTTGGCGTCATCCACCCCCATGGTATAGCCACCTTGCACCGCAGGAGCCAGCACCACAGTCAAATCTTGAAGAAACTCTTGCGAAGCCTTGTATTCTCGGACGGCTTGGACGGAAGCTGCCCTAACCTGTTCCGGAAAAGATTAGGCTGCGGTCTCCAGCTCGGCCACCTCTGACTTGAGCTTTTTTATGCTCTCTTTCAGTTGGGACTCACTCTCCTCAAACTCTTTGCGCTCAACAGCATTCCTAGCTCTAAGCTGCCCCAACTTAGTGTCCTGATCTTTTGCTTGCTTCTTTAGCTCCTTGATCTCCTTGTCTTTGGACTTGATATTCTTATCCTCCGCTTTAAGGTCCTTGTTGCGATTAGAGGCCAACTTCTCCAATTTGGAGATCTTTTCCCTCAGCTGACTCACGCTAGAACCCGACTTGGTCAAGCGAGTATATAACTCCTGACCCACCAAGGCACCCTGCAAAATGTATAAATTAGAAGGGGATGTAACACGAAGAAAGTTAAGAATGAAGAATCGGAAGCTTACATATTTCATGGCCTTAAGACCAGCGGCAACCAGTTTTTGTTCGGACATCAGAAGGATCCCCCCTCCTCGTCCAAAATGGGTCCTTTTCTCTTCTCAGTAGGAACCATTAGATCTTGAGTGGACTCAACACGGATCCTCTTGCTTGATCTCCCCTCCAGGTCGGCTTCAGACCGAGAGGCCTCCAGAGTGGCCTTGCCTTTTGAAGCAGCAGCTTCAACAGACTCCTAACTTGGAGTTTGGCCTAAGATCGGGTCTTGGAGAAGAGCATCGTCCTCCAAGACGGCTAGCGCTTGGATAGAAGCCGGCGCCAATGAGACCCCTACGGATCGGATGGAGGGAGCACGGCGACGATCTCTGGGATGAGTCTCTAGAGAAACAGTGGGAACTTCAGACTGCACAGATCCCTCCTCATCAGCAGCATTCAATAACTCAGCAAAGGCACCCACTGCAAAAATAAGAAAAGACTTGTCAAGAAATAATTAAACAAATATCTTTGAAAACCAATAGGCAACTAAAGCATAAACCCTACAGGCTTCCTAAGCGGACGAATTAAGAGGGATATATGGATCTGGACCGGCTTTGGCCAGAAAAGCTGCCGAAATCAACTCCGTCGGGAGATGGCAGTGGTTCAGATACATCCTTGAATTCTAAACAACGTGGAGGGCCTGAGGTTCGAGAATTGTAGGATATCTATCCTTGGGATGTTTTCTAGGGTTCCATTTGTTTATTTTGGAAGCCCTCTCGTGGCGAATGAAGAAGAACCGAGTCTTTCAACCTTTGTATGAGGATGGTCCATCCGCCATCAAAGACACATTTTGCCCTTTCCCGGTCCGACGTGAAAAAACAATAAAAACCGGGTTATCTTTAACTGATTTAACCTGGTAAAAAGCTCAGAAAAGTTCGACCGAGAACTTAACTTTGGCCCATATGCAGGTGATAGCAAACCTAATATGGCCCTAACCCCGTTAGGGGCTATCTAAGCGGTGCTAAGCTTATAATCGTCGAGGACGGCGGCATATGCAGGACAAAATGGAAGGCGAAGGCCTACATCCAAGTGATCTTCATAAATGGTACAATACCCAAAAGGGGGGCTCGACGAGTAGGGGTTGGAAGAAGTAGAAATATGAGGATCATAAATACCCAGATCTATCCCATATTTGCTACACAGCTCAATGACTTCTTCTTGCTTCAGGGCGGAGGTTATTTCGGCCATTAGGTCGTAATAAATGCAAAAATAATAACAAAGGGGAAAATGTGATTAAGTAAGGAAGAAGCTTACTTGTTAATCAAAGAGTTGAGGAGAGAGTTGGAGTATATCTGAATTCGTTTCCGTCAGGTTGCCCGTTTAAAATTGATGAAGCAACGGTTGATATGACAAGGGATATAAGTGCCTGACATTGAACCCCTTAACACGTCTTTGAAAACCGCTCCACTCATAAAGAACGAGGGATAAAAAATGCCTCGTTTTTTGGTAAAAGTTATAACGGCGTCATAACTAAGCCCTGCCACCTGTCAACAAGGTTAATTCAAAATCAGTTAATATAGCCGACCTGCACACAAGGCAGATCTGATCTGAACTCAAATGTCCAGTCAGATCTGGGGGCTTATGACGATACCGGATTTCACCGTTCCACGTGCAAGACACATGACACCCTAATAATAACGAGAATGGACCTAATACCCTAACTATAAGGGCCAGGAGCCCCATCTTAGGCTTAAGGGCCGAACTGAGTCCTCGTGAAGGTGCGCAGCTCAGGTCGATCCCCGGTCCACCACAGGTCGATCCCCGGTCCACCACAGGTCGGTCAGGACAGGGAAGGGATTGACCTACGCAGCTCGGTCGAGCTGACCTTGGTGTCTCGCCGCAGATACCGGCTAAAGAATATAATAATAACAACAATTGTATGATAATTATGGAAATAATCCTAAGCCTTTAAGACTCATGTCCTTATCACTTAAATACGAATGTTCGAATATGTCAATTATCTTCTAAAATCAAGGATAATCCCAGATTATCTCTAACTTGAGCAACACGAAAATAGAGTCCTCATCGGACACGGCCCATGGAGGCCTAGGGCACAATCGCCCCCTATATAAACAACCACAAAGAACTACGACAGACTTGATTCCAACAGAGGCATTGATACGTAGGCACCTTGGAGAAAAATCCCAGGCTCAGTCTAAATTCCCCCAAAAACTCCTTCCCACATTCATATTTCTTGTTTATTCGTCCTCAACCAATTACCACTAAATTAAACGACCCAAATTTTATACCCGACGAATTCTGTGTCGTCATATGTCACTTAAGATACCAGATATTATTGTGTCATATTTAACTGTAGAGTAAATGTAAGATATATCACAAAGTAAATATATTTAGAAATACATCAATACAAAATACTCGGACAATATGTGTATGATCTTTGGATCAATTGAATGCTAAATTGACATTGTGATATTTAATTATAGTATATTTGATGTTTATACAATTGAAATACATATATTAGCAATACACTCAACTATTTACCCGCTTACCCACTTTAACCCCCTATAACCCTTATATATAGAAGATGTTTAGATAATTTATATGCTAATATAACACTGTAATATACGTAATTTACAATATATTCGAGTTGAAATACATATATAGCAATACACTCGATTATTTACCCACTTACCCTATTTAACCCCCTATAACCCTTATATATGGAAGATGTTTAGATAATTTATATGCTAATATAACACCGGAATATACTTAAATTACAATATATTCGAGTTGAAATACATATATAATATAGCAATACACTCAACTATTTAGCCCTATTTAACCCCTTTTAACCCTAATATATAGAAGATGTTTATATAATTTATATGCTAATAGAAGATGTTTAGATAACTTATATGCTAATAAAACACTGTAATAACCTTAAATTACAATATATTTGATGCGTATGTCATTGAAATACAACTATAACATTACAATATATTGGATGCTTGTGTCATTGAAATACAACTACAAGATTACAATAAACCATTTACCTCTCGAACCTTTTTAACCCTATTTACTATAACATTGTAATTCCCCACGAATAAGCATTTGTGGATGCTCCTGAAAAAATCAAAATACGGAAGACTCTCAAATTGTTTTTTTTTATTCAATTGGGTTCTTCAAGATACAATCACTTCCTCTTTTATATAGGAGAGAAATAATAATTTAAATAAACAAGATAAAGATAAAAATGCAACTAATTATTTGAATAAAATAAATGAAGATAAACAATAATGTTTAACAATTTAATCTTAACAATTAATATAATATCTTTTATCTTCTTTTTAACTCCATTCTTATCTCATGTGATCTGATCTCTAATACCCTCCCTCAAACGTTGCCGGATTGTAGGCAACGTTTGCCGTCAATGAAGAAGTTGATTGGTCTTTTTGACACCCACAACTTTTAAATTTAGGCTTCTTTGGCTCTTATTTCTTTTACTCTCATTTCTCGGCTTTTAGCATGTGGCTCTTTCTTTTTTTGTCAAAAAATATTTTCAATTTTCTCCGATGACTGCAAACATGCCTTATCATTTGCACCGTCCGACGAAGAAATCTGTCTGAGATCTGCAATTTTTTTTCTTTTTTTTATCGCAGCTAAAATAAAAAGAAAGAATGGATACAAAATAAAAAGTTTTTATATGTAAGCATATTTATTTATTTTTTATTTTACACATACTAAACAATAGAACCGAAACACACAGGAAAAAAACAATAATAACGTGGATGTGAATGCAATATTCACTTATTGGGTGAAAAGGTGCATTTGACATAAGACGAAATATATTTGGGTAAATTTTTTTTTTTTTTTTTTTTTTTTTTTAATTTGTTCAAATGACGAATGGGATTTGTGGTAAAGGATTTGGAATTATTTGATTGTGCAGGAAGAGAAAGTACTAGCAGGATTAGGGAAATGAATAGATGGTGGCGAGACATGGCGTTGGACAATTTAGATCGGTGGTAGCACCGAAAGAAATTTAATAAAATAAAAAGAATTATTTAAACGCGGAAAGAGATCGGGCAAGGGTTCACCATTTTAAGGCACATGAACCCTCGCCTCTGGCTTTAATACCATGAATAAATCAGAATACCGAAGACTCTCAAATTGTTTTTTTATTGATCAATTGGGTTCTTCAAGATACAATCACTCCCTTCTTTTATATAGGAGAGAAATACTACTTTAAATAAACAAGATAAAGATAAAAATGCAACTAATTATTTGAATAAAATAAATGAAGATAAACAATAATGTTTAACAATTGAATCTTAACAATATAATATCTTTTATCTTCTTTTTAACTCCATTCTTATCTCATGTGATCTGATCTCTAATAGCTCATAGCTAGCAACCCTTGCATTAAAGTCCGTTTCTTCTGTCAATTGTTGCGTTGAAGAATTTATACTAGCGTTTGGTTGAATTAAAGCCTGTTTCTTCTGTCAATTGTTGCGTTGAAGAAAATAAAACACGCACCATCTATGCTTTTTAGTGCGGTAGGGTTGTGTGTGTGTTCATCGCATACTAGTGTTGTATAGCAAAGGTAGGTGCAGCTGAAACCAAACGACCACTGACGAGGGTCGGATCAGCACCTAGCCACGTGTCATCTCCATGAAAATCCAACAATAAATAAGGATAGAGAAAAGCCTCATTTAAAGGGCGGAGCCCTCAGTTTTCGAGTTGCCCAAGCTCGGCCACTCTCTCCCGAACTTACGGGTCGGCCAAGGGTATGATCAACATATCAGCGCCCGACCTTACAGGTCGGTCTCAGCCCTTCTGGGACCACATATCTTACGCATGCACCAAATCGGATAAATACAGAAAGAATCCTAAATCATAACTACTTTGATTCTGATATTCATCTCCTAAAATCAATGAGATCAAAGGATCATCATCTTTTCCTTAGGGAACATGACAATCAGAGTCCGCCAAGGACACACTACACGCAATTGCTAGGGCACAAGCCCCTCTATACAAACAATCCCTAAGGAACTACGAAGACTTGATTCCAATTGATACATTGAATACGTAGGCATCTTGAGCAATATCAAGTGCAGTCTAAATAACCACAAACAACCCCCATCTTTTCATTGTTTTTTTTTTTGTGTTCTTGAATCTTTGACAGAGTGTCACTAGATAGGAAAACCTCGTATTTGATAAGACGATTTCCAGCAACGTCATTTGGCGCTAGAAGGAGGGTCATTTCATTGACAAATTGTTCAGGTTTGAGGATCAACATGGTGACCATGCGACAACAAGCAGCTAACGGCAGCCACGCCAACGATGTAACAGAGTCAGATCCGAATAACCAGAACCCGCAGCAGGAGGAAATCGCTCTTGATGCTACCCACCAGGCACTGGTGGATCAGCTTGTAGCCTTTGATGATGCAACCAAAGAGGCCATTCTCAATGCCGCCTTGGCAGAAGAGGATAAGGAAGAGGAAGATCTGGAGAAAGAGGATCCCCTTGGAGAGAATTCGTAGGAACAGAACCTGCAACAAGGAGATCCATGTGAAGGAAACTCCCAGGAACAAGATTGGGAGGAGGGGGATGAACCCAACGATGGGACTTGGCATCAAACCCTTTCTCCCCCCAGGCACAAAAGAGTCAATAGGGATGATCCGTCGTCCTCATCAAACTTGAGAAAGCAGTTGGTTATCCCGCTGGCAATGGACGCGGCCCGAGCTGAACTGGATGTCATAGCAGAGAAAAGAGCTGCGCAATGGGCTCTTGAGTCCTCATTTTCCGAGCAGATAGATAACTACCCTCGGCCTGTGAGGTTTAAGATCCCAAAGATGGATCCTTATGACGGAACAAGGGATCCCCAGGATCACCTTTCCAGTATCTTACGCATACGAACCTCGAATGCACCCCAGACGGGATGAAGTGCAAGGCGTTTCCTGCGTTACTCACTGGCCGAGCTCAAGAATGGTTTAAAAGGATCCCGGCCAGGACAATAAACAACTTCGAGACTTTAGGATGGATGTTCCTTAACGCCTTCATCATGGCGAAGCCTTTTCAGAGGAACGCTACCCATCTGTTTGCCCTCAAGCAGAAGTGAGATGAGACAGTGTTGCAATACCTTAAGCGGTTTAATGAAAAGTCGATGCAAGTCCGAGACGCGGATGATCATATCCAAATTTCATCTTTCGTGGCAGGGCTACGAGAATGAAAATTGTACGCAAAGCTGAGCAGCAGGCTCCCTACATCTATGGAGGAATGCATGGAGGTAGCATTCAAGTACTATCAAGGAGAGGAAGCCAACCGACTGTAGCGCGAGTTGGAAAGGTCAGCTGACAAGAAGGAAAGGGCTGAGGACCCTTCTGACAAGAGGAATAGGTCGTCTGGAGATCGTACGCTCGGCTCAACCGTGAGGCGACCCAAAAGGAGAAACGCCTTACAGCCCCAGGACTTCCCGGTTGTGAACAGGCCCCGCGAACAGGTCCTGGCGATTGTGAAGAGGAAGGGCCTAGCACGAACTCCTACACCGCTGAGAAGTCCCCCAAAAAGAAGGGACCAAAATAAATTCTGCACATACCATAAAGATACTGGCCATGATCTGGACGGTTGCCAGGATTTCCAAATAGATGTGATGAGAAATTGTGGAAGGAAAGTTGGACTCGGTCGTGGAGCGACGTCAATATGGCGAACTCCGGGGTCGGAGAGACTACCGGCGGAGGAATTTCAATGAAGATCGCGCGCAACAAGACGAGCCCCAGAGAAGAAGATACCGATCTCCGGAAGGAGACCGAAAGGTAGACAACCGCCCAATCAACACCATCAGCACCATCGTGGGCGGTCCCAACAACACGTTCGGAGAAGTCGAAGCTCGACCTGAGAACTCACAGCCGAACAGAATGGGTCAAACCCTACCAGGCAGTCATTTATGGTCCCAGAGACCCACTCCTGTTGGTTACAAATAATGAAGGGTTGGTCTTTGAATTGGTGGTGAATAAGAATCTGGTGAAAAGGGTTTGCGTGGATACCGGCAGCGCCGACAACGTTCTCTACTTTGTAGCTTTTCAGGCGATGAATTTCAAGGAGTCCGAGCTGACTCCAGTCTCGGCACCATTGTTCGGGTTCGCTGGTCCCCCCATTTACCCTATAGGAATGGTGCGGCTCACAACAACGTTTGGAAAGGAGCCAGAGGGAAGGACTCTCATGGTTAACTATGTCGTGGTAAAGGCCTCATCGGCATACAACATCATTTCAGGAAGGTCCGCTCTGATCGATCTCCGGGCCGTGATCTCCCCGGCTCACATCAGTCTGAAGTTTCCAACCACATACGGATCGGTCGAGATCAAGGGTGATCTGGAGGTCTCCAGGAGTTGCTCTTCGGCCACAATCAAAGGAAAATAGGTCGTTTAATCTGAGTTGCTCGGCAAGTTCTTTTTTATCTGTTGTTTTCATTTCTGCACTTTTATCATGCTCGTTTTCCCTTAGTTTCGTTATCGGTCTTGAACATTTCGTACTCTGTTGAATAAATTTTGCTCTAGGATCGTTTATTTTTTGAATTCTGGTTGCATGCTTGCTTATATTGCTCTATTGTGTATAAACGGTCATGTAATAACTTTCACGCGAGAAGCCAGACCGACTTGGCCCTGCTCGCCGTGCTTTAAAAATAAAAAGTCAGCACTAGCCTAGCCCTGCTCGTCCTAAAAACTTTAACGTGAGAAGCCAGTCCGACTTGGCCCTGCTCACCATGCTTTAAAAACGAGAAGTCGGCACTAGCCTAGCCCTGCTCGTCCTAAAAACTTTCACGTGAGAATTCAGTCCGACCTGGCCCGGCTCGCAGTGCTTTAAAAACTTAGAAGTCAGCACTAGCATGGCCTTGCTTGTCCTAAAAAATTTCACGCGAGAAGTCAGACCGACCTGGCCCTGCTCGCCATGCTTTAAAAACGAGAAGTCGGCACTAGCCTGGCCCTGCTCGTCCTAAAAACTTTCACAACGAGAAGTCAACACTAGCATGGCCCTGCTCGTCCTAAAAACTTTCATGCGAGAAGTCAGTCCGACCTGGCCCTGCTTGCCATGCTTTAAAAACGAGAAGTCAGCACTAGCTTGGCCCTGCTCGTCCCAAAATCTTTCACGTGAGAAGTCAGTCCGACATGGCCCTGATCGCCGTGCTTTAAAACCGAGAAGTCTGCACTAGCCTGGCCCTGCTCGTCCTAAAAACTTTCACGTGAGAGGTTAGTCCGACCTGGCCTTGCTCGTCCTATAAACCTTCGCGTGACAACCGACCTGGCCCAGATCGCCAAACAACAAGTCAATCGATTCTGACCATATTTGATACAATAGAGACTAGTCCGATCGGGTCTCATTGATTGCGAGGTAAGCTCTAAACCGACTTAGTTTGTTTAGATCTGTTATCTAACTTACATGTGTTTAAGCTCCGCACGACGGGCTCAGCCTTATATGTACAACAATCACACAAACACAAGTATGCCATCCAAAACCATAGGTTAAGGAATGGCATACTTGGGGGGGGGGGTGATAGGAACCAACTTTACTGTACATTTTAACCCACGGTTATCATGTTTCTAGCATGTTTCGGGTGAGTTTAGACCGTATATTGAGTGATAATGAGGTTTTCCTTGCACGGCGAGTAACTGTCGGTTTATCCGTAAACTCACCCTACTTTTAGCACTTTATACTTATTTCCCGAGCACCCGTAGTTTGCGGGGTTATGCGTTTGCTTGTTGTTTCCATGTTTATGCAGGATTTGGGTGAGTCGGGAGCCCGGAAAGCGATGATTTATGAGATTAGACGTGTCCGAGGCGAGAAACGAAGGCTAAGTATGGAAAAAGTGAAGTTTTTGGAGTTAAGGCATATATCCGTACGAACAAATTTCTGTCCGTACGGACAGCCCTCAGCCTGGATCAAAATGTTGAACAGAGAATTAGCCGTACGGATAGTCACTTTATCCGTACGGACAGACTACAGCAGGAGAGAGCCATCCGGACGGATAGAAAGACAGCCATCCGGATAGACACTTGAGAGCACAAAACAGAAGGTTTGATCAGAGACTTATCCTTACGGGTTAATTTCCAGCCGTACGGATAACATGGAGAATCAAGAACTATCCATACGGATAGCCTGTTAACCGTACGGATACACTGAATTTTTGCCCTAGGCTATAAAAGGGCAACCCAAACGTTTTATTCAGCAGACTTTGACGATTTTAGATAGTGTTAGCCTCTTTTGGGCGATTTCCTTTGTCCGAAAGCGTAGAATTACGTACCATATATCATTGTTCTCGTTTTTCGATCCTCTATTACATTAGATATATTACAACATCAATCCGTTACATTTCGATTGTCAAGATTTGATTTTTGTGAGCACAACTTTGGTACTTCATCAATCTTCAATAAAGTGGGTATGATTTCTTGTTTTCTTATCGTTTATATCATGAATTCATGTACCGTTTATTGTTTCAATTCGATAATGAGTAGCTAAATCATTTATACGGCCGAATTATGTGAAAACGGATGAAACGCCATTAGGGAGATGAACCGGGAGGTAGTGTAGCGCGTAATAAAATGTCCTAATCGATAATTCATGTCACGAAGCCTGCTTTAATCGTAATTGAGCTAGTTTGATCACCTAGTTTACCATCACACACACCTAGCTTATAAATGTATGTTGCGGTGAAGTGTGGGAACCGGGGTTTCGGGACCGTAGACGTTTGGGCTTAAAAGGTAGTTTGACACCTACCTGTGCACTAGATTGACACCCTGGTCATTAGGTCCATTTCCAATATGGAGTTTTTATCGTTTAGGCAAGGAAGGTAAAGCACACTCACATGGTAGTTTGTTTGAGGGTAGAGTAATCCGCTGGATCGTAGTTCGGCTGTACCTCTTTTAATCGTTAAGAAATCCGATTAGTATAATCTTTCTTTTATGAAATAGTGTAACGTCCTATTTTTCTGGTTGACCTGAACTGAGTGCTAAGTCAGCTGTGGTACTCAAAGCCAATCTCTGTGGGTTCGACCTCGGACTCCTCAAGCACTACCTATAATCGATCCGGTCCACTGCCGGTTAGAAAGTAGATTTTGCTAAGGTTTCGAGTTTTTACTTGATTAACCGGATTGCAAAAATCCTCTTATCAAGGGGCAACATACCTCATTAACCCCTATCGACAATTAGACAAAACAGAAAATACATTTAAAAAAAGACAACGCATTAATAAGAAGACATGTTTTTCATTATCGGAAAAGTCGCAGTACAAAAATTTTCAAATCAAAATTAAAACCCCTAAAACTCTTAGAGTCAGAAGTCGGTTTCTTCTGAGGCTCGGATAGAGGAACCAAGCCGGTGGCAGCAACAGACTGGGTGGCGTACTTGGACACAATGTCCACCCCGGCCTTAAAATCTCTGACGCGCTCGTTATAGACCGCGCCCATCCCTTTTTTTTGTAATAAACCTTCTTAGGAAGGTTGTCCACTACAAAAGATGTATACATGATCATCGCCTCGTCCACTCCCTGGGTATAACCATGGTTTAGGACGGGGATAAGCAGCACCTTCAAGGCCTCGGCAAAGTCCCCTGAAGCCTTGTACTCTTGAACAGCCTCGGCGCACTGAACTGGGATCATCGCTTCCAGGTCGGATACCTTTGCTTGGAGCTCTCCACCGCCTACTCCTTCTCCCTCTTCTCATCGGCCAGCTCGTTAGACAAGGACTTCAGCTCGGCCTCTTGAGCTAAAAGTTGGGCTTTGAAAGTCTTCATTTCCGTATCCTTGAGCTTAGTAGCCTCCCTAAGCTCCTCCCTCGATTGCCTCAGTTCAGAAATCTTCTTCTTCTGATCGGCTAAATCCACAGAGGATCTCCCAAGTCTCCGGAAAACATCGTTTCCGACCAGGGTCCCCTTCACAGTCAAAACGGAAAAGGTTAGTAGGGCCCTCCAAAACCTAGCATAAAAACGAGAAATGTGGTTACTTACAAACTCCATGGATTTGAAACCGACAACAACCAGCTCCTCGTCAGACATGTTGGCGAGCTGCTGCTGTTCAGAAGTAGACTCATTTTGGGGGTCGGATTGACCCTGAGCTCCTTCCAGAGCCTTTGTCTTGCCTCTTTTAACAGGCCCACCCCCTTGGGTGGACAAGCCCGATCTGGATCTCCATTCTTCCCGAGATCCTTCTCCTTTGTGTTCTCCGGATCTGCGTTCACCGGAGGATCCTGATCTGCATGTCCCTAAGAATGGATGGAGGAAGAGGTGGCCGCCATGGTAGCATCCTGAGAAGGCTCCTCATCCCTTATGTTCCCAGGTGAAGGCTCCGCATCCTGAGAAGGCTCCTCATCCTCCGCCATGGTAGCTTAGATTTTTTAACCCCAGTTTCACCTTTGGCCCCGGCTAGAAGATCAGCAAAATCAGCCACTGAAAACATAAGCAAAATATCAGTAAAACAGACGAAACGAAAGACACAACAACAAAAGTACAAAAAGACAAAACCCTACAAGATTTCCACTCAGCCTCAACAAATTCTTTGTAAGGGTCAGGCCCCGCATCCTCCAACCGAGCCGCTGTGATCAGCTCGTCATAGAGGTCCTGCCACTCGATGGAGTACCTGGACTTATGGATTTTTTCCACTAACTTATCCTTCAGTTCTGGACGATCATTCTTATCCATCTCGTCCATGTTCCATCGGCTTAGCTTGAGATGATTCTCATGACGGACAAGAAAGAACCGCTCATTCCATCGTTTGAAGGAGTTTTTGCCTTTAGGTATGATGGGAACATCAGCAGAGCGACCTTGTCTCCGGGAGAAGTAATACCAATAAAGATGGTCCTACCCCAACACGGTGGTAGAAATACCTGAATTTCTTCACACTGAACCTCATGTTAAGCAGGCGGCACCAGATAGCAAACCCGATAATGGCTTGGACGCTATTAGGGGCTATATGAGATAACCCTAGTTCATAATACCGGAGCACCGCGAGAAGTGCCGGGCAAAAATGAAGCCTCATATCCACCTCTAAGTACTCCCTTAAAACAATGCAGAACCCCTCCGGCGGGTTCGGGGAAAACATGTGTGGCTCTGAAGGTTGAGTAGGGGCATACCTCTCCTTGTTAATCCCATATAGCTCACATATCTCATCCAGGTCCCCTGGCTTATGATGGATTTAACGTCTCTACTATCTGCGATGACCGTCTCGAAAATCTAGGGTTCCGGAGAGGTTGGGCTTATCTCTAAAAATGGCCAAAAAAAGGCTATAAAACTAAATTGCGAATGAAAGAGCACTTACTTGCAATAACATTTGGGAAGAAAAAGAATAGCAATCGGCAGCGGAGGATAAATCTTCTGCTTTAATAACGAGTGATGCACCGAAACGATTGATATGATGGGGTTATAACCCCCCACTCACCTCGAAAAATGACCGTAATTGAAGTTAAGGGTCTACGACATCTCGATTCTCGGGACAGATGTAACTGAGTAATAACTAGCCCTGCCACCTGGCATTCAAACTTCGAAAAACCGCAAGCAATGTAACCGATCCGAGCTGTAGCCTTGGCAGATCCGAGCCGACCTCCACAGGCCCGGCTGGATCTCTGGGGGCTTATGACGAGGGTCGGATCAGCACCTAGCCACGTGTCATCTCCATGAAAATCCAACAATAAATAAGGATAGAGAAAAGCCTCATTTAAGGGGCGGAGCCCCTAGTTTTCGAGCTGCCCAAGCTCGGCCACTCTCTCCTGACCTTACAGGTCGGCCAAGGGTATGATTAACATATCAGTGCCCGACCTTACAGGTCGGTCTCGGCCTTTCTAGGACCACATATATTACGCACGCACCAAATCGGATAAATACACAAAGAATCCTAACTCATAACTACTTTGATTCTGATATTCAAAAACTCTATAATTATCTCCTAAAATCAAGGAGATCAAAGGATCATCATCTTTTCCTTAGGGAACACGACAATTAGAGTCCACCAAGGACACGCTACACGCAATTGCTAGGGCACAAGCCCCTCTATATAAACAATTCCTAAGGAACTACGAAGACTTGATTCCAATTGATACATTGGATACGTAGGCAGCTTGAGCAATATCAAGTGCAGTCTAAATCACCACAAACAACCCCTTCTTTTCATTGTTTTTCTGTGTTCTTGAAGCTTTGACAGAGTATCACTAGAAAGGAAAACCTCGGATTTGATAAGACGATTTCCAGCATCATCAACCACGGAACGAGAAATTTTACTATGCAACAGTTTTACCAACTTGGATGTCGTACTTGGTAAAACATTTCCACTAGAATATTGACATCTCAAATACCTGCCCCACATACTGACTCACTTTTAATATTACATTTGCTTTTGACGGAACTTAAAAGTCAACGCCAGTTCCGGTAAAATATGATAAAAATTTGAAACCCGCTCATTCTTCCTTGTCGAAGAAAAACCCGCTCTTCCTTCTTTCTTTACTTACCACTTTAAAATCAATAGATTATCATTATCTACCGGTGGATTCTTCAAAATTTTCGGTTTACTTTTTTTTCCTTTTAATTTTCGAAGGCTTTTGGTCCTGTTGTCTCCCTTAAGAATTAGGAAAACGTAATTGGTTTCGGGTTCATTTGTCATGGATAAACTAAATCTACCATCAGCTAAAAAAGTTATGAGACTTTCTGTAACGTCCCGTTTCCGGACACCGAGTCATTATCCGGAAAATAAACGTTCGGCACGTATAATATAAAATAAATTCCATATTATACGTAATCATCTATTACGTCGTATCGCGTTAAAGCAAAACGGAAGCAAAAGACTCGGGTATATTTTTTTCCTCAAACAAACAAGAATTGAAACTCAATAACTAGAGATAGAAATGTAATATTTATTACATTGGAATTCAAATAAAAATCTAAAACGTACGAAACCTCCAAAAAGTACAAGCAAAGAAACTACAAGGTATATTGTATCTTCAACAAAATAATACGGTAAAATAAAAGCTTCAACGTCGGCGTTCTCAAACGTCGTCATCAAAATCCTCCTCGAACTCTTGTTCAACCTGTTCATCTTCTTTCCTCCAAACACATAGAACTACATGCGTTTGAGGTAAGTACAAAGTACTCAATAAGAGGTAGAAGCTACAATTAAATTATGATTTATAACACAAGTTTCATAATTAATAAATTATCTTTATGAGACTGACTCAATCTAAGGTTCACTTCATGTCCATCAACATGTCATGACTAAACGTGTCTATCCTAACTTATCTTGGTTACGTCGGCACTCGAGGGCACTACGCGAGGTGACTATCCACCACGAGATGGTTTCCCCGGTATGCGTACACGTCCGGTGAAGTTCCCCTGTCATTTGGCCGCTAGTAGGTCACAGAGTCATCCACCTGTCTGGACGAGTCACATAGCCGATGTTCAAACGTGCCTATCCAAAAGTGACATGACGTTTAATCTTTTTACTATGCAAGTATGTGCTTATTATTTGTCGTTAACTAACCACCTAAGTGTTTTCAAAGCAAAGCTCACCTTAACACCTCTACTCCCTCACTTAGATAGCTAGACATCATATCCTATCAAATACTTAGACATTGATGAGCTCTAGTTCATCAAAGCACAAGCCCCTTCATGCCCTTCCGACGGCCCCGAACTTCAACTCCTTTGAAGAGTATATTCGGTGCCGGAACTAAACGCATCAGAAACTCAATCAAGGCTTGTTCATATTTAATTAATGTTATTAGATCATGAAACAACGTTTAAAGCTCATTGCATAGCTTAAAACAACATATTCTCAAAACTGGGGGTCAATGCGTGATCATTCTCTAGAATACGTGCGCATTCCCTGGCCAGAAACATGCTGGAAGTTTCTGTCCAGCTAGCCAGTAATTTACAGTGTAGAATTACAGTTGCTATAATCTATAATAATGGAGGTATAACAATATGATTTGCGGAAAATGGAATGAAGAAGACGTAATGAAAAACAAACTCACATGATTTGTTGAAAAAGATAGTAGCTTACAGTAGCAAAAACGACAAATAGATAGGATTTGTTTTTCTGGATCTGGAAGAAGAAGAGTGAAGCGTACTTTAATGAGAGTTGTTAGGGCATTCTTATCAGAGACCCTAAATTTTATCCCTAAAATAATATAAATAAATACATATCCCTATTTTACACATTTCAATTCAAAAACCTCCACAGCAGCATCCCTATCCTTATCCCTATAACATTTCAAATAATATTAAATAATACATATTCTATCTTACAACCCTATTTATATACAATAAAATATTTATTATTTCACTCCAGCAGCATCCCTATCTCTATCCCTATAATTTTTAATAATTAAATATGTTTAAGACGTGAATAGTGCATCCCCACAAGTAGGGATGCACTGTTCATATCCCTAAAAATAAATAGGGATAGGGACTCTGCTGTGGAAGCTATTTTGGGTAAACTCTATTTTTTATTTTCATTTTAGGGATAGAGCACCATATAGGGCTTCTGCTACGAATACCCTTAATCGCCCCCCCCCCCCATCAAATCACCCCTCCCCAATCTATTTTTTTAAAAATTTTGTATGTAAATTTTTATTATGATGATAACTTTTATTTAATAATTTATTTTATAATAAAATTTATATTTTTGAAATCTATTAAACAATACGTATTAAACAAGCCTAATATTGAATATGTAATAATATATTAAAAAATTATTTTAACGGACCTAATATAATATTTTATTTATTTATATTATTTAGTTGAATCCGTTTAAATTTCAACGGACCGAATATAATAATTTTATCGAATCCAACTATATGCTTCAATGAACACTAAAAAATCAAACCTCATTTATAAAAATAAACACAAACAAAAACATAATTAATCTAAATTTCCTCCGAAATGTTGTCCCGGTGGATCCATCTGCATTACATCGTACCACAGTTGAATACGTGCTTGATAATAATGAGCCCATCCGTCTGATTCGCCTGATAATTTCCATTTCATGATGGGTGGTACAGGGTAATTAGGGTACAAGAGAACTTGTACAAAGTGATTTCTATTAATACGACCGATAGCTATATGTTGTCGTTGGGTAACTGGAACTGGCTGGGACCTCAACGGCAATTGAGTATGACAAGCCGTAGCTTCCCAATCGAATGTGTGCACTACAACATTGTACGCTGAAGCTAAAACAACCCCCATTGGTGCAGCATCGTACCAGAATAACTCTGGTGCTGATGGTTCGAAATATTCAAGTCTTCTTAGTATCCTTGATGCCCAATCTTCATGAAAATAAAGATTATCATACATGTCCCAGTTTTGCAACATCTCTTGCATAAGGTCGATCGTGCACTGAGCCCATTGGTCTTCGAGAACCATGGAGTAAGCGCAAACTATCACTCTGAATCCACAATGACCATCGGCTTTGACATCTACACGTTGGAAATATAACGCTGATACCGCTGAGGAAATTTTTGAATGAGGGGATCCCTCATATTTCTCCCTTGTGATTTTGGAATATGTGGAACCCCTGTTTCAGTAGTGGAGAATGAGAAGAAAGGTCTCCGTGTTGAAATAGTGTCCTAAACCCAATCGGGTTGGACCGGATCCGACCGGGTCGGATCATTTGTACTATTTCTTTATGTTTATGCATATATAAAATGGCTTATTCTGTTGTCATATATATGTTCTTTTAAAGAACCAATTATGAATTGTTATATGATAACGTCCTTAGTATTAAACTGTGATAGAGAAACCATGATAGGTGATTATGGTTGATGAGATCTATAATCACTTTAATAAGTTTGATACTTAAATGTCTCTAGTCGACGTACTATCAAACAGGCATTGATAGTATAAATAGACTAGCACGTATTAGATGTCTTCTGTCTTTTTAGTAGGCGTGGATAGATCTCGTCTATCGAAGTGTAGAGACACTTGGGATGCGTGGGCGTGTATTAGAGAATGCGACGTTAGACTGACCCACTTACACGGATAAGTGTCACACTATGTGGCGGTTGTGTAATTATCCTTAGGACCGGAGTCTTCATGGCATCACGGTGTGGATTGTCATGCTTTGACACTATTGAGGTTTTCCACAGCCACGGGCGATCATGCGGTAGTGATTGGGTGTGATCATGAAGCATCAGAGTATACATGATTGGTCATCCGGGAATCGCGTGCACTATCGGTAGGGGTAAATATCCGAAAGGGCCTTCTTATAAGGAATGTCTCGTTCGTGAATCTTTGCAAAGTGGGAGTAAACGTGTTACTTGAGAGAGCTTGATATCAGTTATAAGATACGGTTGTTAATGTTTGACACTCGATGTACGACCGTATGGATATTATTACAAATGATAGGATTGTAAGTTACACGGTAATCGTTTCACATGAAAGGTAGTAGTCATTGCATTTGACTCTTCCGATGATTGGGGTCACGGTGTGTTGCTAGACGCTATCCCGTGATCGTTAGGCATGAAGGGCATTTTCGTAATTTGTGCTTTGTGTCTACGGCCAACATATTCGGAAGCCTATCGGGTCACACATATGAATATCCAGCCGGATTAAAATGTGGTTATAGATGATAACCAAATAAGGAAAGTTTATCTCGAGACTATAAAGGTAATAGTGGTAAATTAATATGGTGGTATTTATTTATTATGAATAAATATAATACAAGATATTAATTATGATGATTAATTAAATATGTATATTGATACATGTGTAAAATTGAAATGTGTACATATATATATATATATATATGGATTTTGCAAATTAATTAATCATAACATTATATTAATTAAAGAATTTTCCATAATCCAATTTATGGAAACTTTGGGCCACATTCATTGTGTGTATGACACACTTGGATTGTGCAATTTAATTAATAAGATTACCATAATATTAATATGTGATATTAATTGATTCTGAGAAAATAGATTTATGGTAATAATATAATTTACATTCAATATAAGATATTGGAGAATTATAAATTATGGATTCATTTAATATAAGATATTAAATTAAAAGAGATAAATCAATCACATTAATTGTTTTTCCTTATTTTTATTGGAAAAAGGTTTTCCCCTCCTACAAGCCTCTTGGGCGCCCTTCTCTAGTATAAATAAGAGGGCTTGCCAAGCTCTTTAGTACACCATTCTTCCAAGAGCAATTGTTCTTGTGAAAAATTACAAGAACTCATAGTTCTTGTGTAAGAAAGAAGGGGCTTCCTATAGTGAGTTTGTGTGAGGAGGAAAAGTCCGGTCTAGCAACCGGGTTTTCCGATAGCAATCCATGGTGGGATTCCGCGGGCTGTTCGTGTGGACTAGCGGTAGAGGCCGAACACTTGGGCGGCTCCATCTTTGAACTACTCTCCTTAGACGGTCAAAGCGTCGATCTTTTAGATCAACCAAGGTAACCACCGTCTTTAGTTTATTTGTTTATTGCTTAAACGAAGTCGATCCTGGTTAAAAGGAAATAAAATTTTAAATTCCGCTGCGTTCCCGCGTAGATTTCCTAACAGTGGTATCAGAGAGAGCTTGAGCTTAAGCAATAAGCATGTTTATTTGCGTAGTTAATTTTATCGTTTAAATCACGTAATTATTAGTTGAAAGATTTTTATTATTCGTAAACGATACACTAAAAGAAAAATTTTGTTTTGTGTATTTTATGTTTCAATATAGTTCATAGTTGTGATTGGGTGATGGATTCTCGGTGAATCCCACTCGATAGATGCAAGATTTAAATCACGAGGCGTTAAGTCGAGGTTGAGTGATGGATTCTCGGTGAACCCACTCTTCGATAATTAAATGGGGCTCGGCCGATCATTTGGCGGCCTCCTCCCTGGGCGTGATGGCGGCGGCGGCGGCGGTGGCCTTAGAAATTTGCCGTCCGTCGGTTGTCCTCTTCCAATGGGGAGATCGACTTTTCGTTTTGTGATATTTATTGTGCATGGATGTCTCGATTAAAATTAATCGTTAATTTTATTTCGATTAAAATCATTTAATTAATTAAATGTTAATTAGTTAATTGATTAGATAAAATTTTTTAATGGATTAAATGTTAATTGATTAATTAAGACGCAAGTAGTTAAATTTAATTTTATCTTTTTCATAAGATGTTATTGTATGGATTAGATAGTGTAGATATAATATGATTATATGGACCCCGATTGATCATGGACTCGACCGATAGGATAGATGTGAATGATTTAATTTTCTGTTGGTTGAAAAGATGTCCTAGGCCGTTATGAAGAACGTGACCTAGTTTATTTTCTGCATTTATCCCATTCCCGTTGCCCTTTCTGCGTGTAATGGCGGGTATATTAGATAGAATTGAATGTAACAAGAATGGAGCAGAAGATGGAGACCAAAGAAAGACGAAAATAAAGATCTCATTGGAGAATGTAGCATTAAAGATCCTATTGGCGGTTGCAGCTACCCTCAGATTGTGACCCGCGGTTTCGTCAGTTTGTATTCGAAACCGCACCTAGGAAAAGTCCATGATCATACCGGATACTTTACACATTTATTTATTTTGTGCTTGTATTTATTTTATATGATACGATAGATGCATAACTAGGGACGATTTAGATGAATGTGTAGGACGTATGTCTATAGAGATAGATATACATGATGAGACCGTAATAAATTAATTAAGAGAATTAATTCGAAATTAATTAAGTGAATTAATTTAAAATTACTCCCACAACAAAAATCGAGTTATAATATGTCTCCCAATATTATAGTGACGGTGAAGAGCCCTTGTTCGGATCCAACTGATCGGCCCACGTCGGGAGTTGACCTACCACGGGTATATCGTCATTATCGAGATATGATCGTTATGAGATCTCATGAATACTTGGGTTACGACTCGACTAATAATCTTGCGGTGATTGGACCACGTCAGGACCGTCTGATTTTAGAGACATAAGGTTGACTATCACATAGACGATGTGAACTGTCAAAGAGTTGACTAGTCAAACCACTGGAAGTCGCGTTAGACGCGATTGGTAAGAAGTACCTACCCGTCAAAATTGATCCGGTCGATCGGCCCACGTCGGGGATCGAGTCAACTAGATAGGATTCCAGCCACTAAAGGATTTTGAAAAATCCTTGAAAGTCAATTGGGAGTAGTTGACTAGTGGGAGCAAAATCATAATCCCAAAGACCATATTTGATTTTGCGTGTATAGACAACAACACTCTTTTATCTTCATTTTTATGTTATAGTTTTAGCAAACTTTATATTTATATTTTTCTCGATTAGTAAAACCAAATTTTGACTGTTTGAGAAACGTTCTCAAGAATGGTTAAGTAAATTTTAATCCTTTTAAAATAAAGCAATAACACGAGCAATCCCGTTATAGTAGCTAAAGTTAAGGAGACTACATATTTGATGGAGTCCTCCAAGACTTTAATTATTAAAGAAAAACGGTAGCTCATTGGATACGATCCAATATGATCATTCAGTCATATGATGACAATTAATTCAAACGTTGGATAAGAATGAACACATCTAATTTTGGAAAGGTTGTTTTCAAAATTGTGAGATTTAAGTATCGACTTAATTCTATCATTGCTTAAAGGTTAATTAAATAGTTAATGTTTTAAATACGATTTAAAAGGTTAAATAAATTATTTAATAAACTTTAGATTTTCTTTATGAAAGGAAATCAAAGACATAGCTCTTGTGATCCTTCTTAAGTCTTATGAAGACTACAATAAGAAACATTTTTCAAGTGCTTAAAGGATTAAAAGGAAAGTTAGGGCATGTGCTTAAATAAAGAACTTATTGAAGTTTCTAATCTAGGCAAGTGAGTTGAGATAAATCTATCTAAGTTCAAGTCAACTCTTAGATATATGATATCTTACGAGTGTGATTAAATTAGAAAGATTAAATACTGAGATATGGAAGGTTAAACAAATGTTGTAACACTTACCATAATGCGGATCTAGTAAGCGATAAAGGAACTAAATAAATGTTATTATGTTCGGTTCTTATGAAGAATACGTTTTTAGGTTATTTGTTAGGATTTAGTAGACACATTCAATTGTAAAGAATAAATGTTATTCGATAAAGTTGGAAGGTCATTTGAATCTAACATACTAGATTGTTGTCACTATATAGTTGATATATGTGATGAGATCTCAACTAAATATTTGTATGGCTGTTATCCTTGATATTTGTAGTTGTTCTAGATGTAGTCTCTCTGGAAGGGAAGCGCGTAATTAAACGTCATTCTGATGATGTTGAACCATATGATTATGAATCATATGGGTTATACGTATCTTATCCAAAGAGGACTAAAATACCCTTTTTCGAAAAGGTTGTAAAATCTAGAAAAATTGTCTAAAGCCTAAACATACGGATGTTTGTTGGCTCATGACAATTGATATCACAAGTAAATGTTTATTAATCTCTTTGACTATTTTTAGAAATAGTTGAACGTACATATTGATGTACGACAGTTCGGAAAGCCCGAAATGTTCGAGCTAGTTCGAATATGAGATTGATGAGCTACTTAGGAATTGATCTACAATTGGATTGAAGTGATTAATACCTGAAGGGTGTTTCAGAAGTCATCTGAAAAGGAATAAGATTCTCCCTTGAAGGATACCATCTTTGAGATACGCAATTAGATTGTGTTCCCAAAATGGAAACAACACTTTATATGATAAAGGTGTGACGCAAGCCATGCAAAGTATCCCTTACCCGTTTCGGGATAGAGCCCTTTTACTTAACCAAGTTCCAAAGATAATGGTTGAATAAATTCCATATTAGATATGGAAGAGGATAATGTCGAATCTATCTTAACCGATGATTTGAAGTTTTCATAGGCAAAGTCAGAAAGGGCTTGGAGCCTAGTACGACATATGCAACTTTGTGGAATATCTTAGCAAATACGCTAGATATTATTTACTCGTCCATGAGCAAAAGGTGTTTGTCTCCAAACATCTTTTTCTTAGAGGAAGTGTTTCTTCCAAAAGAAAGCAGTGGGAGTGAATAAGATCTCAAAAGAGTTTGAGAACCACAAAGATATATTCAACCAATGGAGCGTGAGCGAGGCGCCCGCATAGCGATGAGGTGTAGATCAACTTTGCTCGGTGCACATAAAAGTTCTGTAAGTCCGTGGATAACCTCAAGCCCAAAAAAGGCTGCTAGTATGTTCATCTTGATGAATGTATATCTCACGACTTATGAAAGAATGTTTAAAAGCGGGATTGAGAGATATGGCTAGGAGCCATAATATCGAATTAGATTCCATTAGTGACAACCAGGTTGTGAACCTAGTCTGTCTTATCAAGCTATAGTGGCGGGTGAAGTGCACGGGTGTAAACCTTGTAATTACCTTTATCTGCCGCCAGCCGAGCCGATTCTAATCGAGATGATGCTTGTTATAACCGTATCATGGCTATATGATAGTGTTGAAGGCGTTGGGTAGAAAGCTCGATGTTCATAGAGCGATAACATGATATGTAAGCCCACGAGATCCATTTATGGACTCAAACAAGTTTCTCTAGAGCGATTTCTTTGTTAGATAATCAAAGGAGTTTGATTTAGTCAAAATAAGGATATGCCCCGTGTGCAATATGGATAGTGGGAGTGTGTTACGATTTTTGAGTAAGGTATTATATATCTCTCTCGAGAATTATCACCCCATGTCACAGTCAATTAATGTTTGGTAGTTCAAGGTTTTTATGAAAGCACTTGGATTAGCAGTCCTTATTTTAGAAATAAGAATCTATAGCGATAGATTTAAGCTTCTTTGTTAAATTATAGTTTACTATATAGATGTGATGCTAAAAGGAGTTTAGCATAGATCGCAAGATCTATACGTGTTAGGGACGTTGGTCTAAAGATGATGATGCTTATGGAAGGTTTCTTCGCTCTGCGATAGGAACCATCTTATAGGAGATGCGGATGTTCATAGTCCATGAATAGTCATGAGAAAGTATGAAAGTAAATCTGGTGAATGTCGAGAATATCCTTAAAACAAGTTAAGGAAGAATTCTAGTTTATTGAAACTTGGAAATAAATAAATATAGTTATCTGAGGCGTATATCCTGAGTCTTATGAAGGCGAGTGGGAGCTCTGATCTGGGTTTGCAATCACTTTGATTAAGTGATACGGTGAGTGGAAATGTTCTTGGCTATGGGTCCTTTGTAAATTCTACAACTAGGCCAAAACACAGTAGTGCCTTAGGCGCAGCGGGAGCGAGACATGGATACAGAAGGTTCATTCACGAACCTTGTATGGTTCTTCCACCTTTTCTATATAGTTGATATAGTAAGTGGATTCATTTCTTGAAGCAAGGACCAGAGTCTCGTCAGAGATTCGTGTGTGTGTTGAGGAAGTTCCTTTGACTTGGTCATTTGGAACATGATATGAAGATAGTCCGAGTCCCCATGGATAGCGATCCGTTTATGGCTAGAATTTGGTTGCGAGTATTGCATGAGATTCTTGTGTTTCAACTTGATCTTGTGTGTGCTAGTGATTGGTTTTAGGCCAAGTGGGAGATTGTTGAAATAGTGTCCTAAACCCAATCGGGTTGGACCGGATCCGACCGGTCGGATCATTTGTACTATTTCTTTATGTTTATGCATATATAAAATGGCTTATTACATTTGTCATATATATGTTCTTTTAAAGAACCAATTATGAATTGTTATATGATAACGTCCTTAGTATTAAAGCGTGATAGAGAAACCATGATAGGTGATTATGGTTGATGAGATCTCTAATCACTTTAATAAGTTTGATACTTAAATGTCTCTAGGTGACGTACTATCAAAGCAGGGCATTGATAGTATAATGGACTAGCACGTATTAGATGTCTTTCTGTCTTTAGGCGAGGATAGATCTCGTCTATCGAAGTGTAGAGACACTTGGGACGTGGGCGTGTATTAGAGAATGCGTGACGTTAGGATCGACCCACTTACACGAGATAAGTGTCACACTATGTGGCGGTTGTGTAATTATCCTTAGGACCGAGTCTTCATGGCATCACGGTGTGGATTGTCATGCTTTGACACTATTGAGGTTTCCACAGCCACGGGCGATCATGCGGTAGTGATTGGGTGTGATCTTGAAGCATCGCGGAGTATACATGATTGGTCGTCCGGGAATCGCGTACCTATCGGTAGGGTAAATATCCGAAAGGGCCTTCTTATAAGGAATGTCTCGTTCTCGTGAATCTTTGCAAAGTGGGAGTAAAGCGTGTTACTCGAGAGAGCTTGATATCCAGATTATAAGATACGGTTGTTAATGTTTGACACTCGATGTACGCGACCGTATGGATATTATTACGAGAGATAGGATTGTAAGTTACACGGAGGCTGTTTCACATGAAAGGTAGTAGTCATTGCATTTGACTCTTCCGATGATTGGGGGTCACGGTGTGTTGCTAGAAGCTATCCCGTGATCGTTAGGCATGAAGGGCATTTTTCGTAATTTGCGCTTTTGTGTCTACGGCCAACATATTCGAAGCCTATCGGGTCACACACATATGAATATCCGGCCCGGATTAAAATGTGGTTATAGATGATAACCAAATAAGGAAAGTTTATCTCGAGACTATAAAGGTTATATTGGTAAATTAATGGTGGTATTTATTTATTATGAATAAATATAATACAAGATATTAATTATGATGATTAATTAAATATGTATATTGATACATGTGTAAAATTCGAAATGTGTACATATGATATATATATATATGGATTTTGCAAATTAATTAATCATAACATTATATTAATTAAAGAATTTTCCATAATCCAATTTATGGAAACTTTGGGCGCCACATTCATTGTGTGTATAACACACTTGGATTGTGCAATTTAATTAATAAGATTACGATAATATTAATATGTGATATTAATTGATTCTGAGAAAATAGATTTATGGTAATAATATAATTTACATTCAATATAAGATATTGGAGAATTATAAATTATGGATTCATTTAATATAAGATATTAAATTAAAAGAGATAAATCAATCACATTAATTGTTTTTCCTTATTTTTATTGGAAAAAGGTTTTCCCCTCCTACAAGCCTCTTGGGCGCCCCTCTCTAGTATAAATAAGAGGGCTTGCCAAGCTCTTTAGTACACCATTCTTCCAAGAGCAATTGTTCTTGTTAAAAATTGCAAGAACTCATAGTTCTTGTGTAAGAAAGAGGGCTTCCTATAGTGAGTTTGTGAGGAGGAAAAAGTCGGTCTAGCAACGGGGTTTTCCGATAGCAATCCATGGTGGGATTCAGTGGTCTGTTTCGTGTGGACTAGCGGTAGAGGCCGAACACTTGGGCGGCTCATCTTTGAACTACTCTCCTTAGACGGTCAAAGCGTCGATCTTTTAGATCAACCAAGGTAACCACCGTCTTTAGTTTATTTGTTTATTGCTTAAACGAAGTCGATCCTGGTTAAAAGGAAATAAAATTTTAAATTCCGCTGCGTTCCCGCGTAGATTTCCTAACACTCCGGTCGTTGTTCTGCTCATCTTTTCTTCTAGGTCGACCCTTTTGTTCTGTGTTGTATGATGGGGGTCGAACTGTGCAACGAGATGGATCTGACATGTCGATAAACCTATCAATCATAACATCACGACTAGAAGGATCCATTTCATTTAATCTTTCAAAAAGATGAGCTGCCTTATCGGGTTGTACTCCATCGTCAGTACACTTGGGGACTTGCGTGGACAACTTACTCCAGTGCACGTGGATAGCATTTTGTGGAATTGGCTTGCCCATAAAATGATACAGTACAATATCGTGAGCACATGGCAATCCGTGTGTCAATTTGATCTTACAATTGCAATTCTCTCCTTTGTAGGGTGGAAGTTTTTCAGCACGTTCTATCTGCTTACCAATTAATTGCATTGCATTTAATGAAATGCGACCTCTGATTTCACTATAAAGGTCATCGTGTAGATGTTTATGTCGTGGAATGTTGAGAGATTTCTGGAACGACTTTTTAATACTCCCAAATTGATTGTCCAACATCTTTTCTATTTTCTGAAAAGACGTTGAAAGTGATGCCGAAGTATCCCTGAAATATCCTTTGAGTCTCGCATGTACAGACTCCACCCTGTAATTTAATAATATAATGTGTTAAATAGGGAAGGGACATACAATATTATTTAGCGTAGTATAGTGAATAAATAGAGGTTATATGGAAGTTACCTTTGACTTGAATGACTATCGAGATGCATAACATTGTTTACATATGCATTAACAAATCGCTCCTTATAAGGACGTAACCATGTATTCCAAAAGTACTTTATGAAACGATCATATTTTGAAAAATCATTGAGCATGGCATTCCACCTCAAATTCAAAGTCTCCGGTGTCGATGAATGAATAATCGATTGCCATGCATTGTAAAATTCTTCCCATCTCGTACCAAGCATAGACTTGCAATTCTTCATAACACACTGATTTATATGCCAAATACAAAGAATGTGATGTGCGGAGGGAAAGCATTCTTCAATGGCATCAATAAGCGCTAGATCCCTATCTGAAACAATCACTGATGGCAACACAGCTCCTTTTTTTACCATCCATCTCTTTAACGTATCCAATACCCATGCCATTCGCTCTTTTTTCTCATTACTCAAATATGCAAACATAATGGAAAAGGTTAGCATTGTGGATGTGATACCCACAACCTCTAAGAGCGGTAACCCATACTCATTAATCTTGTACGTGGCGTCCATAATTAACACCCGACGAAAAATTGTGAGATAACTCTAGGCTTGTAGGATGAACCCAAATAATATATCGTGATCTCATTGGTGTGTTCATTTTTCAAATAGTTAAACGCAGCGTAATTTTTATCATTTAATTCTTTTAAGACGTATCCAACTTCAGATAAACTCCATAACTGCTCTTTCTTGTACATTGCCTTCACATTGTAAATACTTCTGATTCCCGTAGTAATTGACGGGTCTTGTTGTTTCATAACACTAAGTATTTCTCGAGGAAGCGATGCTATTGGCCATATCACGCACTAATTGCTTACGGGTTGCGATCCAACCTTGAAGGATACTCATGTCCTTCAAAACACTCGGCTGGTTCATGGTTATGAGAACCATTAACAACCTTCAAACCCCACATCACACCGTCTGGGGGTTGTGCTACACCGCGAAGTTTAAATGGACAATTACATTTTTTCGTTCCAGTATCCCTTTGCATTGTATGCCCTTCGGGTGGAGGTTTGTACAATCCTCCCCTTTCACAAATAAGAACGCATCTTGGTATTTTTCCGCCAATCATTTTACAAGATTTATCTATAACAATCACAAAACCATTTTTCATACCAACACTCCGTACCCTATCTAACATAGCATCTCTACTTTCAAATATCTACAAAAATAGATGAGTATGTATAAACACAATATTATACAACCAAAAATCAAAACAAGTAACAAATATGGACAATAACAACAACAATAACTAACACAGTCGAGTCATAAAATTAATTTGTGTAATCACGCTCATGGTAATCTGGACGCTCTCCCACTAGGACGCTCATTATCTTTGGGACGCCACGTAATCTTGGGCGCTCTCCCCACTAGGACGCTCATTGTACTGAACGTTCTCCCCACTAGGAACATCATTCGTAAAATCGTTTCCAAATGCCCAACTACCCGAAAATGAGAAATTGTAGTGATCCATGATTTTCTATTATGAAATCTGAAAATTCCTCTTGAGGATGATTTTTTTCAAAGTTAGAAGATGTGGTGAAAGTTAGAAGATGTGGTCAAAGTTATGATATAATACATACATACATATATATATATATATATATATATATATATATATATATATATATATATATATATATATATATATATATATAAGAGGATTGAAGATAAGAGAGGATAGGAGAAAATCTAAATATGTGGATAAAATCGAAGATAGGTAGATAAGAGAAAATCGAATATGTGGATAAATTTTTAAATTACATCACAAAATTAATATTTTAGTTGTACATTTTATATTCAATATTGGGCTCATTTTAAAGGCTTCATTGAGTAGATTTTAAAATATATTATTTATAATAAAATAAACATATTTATAAGAAGTTATTTAAAAAAAAAAAAAAAAGAAGAAGCAAAAAATGAATTATTGACGTGATGGGGGGTAGATTTGATGTGGGGGGGGGGTGATTAGTAACCCTCACTTTAATACATCGTTATCAGTTGAAAGTTTTGTTTGGAAGACTTTTCGGCACAACGTCTCAACCGCCGGGTGTAACTCACTATCTGGACACCATAGTAAATCGATCATGTAAAAGTACTTCATTATCAGGATATCATAGTAGAATCGATCCTGTGAAAGCCGAATCTATAACTAACAATCAACCTTTTCAGTGTCGATCGTAGTTCGACAATGCAGGAAGCCGTATGTTGCAATACATTCGACTTTCACGGGGTTGATTCTGTGAAAATAGTTTTGTGTATCGGTAGGTCAAGGACAACGGATAGATCAGCTGTGGTGCGATCCTCTTTTTTCGGGAAGGGCCATTTGTGTTCGGGAAATACTATTGTCATAACGTTCGTACCACTTGAGCTCAACCCAAAAAACCATCACTATCTCACCCTTAGAGATTCACAAAGGATGTAAATCGAACGTTATGACTCAATCGTCCATTTTCTAAACGTCGTATTTAAATATTTATTTTAATAAGATAAAAGTTGATACATGGAATCGATATCTCACAAGTCAACTCTTAGATAAGATTGTAACTACAACACTTCTACTTTTTTTTTACCACTAAACTATGTCCCTAAAGACATTATACCTTATTAATTATGTTTTAAGACTAATTGATAATTATGTACTCCGGTTGTAATCAAGATTATAAATCATGATTTCTTAAATTTCCAATCTCTATAAAGAAAAAGAAAAAAGAAACAAACCTAGTTAGGCTAGGCCATGTTGCTAAAAGCAACATATGAATGTTAATCCTATTGCTGCTTAAATATGCCAATTTGGCCGCTCTTTTCGAGAAAAGTTATTATACAACAGACATATTTGTATATCTGTATAATATTAAGTAGATGAATGAAATGTGTTTTTTACCCTTTCTCTGACATATAATATGAATGTGTGCAGATGAGTTAGACACGTCATACATATACATTTGATATAATATATACATAAATATCTGTCGTATAATAACTCGTCTCATTCTTTCCCTCTTAGAAAATATTCATTTAGGCTTATTAAATGGCTTCAGAAATGCTTAGCTGATTAGCTTTGCAAAAGAGTTTTCTATCACAATCATATGTATTATTTGATAGTACTGCATGATGATCTTGTTGTTGTTGTAATACGAAATCTTGCTTCTCGTTTTTTCTTCCCTCCTCTTTTCTCATTTCTTCTAGTAACGCGTTGCCCGTATCTATACCTGTTCAAAAATTATGATCACATGTAGCAAGCGTCGTAAGACATCCTGATAGTTGTATAACCGTTGTATGAATGGTCGTACGATCAAGGGGAAGAATACGATACAGTCCAATATATTCGACCATTAGCATATTCGATGAAATCGCAAAATTAGTCCTGTAACTTTGACTTACTTAGCATTCTAGTCCTGTTTTTTACTCCTGTTGCAATTTTAATCCTGAAATCGTACATAAAAATAAAATGTTGCAAGTTTTGTATACCTGAAAGATAACCACCATGGACATAACCACTGAACTTTTCACTTGTGTGTTCACCTGTGAAGAAAACTTTTCCCACTTGTGCCTGGAAAAAAAAAAATACTACTAGTATTACTAAAACTAATTAGCTGTATATTGTAACAAACAAATGAGTGACGTAACAACCAAGTAGAATGACTCAAGTGGTAAGTGACTTGAGAATGCCTAGGAAGGTCACCGGTTCGATTCTCCTATGAGGCGCCATGTTGAAAGAGCTCTTGGCTAGGCCGAACTCCGGATTATTCGAACCAGTGGGTTCCGGATACCGGGGGCTTTAAGCGGAAAAAGAGAGAGTGACGTAACGCTTCAGAACTCAGGCCTAGCAACGCTATCACAGTGAATCTAGTAACTATTTAGGCATATTGTATTCGTCTAGCCTAAAATGGTTAAAACAAGTTATCAAATTGATTATGTCTTAATCTTATAAGTAATGTTTCTCTCGTTTTTTCCGATGTCAATATTACATTTCCCCCTTTTTAGGGTTCTCGTCAAGACCCTACTAGGGGATTCTAAAGATGGCTCCCACTGTCTCTCACCCCCGTGACACTTAATCTCACTCTGGTAGGCCACACTGATATCACTTTCAACACCTCAAATATAATTCCTAGCGGCCTCTGCTTGAACCATAATGGATCCAATACTATTAACTCAAACACATTAGTCCTAGCGGCCTCTGCTTGAACCATAATGGATCCAATACTATTAACTCAAACACATCATCTTCGTTTGGCATAAACTGCAGGTTAACCAAGTTATTAAGTTCTTGATAATATTTATCCTACTTTTTTCAACCTGGGATATTACAAACATCTATTAGGAACTCTAAGCAAGCAAAATTTGTTGTTGTTGTGAAAGGGAAAAAAAATTGGGGGGGAGAGATTAAGATGTAAACCTTAATATCGTTGACAAGCTGATTATTGCTGTAAATAGGATAGTTGCTATAGCTGCCACGTTGGAAACGATTGTTCCACCAACGTGGCACAAGTATGTCTGAAGCATCAGGTATTTCTTGTCCAAACATGTTCTTAAGAACTTCCATGGCTTCTTTCAATGTAACTTCATCTGATTGAGCTTCGATTCGTTTCGATTCTCCGTTTGTTAATGTCACAACAAGGATATTTGAATCTGGATATGCATTCTCCATGTGCTATTAATAACATTGGAAAACTGGATTAGGAACCGATGAAAAAACAGATACGTTGGGTACAGATACGCGAATACATGATACGTAGATGCGGAATTTTCAAAAAAAAAAAAAAATACAGGATACATTAATGATGCATACAGTATCCTATAAAACTAGTGACTCATCAATTATTTACACCACATGTATCCAAGGGCGGACATACCATATAGGCAAAGAGGCTAAACCCGTCCGGGAAAAAAAATATTACATTATTAAATCTTCATAGTCCTATTTGATCCAAAAATTATTCTTAATCCAGCCCACCCTACTAACTCGATATAGTCCATTAACCCACCCTAGATTAAAATTCTGGCTCCGCCCTTGCATGTATCCAACTTATTGATGCAACACATTACGTGTGCACCATACCAAATCGACATTTCGTCAAGAATCGACTTTGAAAAAGATTTCCAAAACTAGATTCAATGCGGTGCACAAGTAGTAGTGTGGAGGAGCTATGTTGCAAGAATACACGAATACTGGATATGCGGGTGCGGAATTTTAAAAAAATATGGGACACGGGTACGGAGGGCATTTCTGTAAATATTACAAATAATAAGTACATGTTCCCTTCATTTTTGGTACGTAGTATTCCATAAAACCGACCTTGTGAAAGTTGGTTCCAGAGCCAACGTCGGTTAATTCTCACAATGCACCTACAGATATTCGGTTTTTGGCTCCAGAACCGACTTTCACAATGTCGATTTTACTATGATGCACAGGTAGAGTGGTGCGCGAGTAGAATGAGCGTGGTGCAAATAATCGCTCCTAAAAAGTTTCTAAGATTGGTTTAGCCCCTCGGCCCACGAATGCCTCCGTGATCCTTATCGTCAATATGATCACAGCAAGAACGGGATATTCTTGCCTAGTCACTCCATTCTGTGCGGAATATATAGTTATATATTTATGCTTGAAAACACATGCGTACAACAGTGTAAATAACTATTCCGCACAGAATGAAGTCACAAGCGCCCAAGAATTTCCTGAAAATTATTCGAAGAAAAATGTGTCAAATTACAGATAGGCAGAATGTGACATCTGCTTCCTACTGGGCACATTATTGATATACCAAAAATCTCACAGAAAATGACACCAAATCATGCATGCACTATGGCCATTCTTGCTGTGAAGGGATGTCTGACACTTTAGTTGTATTAAACTTTTGTTTTTTTTCTGAAATTCTTACAATGACTCAAAAATACACAACCTAAAACAAAGATTAAAAATATGTTGTATTTTAATTTTTCTGACAACTTTTCAACTTCACACGGTGGTATTTTAGGAAAGTTATTGTGTGGTGTCTCCATACGCATGAGACAGGCATTGTCGTGTCTCACACACATGTGCTTTGATTTTATTTTGTATTTAAACTGTGTAGTTCTGATCGTTTTACCCGTCACTTCACCCTTATATTCCCTCACCGCATAATAACTTCCAGTATCTTAGGCCATTGGTATTACATAAAAGTTTCTTTTTTAATCAATGGACTATATATATAGAGGTGGGCACAGATCTATGTATATTCAATATAGGGTAAAATTAGGCACCGTACGGTTTTCCCCACAAAATGTCTAGTATAAAATTTGAATAATGATATGTGCACTACACTCTTGTGTAGTGCACAAACCACTACACAAGTGGTAGCTATGGATTAAAATGATGAATTATTTTTTGTGATGGGTCCCAACAGAATATGTGGTGTAGATTGTGTTGTGTAAGATGTTGTGGTTGAAAGTGTAGTGGATGTATCACTACTGATAAAATTTGTTCTATTATTGGAAATGAAATCTATAAATCTGGAAACAAAATCTTATGTATTTATTATGGTAGGGTGGGGTGCATCCTACAGTTTTTTTTTCATAAATTTCTAGCCACATTCTTGTTTTTTTAGCGGAAATAAGTGAAAACAACCTTTAGCAAAAAAACATATCAAGTATTATTAAGACGATGGATTATTATTTGCACCACACCACTCTATTCGTGCATTATAATAAAACTGACTTTGTGAAAGTTGGTTTTGAAATCTAGAACCGACTTTTCTTAGGTGCATCGTAAAAACCGACTTTCATAAAGCCGGTTCTTGTTTCCTTGAACTACGAAAATTCGGTGCTAGGCTCAAGAACTCATTTTCACAAAATCGGTTTTGCTGTAGTTCACAGGTAGAGTGACTGTGGTGCAAATAAAAGGTCCATAAGACAATGTGCTAAGAATAAAGACGTCTTTAGGTACACAATGTTTGACTAAGTCTCTGCATTATCTAGTAATTTGCTGAATAATAGGAATAGTTGTTTGTGTTATTGTTTGTGCTCCTACATTCACGGGTAGTGCTTGGTCTCCATAGTTGGAGATTTTGTAGGGTTTCTGTTATTTTGCTTCCTGATTGTAATTTGCTATTTAAAGGCCTCAATGGTTATCAAATAAAGTAGAGATTTTCGATTTCAATACTCCAATTGATTAAATACTTACAACAATTGGTATCGGAGCCTACTCACTAGGATCTGTGTGAAAAGAATTCGAAAGAGATGATAGAGAACAGCAATGGAAATGGCAAGTTTATTCAACCAGCCATTCCAAAGTTTGACGGTTTTTATGAGCATTGAGCCAAGCTCATGGAGAATTTCCCGCGTTCAAAGGAATATTGGAGTTTGATTGAGGAAGGAATCATCAATATTCCAGAGGGTACACAGGCAACAGAAGCTCAGAAGAAAGAACTGGAGGATCAAAGATTGAAGGGCAGAAAGATCAAGAATTATCTCTATCAATCAATTGATAGAGAGATTATGGATACAATCCTGAATGATGAGACCTCCAAGCAGATTTGGGATTCAATGGCCCAAAAGTTCAAAGGGTCTACTAGGGTGAAGAGGGCCCAGCTTCAAACACTTAAGACAGAGTTTGAAATGTTGAGAATGAAGGAAGGGGAATCTGTGAATGGCTATTTTGGAAGAGTCTTGATTATAGCCAAAAACATGAAAGCATGTGGAGAAAAAATGCAGGAAAAGGATATCACTGTAAAAATCTTGAGATCACTTGTGTCAAGATTCAACTATGTGGTATGCTCTATTGAAGAATCCAATAATGTTGATACATAACTGTGGATGAACTTCAAAGCAGTCTTCTGATTCATTGCTCAGAATGAAGAATGTTGTAGAAGAGGAACAAGTGTTGAAAGTATCCAGTGATGACAGAGGAAGGGGAAGAGGAAATCAAAGAGGAGGTCGTGGAAGAGGAAGGGGCAGACAACCTGTAGATAAAGCAACTGTGGAATGCTATAAGTGTCATAACCTTGGACACTTTAGGTATGAATGTCCCACCTGGGAAAAGAATGCTAATTATGCTGATGCTGAGATGAGTACTGAAGATGACTTGCTACTAATGGCACATGTGGAGCTCAATAACTGTCAAAGGGAGGAGGTATGGTTTCTTGACTCTGGATGCTCCAATCATATGACTGGGAACAAAGATTGGTTTGGTCAGGGTCAATTAAATGAGAAGTTCAGACATTCTGTGAAACTGGGGAATAATCATAGAATGGAGGTAATGGGAAAAGCACTATAAAGCTGAACATTGACGGAACAGATCAGACCATCAGCAATGTATACTATGTGCCTGAATTAAGAAACAACCTGCTAAGCATAGGGCAATTGCAAGAAAGGGGGTTGATCATTCTGATCAAGCAAAACATCTGCAAAATCTATCATCAGACAAGGGGTTGCATTCTACAAAGCCATATGACAGCTAACAAAATGTTTGTGTTATTGGCCAAGCTGCAACAAGGATCAAACTGTTTTAGTGCCAAATCAGAAAAAATGGGAGAGCTGTGGCACAAAAGACTAGGACACATCAACAATCAAAACCTAAAGAAGATGCATCAACAACGATCGAGTGTTCTAAAATCGCCTGGCGATCGCTTTGAGCCCCTGGGCGACCCCAGGCCCTCGACTTCAGCTCTGGCGATTTATCTGGCGCTCAAGTGTCCGGGCGATTTTAGGCGCTCTGGACCCTTCTAGCCGCTCCTAGGCCTTCTCGGGCGCTCCTAGGACCTTCCAGGCGCCTAAGGCCCTTACTAGACTGTTAGGGTTCCATCTCGGGCGAACATCAAGTTTTCCCAAGTGTTTAGACAAGAAAGATGCATAAAACCAAAAACCCCTTAAAAACCTTAAACCCACATCGTAAAACCCTAAAACCCCCCATAAAACCCTAAAACCCCTTAAAACACTAAACCTCCCGTAAAAACCCTAAAACCCCCCTTAAAACCCTAAAACCCCCTTAAAACCCTAAAACCCCCTTAAAACCCTAAAATCGCCTAGGCGCCGCCTAGGCGCCCCAGGCCCTAGGCGCCCCTGTGGCGTACCGACTTCGCCTAGCGAGTTTTAGAACATTGACAACAGTGGGTTCAAGGACTTCCTGAAATCAAGGTTCCAAATAAGGTCTGTCAGATTTGCATGAAAGGGAAGCAGCATAGGGCATCAATTCCAAAAGGAGCAATTGGAGAGCTAGCAAACCACTACAGCTCATTCATTCTGATATCTGTGGTCCTATCAGTCCCATGTCAAACAACAATAAAAGGTATATTCTTACCTTCATAGATGACTTTTCTAGAAAGTTATGGGTGTACTTGTTAAATGCAAAAGATGAAGCCTTTTCTATGTTTAAACAATTCAAAATAAATGTATTAAAGGAATGTGGTTTGCCTATTTGTGCTTTAAGAACTGACAGGGGAGGAGAATTTACTTCCAAGGAATTCCTGAAATATTGTGTGGACAATGGCATAAAACGCCAATTGACCAGGGCATATACTCCCCAGCAAAATGGGGTGGCAGAACGCAAGAATAGATCTATTTTGAACATGGTCAGGTGTGTGCTTGAGGAAAAGAGAATGCCAAAAATATTTTGGCCAGATGCTGCAAAATGGACATGCCATGTTCTAAATAGAACACCCACAGCTGCTGTAAAGGATAAAACCCCTGAAGAATGCTGGAGTGGCAAAAAGCCTAACATTGATTACTTCAGAATATTTGGATGCCTTGGGAATGTTCATGTGCCAGATGCAAAGAGGTTAAAATTGGATGCTAGAAGCCAAGTGTGCATATTTCTAGGTTATAGTGATGAATCAAAAGCGTACAAAATGTACAATCCTTCAACAAAACAGATTATTGTGAGCAAAGATGTTGTATTTGAAGAAGATGAATGTTGGGATTGGGGAGGACAGATACAGAATGCAAAAATGATATACTGGTCTGTGAAGATGAAGAGAGTGAACTTGAATACTCAAGTGATGAAGAAGAAGGAACTGAAGCAGAAAACACTGATGCTACAGATGAAGGGCAAAATCAGGTCAATGATCAAACAGGATTTGACCAGGACAATCCTGATCAGAATATAGATGGTGATCAGAATACAGACGTTGAGCCAAATCAGTTGCTAGACAGAAGGGTGAGAAGAGCTCCAGCTTATCTAAAAGATTACATACTTGGAGAAGGTCTATCTGATGAAGAAGAGGTACAAAATCTTATCATGTTCACTACTTCTGATGATCCAACATGTTTTGAGGAAGCTGTGATTAACAAGAAATGGACAGATGCAATGAATACATAGATGGAATCCATTGTTAAAAACCAAACTTGGCAGCTAGTTGAAGCACCAAAGGAGGCAAAAATCATTGGGGTCAAGTGGATATACAGAACAAAATTGAATGAAAATGGTGAAGTAGATAAATGCAAGGCAAGACTTGTTGCCAAGGGATATGCTCAAGAAAAGGGGATTGACTATAATGAGGTGTTTGCTCCAGTAGCTAGATGGGATACTATCAGAACACTCATGTCATTGGCAGCTAGAAATGGATGGACACTCTACCAATTAGATGTGAAGAGTGCTTTCCTGTATGGAGAATTACAGGAAGATGTCTATGTGGCTCAACCTCAAGGATATGAAAAAAAAGAGAAGAAACAAAGGTCTACAAGTTAAAGAAAGCTCTGTATGGCTTAAAACAAGCCCCTAGAGCTTGGTTTAGCAGAATTGAAGGGTATTTTGTTAAACAGGGGTTTGAAAGAAGCAGTCATGAACACACCTTGTTCATCAAAAGGGAAGGAAAAAACATACTTATTGTGAGCATTTATGTGGATGATCTTGTGTTCACAGGAAATGACTCAGATATGCTGGTTTCATTTAAAAGTTCCATGAAAAATGAATTTGAGATGACTGATCTGGGCACAATGAGCTACTTCTTGGGAGTGGAAGTACAACAGACATCCAAAGGTATTCACATTTGTCAAAGAAAGTATGCTACTGAGATACTTGAAAGATTTGGTATGAAGGATTGCAATCCTGTCAAGAATCCTATGGTACCTGGTACTAAACTGTCTAAAGATGAAAGTGGAAAAAGGGTTGATTCAACTTATTACAAACAACTGATTGGCAGCTTGATGTATTTGACTGCCACTAGGCCTGATCTAATGTTCAGTGTGCGTTTATTGAGTAGATTCATGGCTAATCCTATGGAATCTCATATGATGGCAGCAAAAAGGGTCCTGAGGTATGTAAAAGGAACTATTAGTCTCGGTATAATGTACCAAAGTGGATGTCCTGATGATTTTATAGCATACACTGATAGTGATTATGCTGGTGATGCTGTGGAGTTTAAAAGCACATCTGGATATGTGTTTATATTGAGTAAAGGAGTTGTGGCCTGGTCATCCAAAAAGCAATCTGTAGTGACTCTTTCAACTACAGAGGCATAATACATTGCTGCTGCTGCCTGTGCTTGTCAAAGTATCTAGATGCAAAACATCCTTAAGCAAGTTGGTGAGATCAAAGTTGATTCAGTAACTATTCTGTGTGATAACTCATCTACTATTCAACTTGCCAAACATCCAGTATTTCATGGAAGGAGCAAGCACATTGCTGTCACATTTCACTTTCTAAGAAATCTCGCTAATGAGGGCACCATCAACATCGATCAAGCATTGTGGTACAAGTGATCAAGTTGCTGATATTATGACTAAACCTTTGAAACTGGAGGCATTCGAGAAGCTCAAGACTGCACTTGGAATGAAGATGGTAGTTGATGTAAACTGATGTGCAATATGCATTTCAGTTTAGGGGAGGATTTGTTTGACTAAGTCTCTGCATTATCTAGTAATTTGCTGAATAATAGGAATAGTTGTTTGTGCTCCTACATTCACGGGTAGTGCTTGGTCTCCATAGTTGGAGATTTTGTAGGGTTGCTGTTATTTTGCTTCCTGATTGTAATTTGCTATTTAAAGGCCTCAATGGTTATCAAATAAAGTAGAGATTTTCGATTTCAATACTCCAATTGATTAAATACTTACAACACACAATACCGTTTTTTGGCACATATATACTCAAAATACATTTAGTATTGTCACTATACATACAAAGTAATCAATATAAAATGACAAGAAGACAAACCAATTAATATTTGCAGTGATCAAAAAAATCAAGGGTCCCTTCAAAAAAAAAAAAAAAAAAAAATCAAGGGATAAAGGCCTTTTTTTTTATCCTCTTTGTTTCACGATTTTTTGCATTTATATGTCCTATGTTTCATCTTCACAATTTTATCCTTCATGTACGTTTTATTTATTTATTTATTACATTTTTATTATATTTTGCCACGTGTGTCAAATTTTACTGGCTAGATCAAGTCGTACCATCAACTTTTTGCTAATTCGTTTTAATATAACCCACTCGATAATTCGAATACATTCCATTAGCCCATCCGATATTTAATTCTCGGCTCCGTCTTCGGTTGTATTAAGGGTATCATTAAACTTTCCAAGGAAGAAAAAAATTGAACAAATCTATAAATAATAATAATAATAATAATAATAATAATAATAATAATAATAATAATAATAATAATAATATGACAACTATACACAAATATATGGACTTTAATTAATACATATACATATATTTAATTAAAAACAAACCTGCCAGAAGGTGTAGTAGCCTCTTCGGTCGTGGGCATAAATAAAAAACTCTTTTTCAGGTCCACATGGCCAAAACTTATATGGGAACTTGAGGAAGATCTTTGTGTATACCATTACTTCACATTTTTTAATTGCTTCTGTTTTCCATTTCTGCATTTCATCGATTATAAAGTTATCAATATTCCATCTTTACATATAAACATCACTAGAACAAAAATGCTATTGCCACAGATAAATTAAAACCGTACAACAAATGCCATAACAAGCATTGAAGGCCATCGCAAAGCATAGCAGATCGGGCATCGAGAGCAATGAGGGGCAATATCGTAAAATATCAAGAGACGCAAAACATTAATCAAACGGCTTTTACGTTGCCCCAAGGCATTTTAGAGCATTTGCAGTAGAATCTGTAAGAGATAGTAAATGTTTATTTTACAGATTCCAACTCTCCAGATCCAGCTAAAATACAGCTGCATCAGAATCTGTTAACAGGATCTGTATTCTACAGATTATGGACACCATACTCTATATCTACCGCAATTTGAATGAATTTACAGATTCAAGTTTTTATTATTTTCAAACATTTTTGAAATATATATATATGTGTGTGCGTGTGTTTGTTTGTTTTTCAAAATATGTCTTATTTTTTATGGTTTGTATTTATTTTAATGTTGTAATGCAGTTGATTTTGTGTAGAGATTCTGTAAAGCAAATAAAATGGTGTTGGAGTCTGTAAAATAGAGAATCTTTTAAAAGACACTCATGCAAGTGCTCTTAAGACACTTCAGTAGTCGAAGCATTTCAGGAATTGTGTGGCGTGGGTCGATGATCAAAACGGCCTTGATTTGTATTCTGTTTTAATCATTATATAAAAAATATATGAATAATTATGGGTCAAAGGTAAATATTTGAACTTTTTAACGGGTCGATAAATAGATATTAGTACATAAAAATTTTAAATAATGTAAAAATACCTATAATTTTTTTTTTTTGTTGAAGGTCATTTGACCCAAAAGCTTGAAGATAGCGCCGCCCCTGCTTGTAGTGGCAAATTGGGTTGTATTGCAATATATATAATATATGAAAAAATATGTTTGAAAACGTTGTTATTTGCGTGGTATGCCTTAAAAAATAATACGGAGTACTTGATAAATATGTTTGAAAAGTATTTCGAAGTGTTTTTGTAGCTATTTCGCAACGAATACTCAATGAAATGTATTTCAGACATATTTTTCAAATGCTATTATTTTGATGCATATCACACAAATAATAAGCTTTTAAAGCATATTTTTTCAAGTTCCCCTATACTAATGTGTGTTTTGAATTCATAATCATTATTAATATGATAACAAAAATTCTGGTGACATGACAGCGTCATAAGGTTAACATCCAAGGATTATATATCTATATATTGTGTTATCCCCTGGATATGACCTAGTGGTAAAGGGTTGGGCGTGGTATAGTGCCTAGCAGAGTCTGAAAGCCGAAGTGTGGGGGTTCGAGTCCCGTAAAATAAATATGAAATAACGCAGCCTCTTCCTAGATGCTAGATTATCTTGCTAACCGCCATGACTCACTGTGAAATCGGGGACGAAAGGGTCCTTACGGTTAGGGTTTAACTGTTCTATATATATATTGTGTTGAACATCATGTTCAAAACCTAGGGGTCCAGCACCTCTACCCACTGTATTTGTAATAGGGCCAAAAGAGACCATTAATCAAAACAACTCCCCCTTGAGTAGGGCAGTGTTAATCAATTAAAATTATTATGGCATTTAATAGTTCCACCCATAAATTCAAACCTAATTGTCTGGTACTGGGAAATAGCTGTACAAGTTTGCCAGTTAGGCACCTTAAATCAGAAAACAATAAAATTATATGGTACTAAGTACTAACTATGTCCCATCAAAAAATGTCTACATTTTAAAAAAGAATTTTCATAGAGAGTGTCATTTTACAATACCAATACATCATTTAATATTTATTTTTTAAAGTTACCCATAGTTCAACATGTTTTTATTACACTCATTTCACATCACAAAACAAGCATTTATTATAAAGTGAAGGGAAAATATGTCAATATAGTACCAAAAAACAAAGCATTAATTGAGTTTCTTAATGTGACAGTTAACAAAAAAAAGATCGAGGGGAGGGGGAAATTATTCTATGGTGAGTCCATTTGAGGAGTAACATGTGGATAATTTTGGACCACACAGTTTCAAATCAAATTCAAACTGTATGATCCAGAATCATCAACGTCCGTCTACGGTGCAAATAGAGTGACTAGGAAAGAATTACCCGAGAGAAAACGTACAGGGAAGCGAGGTGAAAAAGAAATGAGATCACTTTGAAGAACACCAATGCTGACGGACAAAATGACATAATTTGCTTCATAAACGGAACCGTCTTCCGTTTTTACCAATACGACGTCGTTTCTCGACTGCTGTATTCCTCGAACAGCCTGCTTTAATTTACTCAAAACCATTAAAATCACTAATCAAACCATTAATTAACAATAATAAGACAAATTAATGCTCTTAATTAATCAACTAGAGATCATAAAATGCATTAGCCGAGGCACAATGCCAACTAGCAAGTCAAAACCAAGGAGTATGTGCCACCTATTAGCTGACTCAGCTAGCTACTAGCCTTTTGACTATCAAGGCCAACTCATCTTTTTAGGGGGAAATTTTTAGGTAGTACAGACTCACGTGAAGTGCATCTTACGCGCACAGCGTAATCAGCCCGCGAGGATCGGATTGCGAGAATTGTTTGTGTGGTGTGTAGTTCGATCCCGTGGCCTCGATTGTCTTGCGCGTAGTATGCACTCACGAGTGCATCACACACTACCTAAAAATTTCCCCTTTTTAGGGGCTTTTATTTACATCACCACGACTCTAATGGTGTAACACATTACTTGTCCATCATAGTAGAATCGATTATGTGAAAATCGAATATATAGACGACATTCGGCCTTTCCAGTGTTGATTCAGGTTCGGCAATTCGGGAAGCCACATGTTGACTATAGATGCACGTTTGGATTGTGGTAATGGAATAGAATGAAATATTTTTTTCAGTCTATTCCTTCAATTTGGCGTAGCAACAGAATAATGGAATATGTTTTCATTACAACAGAATGAAAATGGATGATTTTCATTCCATAAAAAATCCAATGAAATTGTTGGAATGGAATGAAAAAATAAATCCTGGAATAAGAAACGATTCAATTTTGAAGGATCCACTACCATGATTGAAGCGGATGGAAATTCAACGGTACCGTCTGCGTCAGAATCTTCTACGGTACTGTCAATATTTGAAAACAATCGAAAAATACGGAAAGCATTGCAATATGAGACAAATAGACGGTATTGTCCACACTTTTTGATGGTATAACATAAATTTTCGAAAACAGCACCGCAGAAAATTTTAACGGTACTATTGATTTTTCAACCATTGTAGTAATCATAGTTAAGCCTTCACAACAAAGGATCCAGATTCTTTGATCGTGAAGGCAACCAAAACCTTCGAGTAAGAAACTATGCAACAAGAGCCCTGGCTTACTCTATAGTTATGCTTGTGTCATAATAGAACATAGTGGAGTTGCTATTACATGTTCTCTTTTTGTTATTATCTATCGAGCCGTGAAAAAGATTCAACAAAAGGCAGAAACAAATCCACTATCTGTTTTACGTCAAGCAATACGTGGAGTAACTCCCGATATAACAGTAAAAGCAAGGCGTGTAGGTGGATCGACTCATCAAGTTCCCATTGAAATATGATCCACACGAGGAAAAGCATTTGCCATTCGTTGGTTATTAGCGGTGTATATCCTTTTCATGAGAATCATGTCTATCTTTTTGACAGCATTTTTATATTAATAATCTAATATTTAATAAAAAAGGTATTTCAGTGGAAATTCCAACATAGCATCCTAAAGAGATAAATTTTACAATTCTTCACCTTAAATAAAATAAAATAGCTAAAAGGTAGATGGTCCAAACACATCACGTTTGATTCCATTTTAACCAAATTCTTGACTAAGATTGGGTTGCCAAAAATTAATAAATAAAGCATTTTATGCATAAAATATTAGCGCACGACCTAATAAGTATCTCTACCAGGCATATATTAATAATCATAAGCGACCAAAACGTCATCAGGAGACAAACTGACTTAAGATGACGGATATTGATTAATTAAAATACTTTGTTCCTTAAAAAAAAAACAATTATAAAATACAAAATGCTACTACTATATAAATACATTATCACTTTCTATCTGCACGTTAGAAGTGGATCGATCAATTGTGAAAAAAATGTTGAACCCCACGTTAATGGTCCTAATTTCCTCTTTCCCACGGAATAAGTGGAGATTTTAATCTCAGTGGTTCGGAGTAATGAGCTTGTTATTATACCAAAAAAATTGAGAGAAGTCCTTTATTTACGAGGTTCGAACCTCCACACCCCAGCTTAAGTTGTCTTAAACACTCAAGTCATTTACCAACAGGCTATGTCCTGGGGACTAGATCGATGGATTTAAAATATGGTTAAACCCTCCCCACTCCCCTGTCGCGCGGGATAAGTTGAAATATTAATCAGGTAACCCAGTGGTTCGGAGTCATGAGTTTGTCATTATACCAAAAAGGTGAGAAATGTCTCCCATTTACGGGGTTCAAACCTCCACACCCCAGCTGCCTTAAGCACTCAATCCATTTACTGCTAGGCTATATCCTGAGGCCTTGATCGATCAAATCTAATAAGCATCTCTACCGGGCAATGTTATTTGCATGCAATGTGAATGAGAGATTGATGTTCGGATATGCATACGAATATGCCCAACTATAACACTCAAATTTCATGTGATGTCTCAAAATTACGGTCTGATAGCACGGATTGAGACATAATTGATCATATAACTACTTACATATGTCGTCATCGTTTGACTTAAAATGGCTGAAATTTTTATTATATCTCACTCTTACATAAACGTGATGTTTCTCCCATATTCTTAACTTGAGATATTAATTAAATTACATGTACATGTATTATCTACTACTACCACCTAAAACAATATATAATAACACATGTCATCTTTTCTTCCAACCAAATCTCACTATGTAATGGCAAACATAGTCTATTAACTCTTTTCTAATAGGAAAGAAATTAGGTATCCTTTCCTACTACACACACGTCATCTTCTAAATTGTACAAGTAAAAAAAAAAAGAAAAAAGAAAACTTAAGGTGATAAAACTTAATATTAAAGGCATACAGATACAGTATATAATACGGAATTCGTAAATGTTACTGCCACAATCAGAATTTATGCATAAAAAGACAGAGACACAAATGTGAAAAACTTAAATATTGTTCAAATAATGATTACCTTGTTGAGTTTTAAACGGCTGTCCAAGATTTTATTCTCTGATGTGAGAAGAAAACTTTCAGCCATTTTGTAGAGTAAATACTCATAGCCTCTTTCATCAGCAACTAAAAATTCTCTCTCCCCAAAATCCACATATGTCGATATTGGTTCAACCTCTGTAAAACATAATCAGAACACATTAATATTTAAAAAAGAAAAAAAAATAAATGAAACAATTATATTAATTCTGAGAAAATGAAAAGAATTAACAGAAAAATCCAAAACTAGTCTTTTTACAATGTTTTGACTGTTTTTAAGATAAATACAAAAATCTCTTGATAGAAAAAAGTTTGCATTATTACAGAAATGAAAGATTTGACCTGCCATTTCAAAGTCATGTAGAATGAAGTCGATTGCCAACTCTATTGGCGTTTTTGGAGTGCTGCAAAAGAAAGAAAGAAAAAAAACATAAAGATAATATAAAAAAAAGAAAACAATCGACCGAACATCGATTATCGGCTTTAAATACCGTAACAATCATCCGACGTCAAGTATTTTAAGCTATATAAATGACTTTCACACAATCTATAAATCGATTCTTAGCTCTATAAACAAATTTCTATAAACAACTTTCGCATGATCGAATTGAAGCAATAATCCGATGGTATAATTTTGATAATCTTTAAATTGTAAGTCGATTCTCAACTATTTGATCGATCTTCAGACGGTAAGACGTTTTTCAACTCTAAAAACGATTTTATAGAATCAACTCTGCCAATCTTCATACGGTTAGTCGTATCTCAAACTCTAGAAACTATGCACACACAATTGATTCTGACAATCATACAACCGTAAGCCGATTATCAAATCTAGAATCCTATATGAAAAATCGATTGTTCTTATTGTGTGTCCATAAACAACAACATTGTCAACCAGAGACGGACCTAACATGAAAGAGGGGTGCATGCCCCCATTCAAATTTCTGGGCGAAGTTATTAATATATCCTCTAATAATATTAAAACTGTGTATGTATATCTTTTCAAACAATCTTTTATGCAATTATCAATTTAGTTCAATTGGCAAGAAGTTATACTACTTATCCTAAGGTCATGGGTTCGAAAATTTCCTGGTCCATCACTCCTTCCGATTCGTGTTTTTGTGCCGGTTTTCCATTTATTTTAAAATTTGACACACACTGAGAAAAATTTCTGGGTCCGTCGTTGGTGTCAACACACACAATGAGAAAAGAAAGGAAAAGGAAAAGATAGAGATAAAAGCATACGATGGCGTTTCAGCTGGAACTGCCGCACCATGCGGAGTGGTGGTGGCGGAGTCATCGTTCGCCTCTTCATTCCTCAGCTTCTTCATCGCCGAATCCACCGCCTTCTTATAGGAATCCGCCGCTATTCCACTCGGAAATATTTCCCCGCTTCAAAAAAAAAATGGAGAAAACAAATTCAACAAATTATTTGAATGTAAAACAGGAGGAAAAAAATAAGTTGAATTAATTAAATAATACCTGCGATCGTAGATGTTGTATCGAGCATTGCTATAATCAGAAAAGCAAGTACGGAGGTTAGATTGACAAGCGAGATCCCAAACCGGATTAGAATGCTGACCGCCGACGCCAGCAATCCAGCCGGCGCCGAGCTCCACCGTAACGCCGCCGAAATTCTCTTTCCTTATTCTGCCTCCGATTTTATCCGCCGCCTCAAGTATTAAAATGTCGTCGACGCCGTTTTCCACCAACACCTTTGCCGCCGCAATTCCTATTAATTTAATTCGTCAGAATTATTCTGCATCACGAATTAATCAGTAAAAAAAACAGAGAGTTTTACCTGAAATGCCTGCTCCGACAATAATCACGGAGCTGCAAGCAGTATCCATGAGGATTTAATTTAAAGAAGGAAAAAAAAAAAGGAGAAATTAAAAGAAGGAAGAGGCGGTAAAGAGTTTTTATTTGACCAGATTTATAGAAGAAATAGCGGGAGACGGTTTATATAGTTTTGTTTACTTACAAGTTCCTCTACCGGACATTAAGTAAACCGAGCTGCTGAGGGCACTTCCAATTAGACTTTAAAATAATATAAAATAATATATATTTTTATTTTACGATATCTCAATTTAAAAATATCTCTAAAATAATATAAAATAATTTCAAATAATATTAAATTTTACGTATATCTCAATTCAAAAATCTATTTAACAACATTAAATATTTATTATTTCACTCCTATCCATTTCAAATAATATTAAATTAAATATTTTATGAATATACAACCCTATTTATCACATTAGGGATATTTATTATTTCTCAAAAATAAATAGGGATCCCTATTCCCTATGTATTTTAACAATGATTAAATATGTTTTTTTTATCTTCGTTAAGGGAGTCTCATCAAAATGAGGCGCTCATATTCTCTACACATAAATAAATCCCTAAAAGAAGTTTGATTTGATTTTTTTTAAATTTATTTAGATTGAATAATTAACCGAGTCAAACTTGAACCTCCAATAGTTAATGAGTTCATTGATTATTAATTTAAAATTTTAGAAAATGTTTTATTCTAGATATATGACTGTCTTTCAGTTTCTTGGGTCATTTATATTTGTAAAAAAATTCTTGTTTGGATGAAAAACCGTCTACAATTGAAGTGATTTCAATAAACTACCCAGAAATACTTAATTTTGAAGCGGGTTGTTCTAATAGAAACTTTTTTTTAATGGTTTTAATCAAAACTACGTATTTATTATTGATACTTTTTTTCATTTATTTCCGACGTCATACATGTATTTTTTTACTTTCTTTGATTACATCGAGATCGTCGATCTGCACAGAACGTCGAGTGTCACTAACGTTTCTTTTCAATAATAACGTCAGTGGACTGATGTTTTTCACCGTGACACTTTTATCACTATAACGTCGGTCCAACTGAAGTTATTACCGAAAATCAACGTTAGTAACAGTGACGTTATTATCGAAAACTACCATCAGTGTCATTGACATTATTTAATTGTGCTGCTCAAAGTATTTTTTTAGTGTCTAAAGCAACTGTGGTATCAACTGTAAAACTGTAGTGCCAATAGAAATCAATTTTTTTTTTTTTTTTTTTCATTTTATGAAATTAGGTTGGACTTTGATTCTTAACACCATGTTTGATCCATTTCAAATTCAGGAAAATTTCGGGCTAAATTCAAGTCCAAAGCTAGACTCAAAGAAGCACCTTAATTAACTTGTACAAGCAAAAATTTGTTTGTTTAATTTCATGTTACCATCTAAATGTATGTAAGTGCAGTTCTTGAATATGCCTGAAAAATCTTCTATAAAAATTTACAAAAATGCTACTAGCACAATAAAATGATACAACGAGCATAACAACCAGGACGGATGCACGTTATAAGGAAGGGTCACATTCGTCTTTCCTATGGATCGGAAAAATACACTAATATATAAAAGATGTATTTTATTTTGCCCTTCTTAAAATTTATTTTCGCCTCTATATTTTTCTTATGACATAATATGATCGAATAATTTAACAATTTTTAGTAATCATTATCAAAGTGATACATTTTAAATAATTCAATTATAGTAAAAAGAATAGAAAAATAAACTGTGAAACGAACGCATTGTTGTATGATATTATTACTGTCAAATCAAAGTTATAAATAGAGAAAAATCATAACTCTTAGGTATATATTGAGGACAATTTACTCTATTATCATTATTATTCAAATAAAATTTACTTATTGCACCGAAGTAAACCTGCTATTGTATCGTCTACTTCATTCGGGGGCCTGCGTCTGCCCCTGATAACGACTATGTAGATACACCACTTGACGCATTAACACATTTCAAATACAAAAGTACCAAGACTTTTAAATGTATTCGCACCATGCCACCATGCATGCGAATATATCACGTACACAAAAAAAAATCCCGTAATAAATTAAAGGTTGTTGTAACGATTTGATATGCTTTGCTATGCATCGCGTTGTATTCAATGTTTCTAGCATTTTTTCTTCTACTTTGCAACATATCCGTGAGACATTGTTATGTTTTGATAATCTTGTTGTGTCATTACTGACGCTCAAAGGAATATGCATGAAAAATCAATCACTAATCGACCATTCACCGTAACAAATACTAGTTTTTTTTTTTTTTGAGTGAACAAATACTAGTATTTTGATAGAGTCTTTATTTGCGTCGCAATCATTTTATCAATGCACCAAACTATTTATACATTCTACTGAATCAATATTCGAAAAGTCGATTATCAAGTGAAAAATCAATTTTGAGAAGACCGATCATTATAATCGACCTTCTTAAAAGTGACATAAGAATCGACTTTTCAAAAGTCGATTTAGTGTAATGCATCGGTGAAAACGCAGGGATGCAAGATTATTGTCAATGTTGATATAAGAAATATAGTAGCACCTTCCTTAACAGCTATAGCTTTTAGGAGAGAGCGGTAGCGCACGATCTTTATCAGCCGAGGAGGTCTCGAGTTTGAACTGGCTATAAACATTATTATTTCCCCCATTTATATTGTGCGCGTGATGCGTGTGTTGGGCCTTCTTTGTTATTGGAGCCTAGTTTGCTCTCGGGCCGCTAGTTGGCTTACTTAACCTTGTTATAGGCCACACTTGAGGGGAGTGTTAAAGTGATATAAGAAATATAGTATAAGATTTCTTAACAAATTATAGCTTTTAGGAGAAGCGGTAAGTCTTGATCTTTAACGTGGTATCGGAGTAGGAAGAGGTCTCGAGTTGAACCTGGCTATAAACATTATTATTTCCCATTTATATTGTGCACGTGATCGTGTGTTGGCCTCTTTGTTATTGGAGCTGGTTTGCTCGGTGCCTAATTGGCTTAAATTTGTTATAGGCCCACACTTGAGGGAGTGTTGATATAAGAAATATAAGAAGACCAGCCTTAACAACTATAGCTTTTAGGAGAACTGGTAAGCGCTTGATCTTTATCAGTCAATGACACAACCACTCAGTCATAACGAGTGACACAAGCTGATTTTACACCATTAATCATTATATAGAACTCATTGATCATGATATAGCCGATGACAACCTAAAGTTATGCTACATGACATTAATATTCATGTGACCATTTTTACTATACTACACTTAAAAAAAAAAGGCATTGGTCTTGGAACGTAATAAGATTATAGGGGAAGTTATTGGGTGCATCCTCCATATACTCTATGCGCGGAGTACACCCATGTGGCGAGATCTCGATTTTTTATTTTTAAACTGAATTCAAACTGTGTGGTCCATAATTGTTTACCTATCAATTCTGTGCATGTGGATATACTACACAAAAACTTTCCAAATTACAGCAATACTGTACCAAATGTCATTCATAAAAAATATTCTATTTTTACTATATTTCATATAATACATAAAACCCGTGTCCTAACTCAGTGGTAGAGCACCTCCTCCTTGTTCCATAAGATGTGAGTTTGATCCTTCTCCCATGCGTTTTGTTAACGAAGCCTACTCTAACGGTTGTGTTAAGGCCTTAGGACCCAACGATCACACACACTTACTATGTGAAAAAAAAGTAAAAATAGAAGAATACAGGGGCGTCCCTGGAAGAGTATGATGCATGATATTTGATACACGGTTTCTACGATAATTGTATTTGGAAAAAAAATCATATGTGATCGAATTCATGATTATGTATTGACATCGACAATGGAGAGAGCATGCTTTCTAATTAAAGGTCATAGTCGGAAAAATTAAAGCAAACCGAACAGAAAGTTATGCTTAAGACATAAAATGTCAAAACGATCATCTTTTTCCATAATGTAATCAATTTCAATTATTGTTGGAGTTCTTGAATAAATGTATAGGAGGTCACCAGTACTATTCTTATCCTGAGTCGGTCCCGGATGTCTGGGTTTTAAAACAAAAACAAAAAAACAAAAACAAAAATAAAGGAGTAGGTCAAAAGTAGGTTCTAATGAGGAAGAGGAAGAAGTCGTGTGAACGCGGCGACTTTATTTTTCATTTTTTTATTTTTAAATCAGCAAAACAAATTAACAGTAGTGCTACTATTTGGTATTGCTTTTATAATTTCACAAGAATAAATGCACATGCCTAACTTGGTCTTCACGCGGTGCCTGATTCTGGCAATATATATATGCTGTAATTATAATATTCCTTAATTGACCCACACACTTATTCCGATGTACACTTTGGCCACAAGTTTTTATGGGGAATTCAGGATGACATCCCAAACTTTCATTTTGCAAATTAGACCCCCCTAACAAAAAATGATGCTTTGGGCCTTTGGCTATATGAAAACTTTTTCTCAAATAAAGTTAAGGTTCCAGAACCTGAGTACGAGTCATAATCATGACGAAAATTGTATGTTATATATATATATATATATATATTATATATATATATATATATATATATATGTATCAATATTTCCATATTAATATTTAATATTTTTTTAATATAATATTTCAAGTTTGAGCTAAGTGTGCATTTCCGGTTTAATTCGGCTTTATACATGAGAAATTCAGTTCGATATGACTTGAAATCCGTAATTGAATGTGTCAAACTCAAGAGTTTTCAGGTATATTTATTGCTTGAACATAATACGCAGTATATGTAAGCTACGTAAGCTCTTATTTTGTGACTTACATTTGATATTTTTAGATGTTTTGGCATCGTTGTATATTAGCTCAAATGAAATATCAAAATCATTTTATATTTCAATACTCTTTTAGAATAAAGCCACATTTTTTTATATTCAAAGCAAGATCAAGTTTAGATTTAATTAATGGATATCTTTGATTGAGTTTAAATACAATATAAAAGTGAAATTCGTGTTTACACTCTAGTTTATAATAAAATTTGAAGAATGATCTTCTCGATAAGTTGATTGATTTAAATAAAGAAAAAGGACTAGACTTCTAAATGTTTGGCGAAATATGTAAAACATCCAAAACTTTAGGACTTAATATGCAAAGAGAAAAAATGCTGACTCTCTCCACACGCCAATCACGTAAATAACTTTAAATAAAACCCACCGAAAAAAAAAAAAAAAAAAAAAAAAAAAAAAAAAAAAAAACCCTTATATATAAATACAACATTAACACATTTCGCCACCGTTCAACAAGAACACATTTCTCCTATTTCATGGCTGCTTGCCAATTTAACGTTTTTCAAACACCATAAATCCCCATTTGTTTTTCCTTTAAATTTCTAATTCTTCTTCTTCCCGTAAAAATCCGAAAATTTGGAAATAGGAAGAAGAAGAGGAGAAGAAAATTTGAAGAAAAATGAGCAAATACACAGAGTTATTGGACGTAGGGGTGAGAATCGTTGCAAGATTTCATTCTCATTGTCCTCAGACGGCGAGGATGTACTACCACCCTCCTTCAGCCCATGACGACGGCGTGAACCACCAGCAAAACGGTTGTTCTAGCGGCGGCAACACCGGAGATGCAGCGGCGGCGATGATGAATGGGCGGCGATTTGAGTCCAAGGAACCGGAGCTGGAGCCCACACAATTGATTTGATTGAAATTTTGAAGGCAAAAAAGAAGAATTATTAAATTGGCATTTACCAAAATTATTTGTATGAATTGAAGAGAACATCTAAATTTGGAATTTCATTTTCTATTATCAATTTTATTATTGATAGATCTGTGGTAAATTTTTTATTTTTTTGAAAACGTTAAGCTTTTTGAAAGAAACGTTAATTCGTGACTCTATCGATCATTACGTTATGCATACGTGTGGGGTTCTGTACATATAGAACTAAAACAATTTAAGTTTTATTCACACAAGAAAAATAAATAAGTTCATTAGATTGTATCATAATATATATTGTGCCATATTTTATCGATGTTACACATTGTATCACTAAAATAGTAATTTACAAATATACAATTGTATAGTGTTATATATATATATATATATATATATATATATATATATATATATATATATATATTTTGTAACAATGTTCTAAAACTCGCTTAGCGACACCGATGCACGCTGAAGCGCAGCAAAAAGCGTCTAAGCGATTTTAGGGTTTTAAAGGAGTTTTAAGGGTTTTAAGGGTGTTTTAGGGTTTTACATGGTGTTTTAGGGTTTTATGGGGGTTTTATGGTTTTTACTGAGGGGTTTAGGGTTTTACGAGGGGTTTAGGGTTTAAGGAGGTTTTAGGGTTTTATGCCTCTTTATTGTCTAAACACTTGTGAAACCTTGATGATGTTGCCCGGATGAAACCCTAATAGCTAGAAGGGCCAAGGCGCTAGAAGGTCTAGGAGCGCTAGGAGAGAGGCTAGAGAAGCGCTAGAAAGGCCTAGGGGCGCCAGGAAGGCCTAGGAGCGCTAGAAAAGGGTCAGGCGCCTGAAAATCGCCCAAACACACTTGGGCGCTTAAAATCGCCAGAGCCAAGTCGAGGGCGCCGGGGATCGCCCAGGGGCTAAGCGGCGCTAAGCGATCGCCAGGTGATTTTAGAACTTGTTTTGTAAAACTTCGAATTTTATTAAAAGAAAATCGAATACATGGCCAACCCCGACCTCACCTCCAAAGAAAATCGTCATCAATACATGTTTATCATCTCCTTAAAACCTTAATCCGGAAAACCCGTGGGGGAAAAACCGGGTGCTAAGGAAAGAGTATGATCTCAAGAAAATACGTCATCAATACATGTTTATCATCTCCTTAAAACCTTAGTCCGGAAAACCCGTGGAGGAAAAACCGGGGGCTAAGGAAAGAGTATGACCTCCCATGTATTGAAAAAAAAAAAAAAAACTAAGGAAGAGATATACAAAAGATCAAAACATGGTAGAACACAAAAAGCAGAATGATCTTTGGAGAAGAGTAGTCCACATCTGACTTGTCCCAGGATCATATTCCAACAAACATCTACGACACCAGGCAAGAGCAACCAAGCACTAATCCATATTCTAATTGAGCATCTCAGGATCCACATCAAATACCTACAAGAAGGTCCAAAGAACTGCAGCATCCAAACCTCAAGGAATTTTAACCAATGAATAGAGATAGAAAGAGGCAGCTTTGTTTGCACCCTCATTATCTTGAAGGTGCTTCCAAGTTGATGATGCCGTGCCAAAAGGGTTCGATTTCCACACTGATCGCGGATACGCGCGAGCGTAGGCTTCACAGAGTAGTAACAACTTAAAAGTTAAGACCCAACATAAGCAACCAAGGAAGATGTAAAGAGGCCACTTGTTTGCACCCTTCATATTGATGAAGGGTGCTTCCAACAAAGTCCAGCTGTATGTAATCATTTGTTGTTAATTCTGATAATTGGGATTTGCAGAATGTCCCTGTAAATAAGTAATCATAGATCATCATTAAGCTGGTTGCCATCAAGGATCTCAGAATTCTGGGTGGAGCTGGCCATTTTAGCAAGATAGTTAGCAGGAGCATTGACTTCTTTGTAAATGTGGTGAAGTTGAAAGTTATGATTCGAGAGCAAAAGCTGGATGTCTTCAACCTCCTGTTGGTATTTCTAAGGGATTTGATAATTGCCTTTGATCATTTGCTCCAAAGCTTTATCATTTGCTCCAAAGCTTTAGAGTCTGTCTCAATGGTAACCTCCTGTAACTGAAGTTGGATGCAAAGCTTGATTCCAGCAAGCATAGCTTGAATTTCTGCTTGCATATTGGTGACAACCCCATAAGCCTCATAACCTGCTTTAATGACTTGACCAAGATGATTTCTAAGAATGAAACCACCCCAAAGCAATCCCCGGGGTTGCAAGAGAAGATCCATCAGTGTTGAGTTTGTAGCTCTGTTCTTGAGGAAAATGCCACTGCACAGGTATGTAAATAGCAGGGGGTTTCTGAGCAAACTGCTTGAGTATGCCAGCTTGGATCAGAATGTTATCCTGTGCATTCTTCCTAGTCACTTTCATATTATTACAAACCAGATAAAGATTTTCCAAGATAGCATAAATAGTTGCTGCATTATCAATCAGAATGTCCTCAAAAAACATCTTGTTTCTAGATTTCCAGATTTCCCAGCATATCAAAGTAGGTATTAAGGGGAAAACCTTACCTAAAGCACCTTTTAATTGTGAGTTGAACCAATTATCAAGATTCTGACGCAAATTTGAAGAGTTGTGCCCCCAGTGTAAGATATTCTGAAAATGACCCCAGATCTTATGAGTTCTATCACAGCTCCAAAAAACATGCTTTGTTGTCTCTTCCTCATGGAAAAACACACATTTAAAATGACTATTAATCCCAAAGCTTTTAAGTTGTGTAGAGAAGGGAAGAAGGCCATTCTGCAATCTCCACATAAAAAATGAGATCTTCTTGGGTATATGATTATTCCAGATAGCAGAACACACATGGGAAGTCTGGTTCCTTTTTCTAAGGATCTCATATGCGGACTTTATAGTGAATTTACCATAAGTGGTAGGCATCCAGACCCATTTATTGTGACCTAAATACTTCATGTTCTCATCAGCAACCTCTTGTACCTCAGCCAGGAGTCTCCAGGCATAAAGTTTATAAATAGGGAGCTGCCCTTCATCATAGTATTAGCCCACAGACAATTGTATAGTGTTATAACACAATACAATCTCTCTATTTTTATATTATGAAATATAGAGGAATCTGAGTCTCCATGTGTTGAGACTCTGATAAAATAATTTCAGAACCACATGGTTGTAGAGACATTTTTATGTTTCAGGTAATATATCCGCACATTGGGAACGGACCCGGATTCTCTGCCGTGATAGGTGCCGTGCACCGTTTTCATCGGAATTTTCGCCGGATCTGTTGAAATTTTGACGAGAAGAGAGTGGAGCAAATTAAAAAAAAGTGCATCGATTCCGTCGAAATTCCGACTTATGTTTTCCAGTTGAAATGAAGGTGTTCCTAATGGAATTGAGATCCTCTGCCGTGATGGGTGTGCCGTGATAGGTGATGTACACCGTTTCCGTCGAAATTCTGACGGATCCGTCGAAAATTCCGACGGAAACGGTGCACGGCACCTATCACGGCAGAGGATCTCAATTTCATTGAAACACCTTAATTTCAACTGGAAAACATAAATGTACTCTTATATTTATCATTTATATTGAAATATATATGTGTTTTATACGATTTAAATAAGCATATACACATCGTGCGGAATGTATCATTCAAAGTTTCAAACATACCATGTGGCAACCTAACTCAAACATATATGTCATCTGAAATTATTAGCTTTGGTGGGCATCACATTTAACACACACTATAAAATTTAAATAACATGTTTTCATCAATTATAGAATGATAAACCATTTGTTTTGTTTTGTTCTATGAAATGGCCATATACTTGTTAGTGGATGTGACCGTCACCCTACCAAAGAAACTTCGTTGCAAAGTGCTTTACCCCCTTTACGCCTGAATTTCAAATAAAAATTAAAAAAAAAGAAAGAAAAAACTTTAGTGACATTTTTATATGGAAATTGTTAACGACATCATACTCGGTATAACGTTGAGACATCACAACGAAATTTTACTTCTTCATAGTTATATTTATGCACAAAATTCGACCAGAGGTGGATGTATGTATATTATAAGAGGGTCCATAGACCCCTTTGAAAAAATAAAAACTCTACATTTTATATATAGAAAAATATTTTGGATACCGTAAAAAATTTATTCTACTTAGCAAAAAAATTACGGACAACCTTGAAAACATTTCTGGATCTCGCCACTGAGTTCGACTCTAAAAAAGTTGAAAATATATTTCGATCTCTGTAATATCGAGATTTGCACGCAGGGCCGGCCCTGAAAATTTTTCGGCCTTCGGCGAATCGTCGAATTAGGCCTTTTAGTTCGAAGATTTTTTTTTTGAAAAAACATATTTACAAAATATTACTTCAATATCGCGTTTTAACATCCGCAGATACAAAATTCAATTCGTTGATAGACTCAAACATACCTATAAAATAGTAAAATTAATCATCTCTTTTGTAGAATATTTTGGTCGGTCTTTTAGTTGAAGTATAAATATATATATATATATATATATATATATATATATATATATATATATATATATATATATATATTGGAGAATCTTTAATATATCATGGTTCAAAAGATGTTTAAATGAGTTAATGAATTAGCTAAAATAATAAATACAAAATAAAAAAGCGGTGTGAGTAGTAATTATGTGGTGTCAATAGAAACCAGCATATATATTGGAGGGTTACTAATATATCGAGATTCAAAAGGCTCAGAGTTGTTTAAGGAATCAATAAATTAATTGGAATTCGGGACAAAAAAGACAAAGTGATTTAAAAAGTAAAAAAAAAAGGCTATTGCGGAATGAAAAAAGCCCAAAGTGTTTTAAATGAGTCGATTAAGGGAATCAATAAATTAATTGGAATTGCCGGGACAAAAAAAAACCAAAAGTGATTTAAAGAATTCAAAAAAAAAAAAAATCTGCTATTGCGGATGAAAAAAAAAGCCAAAGTGTTTTAAATGAGTCAAAAAAAAAAATCTGCCATTGCGGACTTGAACTCAAGTCTCTTAAAGAAATCCAAACATCTTAACCAATTAATTTCTGATAGATAATGAAAAATCTTGAACATATAATATTTATTGTTGTTAATTATCGTTTGTTTGCAAAACAAGTATTTTCGGGTCCCAGGGATGGTTGGACCTTAAGCCCACGCTTCCTTTGCTTCCTATATGGGCCGGCCCTGTTTGCACGAAGTCTGGTACCCGAAGTAGATCGACTGTAGTCTCCCCGGTGGATTATCATTTTTACACGGGTGCACCACTGTGAAAATTTGTATGGTCTTCCACCGAGTCGCAACAGCCTTTATTATTCCTCCACACGATGTTTTGAGATTCTTTCTTATATTTGTTGCACTCCTTCTGTCATGTAATATAAGATTTTTTAATTTTTTATTTTAAATTTTTTATCATATCATAAGGCCTTATCACATAACAAACCAATATTAAATACATTTCATAATAAAAATGCTCACTGCCACAACACAATACAATACTTTGCCTCGAAAAATTAAAAAACAACATCATTTATAAGGTTTCTTAAACTATGAAATTTCTTAAAACCCTATAATATGGGACGGAGGGAGTAATATTTAGTTATGATATTTCCTTGCGAAAGTAACACACACACACACACACATATATATATATATATATATATATATATATATATATATATATTGAGGCTATATATATTATTTATTTTAAACTCACTCAAATTGTATAGTTATTTTGAACACATAGTCCAATTCCATAGATCATGTTTGACGGTCCTATGGGCTTCTAGCTAGCTTATAATTTTTGTAACACATGATGGTTTTTTTTGGGGGTCAAAGCCCAAGTCTGGACTAAGAAAGATGTCCATTGGGTAAACCCATCAGGCTAATTCACGAAGCGATTGTACGCTAATCTACTTTAAATCTACATTTGAGTTCAACAAACAAAATATAAACCCGAAGTGTGATGTCATTTAACATATGGAAAGTCAAATTTATTGTAAACATCCTGACTTTTCATAAAAGGTAAAATAGTATTTCTGCGACCACAATTATTATTTATCTTATTTATTTAATTAAAAATGATTTAATTAAAAGATTTAACCTTATAAGTTTATCTCGATTAGATCACTCACTCGTATTTTACTTTACTTTTGATCATGATGAATTTGAATTTGTGAGGATAACGACTTTGTGTCGGTGAGAGTATTATTCCTACAAATTCCAAATCGGGGATAATGATCGTCATATATCTTACGCTTTAGTCGGTTATTACTGACAATTTCTTTGTCGACATGTATATCAAACTAGAAACACAACGTTTAGACTTTTATAGAGCACAACAAAATGAAATAAGACAAGAATATTTACAAGGATTGCGTGATGCGCTTGCATCCAGGAAAGCAGATCTTGAGGAAAATAAAGTATCAAGCATCATACCGACAAATAAGTTTTACTAATGGTCTAGGCATATGAGGCGAAAATACATGGATGCCATAAGCTTTGGTACAAAAACATAGTAAACCAGTTGTTTTTAACAATTACTTGCAACACTAATTGGCGGAGATAAAAGCAGCCACGCTTAGTTCGGAAGAAACACAAAATAGACCGACATTGTGCAGAAGTCTTTGCTAAACTAGAAGAAATAAAAGTTTGAAATGTTTAAAAAACATTGTTTTGGTGAAGTTGCAGACATATCATATGTTATTGAATATCAAAAAGAGGACTACCATGCACATTTTTTGCTTATATTAAAAGCTAAATTTAAACTTTATAGACACGAAGATTATGATAAGCTTGTTTCAAAGAAATACCCAGTAAGAACCACTGACCTCACCTTCATTGCATTGGTGGTTAAACACATGATGCATGGTCCATTATGAGACCTTAACCACGTCAATGTATGTATGAACACTAAAGCTCGGATTTGTAAAGCTCATATCTAAAGCTTTTTGTGAAGAAACAACACAATCAAATGATGCTTATCCTAAATATAAAGCGTCAAATGATGGAAAGCAAGCCAAGGTTAGGGGCATTTATCTTGATAATAGATGGGTGGTTGTTTATCCACCTTATTTACTTGCCAAATATATTGCCACTATATCAATCTAGTAAACTACATTCAACCATTGAGATTAAATACATATACAAATACATATGTAAAGGTAACGACAAAATCCTTTATAGGGTGTCCGGAGAATGTAACCATGAAACAATAGATGAGATTTAGAAATTTTGTTTCAGGCATTTGGGTTCTGCACTGAAGCATTATGGAGAATTTTAGGTTTCAACAAGTGACATGAAACCGGGTGTAGTTGAACCATACTACATTTAGAAAATTATCAACCTCTTTGTATTCAAAAGAAAAAAAAAGTTATGATGTATTAAACAATCCAATACAACGTAAAACAATGTTAATGAGTTTTTATATGAATAAAACATCATTGGATGCAAAAATTAAATCAGATTTATGCGAATTTCCGGACCACTTTGTTTTGGTTATCAAGCTAAAGCGGTGGAAACTTAGGAAAAAGGTGAATCAATAGGAAGGATAGTTAGTGCATCCTTCCTTATGAAGGAGAAAGATATTATATGAGAATGTTACTAAACAACATAAGATGCCACGAATATATGACCACTTGATGATTTATAATGACATTAAAGTAATACTTTTTAGGAAATTGCGCATTAAATCGTGGTTTTATTACAAGATGATGATAGCCAAGAAATGTGCTTAGAAGAAGCTTCTCTTTTTAACATGCCATATGAATTAAGACGCCCTTTTGCTAGCATTCTTGTGTATTCATGCCCAAATGATCCAGAAAATTTGTCATTGCTAGGTTTGAGAACCGATTATCTGATGATTACAATGAGAAATAGTAAACTTACTTCACATGCAATTCGTATCAAAGGTTTTAGAGCAAATTAATCACTTCCTTGAATCAATGGGTAAACATATAAGAAGTTATGGCATAATAGATGAAACATTACTTTATGACAACTCTAATGATTTAACTAAAGAACTCTTAATGAAAAAATATACAGTGTCCCATAATGATTTTACTATCAATACATAGATTAAATAAAAAAGAAGAAAACAATTTTCAGCCTAATAATCTCGGAGAATATATAGTGTAGTAAGAATGGGGCCTTTTTGTTGATATAAAAAGCAGAAATAATTCCGGAAAGCAAAAATGGAGACAATCATTGTTCAGGTGCTTGAAAGGCACCCGGTACTTTACAAAAAGCTTGACTACTATCCCTTCCAAAAAAAGATTTAGGCACTATGTCTTAACTGATATGAAGGTATGTTATCTACTTTATATTTAACGAATTTCCTTTTACCCACACTTATATTAACCTTATGAGCGAATAATCTTTTATCAGATGCACTAAAATAGGAACAAAATTCATCACTGTGCTTTGTATGATAAAGATATTGACTTCTTTGACGGTCCCTACAACCGCTTCAAAAGATATTCAATATCCAACGCTCTTATAAGCTGTTGCTCCTGAAAATATCGAATAGAAGGCTTCAACTACTCATGGACAATCACTTATAAAACACAGTTGACCTAATTGTTGACAATCAACCTCATGCGCCCATGCCAATACAATGTGTGCCCATTTCGAACTTTACAAGTTTAGATAGGATCGATGCCAATATTGGTAAGTTCAGCTTTTTGCACTATATATACAATGGCATGAAAAATAAATAATAAATATTCTGCTCATAAATGATTAAGGCTGATTAAAGTCTATTTAAGCAATTCTCATTTCATTTTAATATTTAAGCGTTTTTTATAACTCAAACAACAAATTTATTTGCCTTGTTATTAGCTATTAAGGCTTTAGTCGTTCATCGCTGCCAATAATGGACATTGGAGTTACAAAGTGTGCTAAGGATTATATGGTGGTGAATGAAGAGTAAGTAACTTTTGCAATTCAATCTCAAAATTGTTTCTATGATCTGATCTGGTACTCATATGTTTTCTGTTTCGTTTTCCCGCAAATATAGAGAGGAATACTTATGGTGTTAAGACTTTGGAAGACTTATTATGTGATTCGACCCTAACGTTGATAATCTTGATAAAGGTCCGACATATATATATATATATATATATATATTGAGGCTATATATATTATTTATTTTAAACTCACTCAAATTGTATAGTTATTTTGAACACATAGTCCAATTCCATAGATCATGTTTGACGGTCCTATGGGCTTCTAGCTAGCTTATAATTTTTGTAACACATGATGGTTTTTTTTGGGGGTCAAAGCCCAAGTCTGGACTAAGAAAGATGTCCATTGGGTAAACCCATCAGGCTAATTCACGAAGCGATTGTACGCTAATCTACTTTAAATCTACATTTGAGTTCAACAAACAAAATATAAACCCGAAGTGTGATGTCATTTAACATATGGAAAGTCAAATTTATTGTAAACATCCTGACTTTTCATAAAAGGTAAAATAGTATTTATCACGACCTAATTATTATTTATCTTATTTATTTAATTAAAAATGATTTAATTAAAAGATTTAGCTATTAATTATAAAGGATTTAATTATTGGTTATAAAAAAGAAATAATTCCCCAAAATACTTATTAGTTCACAAGCATATTCTGATAAAAAAAAAGGGAGATGCGACGAACCAGAGGCAACAGACGCAGAGAAAAAAATTTGAAAAGGGAGAACGTAAATTTCAACCGTGTGACCAATCCGTTCATCTGTTCAAGATGCCGCAGGAGAAAAGTGATCAGCGCGAAGAGACGCAACTTTGGAAAATAACATTTCTCAATTCCATAAGTTTTCGATTTAACTCTAGTTTTTTGTATTCGTAGAGTTCGATTTTTCAAAAATTCGTATCTTTCAATCCGTAGCTCTGTTTCGCAACCATGAGTAGTCGAAACGATCGTCTTGGAGCGTAGAATAATCTAAAAATAGTTTCGCTGCAGTTAATCCAGGTAATCTGCAGTTTATGCACTTTTTTAGTTTCACTTTTTGCTAGAAAATAGGATTTTAGGGTTTTTGTTGATCAAATAGGTTTTGGGTTGAGGATCAACAGTTGTTGCAGTTGCTTTCAGTTTTGCTGGACATTAAGGTAAGAGGCTCTTCCTAATGAGTAATTATAGTTTTATAATGATAGGTTGAGTTTTGGTGTTGTTCGGTGATAGAATTCATGCTACGTTTTAATTAATGAGTTGTGATATGTTTTGGTATATTTGTGTTGAGTTTTATTTATTTATTTTTATTTTTGATTCAATAACATTAATTAAACATAAGCAAGCTTCAATTGAACTTCTGATTCGTTCAGCTAAAACACCGAATGTACTCTTAAATGGAGTTGAAGTTCGGATCCGTCGGAAGGGCATGAAAAAGCTTGTGCTTTGATGAACTAGAGTTCATCAATGTCTGTGTATGTGCTAGGCCTTGTCCGTGTCTAGTGGTCTAAGTACGAGAGTAGGAGAGGTGAGGGAGCTTACTTTGAAAACACTTAGGTGACTAGTTAATTCACCATAATAATTACATAAGTGTAGTAAAAGCTAAAACGTCATGTATTCTTGGTTAGGCACTGATTCAAATCGGCGATGTGATACGTTCATAAAATGTGGACAACGCTACTGGCTCAAAAGTCTGAAGGGCAGTGGAGGAAATCCATCGAACGTATATGCATACCGGGGAGATCCCTATCGGTGCTAATCACCGTAGTTGGCAAGTACATCTCGTGGTGGAATTTTCACCATGCATTGTGTCCTTGAGTAATGATGTAACCAAGATAAGTTAAGTAGAAACGTATAGTCACGACATGTTGATGGACATGAAGTGAACCCTAGATTGAGTTGGTCTCATAAAGATAATTTAATAATAATAGTAATAATAATAACCTTTCGTTGTATAACTTAGTTATTCATTAGCTTCTCACTTTTACTATGTACTTTGTACTTACCTCCTTTGCATTTTCTTTTGTATGCATTGTGGGGTGAGAAGACGAACATGTTGATCAAGTGTAGATGACGGCTTTTCAAGACTTGAAGTCTTGGCGAAGCTTAGTTTATTTCTTTGTAAAGGTTGTACTAGACTAATTGTATTTCTTTTCTTAGACGTGTTGTACTTCTTCTGTTAAGACATCGTATTGTATAAGTCTTTGGTTACTTTCTATTCATAGTAGCATTTATGTTTTTACCCAAGTCCTTTTAGCTTCCGTTTGCTTTATTTCGATACGACGACGTAGAGGCTTGCATATAATATTAGATTTATTTAATGCTATACGCGCCGAACGTTTCTCTTCCGGATAAGGGCTCGGTATCCGGAAGCGGGCGTTACATTTATGGTCTCATTCGACCACTACAAAGTCGCGCATAAACCCAACCTTTGATACTAAACGTCTGGAAATTAAGCCGAAAGTGTGCTTGGTTCACATTCGACCATTGCAAAATCAAACATAATCCTGAAGTGCCGTATCATTCAATATCTGGAAAGTTGAATGCATGGTCAAGTTCGAACTTTTTAAAATCAAATATAAGCCCGAAGTGTCATGTTTCAATTGTCCATCGTGTCTGGTACCTTTAACACACGCCCATTATTTATTACTAACGGGCGCTAGTGCAAAATGAAAATGTTTATCCATCCATTACAAATACGGATGATAAATATTACAAAAATTGATAATGCTACTGTCAGAATTATTCAAACACAACGACTGACATACGCTTTATATTTTTGATTGCTCATAAGAATTATTGAACTAAAAAATGATGAAGTCATTGACAATATGTATAACCCATCCCTCGAAACATGATTTTTACGGTGTAGGATTTCAATGTTTTATTTTTGGGGGCCAAAAATTTGTTCGGCGATTTTTTCCTTTGATTTTGTCGGTGTCTAAATCACCCTCCAATTGAACACATATTTCTGCATTACAAATTTTGGCCAGGGTATGTTACGAATTAGCCCGGTATATATGTTAAATCTGTTAAAAGTGAAGTCTTGTGGTCTTCCTCTTTTTCATGTTGGCTTCTTCAAGCCGTGAACACAGATGTATCTTAATCTCCTAATGAAATTCCCTTTTTCAAGTAAAAAAAATAAAATTGGCCAGGGTACGTACAAATTATGGCCAGGTTACATTTACTCCCTATCGTCTAGATAAAAAACACGTTAAATTATCTGAAATAAAAAAAACCAACAAATAAAAACACCTCGTACGTTGATCTTAAATTATGTAAAACGTATTTTTTTTTTTGAAAAACCAACTTTTTATTAATCAACATCCGCCAAGCAAGCGGCTAAAACGTCACCCGGAGGCAAGGCGCCCCAAGATGTCCGAGAAGTAACAGACAAACCATGTCTAGCTAACAGGTGCGCTGGGACATTCCCCAAACGCCGAATAAATGAAAAGGAAAGTGATAAAAAATAAGGTAAAATGGCCAAACAGTCAGTGAAGAGCAACCCCGAGCCGTAAGATCCTCCCACAGTCGCTGCACGTAGAAACGCAGCCAAGCAATCGCTCTCCACCTCGAGCCTCTGAATCCCCAAGTGCCTCGCCTCTTCCAATGCCAAGAAAATAGCCTTAAGTTCCACGTACTCCACTGGATCTCCAGGATCAAAGTGATACGCAAAGGTATGGAGGATTGCTCCGTGGTAATCCCGAAAGATAACTCCAGCACCCGCTCCTACCTCCGTGACAGAGGCATCCACATTGCTCCGTATCACCCCTTCCGCCGGCCTCACCCATTTATCCGGCAAGTGTTGGGCCAAGGGATGCCCCCTAAAGTTCTCCATAGCCTCCATATACTCAGCCGAAGCTGCCAGGGATCCCGAACACACTGCAGAAACATAAACAGCTTGGTCATCGAATACTGCAGAGCAACGTGCCTTCCAGATCCCCTACATAAGCCACACGAACCTCGCAGCATCCTGTGCACCCTGATCCTCCAACAGCCTCAGAAAGAAATCCGCAAAGGTGGCAGTACGTAAATGCCTAATGAGCCCAGAAAATGGCGACAACCGCCAGACTCTATCCGCCAGCTCATAATCAAAAAGGACATGGCACATCATTTCTAATGTTTCTCCACAAGACAAACAGACACCGTCACCCATATTTCACCTACTCAGACCCTGGCCAATAGCGGGACAGTCAGTATGGCAGCGCCATAAAAAATGTTGAATATGCGGCTGCACAGGGAGCTGCCAGCAACTCTTCCAAACTCTACTCACCCCAACCGAAGTAGACGCCCCTGCTACAGATGCTTGTCGGTAAAGCGATAATGTCAAGAAATACCCTGAGCGAACAGTATAAACTCCCTTACGATCATAATGCCAGATTCGCCGATCCGGGTGCACCCCCGGGGCAATGGTAGTCTCCAATATGGCATCAGATTCCCATGGCCGAAACAACTGTTGGACCCGCTGCACATCCCACACCCTAGTGTTAGGAAGGAATAAATCCGAAACTTTAGAGTCCGTTGGCGCATCCCATACCGCTTCATATGGTAGTCTCCAATATGTAAAACGTAAATTATGTACATATTAGGTAAACTAAATAGTATAAACATATCATTTTACTTTTGTTTGTGAGGGGGCATGGTCAATTTAGTTGACATAGTCAATAATTGATATATATATATATATATATATATATATATATATATATATATATATATAAAATTAATTAGACGAGTAGTTCGAGTGTCCACATCAAAAAATCAAACAATATATATATATACACTAGCCACAAACCCGTGCATAATGCACGGGTCACAACCAAAAGAAACTCGTGCGATGCACGGTATAGTGTAAAATTAAAAAATTGATTATAAATAAATGCAAACATAGTGAACGTGCATAATTGCTGCAATCATCAATAAGGCACCAATTTCCAACAGCGAGGGAAACTGCAACTTATTGGTAGTGATAGTTGTCGCAACAAAGTGTCAAGATGTATTTTTACAACATTAATTATTATGGAACATATAGAATTAATAGATCTTACACAATCATCAATAAACTAAAAGCGTGTTGTGTATTTTGTTATGACCCATTTGTTGTGCACCTATTGCTTAAGAGAGAGAGAACGTATTTTCATCCTATTAAACTTGAATTTCAATCATATTACTAAAAGACATGCAATATTGCAATGACTAAAGATCCAACACACACCTGAATCCACATGGTTTCCATAATCACGGACTATAAGCTGGAAAAAATTTAAAAAACTAAAAAAATTGTTGACCCAATTTTCATCAATAAAAACATGGCTAATAAAGCCAAAGGGTGAAGGTTTGTGGGATAATCTTCTTAAAAAATTATCACTTTCTTAGAAAAACAATAAGATGTTAGTCTGAGGGTATTTTCATAATAGATCCGTCAAGAGCAATAACATATTTTATCAAACCGGTTTTGGACTATTCATCTCCTGGAAAATTAGTACCATCCTCCGAAATGGTACCAACCCCCTTAAAACACTGGATGAAGTTCACATGACTGCTTCTCTGAAAATTTTCATTTGAAACATTGAGAAAAATCATATTTACTAACATGGTCTCACGTGTATGTCATCATCAACTTTGACATAAAACTGTTAATCAAAAAAAAAAATCATAAATGTACTTGCAAGGATAGGAGAAAAAAACGAAAGCATATTTACCTATTTTGTACCTCCATCGCCTCCGGAAAACTGACGAAAAACGGTTTCGACCACCATCCTAAATAATCAAAACACACTACACATCCAAAAAACCTAAAACATTCAAACATGAGCTAAAGAAACTAAGGAAAAGCCCAAAATCTGAGTTCATATCTTCTACGAAAACAATCTAGACCAAAATCGAAGTATTGCGTCATAGAGGTTGCAAAGCAAAATGAAGAGAAGGGAACAAACCACAAAAAGAGAAGCAAAAGCATGGAAAAGAGTTCTCAAGTGGTACAGTTCAATTACATTAAAAAAACACAAAATTGTAAAACGTGCAAGAATGTGCATAACAGACTTTAAATTCATGATCATAGAATTGTGGATGGTTAAGCATTGCCTTAGAATATTAAAAATTTGGTCATTTCAGCTATGGGAAGTATATTAATAAAAGAGGTAGGGTAGCAAATCTTACACTTGCTTTGATCAATACCAAGATGAATAGGTTCGCAATGGCCAAATCGAAGCATTTGAACCGAGATGCATTAGAGAATATCAAGTAACCATAAATTGAAACGTAATCCTACTAGCACATAAGAGTAAGAGCTCTCACATAAATAGATGAATCCACTTGTCAAAATGAAGGGCTCTGCATCAACTCTCCTGAATCATGAACTCTATAAAACTTACAAACTACATTAAGAAGAATCATGAACACTGTATTGAAAAAAGCTCAGAGAAGCCACAAAAAGGTTACTTACCTCAGCTATAATATCGTTTCATTCACCACTAACAGGCACAACAAAAAATTCTCTTGAAGAGAAAATAAGCTTTTAAGAATAGATTGAGAGGAGAATTCTCCATCGAATTGCTTGAAGACACACAAATGACTTATTATAAAACCCCAAAGAAAAAAAAAGAAAAAAAAAGCCTCTAACAATGGAATTGATTTGTAACAGTTACCAGCTTTAGTTGTGGACAGCTGAATATAATCCATATAAATCCTTAGAATCGTATGTTTGTTCTCTGCAGAACATGTTTATTAAATCGCTTTAGTTCCTCTATTATCAAAAAAAATGAAGCAAAAGATTATACACCGCCAGAGGAACCTTGAATCAATAGTGGATTTAAGTTGAGAGATTCGCGTCATAGGCGACGAATTGGCGTGAACAGCTTCGTATATGAGGCCGTCATCCTCCGGCTTGAAATCCAGAGTATATTTAGCCTTCAAATCGTTGAGATGAATCGGAATGGTTTGAAATGTGGATTGACTGCATATGATTAAGGAAAAAACAATAAAAGCATAATCAACTTACCAGAATCAAACAACTACCAAACCACTTTATGGCATCATCCAACTCTATTGATTGATTAAACTGCAAAATTGTTAAGAAATAGGATTGATTGAACCAAAGATGAAGAGGGAATGAAACAAAATAATGTAAGAAAACAATAAAAGAAAACCAAATTATAAAACTCAAACATGTAACTAATCGCTTGTTCGCAACGTCCAGTCATATTGATCATAGAAATACCGTATGTGCGAAATAAAAATTAAGAATTGTAAAGAAATTAATTTCACTGTTCCTGTCACCACGATAACCGCCATCCCTACAAAGATGTCAAAACCCAAAAAAACCTGAATTTTCAGAGCAAATAAAGAGAATCTCAACAACAAGAGGAGTGGCAGGAAAGTGAACTCAAGGCCCAGCTCGACGGGACAGCGACAACTTCGGTGGCAGTCATATCATCTCTTAAACGGATGGCGAATTGATATTGAGCACAACTTGTTGGATATACAGAAACCCGAATCCGGATCCGATCCATAATTGGATCGTCAGATCTGATTCACAGCACCGATTGAGACACTCGATCATGCACAGCGGAAGCTACGAATCGAAATTCGTTTACGATTTTACCACGACATGATTTACATAATAATTAATAAACTACAAGAAGGTTTAAGATTTACCCAACCGGAGAGAAGCCATGATCTTCCGAGTTGTATCTCCAAGCGACGACTGGTGGATGTCGATTCTCGTAGTAAAACCTCCTCGAATATGCCTAAGAAAAACCCTAGTTTTTCTTCTCCCAATGGCTAAGACAAGAAAACTAAATTTCTCTCTTTTCCAAAAAAAAACTTGCGTCCTTTTTTCATCATAATTGGCGTCGGTTTTGTTCCAATTTTGTGTTGGAGGAAACTCTATTTTTATAAGAAAATAACTAATAATTTGAGAGTTTATCTTTTACACACAAATTTATATTTTCCTTCTAGGAAAATAAAACCTTTATCCAATAGGAAAACAAATTTCCTATTTATCCAATAAGAAAACCAATTTCTTATTGGGGGAATGAGGGAGAAGGACATAAATATTTCATCAATTGAGTAGAAGGACAGTCTTTTGAAACTTTTGCATATAGGACAAAAATATTTATTCATCATTAAATTCACTTGTGTTTGAAATTCATTCGCTAAATTTTCTTGTTTAAATTCACTAATTTTCGGGATTCACCGTCGAAATTCACTAATTCAGGATTCATTGAGAGATTCACCTGATTTTGGGATTCATTTATTTGTCTTCTCATTATAAAATTATGCAATTGTCTTCTCCCTATAAAAATATATGTAATTGTCTCATATACTTAAAAATATTCCAGATTGTGTCCTTGTCCCTAATTTTCCATTTCTTATTTATAATTATTTAACATATAAATAATTATATTATCCACATTATAATTAATTAGGAGAAAATTTCTTTTCCCAAAATAAAAAAAATGTGGCGCCATTTTTAATGCCATTTGAGATAATAGAACATGTCTTCTCTATATTACATATTAATACCAAATAAATAATATCCGTATATTCATTAAATAGACCAACTATTTAATTTATTCTCGAGGTTCCACAAAACGAGAAAACACTCACGTGTTAGGAGTCAACCCGGAGACCATGGACCTATAACTAGTTGCTAAAATAAATTGAATAAAATATTTATCGAACAAAATATTTCTACTCAACTTATTAATTTCGGAATTACGCCACCATAAATCCGAAACTGAACTCTATCGATTATAGATATAACTTATTCTCAAAACGTCGAGTCAATAAGTGTCCATTGATATAATCATTACATACAGACTTACCCTCCATAGACTATCCGTAACGAAGCGAGATTATTTCCGTAAACCTTCTTCATTACATCTCATCCTTATTTACGATTAACCCACTAGTGATCAATTAGTTCATAACCAATACGAACTCGGCCGATCGATCAGTTTCTAGGATTAACAAATAAGGGGATTGTCTTTCTACTTCCCGTAGAAGGAATGGATTCCATATCTGTGAGATACACACTCCTCACTCATTCCAGAATAGTGTCAACGTGAAAGTGATTCGGACCGCGCCTCTTAGCGATCCATAACGAACACATCAAACCCTATCTTGAAACAAACAGGCGTCTGCAATCACTTCAGGATTAAGGTTAATCCATATATGATCATCTTATGATTTAATAAGATTTCTTAATCACGGAATTATCTGAGAAATGCAGATTAAATCGGTCCAGTCCTATATGACTACATAATATATAAATGCCCCACTTAGATAACCAATATCGACGGTCCGGATAAGACGGTCACACCTTAAAGTGTTCTGGGCGCATTAATGATGGTTTAATCAATAGACCCCGTACTTTGATAAAGTTCACCACGGACTAACAGTTCAAGTGTATCACCATAAACTTAATCCTCATGTGTGACACACACTAAGTTATATGGCTACATATGATACGACTTGGGGTTTTCAGCGATGTATAATATATATGCACAAAGCAAATAATAAGATGAGAATAAATCTGTCATTTATTAATTATAAAAACAATTACAAAAATTGTCTTTCGGACGTTACTTCCAACACAACCATCATCCTGAAAAGGAAATTTAGCACCGCTGTGTTGACTCAAGACTGAAGCAGAATCAAATCACCAACTAGAAAATAAAAGTTGTTATACATTGAGCATTCAAATAAATAAAAGATGTTTAAGTTTATGAACCTGGAATACATATTTGAAGCTGCAACAGAAATCTCATAATTGAAATAAACAAAGTACACCAATACATCATCAGCCCTCATAAAATGGAATCTTTAAAATCATAACCCACATACATAAAGAAGGCAGCAGTAGACACAATTTACAAACCAAAATGGAATGAAGAAAAGAAAAAGTAAGAAAACAGCCGGGTGAAAACTGAAAAGGGAAGCGAATCCCCATCTTTCAAGTAGCTGAAACTATTTTTTTTCATACAATCAAGTGAATAGAGGAAGCAAATCCACATTTCATGTACCTAAAAGAAATACATCACTAATGTATTTAAAAATAAGTCACCTTTCATGCAATGTGGACAAAATTGAAAAAGCTTAACACCCTGCCCAAACCCTCCCCACCCCCACAGGGGTGGAGCCAAAATTTAGGTTAAGGGGGACTGTATTCCCTATCAAATATGACACATAAAGTGTTAAGAGAAAATAAATAAGCCATCAATAGAATCTCATCAATTGATAAGCAAAAAGCGAATAAAACGATATCAGTTGCTCAATATATAGCAAGTAAATAGAAAATCATGAATCTACTTGAAAAAGAAGGGGGAAAAGAGTATTTTTATGCAGCACTATTACGTGAACAAATAAAATCACACAAACTCTGAGTTGAATACAATTAATTGCATTTCAATAAATCGTCTCATTCTTAGGTAGTTCCAATGTCAACAATTCAAAGAATAAAATAGAACACATTATTGGATATGCGATGCTAAAAATTATGTTGTAATATAGAAAGAAGCTATAGTCTTTTTTCTGGTAAGTAGAATGAAGGAAGAACAAAGAATAAAAAAAAAAAAAAAAAAAAAAAAGTGTAAAGTAAAGGCACAAAGACTTTTTTCGCTCTATCAATTAAGAAACAATTTCTTGACAACATGCTTGAGTTTCAAAATTGCAGAATCAAGCAAGATTAAAGGAAGTAGTAATATTTTATTGTGCATGTGGAGCCATCACTGCCATACCTGCTCTTCCAAACGATTTTGAAGTTTTGCCTCTTGTCAAAGAACAAAATTGGTATTTCTCCTTTTCCTTTTTGCATCTTGTGATGCCGCTATATCGCACCTACTTGTCATCCATAATTGCCTGAGTATTCAAACCAAAAAGATAAACAAATGATCTATGTATCAAATCCACTGTGCAGGGCCTTTCTTTAGTGTTAATCCACAGAGATTTTGGTTCATCTTGGGATTGAGAGAAGAATACCCTGTATACACTTGAACTCCAAAATCTTTACTTAAACTACACAGCATTGAATAAAAATAACATAAATTTTGTTTTGAAACCATAGAAGAAGATAATGTAGTAGTAATATTCTTACGCCCCTTACCTGAGAAGAAAAAACATCGCAAAAAATTTGTCGAGCTGGTGTTTTAATCTATAGGAATCCAAACGCAAATGTGTAGATAAATTTTGTTACAGCTGTTTAAGATCTGAACGGATAAATTGTTATACCTGAAAGATCTAATACGAAATTGGATGAGTATGATGGATTTTAGGAGAGAATTGTAGTTAATGATGTTGAGGGATTTGATTAAGCAAACTGATTGAAATGGCAGTTGAAATTGAAGAAGATCATGGAATGAAGTTGTAGAAAATAGGAAGGTGGACAACGTGGATGAGGAGAGGGTTCTGCCGTATCCGTGTTTCTTTTTTTCCTCTAAAAAGCCGGGTTCGGGTCAAATTTTACGTCTAATTGGGTTAAATCCATTCCCTTATATATTATACTAGTCAAAAACCCGTGCGATGCACGGGATAACAATATAGAACATAAAAGATTAGAATATAATTATGTGAATGATGTGTCCAAGTGATATCGCCACCTTGGAGTCCCGGAAATAGCCTATCGGAATCACCAAGTCGGATAAGGGCCCGCGGTCATAGCGTCGGCGACGACAACCAAGGCAAGGTCGTCGAAGTCGGTCCCCACCCAGAGCCTGTAGAGCCTACGAGGTCGCTACCGGCTCAGGGGGCCGACCCGCAACCTTAGACGATGGGTCCTTAAGAGGCCGCACAAGACGTAATGGGAAGCAGCAGGGAGCAAGAGCAAGGCAGGATGACGAGATAGGCGACCCATGCGATCCTATGAGGACGCCGCCGAGATATTAGACCCACTTGCCATCAAGATATTTAGCTTGCTTAACTGCTAAGTTTACTTAATAGTTAAGCTACCATGTAACACCTTTCTTTACTTATCTCCTAAGCTTCTTCCTCCTATAAAAGGAGAGCTTGTGTAATCAGAAAATGATATTCATTCTAATAGAAAGAAGGCCAAAGCTCTGCAGAAATATCCACTCTCCTATTCTCCTTTCGATCGCCGCCGTGCACCACCGGCTAGCATCCCTATAATCATTAAACAAATAAGCTAGATATCCACTAAATATACACCGCAGAGCCTCCGTGATAATCTCAAGCGTTATCAGTTGGCTCCGTTACCGGGAAACCCCTACAATAGCAAGCTCTCAGCCTCTCCTGCGTAAAGCCATCGGCTGAGCACCCTCATCCAGCGGAATAAAGGAGCATATTCATCGATCCACTAAGTCCGGACAGGTTCATATACCTCTGCGTTCGTCACACTAGAAAGAAAAAGTAACTTTAGCATAGTTTGCATGAAGCTCACGAGTTAAGCGCTGGGGAAACCACCTTTCTCGTAGGGTTGTCGTTCAAGATCGTGTTTTCATTTCGATCAGGTTTCAAGGAGAGTTGTGCTCGTACCCACCTCACTGTTTTACCAGAAAAACCCCCAAACCGCCTTAGTTCTCTTCCCCCACTGAAGAGTACTATCAAAGGGTGACCCCCTTTTACCTCAATAACATATATGTCGACTTACCAGAAAAGATTGTATAGAGTTTTTGGGGTTTTCTCCCCTGAAAACCATATTTCCGGACGCCACGTCACCTGATCTATCACTATCTAAAAGATCTCCCTCCGGCTCACCTAAAAGATCTCCGATCTAAGCCACGAAAGTCAGAAAGAAAGTACAAAGTAGCTGAGTGTGTCAGGAAAGAGCTGTCAGAGTCGGTAGCGTCTCCATCAGCAAATCTTATCTCCAAGCCAAATCAGATCGCTGACTCAGCGATGGCAGGGAGTAAGGGACAACTACCTCCACAAACCCCGGGAAAAGAGGGCACCCAGTATCAAGCCCGTGTGGAGGGCGGGGGAGAAACTTTCGACAATCCCAATGCAGAGGCTGATGGGTCGCAAAGGGACGGCCTGGCCGCCGGAGACGCCCGGAACGTCTTAAATCAAAAACTAAATCGAGGGAAGTTGTCGCGGCTCTAGAGGGGGCTCACAAGGAGCCGGTTAGGTCGCAACGAAGCCAAAGGTCGGCCCCAGAAAAGATGCCTGTTTTCCAGGACGACCCTGAGATTGCAGAGATGAGGGAGTACGCAAGGTATGCTGAAACAATATACCTAACCAACTCTCGCCTGGTGGCAAAGGGTCGGGCCCCAATGTTGATCCGACCCCCGAATCCTCCCAGAAATGAGATCAACCCTGCGGCCCAAGACAAGGGCCGTCAGAGTCAGATCCAGGGGATTGAGGTTGAAGAAAGTGTCCAATCATCGGGTCGTAAAGGACAGAGGAAAGAGGTCGCACAAGCCTCGATCCGGCCTGGTCGTGATGTTCAGAGAGAAAAGACAGTAGAAAGAGGGTCATCTTTTAAAGGGTTAGGTGAGAAGGAATGGGCCCCGGCCTTAAGTCGTCTCAGCTTTCCAGGAGGAGAGGTACCCCCCAGGCAAGAGGAATGGAACGCGCAGGACGCCCGCGTAATTATAAGAGAAAAAAGAGCCCGCTAAGAGGGATCGCTGGATCACGCGGAATCAGAGCGCATGAAGGAGCGAGCTGTGGCACGAACCCTGTCACGACCCATGATCGACCCCCTTTTGGCCGAACAAATGAAAATAATGAAGAAAGAGCTTGCTGAGCTAAAAAGGTCGAGGACCCCGGAAAAGGCCGCCCAATCTCTGGAATCGATGTGCTCGCCAAAAAAATCACCGAGACATTGCCCACCATCAAGGAAAAAGTTACCTACCCCAGTTATAACTATTACAACGGAACTCCTGTCCAAATGACTGGCTCACCGCCTTCCAAGGCCGTATCGCCTTAGCAACTCAAAATAAGTCCGCCTGGTGCATCGCCTTAGTCGGTAGCATGCAGGATAGGGCTGCATCCTGGGTTCACGGGCTACCTCGTGGCTCAGTTGAAAGTTGGGAAGATCTATCTGAAAAGTTCGTCAAGGAGTTTGAATCGGTGAGCAGGCTGAAGAAGACCATTGAGGATCTGTACGAGGTTCGCATGGGAGGACATGAATCCGGAAAGGAATATTATGAGCGATTCATCAGAGTGTACGATCAGACTAGAAATATCCCCGACGATGCGGTCATAACGTGTTTCCTCACCGGGATCGCCAAAGGTCCAATGAAGACCGAATTTAACCTACGGCCCTCCAAAGCGGGCCATAGGGATATGCTGGAAAGGGCCAGAATGATGGGGGTGAGCAAAGCGCCGTCTTCTGGGAAAGCAAAACCCAAACCGGTGCAACATCCTCAGAAGGAAGATCGCAGAGACGATCGCAGAAAAGAAAAGGGCAAGGACGCGAGTCATGATCGTGAGGCCAAGAGGCCGTATAAATTCAGCAAGGACAATTTCACACCGCTCAACACGAAAGCATCCCAGATATTGTTCGAGATCCGTGAGCATTTTGATAAACACAAAACTATGAGGGGCGATCCCGACAGTCGTGACAAATTGAAGTACTGTGACTATCATAAGGATCACGGTCATATCACTGATGAATGTTTCACTATAAGGAGGGAAATAAAGAGGTTAATTCGTGAGGGACCCGCGACTAGGTACAAGCACGAGGGAAACACCGGCACCAACCAAGGGCGCCAACCCCGCGTTTATCAGAAGGAGGTTCAAGTTATCCATGGTAGCCTCCCCAGCAATAGCCAACTGAAATCACAGATACACGTGTTCAACACGCGCGGTTTTGACAAGCAGATAGTGTTGGGGAAACCGAAAGGAATTATATTTACTAAAAGCGAACTCACCACCATCGACGGTCCAATGGAAATACCCGTCATTTTAAAGGTCATGGTAAACGATAAGCATGGCGTCAACAGAGTGATGGTCGATACCGGGGCCGGCCGCGACGTCATTTATTTTGACTGTCTTAAACAGATCGGATTCGGAGAGGCCAAGTTAAAACCTTACCTCGGAGTGGTAGAGGGCTTTACCAACGATACGGTACGGATCAAAGGCACAATCGACCTCAGCATCACTCTGGGCGACTATGAGCCCTGCCGAACGGAGGTAATTACTTTCTTGGTCATCGACCTCCCCTCTTACTATAACATGATCTTCGGAAGTCCGGCCATGAAAAAATTCCAAATGGTGGTATCTGTTCCGCACCAGCGAGTCAAGTTTCATGTGGGAGATGAAATTGGTGTCGCCACTAGCCGGCCCGGATTTTTTCTCGAGTATATGACCAAGAACAGGGTCGAATCCAAGCGGCCTAGGGTAGAAGGGTTCAATACGGCCGCAGACCAGATCGCCATGGTAAAAGAAGCCCCAGATAGAAACCCTGCAAATCCGCGATCAGCCGGATTTCACGGCAGAAGATGAGCTGATCGAGTTTGTTATAAACAAAAAATACCCCGATCAAAAAATAAAAATCGGGTCACAGACAACGGAAAGGGAAATAAGGCAGCTGGTTGAGCTCTTGAAAGAAAACATGGACGCCTTCGCCTGGGAAGTAACAGATATGAGGGGCATGGAGCCGGAGGTCGCGCTACATTACTTGAGCGTCGACCCCAACATCAGGCCGATCCAGCAGAGGGCGCGTCAATTCTCGGCAGAAAAGGAAATTGCTATAAAGGGTGAAGTCGACAAGCTTCTGACTGCTGGAATAATCAGGGATCTTCAGTACCCGACTTGGTTGGCCAACGTTGTGATGGTGAAAAAACACAACGGAAAGTGGCGGATGTGTGTGGACTTCACCAATCTAAACAAGGCCTGTCCGAAGGATCCTTATGCGCTGCCCAGAATTGATAAAATGGTAGATAAGATCGCAGGCTTTGAAATGTTGAGTTTTCTGGATGCCTATTCAGGCTATCATCAGGAAAAGATGGCCGACGAAGACAAAGAGCTGGCCGCCTTCAGGGCCGCCGGCGGACTCTATTACTATGAGATGATGCCGTTTGGTTTGAAGAACGCGGGCTCCACATATCAAAGGATGGTGAGCAGAGTTTTTAGCTCGCAAATAGGCAAAAACATGAAGGCTTACATCGATGACATGGTCTTGAAATAGAGTCACCGGGACCACCTAGTGGACATTCGTGAAACCTTTATGAACATAAGAAAGCACTCGATGAAGTTAAACCCCGCCAAATGCACTTTCGGGGTTCAGGCTGGAAATTTTTTGGGCTTCATGGTAAGCCAAAGAGGGATCGAAGCAAACCCTGAAAAGATAGAGGCTCTTATCAACATGAGTGAGCCTGCAACAATCAAGGAGGTACATCGGCTGAATGGAAGGATAATAGCGCTGGGGAGATTCATCTCGAAATCTGCGGAGAAGAGCCTGCCCTTCTTCAAAATCCTTAAAGGGAGCAAAAACTTTTCATGGACAGAGAAATGCTCGCAGGCCTTCCGAGAGCTCAAAGCTTATCTTTCAAGCCCGCCGCTGCTGACCAGTCCAGTAATTGGAGATGTTTTGTTTCTATATTTAGCTACCTCAGATTGGTATGTCGCGGCAGCACTTATCAAGGAGAATGGCACACTTCAAAAGCCAGTCTACTATGTCTCTAAAGCTCTCAGTCCAGTAGAGAGTCGCTATTTTAATATTGAAAAATTAGCCTACTGTGTTGTCATAGCCGCTCGAAAATTAAGGGCTTACTTTTCATCGCATACCATTATAGTGCTCCCAGACGCTCCCCTACGCCAGGTCCTACACAAACTGGACTTGTCTGGTAGCTTACTGCGATGGGCCATCGAGCTCACTGAGTTCGACATCCGGTACGAGCCTCGAAAAGCCATAAAAGCCCATGCCTTACCTGACTTCATAGCGGAAACAAGCTTCAATGGACAGTCGGAGCAGCCCGCATCAAAATCACACGATGACATTATAGCGACCACAGCGGACGAGCCCCAGAGGCCTAGTCACTGTTGGCAGCTTTACGTCGATGGCACCGCCAGTCACAAGGGGTGCGGGGCTGGGATTATCTTATTAGAGCCAGGCACCTCGGAGGAAATTGAAAAAGCCTTAAGATTTGACTTTACCGCATCAAATAATCAGGCGGAATACGAAGCAGTTATAGCAGGACTCGAGCTCGCTAGGGCCATGGAGGTGGAAAATTTGGAGGTATTCTGCGATTCGCAATTAGTGGTCAACCAGATAACGGGATCATTCAGTATCCATTGTGAAATCTTACAAAAGTACATCAATCTCGTCAAAAAGCTCGAGGGCAGCTTCAAATACTGCAAATTTACCAACATCCCGTGAGAGGACAACCACATGGCAGATTACATATCCAAGCTAACCAGCGATGATGAAGTTATCAATCCCGCGATCATGGTGGAGCATCTGACTGGACCTGCCATTAACCAGGTCGAAATCATGAACCTCCAACCCGCCAATCCATGTTTGATTGACACCATGAAGGACTATATCAACTCAGGGGTACTTCCCCATGATTCCAAAGAGGCTAAAGCCCTGGCCATTTGACACGTGGGCCATTGACCTCATCGGACCACTTAAGAGAGGTCGTTCAGGATGCGAATACGTAGTGGTCGCCGTTGATTACTTCACCAAATGGATCGAGGCCAAAGCCTTGGTCAAAATCAATACCAGAGATATCATCTACTTCCTGCTCGATCAAGTCTGGACCCGATTCGGCGTCCCCAGGGTAATAGTCTCAGATCACGGACCGCAGTTCCGTGAGGAATTCGATGCATTCTGTAGACAGAATAAAGTCAAGCACTGGCAATCATCAATGTGCTACCCATAGGGAAACGGTCAAGCCGAAAACGCAAACAAACAGGTGCTAAGTGTGCTAAAAAGAGTTTGGATGAAAAAGCAGGAAAGCGGCCGGATCATTTGCTAGCGGCCTTATGGGCACTCAGAATATCGCGAAAAACAACTACAGGGGAAACCCCTTTTGCTTTGACTTACGGGTCGGAGGCTATGACCCTGGTGGAAATGGCCCTACCAAGCCTTAGGGTCGCACATTTTAGCGAGGTAGAAAACCCACCGACGAGGCAGCTCGACCTTGATCTAGCAGAAGAGCGACGGATAAATTCGTATAACCGTTTGCTCAACTGCAAGCTGTTACGGATTTTATCTAACAAAGCAAACAAGTAATAAAATTTATAAATCCGGTATTCCCCAAGTGTAGGGATCAGAGTACAAATGATTAATACCGAGTCGATCACGAGGAATCGGGTATCTAGTTCAATTAATTTTCCTAAGGTTGATACAATTATTCCTAAACCTAAACTAAAACGGAAAATAAACTGGACAGAGGATTGTCAGTCCAAAGCCAGGAAAATATCGTTGCGAACAAAAGCAAATAAAATAAAACTACAACTAAGAAAACAATAAAACTAACTATCATGATAACGATTGAAGCAAATCAACATAGAACAAACATGATCCACCATCCCGCAACCCTTAATTCTTCCCTAGATTATCTTATGATGATTCAATCAAAGTTGTGGTTCACCTAATCAAAGGTATGAATTCTACTTCCGTAAGTAATCCAAATCTATCAATCTCATCATCTTCCGATCTATAGAGATTAACGCTCTCAAAACAAGGTGCAAGATTTATTAGATCTACCAACCTAGAGATCTAACCTATCAACTTCCATTATGTCAAGGTTAAAAGTCTAATCTTTCCTATGGTGATCTAAGGTTTACACCGATTTCCATCATACGGTAAACATCAAATAGCAATACATCTTCCGATATTGATTCCATAAACAAATAAACAAAGGAAAGAAACAAACTTGAAATTAAACTCACAAAATATCCAAAGGAAGAAATAAAACGCTGCTGGAAAAGTTTCCCATGGCTGCTCCAAGTTCATATCTTCAGGCCATCATCAAGATTGAACAAGAAAAGAAAACGAAAATAAAACCTAATCTAACCGCCACCCCAAACCTCCCAAAAAATTTGGGGCGCCTGTGGCTCCTCTCTCTAATGTTTGTGTGTCAAGAGGATCGAATTATCATTTTAGGGTTGAAATCGCGCTGCTATTTATAGAAAAGTAAGGCGGCTGCTGCTTAAGTCGGCCGTGGACGCCCGTCTGATGCCTCTGGACGCCAATCCATTCTTCTGGACGGAGGTGGACGCCCGTTTGCTTCAGCGTCCAAACTCTCTGTATCAAAAACTCCTCCTCTGGGACTTGATCCACCTCTTTGGCCTTGATCCACCCTGACGACGACACGGGCGTGCGTTGACTCTTTTCTTCCAAATTCATCTTGATCTTCATTCCAACTTCATCTCTATCTCTTCCCTTCCATGCAAATCATCACTTGAACATCTTTTAAGCTCCTTTCACCTCATGCAAGCGTACCTACATCACGATAAAAACATGCAAAATGTAACATCTTACATCTAAAGATATTTATCCAATAAAATCACATAATTAACCCGATTTTGCACTTTAATACTTCTAAAACTCATTTGCTCAATATTTCAATATAAAGCTCGATTTCTATGAGAAACATACGAATATGGAGAGAATTGTTACAAAATATATCCTTATAAAACGTATAAAATCACCCTTAACAACTCCCCCACACTTAAACCTTGCTCGTCCCGAGCAAGACAAAACAAAATCAAGACTCGAGACATATAAACATTTATGCAACCATAAAGCATATTCAATATTTTAGAGGTTCACCCAAGTGTGTGCATAGCCATAATAAATTTCCACTAAATCCACACTTGAAATTGATTCAAGCAAAACTAGCCAACATCCCATTTAGATCAGAAATATAAAAACGATTATAACATGCACCTCACAAAACATACATATTCCGAAAAGAATGATAGAGGGTATTTAAGACCTTTCTGACATACTCAGAGGATAATCCCTACAACATATCTTTCAGTTTATACTGGGGATAAGATAGACGATAACTTAGTATTATACTTTATTCAATTCATACCAATTCTCATTCAAGTTGATTCAACTTTTTCCACATTTAACACACATCAGAATGAGCTATTGCCCTGTCATAGCAGAATAGGATATTCGAGATATACCCTACCTTACTCCAATCATAAGGCAGCTTTTTCTGACTGTCGTGAGCTTTTAGTCATCATAGTGGTATAGGACATACGTGGTATACCCTATCGCACTCAAATCATCGACTAGCTTTCGACACACCCAATTATTTCATTCAAATTCAACTTTTTCATTTGACAATAAGTTACGTGTTACTTATCACATTCAAACCTTAGATATTCACAGTATGTCATACTTTAATTCTAAACACAAACTATTAAAATTTTCAAAATTCGTATGTAAGCAAAGAATCATGCAATAATCATAAAAAATCTCTAATCAAATGGGCATAGCTTTAAAATATAGCTCATAATTTACTATGGCACGTGAAAAATAGTGTTGGGTGAGACATCTAAATTTACTAAATATGCAAAATAATGCACCAATGATATAAAAACTCAAATAAAGATATGGTTTTGCTCACTTGGGACAAAACAAACAATTTTTTTTAAAATTTAGCACCTTTTCATAGAAATATAATAGTGTGGCAAATGAATGTAGATACATAAAACCATTTCCCTCTCCCACACTTAAATTACAACATGTCCTCATGTTGTGCAGAATAAGAAAAACTTAGCTGATTGTAGTTCGAAAAAGGGAGCAATTCTGGAAGTGGAAGCAAGTCATATCCAAAAATGCTTGAGGAAATCAGTAGACTGTGGACCATCCACCGGAAAACCGATATCGTCTGAAAGCTCACAAGTGCTATAGCAAATATCCTGCATACTTGAACAAACATGGCAATATCTCGGGGAATAGGGGAATATAACATAAAAAGCACAAAATAGAATCTCTTCAGATGGAAAAATCAAACAGGGAAAGTACAGAACATCTAAGCGTCTAAACACAACTGAACGGAAGTTTGATATAAGCACAAAAAGAAATAAAGCCACAGAAGCTTGTAGAATAATATAGACCACATGTGCAAACAGAAACATCAAACTCCAACTAATAATGATAGAGGATTATACATGGAAAAGAAGTCATAGAGATTGTTCAAATTAAGCCCATATAAAGATGGAAATTATACATGGAACATTACAAAACAGTAGGGCTAGGTGCACTATACGAAAATATATTACAATGCAATCTACATGATAAAGTGGTAGCGTACGGCAAGCCGACAGTAACTACCCTCAAGAAAAATAAAAGAAAAATAGAAAAACAATGCAACTAGATGACATGCAACTAAATGATATGCAAAAATAAAAGAAAATAAAAGAAAGAAAACTAGCCCACTCATTTGCAACACGACATGTATATCATAAATGTCTACCAAATAATGATAGTTTACGATAAACGAGCAAGATACTATTCATTATATGCAGTGTAGCGTGCCTTAAGACTCATCAAAGGTGATAGCATTATGGAAAACCAACGATTAGCTATACTAAGCAGATATAACTCATAAGCCGGCCGATGGTAGCAACGGAAAACCGACGGTAGCTACCCATATGAGTTACAAAAATAACAAGAAAGCACATAAGTCTCAAAGCTCACAGGATTCATCACAACGATATGTAGCATACGGAAACCGACATTAGCTACTAAATAACAATAAGAACAGTTATAGCATACGAGAACCGATAAAGAATTATAACATGCATGGATGAATCATAACATCCTAGATGAGCGACAAACAGAACATCATAAGTCATATTAGAATCACGTCTAGCTAAGTGAATTACTCAACATGGATTGCAATAGATGGAAAGAAAACCATAACGGTGAAAGAACAGGACATCTACGCATATACAAAACGGCCACAGAGGCTCACATTAAAACATCCATGTCAATTAATGAAGAATGTATATAAAAATTAATCAATTATTTAACATGGATTCGTAGATGGGAAGATGTAAACATGCAAGTTCAGAACATCTACGTAGAGGTAATTAGCCACAGAAGCTCATATGAAAATATCCACATCAAATAAAGCATTAAAAATCAAGTTAAGAAGAAATTGGACCTGGACGTGCGTTCACTCATACCAAACGGGCGTTCAAAACATATTCAGGGCGGACGGACGTTCACTTACTATGGACGCCCGTCTGACTCAGCAGAAAAGCACAGCAGACTCGATTGACACTAGAAAACAGCAGCAACCCTAAAATCATAACCTAATACCATATCATTAGAACAGAAACCCTAGTGTTTATTGAAAACAAAACTACGAAACCTAAATTCACGTTTCATAAATTGAGTAAAAAACTTTTTGCACATTCTTAACCCAACGGTCATCGAAACATGGCAAAAATAAAAACTCTCAATTTATTTAACGCTACTTTTATTGAAAACTACCTAAAAAGATACGGAAACAGAAACCTACCTACGAAAAATTTAAAACAGAAAACAAGAAACCGAAAAAAAAGGAAGAAAAACGTGTTGAAATCTTCTGAGCCCAAAATGAAGGGAAAACAGTGGATTTTGACCTCGAAAACGGTGTCGAACGGCTTTTGGCCGTTCATCACGTCGTCGGCGTCGGAACGAGCTTTCCGAATTGGGGTCCTGCGTTCCAAACGGACACTCGAGCCGAAAGTTACGGCCAAAATACTAACGAGTGCTAAAACGATCCCTTTTATCCAAAAATTTGACCGCGAAAAATGTGGAGTCAGATGATTCAACCTTAGAACCCTAACTACGAAACCTACCTACGAAAAACAGAAACCCTAGTACATTTATTTAATTAGCAAAATAAAAAACTGGTGACAGACAGGTCAAACGGGCGTCCAAGTTACTGGACGGACGCTCGCTCGAGAAAGAAACGAGACGGGCGCCCAAATTATCTGGGACGCTAAATGCGCTCGGGCAAAACACAAACAGAGACGATCGATTTGGACGGACGGGCGCCCAATAGCTCAGACGCCCGTTTACGTTCAAATCAAGCACATAAACGCCGCTAAACACGAAAAACAGTCCAAACAAAACACGAAAACTAAACAAAACCCTAATTGGAACCAAAACACAAACCTATGAAAAATTAATAATCACTAAATAACACAAACTACCTATGAAAAACAAAACATAACAACTTTAGAAAAAATTAATAAGAAACTAGACAACCGTACCGATTCCCCGGCAACGGCGCCAAAAACTTGTCACGGATTTTATCTAACAAAGCAAACAAGTAATAAAATTTATAAATCCGGTATTCCCCAAGTGTAAGGATCGTAGTACAGCGATTAATACCGGAATCGATCACAGGGAATCGGGGTATCTAGTTTAATTAATTTTCCTAAGGTTGATACAATTATTCCTAAACCTAAACTAAAACGGAAAATAAACTGGACAGAGGATTGTCAGTCCAAAGCCAGGAAAATATCGTTGCGAATAAAAGCAAATAAAATAAAACTACAACTAAGAAAACAATAAAACTAACTATCATGATAACGATCAAGCAAATCAACATAGAACAAACATGATCCACCATCCATCATTGTTCCCATATCGGATCAATCATAGATTGACCCGACATGTGCAATGGAAGGCATCGATCTAGATCTAAACGAAACAAAAACATAAATTTAAGATCTAAATCTACAAGGGGTTTAGGAGCCTACCTTTTTATGGTGCTTAACTCCAAGATCAAAAAGGCTCCTTGAACACGTGATTAGCCACCACCGTCTTCCAACGTGTGTCTCCCAAAGAACACCAAGTGGATGGTGTTTCCCGCCGCGGACCTCCTTGATATGCTACCGAAAATCCCGAAGATTTTTCCAACTCAACCCTAAGAATAGAGGCCAAATTTTCAGCCAATTTCTCTTGTGAATAGTGACGTGAATAGTGATTGTCAAAAGGCAGGAGAGAACTCTCTTTATATATGAGAGAGTAAAACTTGTTCTCCCAAGGATTAAATAATTAAGAGATAATTATTACATTAATCCTTTTTCCAAATAAAAGATAAATAAAATAATTATCCCAAACAAATTAGGATAAATCATATTATTATCTAATATTCCATGAATTATCATTTAACAAATAAAAGATAAATCACACATTAAATAATTATCCAAGAAAACTAATTTCCCAATAATTAAATAATATCACAAAATTCATGCGCACCTTTCTCTCAAAAATAAGGTCACGCACCTTTTTCTATATTTGACCAAAAATTAGGTCAACACACCAATTTAGTAGAAATTACTTAAAATGCTTTTAAGTGTATTTAATTATTTAGTCCAACTAAACAATTAATCCACATATCAAATTAAATAGCCCAATCCACTATTTAATTATAATTGAGGTGCAACGACGAGAAACCTATATGCTATATTGAAGAGCCACGCCTGCACTACTGGACCCATATTCAAGAAAGTTTACAATAAATTAGATAAAATTATTAAATCAGATGTAATAATTATATCCAACCTATTAATTCGGGATTACACCACCATAAACCCGAAATTGAACTCTATCGAATATAGATAACTTACACTCAATTTATGAGTCGAAATCGCCCATCGATATAATCATTACATACGGATAAATCCTCCATGATCGTTTCACTTCGATTCGGATATTTCCGTAAACCCTTCTCGAAACATATTATCCTTATTTACCATTAACCCCTAGTGATCAATTAGTTCATAACCAATATAATATGAATGGGCCCATCGATCGCTTTTAGGGTTAACAAATAAAGGAAGCGCTCTGTCTACTTCCCGAGGGAAGGAATGGATTCCATATTCGTGATAACACGCACCACTCACTCATTCCGAATAGAGCCAACGAGAAGTGTTGGACCACATACTCGCGAAGTGATCCTTACTAACACATCAAACTCTACCCTAGTCTAAGTTAGCTTGTCGTGATCACCTCAGATTGATTAATCCATATATGATCATCTTGTGATTCGATAAGACTTCTCGATCACGGAATTATATCGAGAACTCAAATCAAATCGGTCAAACTTCTATATGATTATCATCATATATAAATGCCCCACTAGTACTCCTACTACCGACAAACCGGATAATGCATCGTCACACCGTAAAGTGTTTCGGGCGCATTAATAGCAAATTAATCTGAGACCCGTGATCCGATTAATAAACGCTACGGACTAAGTTAATTTTAAGTATATTTCACAAACTCTCAATCCTCGTGTGTATAGCCATACACCGAGTTGTGATTACATAATCAATATACTTAGGGTTCAATCAGAAGTGTATACATATTGGCAATAAATGCGAATAAATAAGATGAAATAAATTTGTCATTTATTTAAATAAAACAATTACAAATTGTCTTTCGGGCATAAAACCTAACACCCGCAAACCTTAATTCAATCTAGATTATCTTATGATGATTCAATCAAAGTTGTGGTTCACCTAATCAAAGGTATGCTACTCGTAAGTAACAATCAATCTCATCATCTTCCGAGATGAGATTAACGCTCTCAAAACAAGGTGCAAGATTTATTAGATCTAACAACCTAGAGATCTAACCTATCAACTTCCGTTATGTCAAGGTTAATTGTTTACACCGATTTCCATCATACGGTAAACATCAAATAGCAATACATCTTCCGATATCGATTGCATAAACAAATAAACAAAGGAAAGAAACAAACTTGAAATTAAACTCACAAAATATCCAAAGGAAGAAATAAAACGCTGCTGGAAAAGTTTCCCATGGCTGCTCCAAGTTCATATCTTCAGGCCATCATCAAGATCGAACAAGAAAAGAAAACGAAAATAAAACCTAATCTAACCGCCACCCCAGCCTCCCAAAAGGGGGCTGGGGCGCCTAGGGCTCCTCTCTAATGTTTGTGTGTCAAGAGGGATCGAATTGTCTATTTTAGGGTTGAAATCGCGCTGCTATTTATAGAAAAGTAAGGCGGCGGCTGCTTAAGTCGGCCGTGGACGCCCGTCTGATGCCTCTGGACGCCAGTCCATTCTTCTGGACGGAGGTGGACGCCCGTTTGCTTCAGCGTCCAAACTCTCTGTATCAAAAACTCCTCCTGGACACCAGTTCACCTCTTTGGACGCTTGATCCACCACGGACGCGACACGGGCGTGCGTTGACTCTTTTCTTCCAAATTCATCTTGATCTTCATTCCAACTTCATCTCTATCTCTTCCCTTCCATGCAAATCATCACTTGAACATCTTTTAAGCTCCTTTCACCTCATGCAAGCGTACCTACATCACGATAAAAACATGCAAAATGTAACATCTTACATCTAAAGATATTTATCCAATAAAATCACATAATTAACCCGATTTTGCACTTTAATACTTCTAAAACTCATTTGCTCAATATTTCAATATAAAGCTCGATTTCTATGAGAAACATACGAATATGGAGAGAATTGTTACAAAATATATCCTTATAAAACGTATAAAATCACCCTTAACACAAGCAAACGGCCAAGCGTCCCCACGACAAGCACATTCGCAATCATCATTTTGCCGTGGGTGATTATGTTTTGCGTAAAAGACAGGCCACTGGCCACGAGGCGAAGAAGGGAAAGCTATCCGAAAATTGGGAGGGTCCATTACGGATCGCAAGAATAATCAAGAAAGGGACTTATGTGTTAAGTGACAATCAAGGCTGCGAATACAACAGGCCTTGACACGCCGACAACTTAAAAAGATATTACATGTAATCCGCATCTACTTTATGCAAAGAAACGCATTTTGACAAGCATATCAAACGGTGACATAAGTCAACCACATGAAGGTAAATTAAATATCACTCAACAAAATAAATATTTTCTTACAAACAACAAACCATGCATTGAGTAATGTCTTGTAAAAAGAACAAAACCAGGCTTATAGCGTTATACATTCAGCTAGAAACATCATCTTCTTACACTGTCAAATGAAAGCAAAGATTGTCTAAAACACCATCAAGTACATTGCCAAACATGAAAGATTTAGTACATCAGGATTATATATGCCTTCATTAAGTTTGGTAAATAACAAAATTAGATGACTAAGTTATGGCCAGAACGCTTTAAAGACTACTGGATCATTCATTAGTTCACTCTTGTATTGACTCCATCTGAACAACTCGTCTTCACTATCATATGCCTCTTCAGTAACAGTAGCCTCAATAGCCTCGTCTTCTGGCACCTCCTCCTCCTTGTCCTCCACAACATCTTGTTCATGATCAACTTGAGCAGATGTTGCTTCTGCTTCTTCTTCTTCTTTGTTGTTTGCTTCGGATTCATCTTCGTCTCCTTCTTCAACGTTGAGTGATTCATCATCGTTTTTGTCGTTTTTGACAAGCATATCCGATTAAGTCGCTGCATGCAAGCCAAGCAGTCACTTTCCACATCCAAAGAATGAGAACCCAACTGCACTGCCTCCTACAATGCCAGGTCGATCACCTTCAGCTCCATATATTCCACTACCGCACATGGGTCAAAGTGATATGAAAAGGCCGCCTGAACGTCACCTAGGCATTCTCGAAACAACACGCCAACCCCAGCCCCTTGATCCGTAACCGACGCATCAACGTTACATTTAATTGCCCCCTCAGCCGGCCTTACCCACTTATCCGCGTTGGGCTGCCGGGGCTGGAGCACTCGAAAGGCCGTCACAACATCCACAAACTCCCTGGCCGCAGCAAAATACCGCTCACAAATCATTGACATACGTACTGCCTAACCATCAAACACTGTAGAGCAACGAACTTTCCAGATACCCCACAAAAGCCAAACGAAATGGGCCACCTGAGCCACCCCAACCTCCTCCACCAACCAAAGAAAGAGGTCTCCAAAGGAAGATGAATCAAGGTGCCCCAACACCTGACTAAAAGGGGACACCTGTCAGACCCGGTCCGACATCTCACACTGAAACAAGGTGTGCTTAAGAGACTCCACCGACTCCCCACACGCAAGGCAAACACCATCTCCCATCTGCCTATGCAATAAACCATGACCAATGGCTAAGCAATCATGCAGACACCGCCACTAGAAGTGTTGAATGCATGGCTGCACAGGTAATTTCCAACACAGCTGCCACACCCTATCCCTCCCCGCAGATGTGGATGACCGCGCCCTGGAGAGAGAAGGCCGATACGGAGAGATAGAGAGCTAGAAAGTATCCAGACTTCACCGTATAAACACACTTTCGATCATAGTGTCAAATCCGTCTATCTGAGTGACTGCCCGAGACAACTATAGTAGCCAAATTCGCATCACTCTCCCACATCGTAAATTGACATGCATTACATACTTTTTATAATACCTACATTACCATATACTCCTTCCGTCTTTGAGACTTATTCCTTTTTGGGGTGTCCCAAATAAGTCCCATATCTAATATTATATTAAAAGTTCTCTTAACTACCTAAATTGCCCCTAATGAAGTCTGTTTTTTTTTACGTTGATTCCCTAGAAGACTCATTTACGTCTCCGGTCTCCCAGTATCAATGCTAATGACCATTAATGAGACTGTTCATTACCAGAGGAGATGAAGTCTTTTTTTTTATTACATGTTCCCCATTACTAGATGAGATGCCACTCTTATTTAAATCTCACTTTAGCAGCTCATGTACAGGATTAAAAAAACCCATCAAAATTGTTTTCATCAGCAATTCAAAATCAAAGGCAGTGATTTTTTATGCCTCTTTTAAGTCTTTATTCTTCAGTGTGTTTCAGCAATGTTTGAAAAATAAGATGTCTTTGATCAGAAGGGAGGTAGTTTTTTGATTTAATATAAGAAGATTGAGATAATTCCTCCATAGTGTATTTTTTTTTTTATAGACGGTGGTAGGGTTTGCAAATTGTTAAGGAGGGGAATATTGGAAGATGATGTGGAAATTTTGGCGGGATAGGTTAGGCTCCATTTGTTGAAGTGGCCGAAAATTTAGCTTTTGATTAGGCGGTATTCTCGTCAAAATGATTGCAATGATAAGAAACATGTGTCTGTTAGAATTTTGGTTAAAAGGGGATCTTTATTTATGGACATCAATTTGTACAAAAGGTTCAAAGCAAGCGTATACAAGCTACACATATGAAACTAAAGTTGTACTACAGAAAAAAGCAATGTTCACAGAAGTAATCTAAATTTCATGAGAATTTTCCGAACCGGCTGAGATAAAAGACTCTCTCGGGGATCTCTGTTTGTCTGTTAGAATTTCCTTTTTACATTACCAAACCAAAAAAAATATAATAAAAAAAAAAGAAAAAGAAGAAGAACAAACGTGAATTATGGGAGTGTGGGGAAAAAACAACATAAACAGCTGAGAAAAAAAAACGTGAATGGTACCCATAATTTTAGCCACTTTCTTGTGGTGGTTAGTTGGCATTTTACCTAAAAAAGAAGAAGAAAAGAAACGTGAATTATGGGAATGTAAACAAAAAATAAAAAAACGTAAGCAATAAAATGAAATGGCAGCTGTGAATTTATAGGAGTAATAAATATTGGAGTGATTTTATAAAACAAGGGAATTGATAAAATATAAAGGGTAAAAATGGATAATTGTTATACTAGAAAACATTTTAAATGATGTTTTCTTAATTTTTATAAGTTCCCAAATGTTTCAAACAAAGTGAAACGGAGGGGTATAATTCATGACATCTATAAAAGTTAAAAAAAGTTTTTGTGAGGGGCTATGGAACCCTTTAGTGTCCCTCTTTTAGGGGAAAATAGATGAATTATTGATGTAATGTCATGCACTACTAAATGTTTGTTTTTATATAAAAGTAGTTGAACGTATATGTATGTCACTAAATGTTGAATATATACTAGTTAAAAACGTGTGCATAATGTAAGGGTCATGTAAAACTAAGAATACACGCATTATTTAGGACGTGAATTTGTATCAAAATTACATAAGTGCAATATTTGTGACATGTGGAATTCCTCAAGTAAAATAATGCAATGGTGTAATATAATACATCTTTGCTCATCGAAAATACATATGAATGTAATATGACTTTCTAAGAAAAAACTAACAAGGCATGGATCATGAGAATCTAAGACAATGTAAATTATACAAAACGTGAAAACCGTATTCAAATAAGTATTTTGCATTAAGTCCCCTATTTATATCAAGATACAATGGAGATGGAAATGCATTTTTTTTATAAATTGTTTTACTAAAAAAAGACAGTCCGACTAAAAAAAAAAAAAAGGAATTCCACGTAGAAAAGTGAACAACTTGTTACCAGCTCATAGAAATTTAGATATTGATTGTACAATAAAACTGAACAATAAAAGAAATAAGAAAATACTTAATGTCTCTGTCCCTAAATAATAGTCGCTTGGGATTTTTACATATGTTAAGGAAATTAATGAATGTAATTAATTTTAGATGATGAAGTGTAATTTACATTTTTATATAACATTAATACAATGAATATAAAGTTTAAAAAGTAATTGAATAAATAATAAATTAAGGGTAATATAAAGAAAAATGTAATAAATTAGACCTGTGTGCATGTTCTAGTCTAAAAAATTATTAGTAGAGTATGGGCTGGTTGATTTCGACTTTTTGTTTTGGAGCCCGTGCTCTTGTAATTTTGTTGGGGGATTTGGAACCCGTGCTCTTGAAAAAAAAATTATAAACCATTTTTTTTTATAACTTAACATTAACTCACTAATCACACATTAACTCACAAACCCATGTCTTTGATATGATGATTCCAAAAAAAAAAAAAAAAAAAAAAAAAAAAATCACCAAGTTAAACCAACTCTACATGATGTAAAACATTAAAATTGCACAATTTCACAAAATGCCAAGGTACTTTATAAATTAGTACTAAAGGAACAAATCAAATCCAACACAAACAGAAGCATCCAGTCGCCTTCACAATTATCGCCACCATAATTGAGTGCTTTGTTTAGAAATCGGAATCACGTGTGGTAGCAACATGGTTTGAGAAGAACATTAGTTCTGGTGTCCAAAAATTTCGCTGCAGACCCACCACCAACTTCAAATTCATTGAACTCCTCATAAGCAGAGTGGTCAAAAAGCCATCTTCCCGCTCTTTAAGACATTCGTCATCTTCTATGGTAACCTTGCATGTCTACCCATACCCTATATATGAGTAACACACACTAAATTAGTGTCAAGGAGACTCTTGAGAAGACTTTGTCTTTAATCCGCAAGACCACAAAATCGTCTAGGAAAAAAACCCGTGCATTATGCACGGGGTAAATGGATACGCTTAAGATAATGAGGACTTAGAAAGGTACATAACATCGAAGTAGTAAGAAACTTATGAGGGCATAGTCTATATATTCATTTGTGACTAAATAAGTCTACACAAACACATGCTTGAGAAGCAACAATCTAGCTATTAGTTGTCTATTCCCTTATTTTTCCCTGAATTGCTTTCCCAAAAAGAAAGAATAAGACATTAACATATACATACTAATTATCATGTTCCGACAAATGTGCATTGAGATAGGTGGTCAATAACGACCATAAATTTTACCGTACGTGTAATGTAAAATTAGGTTTATACTCAAGCAAGCACTGCAACACATTAGTCGAGCAAAATATCTTGCTTTTAATACTATTTTTCGGTACATGTACACAAATTTCACCAAGGAACCAACATCTCTTATAGAATAAAGGCATACAACATGAAAATCTGTATGACTTCTCAAAAAGTAAAAATCGCAATGTGATGCAAATGGCACACATTCCACAAACGTAAAAACAATCAAAAACATACATGGGGATGTAGATTAAGGTCCCCACCTGAGCCAAGTACACATCCTTTGATCTTTTCCAGTAAATCATGCCTCAGTTACATTACCTCAGGAAATGCACCATAATTGCAATTCAAATCCATATGGACTGCTAAAAAATCTTAATTTACATACCTACAAAGAGTAAAACTCAGATACTCAAATCGATTAATTTATAATCGTAGTAATGATCTGTACTTTTGTATCGTTCAAGACTAAAAGCTCCAAACGTGAATGATAAGTTTGTGTAGCAAATTATCGCACATGATCATTTGAAGTCACAATTATCTTCAAACACATCTGGATCAACGAAACTGTAACACGTAATCAGATCAAATTGAATTTTTTGGAAATAAGAAGCCATAATTTCATTCTACAGTGAGAAATTTGATCGGTAAAAAAAAAAGAATGAAACCTGATAGATCGAAGTGTGCATTGCAGCTCTCTTGAAAAACTGAATCCGTTTTATAGGGGCATAACATTGCCTTTTTCTGTGATTTCATCACCTAATGTGCAAATCTGATGAAAATCGACGCCTTGAGCATTCCTATAAGCTTGCATAAAAAAAAGGAGTGAGCAGATCAAAAAGGGATTATGAATATACCTGATGAGAATAGACGTTTGACCATTCCTATAGTGATGCAATCGCATCGGCTATAGAAGGTTGATACTGAATCATAACGTTGTATTTTTCTGCAAATCATTGAAACAACCGAAGATGAAGCCATGAAGCGATGAAGCCATTGCGATTGATTTTTGGAACGTATTCCTGCTTTTGTGTTTCATTTTAGGGGAAAAAAACATTTTATCTCTCTTGTGTTTTAATCGCCTTTAAACTTTAGCGTCGTAGTTTTAAAAATATGGTTTACCTCTTTAGGGTTTGCTACAAAACCTAAGTTAACAATTCCGGTTGAAAAATAAAAATATTCCGCCGGAATAATCTTAATTTTTATTTTATTCCCGATTTGCCCTTGTTTTTTAATAATCCTTTTTTATAGTGCAATTAGACATTCATTTCAATCATTGAACTAATGAAATCAAAGATCTGTTGTGGGAATATTAACTTTCTTCTTCTCTGCTTAGCCTTCTTCTTCTTTCTTCCGGTTGTGGAAACACTTGATGTTGTGGGTTTTGATTTGTGTGGCGCAATTGGATTTATTGATTTTATTTGTTGCCATGATTAGAATTAATTTGGATTCCGCCATTAATTCCAAATCTTGCCATTGATTCATCCTATACCAAGTATTGCCGATTCCTCAGGAAGAAAAATGAAGAAATCAGTCTCATTGTATCCTTCTTCTATATAAGCATTCTCCAAGCTTTTGTTGGTTTTGTTATTTTCACAATCATCTAGCTAGCCTCTGTTTTTATATTTCTGTCTCTCACTTTTTATTTTTATTATTTTGAAGGTTCTATTTTTGTTTCTTCCAAATCAAATTTTCTGGCTACATTTATGTTTTGAGATATGCAGTGGTGAAGGTTCTAAAGATCTATTTGTCAAATTGCAATATTAAATTCTTTAAAAAGGATTATTAAAAAGAAGGGCAAATCGGGAATAAAATGAAAAATAAGAATATTCCAGCAGAATATTCTTATTTTTCAACCGGAAATGTTTTTTGGGAGAAGGGTCCAGGGGGACACAGAAACAAAATAATTAGGAAAGGAGGACAATTTAAAATTCTCCTTTTTGAAATGACAAATATATTAGCTATGTCCGAAAGCGGAATATTTTTATTTTTCAACCGGAAATGTTTTTTGGAAGAAGGGTCCAGGGGCACAGAAACAAAATATTAATTAGGGAAGCAGGACAATTTAAAATTCTCCTTTTTGAAATGACAAATATATTAGCTATGTCCGAAAATACCCCCATATACAAAATAATATATCCATGTGTTACCTTCCTTTTTTTAATATATAAATCCAACCAAGAAACAATTAAACCCGTAAGTTACCTTTATCTGCAAAAAAAAATGGATCAATGATGTATCAATGCAAATTATCCTCAGTTACCATTACTAAAAATTCTACTTTTTGCCGCGGCTGTAATGTGCCACTAAAGCCTAAATAAGTGACACTATAGGTTTATTGTGACGCCTATTGTTTTTGTGTCACCCGTGACAAGTAATTATGTAGCAAAAAATTCTTGCCACGCCTTTGGCCAAACCGCGGCAAAAAGTAAAAAATCTAATGCCACAGTACTATACACCGCGGCAAAAAGTAAATCTATTGTCATGGTGACACACCGCGGCAAAAAATTAAAATCTATTGCCACAGTACTATACACCGCGGCAAAAAGTAAATCTATTGTCTTGGTGGCACACCGCGGCAAAAAGTTAAAATCTATTGCCATGGTTCCACACCGCGGAAAAAGCAAATAATAGAGTATACTCTATTATAGAAAAAATAAAAATGCAGTAACAGAGCAGAACAAGGTATCGATCGAACAGAGAGCGGAACAAGGTGTCGATCGAGAAGTTGCTGAATGCATACGATTTGGCAGAGATTAAAAGCAGTGACGGAGTAAATGATGGCCAGACCAAGAAAAAACGAGGAAAATGAGTAATTATGTATTCTTACGGATCAAAAGCACCGAAAAAAATGTAGTTTATTCAATTAGTTTGATGATAATTTTTCCAGATTTTGTCAAATTCTTTGTTTTTTCACATGATTTATAGTAAAATCATGATATTGTGGTGGTACGAGTTTCAGTTTGTTAAGTATTCATGAACGTGTAGCCGTTAGGGGATATAGAACGATTTTTTCACGGACATTATCATCTCGGTGTGATTATGCAGTGACAGTCATTAATGTAATTTCCCAAAGGATTTGTGTGATTAAGCATGTTTTTGTGTGTAAACTTTTGGTCCGTGTGACCTACATGTACTGTAGTTAAAAGTTGTTTGAATTATTTGTGTGTTACTGCATCTACTGTCACTAGCTTCACATGTTGTGCTTTGTCATCGACTTGAATTGAGAGCCAAAATTAATGTGAACCGTGGTGTTACATGTATGAATCTTTATCCTTGTCACTGAATGTCAAACTCCTCACATGTAGTAACCATTGAAATCTCACATGTAGTAACATATTTTCAATCTAATGTCATATGATGTAATGTGTAACGTATGAAGTATACTTCATGGTACTACATGTGAGAGTTAAATGAGTATTGTCACTGCATCAACCATGACACTGTTAATTAAGTAACAATTGTGTAATGAATCACAACAACAACGAAAGAAAAAAAATGAAAAAATTGCCTAAGAGGCCTGAAAATCCGAGTTAGAAAAAAAAATAAAAATAAAAAAAAAAAAATATGGGCCATAGTCTTGAACGTTTTTGCCGGAATTAAGATTAAATATTCTGGGCCATCTCTACCGACAACGACGACACCTTCCGAGAAGGACGAGGAGATCATTAATCCATTTCTTATGCCCATGACCATGATTCATAGTTTTCAAATTGAGAGGTAGAGTTGAAAATGCTTTGAACCATGAGGTAGATTCATTGACTTGTTGTGAATTATTTGGCATCATCAGCCGACCCAAAATCACGCACGATAGATTGGCTGGTTAGTGGTTACATATAATCGTGTAATGTAAAAAAATATCTCTTTATTTAATTTAATTAATTTTTATTTTTAACTTTTACCGGGCATAGAAGCGTGTAATTTAATTGATTAGGGATAATATTTAGGTAAGGAAAATCTAATTTGTCCTTGCTCCCAATGAGTTTAAAATTGTGTCCTAAATTCCCTATTAAGTTTGTAACCGGTCCTTTTATTCAAAAATCTATTGTTTTTTTTTATTTTTTATACAATTCAACCGGAATTGTTAACTTAGGTTTTGTGGCAAACTCTAGGGAGGTGAACCATATATTTTGAAACCACGAGGGGATGAAGGCTTCAAATGACAAACCATAAGGGAGTAAAAGGTTTTTCCCCCTTCATTTTTAAACGGACGAGGGCTTCGCTTATTAGAGACAGAGTGACAGACCGTCAAAAAAATTCTATTAATGACAGAAATATCCATGTGTTTAATTACTGGTGGGCTCCTAATAAAAAATATGGTTTTGCGGGTATAAATCAGGTCAAAAACGGGTTTTAGGATGAAATCTCGGGTAATTGGGTTAAATGTGCTCCTCTTATATATCATTTTCTTATTATTATTAGAGAACATATATTTTTGTTCTAATAAACATCATTTTTGTTTATCTTTATCTCATAAGATTAAACGTCATTTGTTCTACTAAACATCATTTTTGTTTATATTAGAGAACTTATATTTAATCGAAGTGCATAAAAGTCGATACCACGCTTTGCCATGTTCATTCGGGCAACGTGAGTGACGTGTTAAAGTAGTCACCCACCGTATTAAGTCATGTAATAGCTTAAGTTTGAGGTTGATGTTTATACTCCTATATTTTGTTGGACCTATATTTTCAGTGATCGTAAGGGGCGGCACCATCTTAAGTGTAAGGTTGAGGCATCCGATCCGTCAAAAAAAAAGTACACAGAAGACGATTTTCTTATATACACATATGTACATGAAATTGGCTAGTAATTATGAGAAAAGTTAGGAAAATTTTATAATACAACCGTTGTATGAAAGTTGTATCAACTGGCATGCATTACAACCATTGATTTCTAACCTCCCACACATAATAAAAGTGTATTATGTGAAAAAGAGTAAAAATGAGAAACTCTAATATATGTCATTTGGTACAACATTTCTACAACTGTTGCACAATAAAATCTCTCCAAAGGTTATGGTGCATTAGTTATTAATTGAGTTATACCAAGTGTCATCCACTTTCACACAATAGAGGCGTGTAGCTGTGAGGTGGATGTATCACACCATCCACTTGGTATAACTCTTCAATAACTCATGCATCATAACTCTTCTCGCATAAAAGTAATTTAAATGTATTGATACACTAATGTTACGTGTTGACTCGTAATCATTTATCCAATTAGTCTAATTTCAAACGCAAATTTTATGGTGGCCCTGGTCCAAGTATGACTTGGTGATCCAGGACCAAAAAAAAAATCAAAGAAACACATGGGGCCCGACTGTGTAAAATGTAAATGCCATGTTTTTACAAATTTATCCCTCTTTAAGAATTTATATTGGAGTAACAAGTATGACATGGTGGTCCTGGACCACCATAAAACTACTGAATTTCAAAAGACAAAAAAGCCTGATGAATTTCTTACCCGGCTGTATTTTGGAATTTCTTGAGTCATCATAGTTTAGTAATATTTGGAAGAAACGTAACAGGAGAAATTTTCGCGTAGTGATTTACATACTGATGAAAAACAAATCAAGAAACTCAAGAAACTAAAACGAATAAGAAGAAGAACATGAACATGAAATTTGAAAGTACAAAAGTGCAGGAAAAGGAGAAAAACTTCATTTCATTGAGAGTTGATCAGAATTACAAAATTTTTGTTTACAACGTCGATTGACTATCTATATAGGCTACTAAATGAACTAATTGAGCTCCTAACCGGTTGTAACCGCTCTAACTAATCCTTACTGCATCCAACTGTGTTTTCTACAGAATGTGTTCGACCAAATGCTTCACTGAAGCTGCATTTGATAACACTGAACTAAACTTGGGGATCTACCTTATGTGTTCTATCTTGATAGCATCTGCAACATCCCCCCTCAAGCAGCAGTTTGGTACAAACTACAGCTTGGGATCTGCCTTGTGTGTGTCTGAGTTTGTAGCATCTGCAAAATTTTATACAGAGGATAACATGGGACAAGTCTGGTGAAAGTAGCTTGATCAACATGTTTAGTTAATATGTCTGCTTGATTATCTTCTGACTTTACTGGCAATGGGACTAACACCTTTTCCTGATACTTTTCCCTTACAAAGTGGCAATCTATTTCTATGTGTTTTATTCTCTCATGAAACAGAGGGTTTTCCACAATGTAGGTTGCACTTTTGTTGTCACAGAATAGAGGAGCAACTTTTGTGTGTTGAATTTGAAAGTCTGACAATAAGTAGATCAACCATTGGATTTCACATGCTGCCAAGGCCATTGCCCTGTATTCAGCCTTAGAGCTGCTTCTACTGACATTAGCTTGCTTCTGGCTCTTCCATGAGATTAAAGATTAACCTAAGAAAATTATGTATCCAGATACTGATCTTCTTGTAGTGGTACAACCTGCCCAATCTGAATCACTAAATGCTTTTAGAATAGTATGACCAATAGATGGGAAAAATATGCCTTTGCCTGGTTCTGCTTTGATGAATTTCAACACTTTATGTGCAATAGCTAAATGATTTTCTATAGGAGCATCTAAGAATTGACTGAGTTGTTGAACTGGGAAGGCTATATTTGGTTTGGTGATACTGAGATATAGATGTTTTCCTACTAAACTTTTATAGTACTTGTTATCTGTTAGGAAATGATATGCTAGACAACCAAAAACCTTCAAGTCAGTATAAACTGGTTGTTTTCCATATAGAATAGAATAAGGAGTTTGTTCATCAAGAATGGAATATGATGAAAAACGAATCAAGAAACTCAAGAAACTAAAACGAAGAAGAAGAATAACATGAACATGAAATTTGAAAGTACAAAAGTGCGGGAAAAGGAGAAAAACTTCATTTCATTGAGAGTTGATCAGAATTACAATAGTTTTGTTTACAGCTTCGATTGACCGTATATATAGGCTACTAAAAGAACTAATTGAGCTTCTAACCGGTTGTAACCGCTCTAACTAATCCTAACTGCATCCAAGTGTTTTCTACAGAATGTGTTCAACCAAATGCTTCACTGAAGCTGCATTTGATCACACTGAACTGAACTTAGGGATCTGCCTTGTTTGTTCTATCTTGATAGCATGATTAGCATCTGCTACACATACGAAGATATCTACACCATGCATTCACGATGCAATGCGTAGATGTCTGATACAAATGTATTTAAATTTAAATACGTACACCACACAAAATCACCTGTAAATAGATGAAGAAATTAATTGTTTGAACATGCATACGGTTAGATTGTAGTAACTTAGTGTTGTTATGGAAAACTTAAATAATATATTAGAAATATGATTATGTCATGTGTGAGCAAAACTATGAAAGGCAATTTCCTTTTTTTTTTAGGGTGAAAGGCACATTTTAAAAGGGTTAGATCACGTGAAACATCATGCCCCTACTTATAAAATTCAACCCAAGTCAAAGTAGTCACCAATAATGCAGAGAATATATATATATATATATATATATATATATATATATATATATATAACCCCGAAGTTATAAAATATCGTTCACATTGAACCTCAAACGAGTCAAAGATGGACAATAGCCAATAGGCCAGTTCAATCTAAGCCCACGTACAGTTGGAGCCTCAGTCCTATATAGTTTAGTTCAGAATAACCCGACTTTATTTTTTGTCATTCTTAAGAAATTAACCTACCTCATTCCATCATTAATTAACCGATCCAGCTATTCAGCTCGTTCCTCAGTATTACAGGTCATCCCCGACATCCATAGGCAATTATATGGCATTACTGAGCATGATCCCACGAATGATCCTCATTATCTGACATAAATTCATGATTGATCATATCCCACGATTTCAGTCAAACTAACTGAGCAATGAATGAAATCATACTGACGCTCAATCACATGCCCTACAACCAAGGGGATTCATGCATTAACTTGATGTGAGGAAGACTTATAAAAGGATGACCATAATCAACTTTCAGAACTACTTATAGACAGTCTTAACGACGCAACCATAATCCACAAGACCACCACCAAAACCTCCCGTTTTTGTAGTTGGATTTCTTCCAAAATTATCCTAATTACAATGTTTTTTTTTTTTTTTTTTTTGAAATCTAATTAATTTCAATGTTTTTTTTTAGAGGAATTAGTTTTCAATGTTTTAAATAGTAAAATTCCACTGAGATTAGACATGACATAAAGAAGTCTGCCTGAATACCATGCTGTAAAGCTAAGAGTCCAACATGAGGTGTTTTTTTCCCATAAAACTTTATGAAAAACTTTATATTGTTGGAGCACATGTGACTGAGCAAACCTTTGTCCAAAAGCTTTGTCTGCATATACATGTTTAAAAGTGACACATGGAATTAACTTTTTTTTTTTGTTTGCCAGTCATCCGTTGTAAAGAAACAATAAACAAAACTTAAACTAGTCCTTATTTGTGAACATATAATAAATAAAATAAAATAATTCAATTCAATGCAACGGTTAAATTTTTTTTTGACGGCTTCTATCAGTGTAAAGAATTTGCTTCCAACACTTTATAAATTATTGAGAATGACACAAGAGCGATAATTCGTGTGATATGTGAGTGTCATGATAATGTATCTACACCGTTGATTCCTAATGTAGACTCATTAATCATTATTATGTCTATCATAATCAATGGTGTAAGTAGATGCACGTCGTGACACTCGTTGTATCACAATGGTTGTGTTTATATCATTAGTCTAAATTATTTTTGGAACCACATTGAATTTTTTTTTTTTGTGCAACATAACATCAGTGTCACAGACAATTTTTTTCCCGGTACGCGAGTCACTTGAACTGGCGTTGGTTTTCAATACCAACGTCAATGACACTGATATTAGTTATAAATATATCATTGGTGAAAAGGAACGTCAGTTGCGCGTCAACCGTGGTGCCGAAAAGTAATTTTGGTGGTGTGGCGAAGTAAATGAAAAATAATTATAAAAAAAAGGTGCCAATGACAAAAATGTGATGCCAATATAACTCGTCTTTTTTCCCTCTCATGTTATACTCATATATATATATATATATATATATATATATATATATATATCATGACTCTTTTACATACATGTATCAAAAAAATATACTACTAAAAAAATATCTTTATTTATTATGTGTAATAATGTTATATGTAGTTTTGAGAAAAAAATTAATTTTTTTATGAAATAATAAAATATTTATAAAGTGAGTCAATGTTATAAAGTTATAAAATGTTTTTGCAAAGTAGTATAAGGTTTATGTAAAGTTTATAACATGATGATGTGACAATGTGAAAAGCTTTATGATTGTGAATAAAATGTTTATAGAAAAAGGTTTATAAGTTGTATGAAGTGGTACAACCATAAAGTTTTTCAAAGTTTTATGATTGGAGATACCCTAAGTGTAAGTAAAAACAAGAAGAAGAAAAAATTCTGTAAAGTTGTCTTAAAACCTATGATTTACATAGGCGCCGTGCGTCGCGTCCGACACGACACGCGACCGACATGCTCTGACATGTATCCGACACGTGTCGGTTGATTAAAAAAATATTATTTAAAATTTTAATATCCGACACGCTGTAAGTTTCAAAAAAAAAAAAAAAAAAAAAAAAAGAAAAAGATTATTCAAAAAATGCAATTTCAAGAAAGAACATAATTAGCGTGTTCACTATTCACTCAGAATGTAACATGAATTATTGTACTTTACACCATAGTTTATAGTTTTTCCCACATTAATCATTTTTGCAAGGACCACCCTATATTATATAATAGAACTAAATCATCTACACCATAGTTTATAGTTTTTCATATATATATATATATATATCATATGGACCATTCAATGCACCTTGTATAAAGTTATTTTGGATTCCTTGTATAATTTCATGATAAATTTGTGGTTTTGTGCAAAGATCACATATGAATTGTAATATCATTTTAAAAAACTTTCTTTTAATTGTTTGTATAATATTATTTAAAATTTTAATATCCGACACGCTGTAGGTTTCCAAAAGGAAAAAAAAAGATTATTCGAAAAATGCAATTTCAAGAATGAACATAATTAGTGTGTTCACTATTCACTCACAATGTAACATGAATTATTGTACTATACACCATAGTTTATAGTTTTCCCCACATTAATCATTTTTGCAAGGACCACCCTATAAATAGAACTAAATCATCTACACCATAGTTTATAGTTTTTCATATATATATATATATCATATGGACCATTCAATGCACCATGTATAAAGTTATTTTGGATTCCTTGTATAATTTCATGATAAAATTTGTGGTTTTGTGCAAAGATCACATATGAATTGTAATATCATTTTTAAAAACTTTCTTTTAATTGTTTGTATAATATAAGAGTTTTAACATTACTATTCAGAAATCTTGAGTGCGTCTAAATTTCTCTATTGTTTAACGACTAAACCTAACCTACTTTACTAGAAAATTAAGCAAACATTATACTTCATATTGTCAGGGTTAAAATATAAAGTCGAGGGGACTGAACCTACCTTCATTGTATATCTTTCTCAAAGGCTTCAATAGAGCCTTTCATTTGCCCTTCACGACCACAGCAACATCAAAATAATATTAGAAGATTAAAATAAAATAAAAAAAAAACATACACCGAAAATTTTACTTACGTTTTCCCATCAAACCGACCTATACCTATAGCACTATAAGAAAAACAGTTTTCTGCTACACTATTGTTTGTCACACAATAAAAAAAAGTGTTGTTATAAACCAAGTATTATTAGCCACACTTGTTTTTGTGTGTGGCAAAAAACCAGTGTAGCAATAGAGTTGTTTTTTTTTTTTTTTTTTGTAGCTACGAGTAAAAATAACAATATCATTATGATAAAAAAAAACTCTTTAATCCCAAATTAAAACTAACAATCGATGTGAGATTATTTCCACAAACCTACCAAAAAGTGCAAAACATTAAACATATGATTTAATGCTACTATAAGTGTAAACAACTCTACATAAAAATTTGCAAAAACATTTAAATATGTGTGTATAAATGATACAACAATGATAATGATAATGATGGACCACCACCACATGCTTTTGTGGTATGCAAATCCCTCTACTTCCCACAGGCCACAATCAGTATGGATGCATATCCAAGTTGTCACCAATAATGCTGAATATGAATCACCTCTTTTATAAATGATGAATATAGTTTTCCTTTTCCAGCCATTGATTGGTCCCCATATATATATATATATATATATATATATATTCAAAATTCATTACTAGGTCCATTTAGTCATACATTAAGGCAAATGATTAATGCACCGGAATTTTGTACCAACTCATCCCTAGCCTTATGCATTTTTTTTTTTTTTTTTTTTTCCATATCCTAAGTGTATGGTTCAAAATAATTCGGGGGACCAAATCTGTGCACACAATAGGTGTACCTCCATCACCATCCATACATTAAAGTAAGGTGAAATGGGAAATTTTTAGGCTGTGTGACTCGTGAGACATATCATTACACGCAAGACAAATCAGAATAGCGGGATCGAAACTAACTACACACCACATAAACAATTTCGCAATCGATCACGTGGCCCGATTTGTGTCGCGTGGTGTGTCTGCCACGTAGTACACACTACCTAAAAATTTCTCAGGTGAATTTGTTTGGCCTATTAATTCCCTCTGTCTTAAAATATGAGTTAATTTATTTTTTTTAACTTCGTTTTAAAATACAAGTCATCTTAGAATTTTCATAAATATTAAATTTTTTTAAATATCATAAGTTTAAAGGTTAAATGTCTGAAATGCCTCCTGACTATCATTAGTATAATAGTTGTTAAGTATTACCTATGTTCTAAAATAACTGATGCAATTGACAAAAACACGCATATTAAGGAGATGAATTAATAATTTAATTTGAATACCAAAAAGACTAAATGAATCATACATTATAATTAATTCAATGTCGTTCATATTCTCTCAATTTTTAATAAATAATTGTACATGTAGAAAAAGCACAATAAATAATGAATAGAAAATGTAACCGTCTCACATAACATGGAACAAATGATTTTGACAACCGCATCAGTTATTTTAGAACGAATGAAGTAATGAAAGTTGTTGGATTGATAATAAATTATGAGATAAGATAGAAAAATGGGAAATAAATATTTCACTTTTAACGTAAATGACTTGTATTGTGCACTACTAGAATTTCTCAGATTTGTGACGGCGGTTTTCGTCATAAATTCGTCACTAATGCTCGTTTGTGACGAATCTGTGACGAAACCTAGTTCCGTCACGGAACACCTCGTTGCAAATTTTTGAGTCAAAATTAACCTTGTCACTAAGTTTCGTGACAATATTGTGATGAAAGTCATACTTTGTGACATAGTTGTGACACAAATTTAGGTGATGAATCTGCGACAAAAATTACATTTTGCAACGAATGTGTGACAAAATTTTCCGATAAGTTTGTGATGGAGTGTTGTGTCAAAGTTGCTTCATAAAATAGCGACAAATGTGTGACAAAAAAATACGACAATTTTGTAACCAAATTTTTTGATGAAATAGTGATAACCATAGCTTACAAATTTGATATGAATTTGTGATGAATGTTTACGATAAAGTTGTGACAAGATTTAGTGATTATGTGACAATGTTGCTACCAAATTTAGCGATAAAAATGTGACATTTATCCCCTACATTTTTGAATTAATTTTGTGACGTTGTTTTACGACAAAATTGTGACAAATTTTACCTATATTTGTAACGAATTGTTGTGCCAAAATCAATAGTTGCAATGAGTTTGTAACAAAATTTATATTTAACATTTTTACTATATTTATTGTTTACAAAAATTATATTCAATAATATAAATGTTTTCTTTAAAAAACGTTTCAATTGCATAAATAATCAAAACACCTCTCCATATCCTGAAAATGAAGCAAATCATTTTATTCATAATTGAGTTCAATAGAATTTCAAAACATGAAATCAGTATTATTCATGATTAACGGACAAATACAAGAGACTAATGGTTTTATCACCGAAAACAACCCATCTTGTGAACGAGCAATCATCTCTAATTGTCCCGGTCTTGTTAAACATCCTGAAGAACTTGTTTAAAATCATGACGATCTCGCTTGCACCGCTAGCACATGTCCACTGTGGCCTCTTTCGGCATATCGTCCGGAATCCGGGTCCCTTTGATCCTAAGATATGGTAGGACACCTGTCAATGCTTCTTTAAACTTCTCTGCCTTGGCCACCCAAAAGTAACTTCATCAAGAACATTCTCAGCAACAAAGTACCTGACCAAGGTATGTAATCTTCAAATGTCAAGAATTTAGCAAAAACAAAAGAGGGAAGATAAAAGAAACGAAAAGAAAAGGGAAAGTGCATGGAAATGAATGGTATCATTTTTCTACACAGAATCAAAATTGGTCTACTTGACAACCTATCCCATTCATTATCACATTTTCATCAACGGCAGCCACACAAAATAAAATTAAAAATAAAAATCACACAAACATATACTATTAAAATACAAATTTCTCACTTATTCTAACTGGCATATTAGACCAACAGTTATATGCCTCTGCTCTGGAGGCTATATATTGGAGCTCACTTGGACTTAGAATATTGGTGATGAATGCAAACACTAAAGAGTTGCAATTCTTTTTCAAAAAAAAAAAGAGTTCAATGTAGTCTTCAAACCAAATAAATAAGATGACCACATCAGACTTTCTAGCTGCATACAAAATGAAGAATATCATATATTGAGTGAAGTGTTGAGCATAGAACTTAATCAGTATGATGTAATTATGAAGTAGCCTTATTATGGTGTAGCTGCATAAGATTGTACCTGTAAATTGAATGCTAGAGAACACAGAAGCTGAACTGAAATGGCTGTATCAAAGTTGCATTTTTTGAACAATGATCAACACTCAATTCCACACGGAGCTAAATGGAAGATGGATGGAGGTGATGAGGAAAGCTTCATATGATTCACATGACGATGCCTGTATATACAGCAATGGATAACACATTGTAAACTTAAACTTATTTTCTATGTACAATATTGTACTTGCTCCGTATCGACAGCAACATAGTCGAAATCAGACCTTCGAATGAGAGATAGTTGAATATGCATTTGTCTTGTTTTTCATACATACCGTGAAGTTTGAACTCAATTTGAAAGATGGTGAAGATGTTGGTTGCAACAAAGCTGAATTTATATCCATTAAGTTCAACCTTATTACAAGAAATTACATCACTGTAAGCATAATTCAAAACCCAATCATTACATTTTCAATAAGTGAAGTGTCCTACTTAACTCAATTGTGAGATACTTGAATGTGATATTTGTGTTGAGACATATATAAATGTGTTGCAGATCATGTGCTTAATGATATATTCATTGATGTAATCACCATGTTTCATAGCATCTTAATGTTAGAGAACAAGAGTTTGAGTCTCGTGTCTCATTAATGTGCAACCATGATTCCTAGCAGCTAAATGTAAAAAAGAATGGATATAGAACATAATAAAAATTAAATTCAAAAAGGATCTAGCACACAAACACAAACATTGGTTTAGACCATGAATGTAGAAATTGAAAAGTAGAACAATTACCTCCACATATATAGTTGAACCATTCCTCCAGTGTGCTGGTGTGCAACACCATAAATCACATCACCATCATCTGGAAACACAACGTGTACGCTTTTAGTATGGTTGCAGCCATTGTTTGAAACAGGACCATAGCACAAATCGACCTGGTATTCAATCTGTCACAGGTATTACTACCCACATACGGATCACGAGGTGAATAAACCCCTATCCTTACACCACAACAAACTGCTCAAGTTTCATGAGACATGTAGTTTTTGAAGCTAACAACAATTTCCCTAGAGCGATTATCAATAAAAACTTATAAGCGCACTTTTACCATTCTTCATGTCATGCAGGAAACAATAATTTATAGGGCTCTAAGAAATAATCTAGCCTTTCTATACGTATTAACAATCAGTTGTGTCACATGCTTCCTCTTTAATGTTTCTGATACGATTATGAACTGTAACTGGGCACGAATCAAATTATGGACTTAAGTGTGACCTTACCAGATATTCATGTTTAGATCTAAGCCCTGTAGTATCGTCAGATCTTGTCCATCTGTCAGTGACATCCAAAATATAGATCTCCACTGGAACAATGGCCGCATGCCAATCAATATATATCACAGTATACTTCAAATATAGTCTTCTTTTCACACCTTGGAACCCTTCTTTCTTCTTGGCCGGCTGCTATATATTATTAGTGGCCATGTGCAAATTAGATACATAAGCCATTTCATAGTTACTCATCCACTTTTCTGCAAAAGAAATCTCCAATCTTGCTCCTTTTAACCCCAAAAAAATATCATTCCCCCAAACATCAAAAAATACAAATAGAAGCAATTTCATACCTGCTTTTGAAAGAACCAGCGCATTTTGTACCTGCTTGTGTGAGAACAAACCAATTTCAGCGAATTTCAACTCCATTTTAACGAATATTGAGAGAATTTCGTGAAACTAGCGAATTTCAAAAATAAATAAATAATGAACAAGTAGTAAATATGGAAAATCCATACCTTTAGACCTCGATTTATATTCTACCTGTTTAGATTTCAGCGATCCTATGACAAATTTGACACAGCGGAGAAGAGGTAAGCGAGCCGAAAAAGTAGAGCGAAGAGGAGTAAACTTTTGTTAGTGGAAGAGACGAGTTTTTTAAGGGTTTTTACTCAGCGCTTTTTTTTAGTTACCGGCAATTTTTCATGTTAGCAAGAGATGAAAATCTAGAAAAAGATCCACTTAACTGACGAGGAGGAGGAGTAGGAGCACCGGAGAGGACTTGTTGCTGCTGCTGGTCGGCATGGAAGGAGCGAAATTGTTGCTGCAGGCCGGCGTTTGAGGGGCAGAGAAACGGCAGAGAATGAAGGAGTAGCACCGGCGGAGAGGAGATGAGCGGCGGCGGCGGCGGAGGGGAATTATTCTGAAAACTGAGGGAAGAAGAGGTGGAAGAGGGAATAAGAGATGCCGACTTTTAATTAGGGATTAGTTCGTATACATTTTTGGGAGTTGGGACGACGGGTGTTATATGCGACGACTTTGTTGTCCCATTAAAGCGTTTTTAAATAATATTTATTAACCGATTAACTAACAAACCTTGGGTTTCGAATGATTAATTCACTAACAAAACTCAGGTTTCAAATCATTAACTCATGACTAACTAACGAACCTTGAGTATCGAATCATTAACACATTTATCGGGTTTCATACCATGAACTCACTAATGAGCGCCGGGTTTCAAATCATTAACTCACATACGAATCTCGGGTTTCAATTCATTAACTCACGGAAACACCTCAAATTTCAAATCATTAACTCATGACAAACTAACGAACCTCGGGCTTCCAATCATTAACTCACTAACGAACCCGGGTTTCACATCATGAACTCACTAACTAACTCGGGTTTGAAATTGCTACTCAATAACGAACCTCGAGTTTGAATCACAACTCAATAATGAACCTCGGGTTTGAAATCGACTACTCAATAACGAACCTCGGGTTTGAAATCTTGAACTAACTAACTAACCTTGGGTTTGAAATCATCAATCTTAAGGAACCCCGGGTTTGAAATCACTACTCAATAATGAACCTCGGGTTTAAAATCGTGAAAGAACTAAAAAAACCTCGGGTTTGAAATCATCAACCAAATAATTAACGAGCCCCGGGTTGAAATCACTACTCAATAACGAATCTCGGGTTTGAAATCTTGAACTAACTAACGAAGCTCGGGATTCAAATCGTCAACCGACTAATTAACAAACCCTAGGTTTTAAATCACTACTCAATAACGAAACTTGGGTTTGAAATCATCAACCGACTAATAAACGAACCCTATGTTTGAAATCACTACTCCATAACGAAAATCAGGTAAGAAAACATGAACTAACTAACGAACCTCGAATTTGAAGTCTTGAACTCAATAGTGACCATCATGTTTGAAATCATTACGAACTCCAACATTAAGTTAGTTAATAAAAAATAAAAATAAAAAACAAATATTATTAGAAATGTTTTAATTATTAATATTATAAAAATATTATAAAACATATAATTTATTCATTTTATTATAAAAATATTAATTAAAATAAATATTTTAAAGGATTTACTATGTTGCCTCTATAAATAAAATTTTGATTACACAATAATTGATAAACTTTATAAATGTTATTCATAAAATCGATAAAATTAATAAGTATTTAAAGGGACAACATAGTAAATCCAAAAATGATCGAGTCGTCCCTTTAAATGACAATATACATGTGGATTAAATTTGGTGAGGTTGTCGCCCTAAAAAGAAGCATGTCGTCCCTTTAAACCAAAATTAATTTCCCGCCAAAATTTTCCCCCCAACTCGAATATCCCTCCATCTGAATATGTCGTCCCAAAAAAAAACCCCGGCAATTTCCCCCACAAAAAATCATCAAAATTTGACTTTTATCGTATTTTCTTTAAAGGGACGATATGTGGTCCAAAAAATGTCGTCCCAAAAAAGCTTATTACAAAATAGTCTTTTTATGTTTTGTCACTAATTTGTAGCAATGATGCCGCGAATTAGTGACGAACCATTTTCGTCACAAATTTCATCCCAAATCCGTGAAATTTGTAGCATTATTGTCAAAAATACGTGACAATTTTGTGAGGTGGACTGATATGTCGGTTAGCGTCAGATTATCATGAAGACTTTTATGGCCAAGACATTTCGTCACATAATTCTCACAAATTATGGCGCCCGAATTTGACGCAAAGATTTGTGACAGAATAATCACATACGTTTTTCCACGTACATATTTTGTCACAATGTTATCTCAATTTATTGCAAAAAAATTATTATGCGGTTTGTCGCTAATTCATAGCAATATTGTCTAAAATATGCGACAATTTTGCGATGTGGACAAATATGTCGGTTAGCGTCAGATTAGCAACGAAGACTTTTATGACCAAGCGAGTTTGTCACAAAATTCTCACAAATTATGGCGCCCGAATTTGGCGCAAAAATTTGTGACAAAATAGTCACATACATTTTGCCACATACATATTTTGTCACAATGTTGTCTAAATTTATTGCAAAAAAAAGAATTATGCGGTTTGTCGCTAATTCGTAGCAATATTGTCGAAAATTTGTGACGAACAGTTTTCATCACAAAAAATCATCACAAATCCGGGAAATTCTAGTAGTGGTGAGGCTAATCAAAAAATGTATGACGTCTTATACTCCCTCCGCTTTTTTTTAACTGTCACATTTGTTGTCAAGGTTCATCCAAAAAGTGATTAATCTTAAGCTAAAAAATGATCAGATTCATCCAAATATTATATCAAATGTGACAGTTAAAAAAAAACAGAGGGAGTATTTTGAAACGGGTGTAGTATAACTTATGAATTATTTATTACTCTTATATATTTCTTACCACTATAAATTCAACTACTTACATTACTTAAAATTATTGCATTTATAATTATCAAAGTATACTTTAGTCATTTTTTTAAAAAATTTATGACACTCATCCTCTTTTATAATATGAAAAATTCTACAATAACTCATATTTTGAAACAGAAAGAGTATGTACTACGTTATGTGTTAAAAAATGCAACAATTTAATGTTTCAATTCTAAAAAAGCATTTAACTATAAATAATACAATAGTTATAAAATAACGTTCTATCGATATTCTAAAAGATCTTATGTTAGAAGACAAACCAGAAACCAAAATACCTAGGACGAACATAGTAACTTTATTATGTTCGGATCTTTATATTATTTACACCGTAAAACACATGTATTTTTAATGTAAATAATATTTACACCGTAATCACCTATATTTATACATTATAACACTTATACTTTACATTAAAAAAAAGGCGAAATGATTTATTTTTGAAGGATTACAAAAAAGTAGGTATACATGAAGATGTGATGTGATTTCGCCAACCTAACCAGGGACCAAGCTATGGAAGTCTACAATCAATATTTATTAAAAAAAAACAAATTGCGTACCCTAAAAAATTAAAAAATTAAAAAAAATGCGGAAAATTCAAATAATTCAGTACGTGAGCAATTATTGTATATACACTATAAATAAACATTTAATCATTTTAGTAAACGACAGAAATTTATTTTTGTTTTTATTTTTTTAACGCCGTTCAAATCTCAAGGACCAATAACTTCCCCCAACCCATTGGAAATACTTGTGTGCTGAGGGATTTTGAAGTGAAGTGACGGGTGAAACGATCAGAACCACACAGTTTAAAGACAAAATGAAAGTGTGTGGTGTGTGTGTCTCCACACGTGTCTCCGCACCGTGTGAAGACACCACACAAAAACCACCCCCAACCCATAGCCTACGTACAGGACGGCTCCATTAATAAGAAAATGGGACACCTTCAAAAAAAAAGATTGGAAAAGAAAAAGATTTCTATGTATTTTTTTTAACTTTGTGAAAATTTTATCCACTAATAATCTGTTAATTTTTTTAAATATTGACCTTTCATCAGTATATGTATTTGGATATTTATAATACGATGTCCTTTTTTATATCTGTCCCGTATCACAAATGTCTTGCAGCCGTTTTGAATTGCAATTTGCATTTTCACAAAAAAAACTTTGTGTCTCTATATATTCAAGGGTTTTACACCGCACCAGACATACCTGTGGTATAACGTAAAGTTACAACATACACATCTAACATGACACAAATTTGTTGCGTTCGTTTCACCATCATGCACTTGTGACACAGCCGTCGAAAATGATACTTGGAAAAATCCATAATGAAGAAAATACTATATGTAATGTTCCACATCGGTAAAGGTAAAGTCTTGCTCATCTTCATATAAGTGTGAGACATAAATGTCTTGTCAACTCGGGTTAGCCCTTTTAAACCGAGCGAGGACTACGGTCTAAGCAGTTGACCGGATATTTATGACTCGTTTAGCGCTACCGGGCCAGAGTGTGGAGGCGTTACAGAATAGTATTCAGAGTCGACTATCATACGGAATTAAGTGCCACACCGTGAGAGGCGGTGGGGGCCCACCTCTAGAATCCTATAGTAGGGACGAACTGGGACAAATCCACTCGGACAAGTCTTGGCCGTCCTGGCGAGGACGTCAGTCCCTTATAAGGGGGGAGGATGTAATGTCCCATATCGGTAAAGTAAAGTTTAGCTCACCCTCATATAAGTGTGAGACATAAATGTCTTGTCAACTCAGGTTAGCTCTTTTAAACCGAGCGAGGACGATGGTCAGCGATTGACCGGACATTTACGACTCATTTAAATATTATCGGGGCCAGAGTGCAGGGGCGTTAATTACAAGCTTCTTGCCAAGATTTGTCACAGACTTGTCTATACCAAATGATTCTAGAGGTGGTCCACAACGTCTATCACGGTGTGACACTTAGTTCCGTCGGATAGTCGGATTTGATACCAATTGTAACGCCCCAAACCTCGAGGTGGCCCACACCGCCTCTCACGGAGTGACGTTATTTAGTTTCGTCGGGTAGTCGGCTATGATACCAATTGTAACGCCCCCAAACCCCAGGTATGGAAGCGATAAGTAAGCCAGAAAAGATCCGATTAACTACTTAGAATGTCGTGATCGCTTGGTTAACTACTTAGGATGTAAAAGCTTGTTATTTCATTCGTTGTGTCACGACAGTTGTCATAGTAGTAACGTTTCCTTATAATCAATTATAGGCATTACTCATTATGAACCGCTGGCAATTGTGTAATGTAAGTTTGTAGTGTAGTGAGTATAATAATACAAGCTTCTCTTTAAAAAGGAAAAAGAGAGAAAAAAGAAATTTGTTCAGACAACCAGTCCATTAGTCCAAAAGATCCGGTAAGATTTTTCAAAATTATGTCCAAAATGTGGACTAAAATAATCATATCAAACACGAGATCTAATAACTTAATCAAGGACAGACAGATCTACGTACAAAACACTTGCTGATCTAATAAATGAATTTTCTGAGTAATATTTGCTTTTGCCAACCATGCATCACCATGTGTTCATGGGCGGATCTATATGGAGTTTCATGGAGAGGGCATGTGAATCCGGATCGTCTCCTGTGAAATTCTTCTCGTGATTCCTAACGTCATTTTTCAGAAATCACATAAATCGGTTGAAACAAATGCAAAAAGGAGAGTTTTTAAGCAAGCAAGCACTGACTACATTATATTTTCAACAAAACCGTCCAAAAATATGACAGTATTATCGTTATGCCACTTCACGGTGGGGATCACATGGGAGTCTTCACAATAAAGGATCCGGACTCGGGGGCATCTGTGCCACATTGAGTTTTTAATTTATTTTAAACGATGTTGTTTTAATGTTAAAATGAATAATAAACATTTGTGTCATTAATGGGAAGTTCTTATGACGGGAAATTTACTACGTGGGAATCCTCGTATGATGACACTTCATATAGAATTCCCATATAAAATTTAATTTCCGTCATCATCAATCTCATTAATTTTCTTCGATGCCTACACTGGATCTAGAATACTCTGAATCAGTTTTAAGTTTTGACCAAAGTTTAAAGCGAAATCGAATCTGAAGCTTCATTTTAACGGAAAATAAGTAATTTAAATTCGTAAAACAGTAGTATGGTTTAATTTCAAATATGATATTGTATCTCACTATTGTTTACTTTTTTACACTCATATTTGGCTTGTTCTAACTTTTCAATATAAAAATAGTTTGGCTTGTAAAAGTTTTGTTAACCATCGCTATATAACATCAATATGTTAGCCATTTTTCCACACATAATATGAATGTGTACAAGTTTTAAATTAATAAAGGGAACATTTTTTCACACAGCAAATTATTCTGACCCAATTCAAGTCAGAAAACGATCATTATTCTGATTCAATTAGAGTCAGAATTTTAAATGTTTTTCACACTCCATACCGATCAAAAAGACTTTCTGACTAAATTGAGTCAAGAAAACCTTTAATATTCTCATGCGAAATTTGGTGAATCAACGAAGAAGAAATTATTCGACTCAATTGAAAGTCGTAAAACGATGATTATTCGATTTAATTCGGCATGAACTTTGAATGTTTTAAATACTAATACAGGTCGGAAAACTTTCGACAAAATTGAATCAAAATACTTTTAACATTCGTCATCGAAATTGATCGAGAATCAACAAGTCTTGAAAAAAACAAACTTGAAGGGTAAAAATGGAAAATAAAATGTTATGCATTAAGATTTTTATTTGCGTGAAAAGACATTCTCTTAATTAATCCATTTTATTACTAATGCTATTTGTATTTTATTGCTAATGATATTTTTTAAATATATTTAGTAGGGTACACTGCTGACGAATTGCAACCAAATATTCGTTCAACTTTAGTGGCCATATATAATTGTTTATACGAGGATACCTGACGTATTCAAGAATTTTTTATATATATATATATATATATATATATATATATATATATATATATATAACTCTTACTGGTATTTAAATTAGAATTATGTTCTCAATTTTTTTTGGGGAATGAGGAGAAGGACAGAAATATTTCATGATTGAGTAGAAGGGACAGTTTTGAAAGCTTTTGTGACAAAGACAAAACTATTTATTATTTGTCGAAATTCACTTGTGTTGAAATTGCTTCATTTAAATTATTGCCGAAATTCAACGTTTAAATTCACTAATTTTCAAAATTCATTGTCGAGATTCATTTGATTTTCGGGATTCATTGTCAAAATTCATTTGTCGAAATTCATTTGATTTTGGGATTCACTAGGAAGATTCATTGATTTTAGGGATTATTTGTTTGTCATCGCATTTATAAAATTATGCAATGGTTGTCTTCTCCCTATAAAAATATGTAGTTGTCTCCATTCTTAAAAATATTTCAGATTATTATCATTATCCCTAATTTTCCATTTTTTTTTACCGGTATGAATCGCATTAGATTTGATATAAATACAGAACATCCATTCACAAATTATACGTTATTCTAACCCAATATAATTTAGAAAGTGATTGACTATTAACCCAATATGATTCAAAAAGTCACAGTTTGGGAAACTTTCCCAAACTCATAATGTAATTTCTGTCGCTATTACGGATTTGTCTTAATAAAAAGTTTGTTTTACTCAAAAAAAAAAAAAAATTTCAAAAAGTTATTGACTATGCTGAGTTAATTTGAATGCATGAGATGTTTAGTGTTTTTTAGACTCAATACATTTCACAACACATTTCTTACATGAGTAATGACAGATCTGTGTGATTTGTGATCTGACGAATGACATGGTGGTGATCTCAGAATATTGATTGTGTTAGATTTACATATTATCAATTTAACTCATTATTTTTTTTATTTTATTTTTTTTATTTTATTTTTTTTTTTAGAAAAATTTTATTAGAAAAAAGACGAAATAAAAAGCTACAAAGTTCAGATCTGCCATATCCCGGCCCGCTTCAGGTTTGCGTGATAGAGTGCATGCGTGGCACTCCTTAAACCCTATATGCAAGCAAACCAGGTGTAGGAAAATCCACCACATAGGGAAAAGTACTCATTCTATGCACCCCAAAAATCCCTATCCTATCAGTAGTTACATCAGTGGAATTCATAATAAAGTGAAAGATGCTGCAGAGTGTGGTCTGCCCATGATCCTTTAGCAGCCTCCTGTGGTTTATCTTGATCCAAAGCAGCGTATAACCCGGCCTCTTGAAAATCCGACATGTCCCATCCGTAACGCGGTCAATGAAACTCATACCATAAGCTGTATCAAACACATAAGGTACAGAATGAAGCACCAGAATAAGTATGAGCAGAACATGAAAATGTAAGTGCAACAAAAACACCTGGATTGCACCCCAGCAATGTGGTAGGGTGCGTCCGATGGTTCACATCCCCAAGCCCATTGCCATATGGAAAAGCCATGCGAGCCGCTGCGTGGTGGTGATCATCCGCAACACAAGTATGCCAAGAATAAGGTAAAAAATATACTGAGGCTCCGGACATAAGTAGAGAAAGGAATAAAGACACGAATTGCACCCAAAAAAGATGAAAAGCGTCGATCGATCGATTCTTTGCCGAAAATGGGTGATGGTGGCTCCCGAGTGAGTAGTGACACAACGATATGAAAGCCGGGCCGTGTATATCATCCTCGAATAAAGTCTCGAATATGCGGTGGGGCGTCATTGTGATTGATGAAAACCATATCATTCCCTTCAAGAGGCGGCAAAAGCGTCCGCGACCACTGTTGCATTCCCCTATAGGCATGCGAAATGGTATAGCGAGTGGGCGTAGGATAGTACATATCCGAGTGACAAAGAGACACGGGGCCAACCCCACCACTCGGCTCCAGAGATCATGCGGTAAACATAGAGAGAATCGGTTTCGATATCCATTGGTACGTGTGTGGATGCGCGTCGAAGACCGAGCAGCCAGGGCTTTAATCGCGCATCATCACGTCCCTGTCCAAAAGCAGGCATGGAAAGCCATAATAAATCTTCCAAACAAAGTCCACGAGAATACCACCACCGTAAGCAATGCCATTCCCGACACTCGCCATCAACATTTAATTTGTCAAAGCCCATAGACGGGGCATCCATCTCGAGATAAGTCACTCTCCTCGGCGGGTTCGGTTTGACCTTGAAAGGTTTGAAGAAAAGAGTTCCCGGTCACTCAAAAGCTTTAGCATCCAAATTCTTTCGAAATGCAAGTTGTCTAATAGCCCGCTCAATGCGTATAATAATCTTATTTGCATGGATGGCTGAATTTCGTCATGCCGGCACATATTCCGCTCGGCCAGATACCCCAACAAACAATGACCGGAACAATAAGCCGAAGAAATTTGTAGATGCCAGGAACCGAATTATACCAATATTGAAGCATAGGCACAATCCCTGAAGTAGGGGTAAAACGCAAGCCGAAGTGATTCATGAAGTACTTCCAGACAGAGGCGGCAAAATGGCAATCAATAAAAATATGCCATGAGTCCTCCCGTGAGGGCACGCAAAGCACTTGGAAACAAGAGTTATACCCCATCGCTGAATGTTCGGATCCGTGGGAAGAATGTTATGCAACAACCTCCAGCAGAAGAACGAGATCTTAAGAGGGATAAGATGATTCCAGATAATCTTGTAAATATCACTAGGAGGGTGATGATTACGAATCATGTTCCAAGTAGCCCGAGTAGTGAAACGCCCATCCGGGCTGAGCGTCCAAATAAGCTCATCATCCTCCTCACGCATGAAAGGGATAAGAGTGATCTCGTCCACGATATGACTAGGAAGGTAGAGACGGAGAAGCGGCGTATTCCACTGGTCATCAACCCAGAATTCATTGTGTCACTGGTTGTGCAACAACCGTTGTGTCTCTATCATTACTCTTTCATATATTCAGACTAAAATAAGGACAAAAAAATTATCTACGCCCATTGCCTCATTGGTATATATATATATATACACACACACGCACACACTACCCGTTGGAAAAATTGTTGTCTGATTTCCGTTTATAATAATCTGTTTAACATTTATTATAGAAAGTTTCCTAAATAGAAATGGAAACAAACATGAACAGAATGTATTTAAACAAACATTGTAGACAAAAGAATATTTTTTTATCTTTCGCAACGTATCCCTAGACAATTGTCTGAGACTAACTTTTCGAAGTACTATCGGACACTAAAATTGGGAATCTCTCACAACAAGGTTTGTTGCATCCACAATGGCTCGAAACCGAGACATCTGGCTTAAGCGACCGCAATCACTTCCACTCCGACCAACCTTTGTTGGTAAAAGATATATTTTGTATTCACAGAACTTTCACTTAAACAAAATAAAATACAGAATATAGTAATGCAAAAACTTATTCGACTGAGGCGCGTAGAACGTTATTCCGAAGATAATGCCCGACTATGTGTTCACGGTGATGGAATAAGCAGGGACGGACGCATGATCTCGAGTAAGGGGGCAATAAATATTTTAAAGGCAAGACCTTTAAGAGGGGCAAACTATATGCATAGTATAAATTTTAGTGTATTTTTTTCGGATAAAGGTGTGCAGTTGCCCCCCTTGGTTATATGTAGATCCACCACTGGGCATAAGTCTCCTACGATACAACAGTCACTACATTTTCCTGAATGCCACTTATTCCAACACTCGATTTTAGTAAAACCTCCAACACTACTGACAATGCAGAAATCGTCACGGTTGCGTAGCGGTGCTTGTGTTGTGGATATCTGGCTTGTTTGTGAGTAGTTTGTTTGTATATTAGCCGGAGAGAGGCGGCGGCGAGAGAAGGACGGTGAGATGAGTTTTCTTTTACAGAGCTTTGGCCTGCTTTTTGTGTATTAGAATATATCTGATTAGGTTACACAAGACTTCCTTTTATAGGAAGATTAAACTTAAGGGTGAAGTAAAAGACTGGCGGTGCAGAAGCAGCTTAGTCACTAGTCTTAGTAGCTAAGTAAATACTAAATATCTGACATCAAGTGGGTATAATATCCAGGCGGCGACCCTTTGTGGTTGCCAAGGTCGCCAGCTTCGTCGCCTAGCCTTCGCCCCCTGTTTCTTCTCAAGTCTTGTGCGGCTCCCTTAGAGAGCCTTGTATTTATGATCGCCCACCGGCCCCCTAGCTCTGACGAAGCTCTAGGAAGGGTTGTTGGAGGCGGTCTTGATCTTAATACCTTTTGACGTCGTCATAGATGTAGTCGCAGCTTCCTTGGTGCGGCCCAACTGATGGCGATATAATTTGTATCATCAATGGCCCCCTACTCCATATCTTGGTCATTTTTCGTGAAGATATCGAGTGTGGAGTAGTGAGATCTTGGACGATGTATGTGCGACCTTGTCGTCTGATGCGACTTGTTCACTAAGGGCCGTGCTTTTAAAGCAAGCGGCGCCGAAGTAACTCTGGGCTGTTTTGCGACCTTGTAAATCGATGCGACTTGTTCACTAAGGGCCGTGCTTTTAAAGCAAGCGGCCTTCGAAGTAACTCTGGCCTGTTTTTGCGACCTTGTCGTCCGTGAGGCCATCCGTTTAAGCTTCAATGGGGCAGTTAGTCAGATCATGGCTGACGTCGGCCCCCTTGATAACTGCAATTACGTGGGTAGTAACGCCCTAGGCAACTGCCCAAGCAGGCACGTGGGCATTGATTGGCCTCCATAATGATTGCGGTTTTCGAATTTGGTAATTTGAATCGACCGCTCAAACCCCAACCGTTGGATGGATCAACTCCCAGCCCCACGATCACAACTTGCTTGCCTATATAAGGCTGGCCTCCTCCACACTTCCTCACTTTTCACTCCTCTATTTTCCCACAATTTTTCCTCTGGCTCTCTCCTCTTTCTGGGATTAGCAAAGGCTTCCGGCGAAGGCTAGTAGTGAGGTTTGACGGTGGTTGAAGTGGGCTTTGAGGTTTTCCGGCAGGAGATTGAAGATTCCGACGTGCTACTTAGGCTGCTCCTCCTATCTTTTTCCAGAAAAACAGGTAAATTCTTCCCCCTTATCCCTTTTTCTTTGTTTTTCCGTTTGTTTTTTTTGAGCCTTTTCATGGTATTTGATCCACTGTTTGGGGCAATGTGTTTCGATGTAAGATGTTTTTTGAGAAAAGTTTGAGGTTTTTGGGTTAGTGCTCTTATTGTGGGGGTGGTTCTTTCTGGAAAAAAGGTAGAGGGGGATAATCTGGCGTTCCGGCCCAGAAACCCCCACTTATTATGGTAGCTTTGGAGTTTGTATTTCCGCTACGGCAATTTACTTCCCATTTCTTACAGTAAAAGCGGAGGGGGAGGCGTCGAGATGGGTGCGCATTACCTTCTGGTTTAATTCCTATTATCCAGTGCGAAAGCTCCACCTTTTCCTCTTGTTTTTGCGGGATGTCGGCGAGAGTATTCTGCGAGGCGATTCGGCGAGGAGCGGGAGGCTTATGATTATGCTCATGAGGAAGAGGGTGATGACCCCTCTAGTCCTGAAAAGTCCGCCGGGGGCGACCTTCTTGAAGAGATAACCGGCGCGGAGGCCGCCATTCGAACAAGCAACGATCCTTTTGACCTAGATTCTCTGTTCCCTGACCCCGCCCCACGACGCAAGAAAAGCCGTAAGAAAATGGTACGAGCTCAAGGGGCAAGCACCAGCGAGGCCGGTGAAAGAGGGATGTCTGACGTTGAAGAACAGGCCTCCGATCCTAGTCCCAGTGGCACCGCTGATCATAACGAGGCATATATTGAGGACGCCGCTCTTCATGAGCTGATGGGGTCGAGTGAGGACGAGAATGCCCCCCTGCCTCGCCAAATTGTTTGGGAGCTCCCTAAAAAACCAAAGAGGAAGAGGGATCCCAAAATCACTGTCGGGGAGGCCGCTGCTAAAGCAAAGAAACCCGCGCCCAATAATCCCGAGGCGATGAGAGAGTTAACTATCCTGGCGGAGTATGAGAAGGCGTTGGAGAAGAAGTGGGCACAGCTTTGTGACAGCGACGATATTAACCGATATATCTGTCGTCGATTTAAAATTGACACAAGTGTGTACTGATTTTCCCTGCTTGATTATTCGAAGGAGGGGGACAAGTTTAAACCTGGGGACCGCCAGGATTACGTGTGCGCCCGCCGCTCAGACGATACCTTAATTCTGCACTTTGATCATTTTTATGCGGGCTCCGACCTCCATTCGACCCTTTCTTTGTGAGAATTTGCGAGCTGATGGGAGCTCTTCCCTCCGACGAGCCTCCTATAACAGAACGGCGTCTTGTCAAAGGGCTCATGACTCTCATTCTATCTGATGGGGTCGAGGCCTCTTTGAGGAACGTTGCTTGGGTCGATCTTCTTGATCTGGCTCTTCCGTTCGCGCGTTTGGCTGGCCTCGCGGGCCTGGGTAAAGCGAGGCCGTTGGTTGCCATGGTCCCTGAGGAGAGCGATCCTGATTGGATAGGGGATTGCCATATAGGCCAATGCTTTCCGTCTGAGTGTCCCGTATGTGGAGGCGACCCGGAAAGAAGACCGCCCTGTAAATTTCCTTGCGTTTATTTGATTTTTTAAGAGTTTCAAGATGTTATATTCTTTCATGCGTTGTCCTCTTTCTTTTGAATCCGTTTTTCACGAACCCTTTCTGCAGGTATGGACGCTACTGAACGCCGAGCTCAAAGGAAGAGGCTCGCTGAGGAGGAGGCTAAGACCCGGCAAGCGACCTTGAAACAAGTCCTTGGGAAAGTTCCCCGCACTGTGGACGCCACTATTATTGACGAGGCGTATGATCCTACGAAGATCGCTGCGGCGCCCCCAGGTGCGAGCTCTAGTCAGACCATTACCCAGAAAAGGTCGCAGGTTGATGAACCCACAAAAGAGAGCCAGGGCCAGAAACGACCAAGTGTCGAGAAGACCAAAACTGCTGATAAGGGCTCTGTACGGCCCGAGGCATATTGTTGAGGAGGTCACGAGGAGGTGGAGCCCCGCGCCGTGCGGGACAACGCCCGTGGTTACAAGGGAAGGAGGTGGTGTCATTTGGACCCCAATTTCACCCAAAGCCTTGACTGAACAAAGCGAGCCGGATAAGAGGCCATTCCGATGTTATCCCCTTGGGTCGCTTTGACATGGGATTCGCGCCACGGGGTTCAAGCGGAGATCGGGAGGGCATCACATCTCGCGTCGTGATTCAAGATGGCGCCCGACGGCGATGAGGTCGCCGAACTCAAAGATCTTCAGAGGCCAATTTGGAATCATTTGCCTCAATGGTAGTTTTTTGTTTATCTTGTATTTTTCCTTCCTTTCGTATTTTGCGTTTTCCTCGGGCTTATAATTCCCTGCCGACAGGACTCGCATAAACAAGGTGATTCAGGCCGCAGAGAGGCGCAAAGTGAGCTTAAGAAAGTAGCGGCGCTCTTGGAGCCTCGGAGAAAGCCAGTCGCACGAAAACAAAGGCTCATAGCGGTGGCGAGGTTGAGCGGATGAAGAAACTTATGGCGGAGAGCGCTAGGCTGGATCTGAGCTGCGAGAAGAAGGTGGAAGCCCACGAAGAAAAGCCCGCATTCTCTTTGAAGGGTTAGTGGCGCAGCGTGAGGGAGGTCGCAAGCTTAAAGAGAAACGGGCTGCTGCTGAGAAGGCGCGAGAGATGGCGGGTCCAGCAGCTGTGGAAGCCTTTAAGCTTTCTGATGAGTTCGGCGACTATCAGGAGGCTAGCTTCGACCAAGATTTTAATCACCTCGCTCGTTGTCTTTGGGCTTATCATGGCCGGGAGAGCATTACCTTTGAGGAAATACCCCGTTGGGTTAACATGTCCCAGCGATCTCCCGACCTGTTGGCCATTCACCCGGATATCCCCTACGCAGCAGATCACATTGTCGCCATCCAAACTAATCAGATAGAGCGTGGCGACCCAGTGTGGGATCCTCCTCCAGTCAATCCTGTCAATTTTGCGATCTTGAAGAACCCTCCTGCAAGCGATCAACCCGGTGATGAGTACATTGACACTCCCCCCGGCTCCGTTTAAATGCCTTGTGCCTTTGTTTCGAAACAATTTACATTTCTGCGGCTCTGTAATGATAACTTTGCTTCTGCTTACTTTTTGAACTATTTGGCGTCCTTATTTGATGGTTGTAATAACTTAGTTTATCTTTTACTTACTACATTGACATTGTGGCCGTTTCGGCTTATCTACTGTACTTGTTTCTTTGATTTGTTTCCTGCACTCGTCTTGTATGTGTGCGGCCCCCTTTATTTTGGCGAGATTTGTGGAGGTCGCGAAAATAACTAAGGCTGACGAACTGATAGATGGTTGAGAAATTCCTATTGCGCGTTTAAAATTTTCCCATATAACTTGTCATTGCGGACTTGTTGCAAATAATGACGGTCTATATTTTGCAAAGCTGTGTTGCTGCGGCCCCCTAAGTTGTAGGCGGAGTGGATGTTCGCTTGAAACTTAGGAGCTGAGTTGATTTGGTGAATTAGCCTTTCTCATCGTATCGTGTTTGCCGGGAATCCGAGGATACGGATTGATTTGTGACTCTCTTTGGCGGTGTATGTGTGTTCAAAAGCGGCCTAAAATCTCGGGCTAGTAAGCGTGTGCATAAATATAGCCTAGAATCGTAGGCGGATGACCGATAGGCATTAAATGCGCCCTTTGAATTTCAAATTTCAGATACACCGCGTTATGCCTGGCCGTAGGATCTGATTGATCGTGACCGTTCTCTCTGCTGACCTTTGTTATAAAAAGGGGGAGGTAGGCTAACCTCATTCTCATTCTCTTTTTTCTTGCATAAATTTTTGTTGTGAGAACCATGTCTCTTCCATCTGGAGAGGGTAGAGTGCGAGTTTCTAAAGCCCGTCCTACTCGTGATGTATCCCCTTTTTCTTTATTGCCTCTGACGTTGCTAAAGATCATTTCTGGCGCTATTTTGAATGGGTTGAGCCTGCGAAGGTGAGGGGTTTAAATCAGAGCAAGGTTGAGGGTGATGGCTCTCTTCTGTAGCGTCACGTTTCTCTGGGTGGGCGATTTTTTGTTGCACCACCCTCATCAATACTTCCCAATCTTACAATGGTGAGGAGTTCTATTCCATTTTGTCTAAGAAAGTTTGCATCCGGAAGGATCGCTAGGTTTGTATTACCCTTCGTGGCGTCGCGGTTGTTTTTACTCTAGAAGCTATTAATGGTGCCCTAGGTATACCTGCTATCGATCCCTCATCCCATTATGAGCTCGCTTGGAACCTTGCCGATGAGTCAAGTAGACAAACTCGCTTACGATGAGCCCTCCGCGAGCTTTTTCCGATTATGAGCGGCCTCGTGTACTGGGACCTACGTCCGATCTTTCTCGCAGCAATCGTGAGTGGAAAAAGTTCATCAACACACGCGCCCTTTTGTCTACAGATAGCGAGGCTGTTAATGAGGCCGAAGCTTTGCTTTTGTACGCTATTCGCGATCATCATGTTGACATTGATTGGGGGATCTTGATTCACCGTGAAGCGGTTAATTTTGCGGTTTCTATGGACCGAAATCGTCGCTTCTCTTTTGCTTCACTAATAACTAAGCTATGCAGCTTAGCGAGGGTGCCGAAACACTCACTGGATCGTTATAGGTACACTCATTAGGCAGAGTGTACTATTATTATTATTATTTTTTGCTGACGGCCCCATTTATTTGCTGGAAGCAATTGTACTCCTTTTGTTTTGAATGAAGATTTTCTTTTGTTGATTTCATTTCCCGTATGCTTTGTTTGTATGTAGCAGACGCACGCTCTACATGTAATATTTTTTCAGATTATCGGCATGCCAAGGTCGGTTGTATTCGCGACCTTGGTTATCACTTAGCACGTAGGTACATTTCTTGACTATTCGAGCGATCCTCACGGGGCCTTCCCAGTTTTCCGATAGTTTCCCTTTCTTGGCCTCGTGGCCCGTGGCTTGTCTTTTCCGTAAAACATAATCTCCAACGGCGGAAGTGATGACGCGATGAACGTGCTTGTCGTGATGGCGTTTGGCGACTGTTTACAATTGAGCAAGCGTCCATATGATTCGATCCGCCGTTCTTCCGCTAAATCGAGATCGAGCTTTCTTTTATTGGGTTATCTATTTTATTTGAAATGTGCGACCCTTAAACTTGGTAGGGCCATCTCCACCGGAGCCATAGCTTCGGATCCGTAGGTTAAGGCAAAGGGAGTTTCCCCTGTAGTTGTTTTCCGCGACGTTCTAAGTGCCCATAAAGCCGCGGGGAGGTGATCAGGCCATTTGCCCGCTTTTTCGCCCAAACTCTTCTTCAGCACGCTGAGTACTTGTTTGTTTGCGTTCTCAGCCTGGCCATTTCCCTGCGGATAGCATACTGACGATTGCCAATGTTTGACATTGTTCTCCTCGTAGAATGTGTCGAACTCCTCCCTGAATTGAGGTCCGTGATCTGACACTATTACTCTAGGGACGCCGAATATGGTCCATACTTGGTCAAGCAGAAAATAGGTTATATCCTTGGTACTGATTTTTACCAAGGCTTTGGCTTCAATCCACTTGGTGAAGTAGTCCACGGCGACCACCACATACTCGCATCCTGAGCGGCCCTTTTTTAATGGCCCGATGAGGTCGATGGCCCACATGTCGAAGGGCCACGCGGCTACGACAATGCTTTGTTCAACTGATGGTAGCCTGGGGATATCCGCGAATTTTTGACATACGTCGCATGCCTTAGTATATTCCTTGGCGTCCTCCGCGAGTTTCGGCCAGTAATATCCTGCCAATAAGACTTTCTGAGCGAGGATGCGGCTAGCTGGATGGCCGCCACATATCCCTTCATGCAGTTCTATGAGGATTCCATCGACCTCTTCAGGTTGTACGCATCTCAGCAATGGTTTAGAGAATGACCGTCGGTATAAGACATTGTTTAAGATAGTGTACCTGGCGGCTCTTTTGACCAGGGCTCTGGCCTCGTTTGGCTCCTCTGGGATCTTTCCAGAGTCGATGTATTCCCTTATTACGTCAATCCAACATGGGTTGATGTATTGTAAGTCCATTACCTCGACCCTGTCGATGGCGGGCCCGGACAGATACCTACCATAATCGATGGGTTGCTCATCTCGTCATTGCTGGTCAGCTTGGATAGATAATCAGCTCTGTGATTGTCGTCCCGGGGGATGTTGGTAAACTTGCAGTACTTGAAGCTGCTTTCAAGACTTTTGGCGAGATTAATATATTTTTGCAAACTTTCGCAGTGGATGCCGAACGACCCGGTCACTTGATTGACAACCAACTGGGAGTCGCAAAAGACCTGCACATTTTTGACTTTCATAGCTTTTGCGAGCTCTAGTCCCGCGATGACTGCCTCGTACTCTGCCTGGTTGTTTGACGCAGTGAAGTTAAATCTCAGGGCTTTCTCAATTTCTTCTGAAGTTCCAGGCTCGAGTAAAATGATCCCCGCACCACAACCTTTGAGGTTGGCGGCGCCATCGACATAGAGTAGCCAACAGTGACTTGGCCGCTAAGGCTCGTCCGCTGTGGTAATACTGTCGGGGATAGGTATGGCATTGGTTTGTTGCTGGATATCCTCATTGAAGCTTGTTTCGGCGATGAAATCGGGCAATGCTCGAGCTTTGATGGCCTTTCGAGGTTCGTACCGGATATCGAATTCGGTGAGCTCGATGGCCCAGCGTAGCAAATGATGTATGATAAAAATATAACCATATTATATGACATTTTATATCGTATTTACGATAATATCATATAAATTCTATAAAAATATATCTAAAAACACATAAAAATCGAAATCATTATAAATAGATATATCGTTATAATTTTAGTAAAACTTATGGTTTTTATGATCAAAATTACTGTGGCTCGTGTTTTTGACTGTTTCAGGGTACGTGTGATGGAAAACTGAAGAATTAAAACCGAAACAGTAAGAAACGGAAGAAAGATATTTTTCAAGATCCGGCCCGAACCGAAAAAACCCGGCCCGAGCCGGAATCTCTACCACCAAAGACATGGGGATTTGTCGGGAGAGAATCTCCATCTGTAGCACCGGCCCCGCTGCCTTGTACTCCACTCTATAAATACTCCTCATTTGCAGAGTGTTGGAGTTGTACCAATATATATATCACTTATATATATATATATATATATATATATATATATATATATATATATATATATATATATATATATATATATATTATCTTAATCTAGTTTGTAGTTCAGTAAATACCGTAAACGACACACTCTGTCGAAATAATAATGTAGTATAAGTATCGTTGTAGTACTTAGAAGGTTTATCAAGGCTCGTTGTTGCTAAAGGAGTTGTCATTTCCGGAGAATACTGGCTCTCGACGCTACAATTGTAATCAGTAACTTTTAATGTATTTATGTTTGTTTGTTGTTATTCGTATCTATATATTAGTTATAATGATATTAGGCTAAACTCATATCTTGCCAATATATGAAATTGAATTAGTTTATCTTTTTAGGAAATAGATGATGACTATGTTAAAATTGAATTAAAATCGATTATAATGAATCTTTTTCTATTTTGCAACGTATTGATAATATTCAGATTAGCGTAATTAACCAAGATGAATCGTAACATATAACCTAATGATGAACCGACCGGAGAAGTTAAGATATGAGATAAAGGATAGAAAAACCGGAGGTAAAATTGGCGAGTGAAAGCGTGACAACGGAATCCGATTTCCTACCCGGGGGCCGATTTGTCTTGGGAAAGATGAATCTTATTAAATTTGTGTTCAAGATCATAATAATGTTAAAATCAACGGTTTAATTGAAACTAACACCGGAAAGTTAAATCGATCCGCCTGACAACCGGAGCCTTTTGAATAACATCGGCCGTCTGACAAATGGAATAACCTCTTTTATCCGGGGTAGATTTGTACTCGGTACCTGTTCAGACTAACTGAGATTAGCATGGGGCAGTTGTCTAAAATAAGGAAAGATCGAGCACATCTACGCTCGTGACATATGACAATTTCATACGCTCGTGTGAGGAGGAGTTGTCTAGCTTAGGAATACACCGATTCATATATAATTGATTCACCTTAAAATAAGGAAAGATCGAGCACATCTATTTCTACTAAAAAGAGATACTAATTCAGTGACATATTCTTGGCTAGTATTTAATAATATTACTAGTATTTATATATTGTATTGGTACCTATATATATTTATATCTATATATATATTTGTATTTTGCTTATATATATATTTATGTATCTATATATATATACATCTTAGTTTTATGCATTTATTTTCTTGTTTTAAGGTTACTAAATAGAAAAAAAGAAAAATTGTGACTTAGATTGAGATAATAATGACTTCTTGGTGTTTAGCCACACTTTGAATTACCATACGTTTCCTCGAGGATTCGACACACGACTCACCATACTAGCACTCTGATTTGACCCGATACAATGCTGTCGGTTAAGGGTGGAATAGCACTAGAAAAGGCCACGTCAAAGAAGCGACTGATAAGTCCGGTTTGTGGAGGATCTGCCGTAAGTGGCGGCGTCGATAGTACTATGATTGAATGCGATGAAAAGTAAGCCCTTAATTTTGGGCGGCGATAACAACTTGATGAGGCTAACTTCTCGATATTAAAATAACGATTCTCTTGGGCTTAGAGCCTTAGAAACATAATAAGCGAGTTTTCGAGGTACCCTCTTCTTTGATAAGTCTTTGCAATGATAGCCTATCTCGAGGCGACCCGGATATAATAGCAAGGCGTTGTCGACCTTTGGACTAGTAAGCGAGGCGGGGGCTTGCAGGTAGGCCTTGAGCTCTTGAAAGCACGAGAGCATTCCTTTGTCCATAAAAGGTCTTATTTCCCTTTAGGATTTTGAAGAAGAGCAAGCTTTTCTCGGCGGATTTTGAAATAAACCTTCCCAGGGCTATCACTCTTCCATTCAGCCTTTGTATCTCCTTAACGTTGGTTGGCTCGCTCATATTTATTAGTGCTTCGATTTTTTCTGGGTTTGCCTCGATCCCCCTCTGACTAACCATGAAGCCCAAAAATTTCCCCGCCTGGACCCCAAAAGTGCATTTTGCGGGGTTTAACTTCATCGAGTGACTTTTACGTTTGCAAAGGTCTCGCGAAGGTCCACCAAATGATCTGGCGACTTGATTTCACGACCATATCGTCGATGTAAGCCTCCATGTTTTACGCCTATTTGTGTACTAAAAACTTTGTTCACCATCCTTTGATAGGTTGAACCTGCGTTCTTTAGACCAAACGGCATCATCTCGTAGTAATATAGTCCACCGGCGGCCCTGAAGGCCGTTAGCTCCTTGTCTTCATCAGCCATCTTGACCTGGTGGTAGCCTGAATAAGCGTCGAGAAAACTCAGCGTTTCAAAACCTGCGATCCCATCGACCATTTTGTCAATTCGGGGCAGCGCGTAAGGATCCTTGGGGCAAGCTTTGTTTAGGTCGGTGAAGTCGACGCACATCCACCACTTGCCATTATGCTTTTTTACCATTACCACGTTTGCCAACCAGGTAGGGTATTGCAGCTCTTTGATAATGCCAGCCGTTGAAAGCTTTCCGACCTCATTCTTTATTGCGACCTCCTTTCTGGAGAGAATTGGCGCGCTCTTTGTTGGATCGGCCTGAAGTTGGGATCGACACTTAGATGGTGCAAAGCGATCTCCGACTCCACTCCCCCATATATCATCACTTCCCGCGGCGGCGTCCAAGTTTGCTTTCAGAAGCTCGATCAGGTCCTCCCTTTCTTTCTCGTTGGCCTGCGATCCTACCTTGACTTTCTGATCAGGGTGCTCGTCATTTATAATGACCTCGACCAGCTCATCCTCGGCGATGAAGTCCGGCTCGTCACGGATCTGTAACGTTTCAACCTCTACTGTTTCTTCTGCAACCTCCTTGACCGTGGCGATCTGATCTGTGGTCATATTAAAACCCTCTACTTTGGGTCGCTTGGATTCGACTCTATTCTTGGTCATGTATTCGAGGAAAAATCCGGGTCGGCTTTTGGCGACCCCAATTTCGTCCCCTATGTTGAATTTGACCCTTTGGTGAGGAACATACGCCACCATTTGAAATTTTCTCATAGCTGGGATCCCCAAAATCATGTTGTAGTACGATGGGAGATCGATAACTAGGAAAATGACCACCTCAGTTCGACAGGGTTCGTAATCGCCAAGGATCGATCTTTGAGGTCGATGGTGCCTTTGACCCGTACCGTATCATTGGTAAAGCCCTCGAGCACCCCGAGGTAAGGTTTCAACTTGGCCTCTCCAAATCCAATTTGTTTTAAACAGTCGAAATAGATGACATCACGGCCAGCCCCAGTGTCGACCATGGGACCTCGAGCACCCCGACTTTGAGGATGAGGGGTATTTCCATAGGACCGTCGACCGTGGTCAGCTCACTTTTAGTGAATAGGATTCCCTTCTCGTTTTCCCCCAACACTATATGCTTTTCAAAGCGCGTATTGATTTGATGTATCGTGATTTGGTGATTGTTCTTTGGGAATATTCCCATGGATAACATGAACTTCCCTCTGATAGACGCGGGGTTGGCGACCCTGTCCGGGACCGGTATTCCCATCTCGTTTATACTTAGTCGCCGGTCCCTCACGGATCAGCCTCTCTATTTCTCGGCTCAATGTGAAGCATTCATCTGTGACGTGACCGTGATCTTTGTGATAGTCACAGTATTTCGATTTATCGCGACCGTCGGGATCGCCCCTCATGGGCTTGGGTTTGTCGAAATATTCCCGAATCTCGAACAGTATCTGGGATGCTTTCGTGTTGAGCGGGGTAAAGTTATACTCGCTGAACTTGTAAGGTTTCTTTACCTCACGATCGCGGCTAGCATCTGCCCCTTTTCCCTCTTGCGATCCTCCGTGCGATCCTCTTTGTGTGAATGTTGCTCTGCTTTGGGTTTGGTTTTCCCAGAGGATGGCGCTTCGCTGACTCCCATCATTCGAGCCCTTTCCAGCATTTCCCTGAGACCCGCTTTGGGGGCGCGAGTTAAGTCTGTCTTCATCGGACCCTTGGCGATCCCTGTGAGAAAACATGTTATAACTGCGTCGTCCGGAATATTTCTTGTCTGATCGTATATTCTGATGAACCGTTCGTAATATTCTTTTCCAGACTCATGCCCTCCCATGCGAACCTCATATAGGTCCTCTATGGTTTTCTTAGGTCTGCTTGCCGATTCAAATTCTCGGCGAATTTTCCGATGAGTCTTCCCAACTTTTAAGCGAGCGCGGGGAAGCCCGCGTATCAGACGCCGCGCCACATCCCGCATGCTACCGACTAAAGCGATGCAAAGCAGCGGACTTGTTTTGAGTTGCTAAGGTGATGCGCCCTGGAAAGCGGTGAGCGATCGTTCGGACAAGAGTTGCCATTGTAGTAATTATAACTGGGGTAGCTAACCTTTTCATTGCTGGCAGATAATGTCTCTGTGATTCTTTTAGCGAGCACGTCGATTCCTGAGACCAGTGCGGCCCTTTCGACTGGCCTTGATTTTTTTAACTCCGCGAGCTCATTTTTCATTATTTCCATTTGTTCTGCCAAGGCAGAGTCGAACCTGGGTCGCGGCGGTGCACGCTATCGACCCGTTCTCGCTGTGCTCTGATTCCCCATAGTCTTGCGATCCCTCCTGGCGAGCTCTTTTCTCCCTTATTATTATGCGAGCGTCCTGTGTGCTCCTATCTGGTCGGGGGGGTATTCCTCCTCTAGAAAATTTGAGGCGACTTGGGGCCGAGGCCTTGTCCTTCTCACCCAACCTTCTGAAAGCTGATCATTTTTCGAGTGTCTTCACTCTCTAGTGATCGCGATCTGGGGGTGTTGAGTTTTGCGTGATTTCTCTCCTCAATCCTTTGCGACCAGCGAATGCACACTCTCCTCTATCTCGATTTTTGGATCGACTCTGCGACCTTTGTTTATGTCCGCTGGAGCGATTTCATTCTAGGAGGATTCGGGGTCGTATCGCCATTGGGGCCTGGCCTTTGCTACCAAAGCGAGAATTAGTTAAGTACATAGTTTCAGATACCTTGCATATTCTCTCATTTCCGCAATCTCGGGGTCCTGCGAGGAGCCTGGTCTTATCTCGGGGTCGACTTTTGACTCTGTTGTGACCTTGCTCTCTCTTTGCGAGCCCCATCTAGCAAGCAAAGATTGGCCTCGCTTTGACTTGGCCTTTTGGTTAATGACATTCCGAAGCGTCGCCGGTGATAGGACCCTCGTTGCGACCCTTTCCTTCTGCGGGGAGATTGTCAAGTGTTTCTCCTACTCCCTCTCCACTAGCCTGATGCTGCATGCCCCCCTTTGCAGGGGTTTTGGGTGTTAGATGTCCTTTACTTCCTGTCATTCGTTGTAGAATGACTTTCTAGAGAAAAGTGGTGGCGATTTGCGTGTAATAACCTCGGAAAAGTGTGATTTTTCAGAAGTGTTTCGTTTAGGTGAGGGTTTTTCTGGGTATATGCTTTTGAGGTAGGAAAGATTGTCCTTTGACGGTTCCCCTCTCTGGGGAGAAGGAAGCAAAGGGGGTTTTGAGGGATTTTCTTTGTAAGATTACCTCTTTCTGGAACGCAACTTGGATGAATGAATATAGCCAGACGTTTCTTGAGTGGCAGAGGTGAGATTCCTTCGATCCGCCGCGTGTTGTCACTCTTTGATGATCTTCACGCCTGGAACTGTGAGCAAGTTGTTGCGAGTTCCGATAACGAGCTAATCGACGATGAAGTAAATCACGGTTGCGTAGCGGTGCTTGTCTTTGTGGATATCTGGCTTGTTTGTGAGTAGTTTGTTTGTATATTAGCCGGAGAGAGGCGGCGGCGAGAGAAGGACGGTGAGATGAGTTTTCTTTTACAGAGCTTTGGCCTGCTTTTTGTGTATTAGAATATATCTGACTAGGTTACACAAGACTTCCTTTTATAGGAAGATTAAACTTAAGGGTAAAGTAAAGATGGCGGTCTGCGAAGCAGCTTAGTCACTAGTCTTAGTAGCTAAGTAAATACTAAATATCTGACATCTAGTGGGTATAATATCAAGCGGCGACCCTTTGTGGTTGCCAAGGTCGCCGACTTTCGTCGCTAGCCTTCGCCCCCTGTTTCTTCTCAAGTCTTGTGCGGCTCCCTTAGAGAGCCTTGTATTTATGATCGCCCACCGGCCCATAGCTCTGACGAAGCTCTAGGAAGGGTTGTTGGCGGCGGTCTTGATCTTAATACCTTTTGACGTCGCCATAGATGTTGTCGCAGCTTCCTTGGTACGGCCCAACTGATGGCGATATAATTTGTATCATCAACTACCTACCAACAAATTAATTTAGGGTTTATTGTTAAAAAAGAAAATTTGAACATAGAAATATGCAAAGAGAACAGTGGTATATTTTCTGGGTAAAAATGATATATCTTTATTCCACTGTGATAGTGAAATATTAGATTTGGGGTCAGTTTCATTACAGCAAACAATGAATTTGAGGTTATGAACAGTAGGTTTGTCCTTATCACCCAATTTATATTTTCCATGTCCTAATTTTCATTTTCCTTTTTTTTTGTCATTTTAAACCACTCACACATTAATTTATTCTTTTATTTATATAATGGCGTGCAACGTGAAATAGCGATATTTGTGATCTTGTCAATGTCATAAATGATTAGCGAATACGTTTCACCTACTTCAATTATAGCGTTCAAGGGAAAATGATTGTATCTCACTTCGTAATTTTTTATTTTATTTTTTTTATCTCACTTGTTAATGGTTAATGGAATATTTATAAAAATATAAATAAATGGTTGTGGACTTTTAACCATAGTTATAAAACACCAACACACACGTAACTGATATGGTAAATTGAATTCCATTTACCTAAGTCAATATGTATAAGGGTCCATTTTGTCATATTAAATTTGGCTGGGCGAGTTGGAAATTTAAATATGCTTGGTCCATTTTATCACTTGGTTGATCGATGAGGATTTAATCCATCTTTTACAGCATTACTTATTTCTCGTAATGTGTGAATGCACTTTTTCTTGGTGAGGTCTGCGGTTTCTGTCTGTTTCTTTCTTTATTGATTTGACCCGTTTGGCTCCTGCTCATGTCAATCATAAGGAGAGTTTCCGGCTGTGGGATGCTTTGATCAAAACATTTTCTTGGACCTTGTGGCTTAGAAGAAATGCTATTGTATCTAATGAGAAACTCTGCTCCCCTGACGATATTTTTCAAGCTACACAAATATCTGCTTTCAATTGGATTTGTGTCAGGTCTAGATATCTTGATTACGATTGGCTCAAGTGGAAGTCCAACCCCTTTGATGTTATGGATATTTTATTATCAGCTCAACTCTGTTTTCCCTGTTGTTTGCTTTAGTTTATAACGCTCTTGTGTCTAGTTTGTTGTAGTAGTCTGCTATTGGTCGGTGTGTGCTTTGGATTTGCTTATTGGTGTAATATTCCGATTTTCGGGAAAGGGCAGACGTGTCATTTTGCGAAAAAGAAATATTGGGTTCGGTTTTTTTTATTCGGAGTTTAAGTATTTGATAAATTATATATATATATATATTCCGAGATATATAATTATATATTTAAGGAGGAAAATCTGATTTTTTTTGTGATTAAGGAAAATAATAAGATTTTCTATTATTTTGGGATTTGTTATTTAAGGAAAATAAATCCCCACAACTTTTATAACCTACTAGAAATCAGATTTTTTTCCACCTCCAAATTCACCTTCTGCGTGTAAGAGCAAGGGAATAGGTGAGGAATTTTAAATCGATTCTTAAGGCAAATCTTAACGGTTTTCGGATCAGTCGAGCACCGGAATCGTTGTGAAGAAGGCTTCGTTTTGAAATCAGAAAGTTGGAGTTTTGTTGAGGTATGTTTAAGCCCTAATTCCTGTTCTTCTTCGAGTTTGATGGATTCAAACTCATCAATTCGTAGTTTTTTTTATCGTTTAGAAGCGTGTGATCGAATCTAATCTAAGTTTGGATTTATCACATGTTTTTCTGCAGAAAAGATCAGTGTTTGCTGCTGTTTTTATGAGTTATTGGAGTTGGAATAAGCTTGCTAAAGGTAAGAAGCTCTTCATACATTCTAATTGAGGTTTAGAGTAGATTAGATCATGTTTTGATGCTTATTGTATCAAGTTCTAAGCTTAGATGATGTTTGAAGATTAAGGATGGTTTAGGATCTTTAAAGTTATATTTTTTCTGCTGTTTTTCTGCTATATTTAGTGTACAAGATGTTTGGAATCGAGTAGAGATCGTTAAGAGATGGAAATAAGAGTTTTAGGGCTTTTCTGCGTAGGATGCGTACGCATTGCCCAGCAATGCGCACGCATTCCTGTTACAGGATTGCTTAGGATAGTAGCAGCAGGTTCAATGCGTACGCAATGATCAAACAGAAAGTTTAGAATAGTTTTTGGTCTTGGGATGCGTACGCATTGGGCACAATGCGCACACATTGTTTGAACAAAGAGTTTTCAGCAGGTTTTTAAGCAAGGAATGCGTACACATTCCATAGGGATGCGCACGCATTGCCCTAGTTTTCTATATAATGTTGTTTTAAGCTATGTTTTGAATTTTAAACCTTAATTCATGATTAAATAACATTAATTGAATATGAATAAGCCTCGATTGGACTTCTGATTCGTTCAGTTAAAACACCGAATGTACTCTTAAAGGAAGTTGAAGTTCGGATCCGTCGGAAGGGCATGAAAGGGCTTGTGCTTTGATGAACTAGAGTTCATCAATGTCTGTGTAATTGTTAAGATGTGATGTCTAGCTGTCTAAGTGAGGGAGTAGAGTTGTTAAGGTGAGTTTTATTCTGAAAACACTTAGGTGGTTAGTTAATTCACATTAATAATTACATATGTGTAGATAAAAGCTAAAACGTCATTTATTCTCGGTTAAGCACTCTTTCATATCGGCGATGTCATACGTTCATAAAAGGTGAACAACGCTACTGGCTTTAAACGGCTGAAGGGTAGTGGAGGAAATTCATCGGACGTATACGCATACCGGGGAGATCCCGGAGCTAATCGGTGCTAATCACCGTTAGTTAGCAAGTATATCTTCAGGCTGATGAACGCCATGCGCAGTGTCCTTGAGTAGTGATGTAACACAGATAAGCTAAGTTAGAAACGTTTAGTCATGACGTGTCGATGGGCATGGAATGAACCTTAAATTGAGTCGGTCTCACTAAGATAATTAATTAATAATAAACCCTAATTAAATTGTAGCTTCTACTTCTTACTTTGTACAATGTACTTACCTCAAATGCATGTTTATTTATGTGTTTGGGGGAGAGAAGACGAACAGGTAAATGAAGAGTACGAGGAGGACTTTGATGACGACGTTTGACGACGCCGGAGTTGAAGACCTTGATTGTTGATCATTCATTTCTTTTATTTATTTCCTAGACTTGGATTATTATTGGATTTTGTAGTTTATTTTTTAGCACTTTGAAATTCGTACATTTTGGATTCGTTGGGTTCATTTTCCAATGTAAAAATATTACATTTCCTTCTTTAGTTCTTGATTTCTATTCTTGGTTGTTTGGAAAAAAATTACCCGAGTCTTTTTAGCTTCCGTTTGCTTTCATTTGATACGACGTAGAAGAGGCTTACGTGTAATATTATTTATTTAATATTATGCATGCCGAACGTTTCGATTTCCGGATAAGGACTCGGTGTCCCGGAACGGGGCGTTACAGTTGGTATCAGAGAGAAGCGTCTTTTAGGCTTCCCTTCTTTAAGATAAGCTTTATTTAGACATCTTAGTAACGTTTTGGTTTCTTTGATCATCAGGATGTTGTTCACTAGAACCGGAGTGGGTGTAGAAGCGTCAAGAGTACGTCGTGGAAGTCCGACACTAGTCGTAAGAGGCGGTTTTGTGAGGCAGAATCCTTCACCTCATCCAAGCCCCACTCCACCCCCTCATACTGCAACCCCTACACCAGATTCTCAGAGGAACTTGTCGCCACGACCAATTCGGAACACTACCCCACGATTTCAACCAAGGTACAACAACATTTATGGAGAGCCTGGAGAAGCTCCTATCCGTGTCACTGTGGTAGGAGACATTCCACCTGTCAGTGTACCCCCAGCAACCAGCATTTATCCACCACCAGTGAGCTACCCTCCTCCACCAGTGTCTTCTCACCAGCAGCATCTGACGTTTTACCCTCCTCCAGTAGGTCACACTCCTCGACCTACTATACCTCATCACCACGCTTTGATCACCTGCAAGGCTTCGGTTATCCACCCTACGGTTTCTACCAGCAACAAACTTACCGGCAAGAGATACCCTATGGATACCCTCAAGTTTACCCACAAGCCCCACCAGTTAGACCGTCTTTCGAGCAAGCACCGTCAGTTGACTGGTACACGAGGCTGAGAAGAAACAGAGTTCAAGACTTCTTTGGGAATGTCGAGCATACAAAGGCTGAAGAATGGTTGAGAAGCTTTGAGAAAGCTTGTAGGAACATCAATGTTCCCGAGTCTGAGATGGCACAGTTGGCAGTTGGATTTCTAATGGGTGCAGCTGAAGCTTGGATTGATGCTATACAGAGTAGCAATGGGAAGGTGACAGATTGGGAAGGCTTTAAGGCCATGTTTTATAATGAGTATTTTCCAGCAACAGTGCAGGCAGACATGACAAGTCAGTTTTTGAAGCTTAAGCAGGGTAATTATATGACAGTATCACAGTACACCAACAAGTTTAACGAGTTGGGGAGATTCTACCATGAGTTGATGAAAGTAGAAGAAAGAAAGATGGCTCTTTACAAGGAAGGCTTAGCCTACCAGATACAGTCAGGTATGTTGGGTTTCACAGCTAAGAATATGGCTGAGTTGTTGAATAAAGGCTTGGAAGTTAAGACCTTAAGGAAGAAGGCTATAGTAGTTATTGGGAATAAGAGAAACTTTGGAACAAGCCAGGGTAATAACTAGGGAGCACCGCAACAGAATTTCAAGAAGGCAGATGACCCTACAATGAGTAAACCTCCAACCGGAGCACCACTTTGCCCTAAGTGCAATAGGAATCACTCGGGTGAGTGCCAAGTTCATACAAACGGTTGTTATCTTTGAGGAGATACGGGACATTTTGCTAAGAACTGTCCAACTAAGGGTCCTACAAGTAATCCGAGACAAGGAAGTGGGAAAGGCGGCCCAAGTCGCCCAGTTCGAGTGTTTGCAGTGGATGCTGAGATGGCTGAACCAGACGACAATGTTATATCAGGTACCTTTATTGTTTATTGTAATTTATTAGAGTACTTTATAGCACGATTTAAATCATGTTGTATTGTATTTAAATAAATGAATTCACATCCTAGGTACAATAATATTAGACAACTTAGCAGTTACGGTATTGTTTGATACGGGAGCGTCTAATATTTTTGTGTCAACTAAGGTAGCTAAGAAGCTTAACTTACCAATGGAACCTTTAAGGAACACTTTGGAGATAACAACACCTTTATGAAAAGTGAATAAGGTAACCAAGATGATGCCTCAAGTAGATGTTCGAGTTGGATCTTATCGTTGCAAGAGTGACTTTACGGTTCTAGACTTTTCAGATTTCGATGTGATTCTTGGAATAGATTGGCTATCCGAGAATTTTGTCCACTTGGATTGTCGAGAGAAGAGAGTGACCTTTAAGGTACCCGGGAAATCAGATAAAACTTATCAAGGTAATGTCTACAAACCGAGTAAGAAGCGTTACTCTATAATTTCAGCGGTTAAGGCTATAAGAGCTTGTCAGAAAGGTTGTGAAGGCTACTTGTTGTACGCAGTTGATGTGGAGCAAGTAAAGCCTGAATTAGAAGAGACCTCTGTAGTAAATGAGTATCTTGAAGTGTTTCCAGAGAAGTTACCGGGAAACATGCCGGACAGAGAGATTGAATTTGAGATCAACTTCATACCAGGAGCGGCACCAGTTGCTAAGGCACCCTATAGAATGGCACCGGCTGAATTAAAGGAGTTGAAAGCTCAGCTTAAGGATATGCTTGAGAGGAACATAATTCAGCCTAGTACTTCGCCTTGGGGATCCCCAGTGTTGTTTGTCAAGAAGAAAGATGGTAGCATGAGGATGTGCATAGATTACAGAGCGTTGAACAATCTTACCATCAAGAATAAGTACCTTTTGCCAAGGATTGATGATATGTTTAATCAATTGCAAGGCAAGAGAGTGTTCTCTAAGATTGATCTTAGGTCAGGGTATCAACAGTTGAAGATCAAGGTAGCAGATATACCGAAGACGGCTTTTAGTACGAGGTATGGACATTATGAGTTCTTAGCCATGCCTTTTGGACTCACTAATGCTCCATCTGCATTTATGGATTTAATACAGCGTGTTTTCATGCCATACTTGGATAAGTTTGTGATAGTGTTCATAGATGACATTCTAGTGTACTCTAAGGATGAGAAAGAACATGAAGAACACTTAAGAATAGTGTTGGATACTTTGAAGAAGAACCAGTTGCATGCTAACTTCTCAAAGTGCGACTTTTGGTTGGATCAAGTGAGTTTCTTGGGTCATGTCATTTTTGGAGATGGCATTAAGGTTGATCCAGCGAAGATTGAAGCAGTTGAGAAGTGGTCCAGACCGACTACAGTTTCAGAGGTTAGAAGTTTTCTCGGTTTGGCTGGCTACTATAGGAAGTTTGTTCAGGATTTCTCAAAGATAGATACACCAATTACCCGGCGCACTCAAAAGAATGTAAAGTTCGAGTGGACCGGTGAGTGTGAAGAGGCTTTTCAGACATTGAAGATGAAGTTGATTACAGCCCCAGTTTTGGCAGTTCCGGAGATCTTTGATAATTATGACGTTTACACGGATGCTTCAGGACAAGGTTTGGGTTGTATGTTGATGCAAGGAGGGAAAGTGATTTCTTATGCATCTAGACAGTTGAAGGTGCATGAAAAGAATTACCCAACACATGACTTAGAGTTGGCAGCAGTAGTGTTTGCCCTAAAGACTTGGAGGCACTACTTGTATGGAGTTAAAGCCAGGATCTTCACCGATCACAAGAGTTTGAAGTATTTCTTTACCCAAGAGAATCTGAATATGAGACAAAAGAGATGGTTAGAGTTTGTTAAGGATTATGACTTGGATATTCAGTACCATCCGGGTAAAGCGAATGTGGTAGCGGATGCTTTGAGCAGAAAACCAGTGTTTGCAGTTTCAAGTGTTGAAGTTGTTGCAGAGAGGTTAGATGGGCTGCAGATTCGGAGTTTTGATCAGATTGAAGACTGGCAGTTTGTGGCACCGTTGTTAGCGAGGTCCGAGTTGATGGATGACATTCGGGAAAAGCAAGATGAAGACCCAGTTTTGGTTGACTTGAAGCGAGTTGCAAGAGAAAAGCCTACAGTGGGTTATGCGTTAGATAAGAATGGGAATCTTTGGTACCAGGATCGTTTGTGTGTGCCTAACGTTGCTGATTTAAGACAGAGAGTCATGGAAGAGGCACATAGGATTGCTTTTGCAGTTCATCCGGGAGCTACTAAAATGTACAGAGACTTGAAGGAAAGGTTTTGGTGGCCCTCGATGAAACTGGAGATTGCCAAGTTCGTATCAGAGTGTGATACTTGCCAGAAGGTTAAAGCAGAACATAGAAGACCAGGAGGAATGCTTAAGCCATTAGATATCCCGGAATGGAAATGGGATAAGATCACGATGGATTTCATCACCGGTTTACCTAAGACGAGAGGCGGTAATGATGCGATTTGGGTGATTGTGGATAGATTGACCAAGTCCGCTCATTTCTTACCGTATAAGGTTGATATGCCCTTGAAGAAGATGACGACGCTATACTTGGATAATATTGTGAAGTTACACGGAGTACCTATCTCGATAGTTTCGGATCGTGATTCGAGCCGTCAGTCGGTTTTGGAAAAGTTTACAAGTGGCTTTTGGAACCAAGTTGGATTTGAGTACGGCCTTTCATCCTCATACAGATGGACAATCTGAGAGAACTATCCAAACACTTGAAGATGTGTTGAGAGCTTGTGTTTTGGAAGTAGGTGGATCATGGGATGATTACCTACCGGTAGCGGAGTTTGCTTACAACAACAGTTACCATGCAAGTATTGGCATGCCACCGTTTGAAGCGTTGTATGGAAGAAGATGTAGAACGCCGCTGTTTTGGGATGAAGTTGGGGAAAGACAAATCACCGGGCCGGAATTGGATGAGCAAGCTAAAGAAAGGGTTCAGCTGGTCAAGAAGAATCTGAAGGCGGCTCAAGATAGACAGAAGAGTTGGACAGATGTTAGAAGGAGACCTCTTGAGTTTGAGATTGGTGAAAGAGTTTATCTACGAGCTTCACCAATGAAGGGAGTGAAACGTTTTGGACAAAAGGGAAAGTTAAGCCCGAGGTATGTTGGACTTTTTGAGATTCTGGAAAGAATTGGACCTTTGGCTTATAAACTCAAGTTACCAGAATCGATGTCGAGAGTCCACAACGTGTTTCATGTCTCAATGTTGAAGAAGTGTTTGACCAAGAGTGATGTTGAGACCACAGTTGATCCGGAAATTCTGCAAGATAATCTAGCATATGATGAGACACAAATCAGAATTTTGGACCGGAAAGAAAAGATGATTAAGAGACGGTTGATTCCTTTGGTTCTGGTGCAATGGAGCAATCATTCACCGGATGAAGCTACTTGGGAAGTTGGCGGCGATATGATCGGCGAGTTTCAGATTTTATGGACTTACGGGTATGTTCTAAGTTTCATGGACGAAACTCCTTTAGGGGGAAAAATGTAATATTCCGATTTTCGGGAAAAATGAGCGTGTCATTTTGCGAAAGCGAAACTAAATATGAGTTCGGTTCCTTTTATTCGGAGTTTAAGTATTTGATAAATTATATATATATATATATATATATATATATATAGATATATATATATATATATATATATATATATATTCGAGATATATATATATATATTTAAGGAGGAAAATCTGATTTTTTTATGATTAAGGAAAATAATAAGATTTTCTATTATTTTGGGATTTGTTATTTAAGGAAAATAAATCCCCACAACTTTTATAACCTACTAGAAATCAGATTTTTTTTCCACCTCCAAATTCACCTTCCGCGTGTAAGAGCAAGGAATAGGGTGAGGAATTTTAAATCGATTGCTAAGGCAAATCTTAACGGTTTTCAGATCAGAGTCGAGCCCCGGAATCGTTGTGAAGAAGGCTTCGTTTTGAAATCAGAAAGTTGGAGTTTTGTTGAGGTATGTTTAAGCCCTAATTCCGGTTCTTCTTCGAGTTTGATGGATTCAAACTCATCAATTCGTAGTTTTTTTTATCGTTTAGAAGCGTATGATCGAATCTAATCTAAGTTTGGATTTATCACATGTTTTTCTGCAGAAAAGATCAGTGTTTGCTGCTGTTTTTCTGAGTTCTTGGAGTTGGAATAAGCTTGCAAAAGGTAAGAAGCTCTTCATACAATCTAATTGAGGTTTAGAGTAGATTAGATCATGTTTTGATGCTTATTGTATCAAGTTCTAAGCTTAGATGATGTTTGAAGATTGAGGATGGTTTAGGATCTTTAAAGTAATATTTTTTCTGATGTTTTTCTGCTATATTTAGTGTACAAGATGTTTGGAATCGAGTAGAGATCGTTAAGAGATGGAAATCAGAGCTTTAGGGCTTTTCTGCGTAGGATGCGTATGCATTGCCCAACAATGCGCACGCATTCCTGTTACAGGATTGCTTAGGATAGTAGCAGCAGGTTCAATGCGAACGCATTCATAAGAATGCGCACGCATTGATCAAACAGAAAGTTTAGAATAGTTTCTGGTCTTGGGATATGTACGCATTGGGCACAATGCGCATGCATTGTTTGAACAGAGAGTTTTCAACAGGTTTTTAAGCAAGGAATGCGTACGCATTCCATAGGGATGCGCACGAATTGCCCCAGTTTTCTATATAATGTTGTTTTAAGCTATGTTTTGAATTTTAAACCTTAATTCATGATTAAATAACATTAATTGAATATGAACAAGCCTCGATTGGACTTCTGATTCGTTCAGTTAAAACACCGAATGTACTCTTAAGGGAGTTGAAGTTCGGATCCGTCGGAAGGGCATGAAAGGGCTTGTGCTTTGATGAACTAGAGTTCATCAATGTCTGTGTAATTGTTAAGATGTGATGTTTAGCTGTCTAAGTGAGGGAGTAGAGTTGTTAAGTGAGTTTTATTCTGAAAACACTTAGGTGGTTAGTTAATTCACATTAATAATTACATATGTGTAGATAAAAGCTATAACGTCATTTATTCTCGGTTAAGAACTCTTTCATATCGGCGATGTAATATGTTCATAAAAGGTGAACAACGCTACTGGCCTTAAACTGCCAAAGGGTAGTGGGGGAAATTAATCGGACGTATACGCATACCGAGGAGACCCCGGAGCTAATCGGTGCTAATCACCGTTAGTTAGCAAGTATATCTTCAGGCTGATGAACGCCATGCGCAGTGTCCTTGAGTAGTGATGTAACACAGATAAGCTAAGTTTGAAACGTTTAGTCATGACGTGTTGATGGGAATGGAATGAACCTTAAATTGAGTCGGTCTCACTAAGATAATTAATTAATAATAAACCCTAATTAAATTGTAGCTTATACTTCTTACTTGTACAATGTACTTACCTCAAATGCATGTTTATTTATGTGTTTGAGGGAGAGAAGACGAACAGGTAAATGAAGAGTACGATGAGGACTTTGATGACGACGTTTGACGACGCCGGAGTTGAATACCTTGATTGTTGATCATTCATTTCTTTTATTTATTTCCTAGACTTGGATTATTATTGGATTTTGTAGTTTATTTTTTAGCACTTTGGAATTCGTACATTTTGGATTCGTTGGGTTCATTTTCCAATGTAATAATATTACATTTCCTTCTTTAGTTCTTGATTTCTATTCTTAGTTGTTTGGAAAAAAAAATTACCCAGTCTTTTTTTTACTTAGTTTCATTTTCATTTGATACGACGTAGTAGAGCGCTACGTGTAATATTATTTATTTAATATTATGCGCGTTTAACACATTCGATTCAGGATAAAAGCTCGGTGTGTCTAAGCGAGGCGTTACAATTGGATCCATTTTTGTTGGATCCTTTAATAAAAGTGCTAATAAAAAAAGACCCTACTATTTATCATTTACATTTGATCTATGTTTATCATACTTGTCAACCCACCAGCAACCATGCGATAATAGGATGGGTCACTTAGAAGCTATCATGCAAAGATTTGACATTTGACACGCCGCATGCTACACGATACTGGCTTATTTCAAAATATAAGGATACGACACACGCGACATGTATATACACACACACACACACACACACACACACACACACACACACACATATATATATATATATATATATATATATATATATATATATATATATGTATGTATATTAACATTATATTATATAAATAAGATTCAATTCTTCAAAATAAAAATATTCAGAAAAATCTGAAAAACTAGACAAAATAAGATGTGTAATACGTAAACTCTATGAATATCTATAATATATATTCGACGTTTATACGATGCCAAAAGTAAAAAAATAAAATTGTGATTGACCATCAAAATTTTACAAAGTGTAAAATTATTGTTTATCAACAAGAAACATATAAATTTAATACAGTGTATTATTTATTAAATTGTAATCAAGACAGAAATCGTGTATTTTAACATTTCAATTGAAGAAAACTTATATAAAGAAAAAAAACTGAAAATTTTGTGCCGGTGAGTGTCGGCGCCGTGTCGGGAGTGTCGACAGTGTGTCAGAGGTGTGTTAGATATTAAAATTTTAAATAATATTACTTTAATCAGCTGGCGCGTGTTGGTCGCATGTCATGTCGGAAATTAGTCGGACACGGCGCACGGCGTCCAGATTGAAGTATCGGTGCTTCATAACTCAAAATAAAGCGGAAGCGTACCTGAATCCGTAGTGCTGTAGATCTCCCGTAGGATCCGGTCTTCTAGATCTACACACTTTCTGGAGCCATTCAGAGAACCCTTTAGAAATCCTCTGTAATCTCTTTGATTGTGGGAGACATACTAGTTGAAAATAGTGTGTGACCTAGAGACCATGACCCATTTATATAGTTAATTATATTTTAGGTCTTCCCGATTCTACCCATCAACGAAACGGAAATTACCCCTAATGATACATCATAACCCAACAACCGTAAACCGAATTACATCACTTTTACATCAGGCTAATATTTATCGACAGTCCATAATAAATAATTATTTCACATATAAACGTTAGATTAATGATCCAACAAATAGATCCGTGATGCAATAAGTAGGGTTGATCTTGGGCCGCTTGGGTGAGTTCGGATTGGTTGGAAAAAATTATACCCACTACCCAACCAAAATACGATGAAAATCAATGATTTGGTCCTTCAAAAAAAAAAAAATCAATGATTTGGTTTTGTAAACGCAAAATGTTAAAGAAAATACAATGTAGTTATTTTTACAACAAAACAAAATGTTTATGAATAAACTATTTAGCCAAACATAAAAAAATCAATCCCTTGAAAGAACGTACGTTAGAGCAAACAAAAACCCCTACATCTAAGCCGGTCTGGTTTCTGCTTAGATTTATAGGTATGTAAATGATTGTAAATGTTTTGTTTTTGAGATTCAAACTTTTAGATCTATTAAAAACACAAGTACATCAAATTCTTTACTTTTATCCGTAAATTACATATTCTGTAAAATTTACCGTACATCTATGATATGAAATACAAATTCTCTATATTTAACGTTGTAGCGATTATAATACAAATTATGATTCATTTCACCTTAAATATAAATTCTCTAAAATAAAAATATGTTGTATTTAAATATGTAAAATCAATAGAGAATTAGAAAAAAAAGACATTTTGAAATATTTTTTAACTAACACGACACGTAAATATTTTTCATAGGGAGGTGACCAAAAAAATACGCGCCCGTGCTGTTCTCTTTTATTTATTTATTTATTTATAAATCTTTCCAACTATATTTTCAAAAACACATACTGTATAACATCGATAAATGAATAACCTCGCCAAATGAATAATTTTCTCTGGTCTCAACTTAGTTATATAAAAGGGCTTAAAATAATGTTCGATAAATGAATAATCTCGCTAAACGAATATTTTTTCTGGTCCCGAAGGTATTAATTTATCGAGGTTTGTATGTTTTGATCTAGATCTCTAAACGTGGTAAAAGTTTCTTCAATTTTATTTTTTATGTTTTTCATACTCTTCGTTTTGAACCTTGGTTCGATATTATTACATCGTTTTTCATTAAATTCACAGTGAATCTTGCCGTTGAATCTTGAAAAACAGTGAATTTCGATAGAGGAAATTCGGAAATTACGTCGAAATATGGTGAATGTGATCTCAAAATAATGAGAATGAAAAAAATTGGTGGAAACTTTTTTAAGTTTGGGATTGTAGATTGAGATATATAACTGTTTAAAAATAATGGGCGAGGGAGTGTGTGTTGTATTTTTTATTTATTTTTTGAAAAAAGGCGTCCTTGTTCCTGTTTTTATTTTATTTTATTTTATTTTTATAACAATTTTGTCCTTTATTATTTTTTTTTTCAAAAACAAAATACATAAACTACGGGAGGAGAGATCGAACCCGGGTCTCAAACCACAGGAGCCCTGGTAAACCCCTAATAGAGACCACTAGAGTATGGTTCTTGCCCTAACAATTTTGTCCTTTATAAAATAATTTTGAATATGCTGTCATATTCATCAATTAATAAAATATTTTTGTCTTCTATCTAATTTCCCAAATTAAAAACCTACTAATAGTATATGGTCCAAATACTCTATAAGATATATTGGTTAATTCATTGTATGCCTAATGCTTAATTTATGTATGGTATCTTCACATAGTACGAAAACACTAATTTACAGATAAAATTATATGAATTTTACATGTAAACATAATTACACATGAGAAAAACCATACGAGACTTTTAAGTTTTAAGTGAATTTCGATGTTTTGACGATGCAGCGTAAAAAAAAAAAAAAAACACCCTTTGCCTAACTCTTTGTTTTTTTCTGGTAGAAAAACAATTGTTATTGAAGCAGCCCACGTGATGCCAGCCCCATACACAAAGTCATGACTATAATAATGGAGCTAGCATATTTTTTTATTTATCTTTTTACAGAAAGTTATAATGTAAAGATTTCCTATTAGAACGAATCGTCAGATTACTGACACGCAGTGACGGATTCAGAAAAAAATCTTAGTGGGGGCACCAAAACAAATTCTAAAGGCGAGTGAGGACATCAATAGTGTTTTTATATTTTTTACCTATAAAAACATGTCGATTTTCGGATCTTAGTAGGGGCCATGCACCCCCCCTTCTTAGCTGGGTCCGTCCCTGCTGACACGTATATAAATAGATAAAACTATTTTAGACATGTCAGGTATCCGATGATCCATTCTAATAATGTCCATACAGCTCCCTCAAAAAAAAAAATAATGTCCATACGGCAAAAATTTGTGTTTTAATAAAATGTCCATGTTATTATAATTTTACTGTGAAATTAAAATTTACAATATTAGTAAGAGAAAGAGTTACACCCCTTCCCGTTTTTATTAGAGCACTAGCATCAGTGTCTCTTAATAGATTCTTTATTTTACAGACTTAAACAACACTTTTCTCTGGTTTACAGGCATAAAATCAACTGCATCAGAATCTCTACAATACAATATTGAAACACTAAAAAAATTTCAATTGTTTTCATATTATTGGTGGAATATTTTAGTAATTGTATTCGATAGTATATTTAAGTTTAAATTTGGAAGCCAACTTTATTTCCGTTTTTAATTTTTTTTAATATAATAACGCAAAGTCATGTTTATTGCAATTATAAGCCCTCAAAAAAAGTTTATTCCAATTATAACTCTTTATTATCTTAGTGTATTGTTTATTAATTTATGGTTATATAATATAAAGTTTTTATGCTATTATATTTTAGCATATAAACTTTCAAAAATTTAAAATATATTGTCATGCTACATGCCTACACGTGAGTAGAAATGGAAAATTTAAGATTAATGAATGAACCCCTCAAAAAAAATTAATAAAAGACGGAAGAAGTTGGGCCCACTAACAAGGAGAAAAGGAAGAGAGGAATGGCAATGAATGAGTCTGCAGTGTTTTCACTCTATGCGCAATATGTCCAGACTTGTGTTAAGAATCTGTATGTCCAGATCGACTAAAGAGACACTACTGCACAAGCATTTTAGATGAATCTGAACTGTTTGGATCTTTAAAATTCAGATTTACTATTATTACAGATTTTACTACAAATGCTCTTAGACGTACATATATATACTAATGGTTAATTAATCCCTAATCAAAAAGGTTATCACTCTCCAATCCCACGACATGAGTGAATATATTAATTAGATTCAGAGTCATTAGTTTGCTATTATACTAAAGAACTAATTGTAACATGCATCCTTTTGAATCATATTCAAAACATGAACTATTTAATTAACCTTCAAGCAATGATTAAAGAATTAAATCGATACTTAAATCATACAATTTTGAAAACAACATTTCCAAATTTCGATGTGGTCATTCTCATTCAACGCATCTAATGTTTGAATTAATTGTCATCGTATGACAGAATGATCCATTGGACATCGTCGTATCCAACATACGATTAATTCGTTGAAACTGATTTCAAGTGTCTCAATTGTATCATGAATTTCCGTTTGATTAATAACTAAAGTCTTAGAGCCCTACATCAAATATGTAGTCTCTTTGTCACTAGCTACTATAACGTAGTTGCTCGTGTCATTGTTTTAATTTAAAAGGATTAAAATTACTTAACTTTGTTTGAAAACTTTTCTCAAAAGGTAATAGTCATCTAATTTTGGTTCTATCAATCTAGAATACAACATAGAAATAAAAGTTTGCTAAAAACAACAACATAAAATAAAGATAAAAAGAGTGTTGTTGTTTATACATGCAAAATCAAGAATGGTCTTTTGTTTTATGATTTTGCTCCCCACTAATCAACTACTCTCAATTGATTTTCGAAAATTTTCCAAAAATTCTTTAGTGGCCAAGATCTCACATTGTTACGTCGATTCCCTGCTATGGCTGGTGAACCGAAATAATTCAGTGGATAGGTGACACTTCACCAATCACATCATTATTTGACTCTTGGTTGTTGACCAATCAACTCTTTGGCAATACTCACAATGTGTTGGCCAACCCTTGTCTCTAAAAATTACCCGACCCTTGCTGTGGCTGATGGTCGAATAAATCTTAGTCAAGTCATAATCCAATATTCGCGAGATCACTTACGTTCATATCTCAATAATAACGATATACGCAAGGTAGGTCAACCCCCAGCTATGGCTGATGGATTGGATCCGAACAAAGGCTCTTCACCGTCATTATAATATTGGGTGACAAAATTTTGACTTAATTTTTGTTGTGGGATTATTTTACAAATTAATTCACTTAATCAATTTTGATTACGGTCTCATCAAATATATCTATCTCTATAGACATACATCCTACACATTCATCTAGATCGTATCTAGTCATGCATCTATCATATCGTATAAATAAATATATGCACAAAATAAATAAATGCGTAAAGTAACCGGTATGATCATGGATTTTTCCTAAATGCGGTTTCGAATACAAACTGACGAAACCGTGGGTCACAATCTAAGGGTAGTTGCAACCGCCGATAGGATCTCTATGTCTTCTTTCTTTGGCCTCCTTCTGCTCCATTCTTGTTACATAAAAATTCTATCTAATAAAATAAATACACCCATCGCACACGGGGGTAGTTAACGGGATTGGGATAAATGCAAAAAATAAACTATGTCACATTCTTCATAACGGACTAGGACAAATTTTGAAACCAACAGAAAATTTAAATCATTCACATATATCATATTAGTCGAGTCCATGATCAATCGGGGTCCATATAATCATATTATATCCACTATAATATCTAATCCATACAATAAAATCTTATGAAAAAGATAAAATCTAAATTTACCAACTTGCGTCTTAATTAATCGATTAACGTTTAATGAATTAAATAATTTTATCTAATCAAATAACTAATTAACATTTAATTAATTAAATGATTTTAATCGAAATAAAATTAACGATTAATTTCAAATCTGTTTTAATGTTAATTAATTAGAACTATTCCAAAATAAATTAAAATTAAAATTAAGTCTTTTTTGTTTCTTTCATTTTGATTCCTAATCAAAATGGATAACCTTGTTTTTCCAAAACCAAAAGTCACCCACTTGGGCCCCTTTCTAAAATCATAATTTTAAAAAGGGCCCAAGCCTGAGCCATTTTCAAAATCAAATATTTTGAAAAGAGCTTAGGCCTATTCCAAACAAAATTTAGAATGACCTTGGTAATTGGTGAAATAGTGTCCTAAACTCAATCGGATTGGACCGGATCCAACCTGGTCGGATCATTTCTACTATTTCTTTATGTTTATACATATGATAAATGACTTTAATGTTATTATATATGCTGTTTATCAATATGAACCAATTTGTGATTGTATATATGATAACGTACATAGTGTCAAACTGTGAGAGAGAAACCATGATAGTGATTATGGTTGATGAGATCTCGACTCACTTTAAAAGGTTTGATACTTAAATGTTTCTAGTCGTATGTGCTATTAAATAGGACATTAATAGTACGATTAGACTAGCACGTATTAGATGTCTTCCATCTTATTGAAGATAGGGATAGATCTCGGCTATCGAAGTGTTGAGACACTTGGACTGTACGTGGACGTGTATTGAATTCAGGAATATTCTTAATCAATTAATATAATACTATGATAATTAATTCGTAAAATAGATGTATATCTTATATACATATATATTTCGACATATACATCAAATATGTATATTTAATTAATCAACATAATTAATACTCCTGTATTTAATTTATTCATAATAAATAAATATCACCATATTAATTTATCACTATAACACTTTATAGTCGAGATAAAACTTTCCTTATTTGGTTATCACTTAAACTGTATTTTAAGCCGGCTAGATGCTCTTATGTGTGTGACCCGATAGGCTTCCAAATGTTGGTCGTAGGCACAAAGTGCAAATTACGAAAATGCCCTTCATACCTAACGTTCACGGAATAGCGTCTATCAACACACCGTGACCCCCACTCATCGGAAGAGTCAAATGCAATGACTACTACCTTTCATGTGTAACGGTTACCGTGTAAATAGAATCCTATCGCTATAATACTATCCATACGGTCGTTTCTCGAGTGTCAATACATTAACGACTGTATCTTATAATCTGGGTATTATGCTCTCTCAAAGTAACTAATTTACTTCCACTTTGCAAAGATTCACGAGAGTAAGAAAATCCTTATAAGAAAGCCCTTTCGGATATTTACTCCTACTAATAGGATACGCGATTTCCGGACGAGCAACATGAATCCTACGCATGCTTCAGTATCACACACAATCACTACCGCATGATTTCCCCATGACTAAGGGAAACCTCAATAGTATCAAGTATGACAATCCACACCGTGATGTAATGAAGACTCCGGTCTAAGGATAGTTACACAACCGCCACACAGTGCGACACTTAATAAAGTAAGTGGACCAGTCTAACGTACGCATTCTCTAATACACGTCCACGTACAGTCCAAGTGTCCATACACTTCGATAGACGAGATCTATCCCAATATTCAATAAGACAGAAGACATCTAATACGTGCTAGTCTAATCGTACTATTAATGTCCTATTTAATAGTACATACGCCTGGAGACATGTAAGTATCAAACCATTAATGTGATTCGAGATTTCATCAACCATAATCACTATCATGGTTTCTCTATCACAATTTAATACTAAGGATGTTATCATATAACAATATCGTAATTGGTTCGTTAAATGAACAAATATATAATAACAGAAAGCCATTTATCATATGTATAAACATAAAGAAATATTAGAAATGATCCGACCCGGTCAGATCCGGTCCAACCCGATTGGGTTTAGGACACTATTTCAACAATCTCCCACGCCTAAAGCCAATCACTCGTACACACAAGACCAAGTTGATACACATGAATCTCATGCAATACTCGCAACCAACCCTAAGCGTAGATGGATCACTATCCGTGAGGACTTAGACTATCTTTATATCTTGCTCCAAATGTCAAGTCAAAAGGAACCGCCTCAACACACACATGAATCTCTTACGAGACCCTGGTCTTTGCTTCAAGCAATGAATCCACCACTATATAGCTATACAGTAAAGGTGGAAGAACCACACAAGGTTCAAGAATGAACCTCTCAGATCCATGTACCGCTCCTGCCTCTAAGGCACTACTGTGTTTTGGCCCAGTCGTAGAATTTACAGTGATCTCTTGCTGAGAACATTTCCAGCTCACTGTATCACTTCATCAAAGTGACCTCAAACCCAGACTGTAGCTCCCACTATCTTCATAAGACTCTGGGTATACTTCTGTATATCTACGTTTATCCAATTCCAAGTTTCAATAAGTGGGTCAGTCTACGTACGCGTTCTCTAATATACGTCCACGTACAGTCCAAGTGTCCCTACACTTCGATAGACGAGATCTATCCTTATCTTCAATAAGACAGAAGACATCTAATACGTGCTAGTCTAATCGTACTATTAATGTCCTATATAATAGTACATACGACTAGTCATTTAAGTATCAAACCATTAAAGTGATTCGAGATCTCATCAACCATAATCACTATCATGGTTTTTCTATCACAGTTTAATAATAAGGACGTTATCATATAACAATATCGTAATTGGTTCGTTAAACGAATAAATATATAATAACAGAAAGTCATTTATCATATGTATAAACACAAAGAAATAGTATAAATGATCCGACCCGGTCGGATCCGGTCCAACCCGATTGGGTTTAGGACACTATTTCAACAAGTATAAAGTGATTAACTCTGCTGGTCTCACCAGGAATAGAGGGACTTCGCCGAACACACACACTATTGGGGCTAGCCCGTGGCTATTGGTGTGAGCCACTAATAGGTTGCAATATGTTGCTTCGTTGTGAGTAGCACCATGCGTGTGACCTTGAATATTGATGTAACAAAGATAACCTAAGCTAGAAACAAAGTAAGACCTTACTTCATGTTGATGAGGATGAAGTGTACCTTACAGTTTGAGTCATGTTCATAAAGATAACTTAATAATAGTAAAACATTTGCCTTTCGTTATAAAGCTTAAGTGTTCAATATCTTCTACATTTTACTAAATACTTTGGTACTTACCCCTTTGCATATTTGTGTGTTTGCTTTGAGGGAGAAGATGAACAGGTTGAGCAGGTTTATGATGAGTATGAGGATGATGCTTGACATGCTACACTATGGAGTTTTATCATGCTTTTATTATCTTATTTATCTATGTATCTTGTACTTCTTTTAAGACATGTCGTTTCCTTTTAAGACCTGTTGTACTTTCTTTGTTTCGACCGTGTTGTAAGATAAGTACTTTTGGTTTAACTTTGTATCGTACAATGTAAGATATATCGTTGTTGTAAGTTTCTCTTTCTAGAACCTTTTACGATTTTCACCCCGAGTCTTTTTAGCTTCCGTTTTGCTTAACTCGATACGATGACGTAGAGGTTTACGTATAATATTGAATTTATTTAATGTTATACGTGCCGAAGGTTCTTTTCCGTTAAGGACTCGGTATCCGAAAACGGGGCGTTACAGTCAAGATATGGATTTCCATCTTTCAAGTTAGTCAACATGGATGAATTTCCATGTCAGGGTAAATCTTGGGTGCTAACTCCAGTCCAAATCGATCCACCCTGGTTAATTCAGACCACACTAAAAATGATACTATAAATCATGCCTTTATTTGCCCCGAATCATGCTCAATTTATTGGAGATAGTTGGAATATTGTACGAAATACTTGTCAATCGCCTAATGTCGGTTCCCTGATCATTAATTCTGCATTTTTATATTTTATCCCGATATTTGGTACTGTTTCGTCTCGTTTTATGTGATTTTCAGGAATGCCATATTATGGGCTGAAGAGAGATGGATCCGGATTAGAGAAAGAGAGATTGGGTCGAAGTCCGAAGAAGTCAATACAGAGTCTGCTGGACCAGAAAAAGAGAAAAAGGCCCGGAGGCTGCGGAAGACCTAGCAGCAGCCGCGGCAGCTTGGAAGACCCGGAAAGAAGAGAGCCGTAATATTCATTAAGTCGGTTAGGGTTAGCTTGTCTAAGTCGGCTACAACTCTATATAAAGCTGTACGAATTCATTGTACAAGAGGACGACTTTTCAATACACACTTCTTATTACTTCAATCTATTAGATTTATGAAATAAAGAATTTGTTATTTTCTTTGAGTTCGCTGCTTGGTTATCTCCTCCAATCCATCAACTAGCTTGAGTTGATCAAGCTAGGTCGCCATTGATAAAGGTATCAAGATTTGAACGTTCCTTCGTATTTTGATCATGGTAGATTTAGTTAGATTAACGTGTTGTAATTAATCTGCATGTCTAAACGAATCGTAATTAACTAGAATAATCAAAACATAATGATGTAGATTTCAGAAATAGGAACCCCGCCGCCGAGCTTGCGACGGTCTATATCGCAGCCGCGACAACTTAGGTCACTCTAATTCTGAAGATTCGGCGTCAGCTACGTTGATCGATAGGTTTAATTAACAGTAGGTTAGATCTGGCCAATCTACTTATTGTAATTCGTAAATTAACATGAAGGACGATAAAGTGAAGTGTTAATTAGGACATAGTCTGGACCAATCCCTAGGAACGTGCTAGTCAATCCACGATAGCTGCTTATGGAGGTTCGCGGTCTTGAGCCAGCACTTTCTGACACTTATTGCGTGTGAGTTAATACAACCAATTATAGTTATGTGCTAACTATGATTGACCTAGAACTCTTGCTAGTGTTTCGTGCATATTAGTGGCTTACACGCGGATCAAATTCCACAAATGTGTTAGCAGCTACGAATTTTCCGTGTCAGGGTAAATCTTGTATGCTAACTTCGGTCCAAATTGATCCACACTGGTTAATTCTAAGCTTAAACTAGGTGATCCAGATTGATCCGCACATGCTAACTCTATAAGTAGAGTCAACACATAAAAATATTCCATGTCATGGCAAGTCTTGGGTGATAACTCTATTTTTTATGCTAGTCTATATGTATTAATTTACACCTGACGATGCTGGATTTCGTCTATGAATAAATCCGGGCCGTTTAATTTAGGGGTAATTGAACGAGGGATGTTTTTTTGGTGATTTTTAGACTGAGCTTGGGTTATTTTCCCAAGTTGCCTACGTATCCTGTTATTGTCCAGGAATCAAGTCCCACGTAGTTCCTGGAAGTGTATATTTATAGGGAGTCCATTACCCTAACCCTAAACCATGTCGGTTTGGGTAAATACAGTATTAGCCCTTTGGGCTTTTTTCCAGCTTATATGGGCTTTACCCACTTATGCAAGTAACCACATGGATAATGGGCCTGCGTGTTTAGAGTGGGCTTTGTCCGCACCCCGAGCTTTCCGACTTGCGGTATCGAGATGGGCCCATCGTCTCGGTTCTCTGATCATGTCGGTTGTCGATGTCTCAACCCGTAACTCGACCCTTGGGCTATCACTTATTCTTGTTCAGGAGGACCATCTCGTGACGCCACGTGGAGGTGCGAGATTCGGTATCGTCATAAGCCCCCCAGATCTATTTGAGCTCTTGAGGTCAGATCTGATCTGTCAAAAGTGTATCTCGGCCACTGTCATCCAATGCTCTGAACTTAAATCTGCCCTGCGGACTTACTTCCCGTGGAATCCAACATACGGACTTTCCATGTCTGCTCTGCAGACTTTTTTGCCTTAGCATTATTTGTCCCTTGGACTTATAATGTGTGGCTAAGTTGACATCGACTTCGATGCCGTAGCTGTCGAAGGAATGATGAGATGTCCAACTTAGGACTGTCTCGGTTGAAATTGGCTTCGATGCCGTAGCTGTCGAAGGAATGTTGAGATGTCTGCAGTTGGGACTGTCTCTGTCGAGGTCGACTTCTCTGAAGAATTTGACTTGCCCTGACTTTGGAGTACAGCATGCGGATCTCGAATGTCAGTCTAACAGTCTTGAGAATTTGCCTTAGCGCCAAAGATGATGCTTCTTCTTAGGCTTTGTCCTTTTTAACCAAACGTTGTCGTTGGCTTCCATCTGTATAAACATTTTGGACTTGGCTTATTTTTTCCTTGAAAAATTGTCACATTTTTCCTTCTTTTCTTTTGTCTTTGATATAAACTATCTTGCTTTATTGCGGCCTTTGGCCTTATTCGCACATCAGCTTCTCTCATGTCGATGCATATATGTCGATATCTGCTCCCCAAGTATCATGAGAACCTTAGGTTTGGATCATATTTGTATTTTATTGGGAACGTTGTCCGACCTGTGGACTCTCCCTGTCTGCATTGCATCTGCTGATCTGCCGCTACCGATGTCGCTGCTGAATCTGCTGATCTGCCGCCACCGACTGAGAATTCCGAAAAACCTGACTGCCCAATGATATTATGTAATTTGAACTTAAATGTGTTCTGATTTTAAAACTTCTGAATTCGCCTCTTTGCAATGCTATAACTATTTGGCCAGTCTTCGTGACTAGGTTTTTTGGTTATTTTTGTTGAAATTTTTACAAGTATTTGATGTCAAACCGTGTTGTTGCATGTCAATGCTCACTTTTTTATTTGCTCAATTTTTCATCGTCCTACACTGCCTGAGAGTCGATTGTCATAGCCCCAAGTTCGGTCACGTTTCGATGTCTTTTATCTCTTCGCTTGTCGAGCCTCTGGCTCTGTCTATTGCTTTCACATTTCGATGTCTTTTAGCTCTTCGCTTGTCGAGACTCTGACTTTGCTTGCTGCTTGCTTTATCGATGTCGTGTTGCCCCCCAAGTGTATTATGAACCTTTGGTTCATATTGCACTTGTGAGTCGAGTTTAATTTGAGATCGACTTGATCACCTTAACACTTATGTCAATGTCGACTCGTTGTTGCCCCCAAAGTATAACGCAGATTCATCATCTTCATTATACTTTCAGTAGTTCCGTTTGTCGATCATATGTAACTTGTCTTCCATGCCTTAGCATTTTTTGGACTTTTCTTTGTTGTTGCGTAGTAGAAGAGATGCCCCTGGCTGTCTCCTTTTGTTTGTCAAAATCGATGCCCTTTCGGCTGTCGATATATATTTCCGGCTACGATGTCCTAGTAATTACTGTCTAAAAAGATGGTAATACGTAACTGTCTCTCCGGATCTCGGTGTCGTGGGGTTTCTTTGTCGTTCATGACTACCGAGAGATTTGGACATGATCCGAACTCGATGCCTTAGCTTTTTGGTTCCATGGAACTTTTAGCTTCAGTGGCTGTCGATCGAAATGATCATGTTACCCGACCTCGATGCCCTAGTAAATCCTCTCCCTTAGGAGTCAGATTACATCGCTGTCGATTCGGACTTCGATGCCATTGTGTTTTTGTCCCATTAGGACTTATAAATATTGGCTGTCGGCACTGAAGGCGTCCGACTTGCGGGCCCTCGTAGACCATTGAGTAGATCCTTTGTGGATTAGATCCTCGAGATACGCAAGATACTAGTCACAAAGTCGCAACAACCATGGGGATAGTTCCCAAAGTAAAAAGGCTCGTCCCTCCATGCTCGGCTTGGAGAGTTCCAAAATAAGATAGCTCAACCCTCCATGGGGAGAGTTCCCAAAACAAGAAGGCTCGTCCCGCCACGCTCGGCTAGGAGAGTTCCAAATATGATGCTTAGCTTTATTTTGCATCAATTTTTGCAGTATTTTACTTTTCTTCTTTTTATTATTAATCTTTTATATCTCGATGTCTTTTAGCTCTTCGCTTGTCGAGCCTCTGGCTCTGTTTGCTGCTTTCACGTTTCGAAGTCTTTTAGCTCTTCGCTTGTCGAGCCTCTGGCTCTGTCTGCTGCTTTCACGTTTGGATGTCTTTTAGCTCTTCACTTGCCGAGCCTCTGGCTCTGTCTGCTACTTTCACGTTTCGATGTCTTTTAGTTCTTCGCTTGTCGAGACTCTGGCTCTGCTTGCTGCTTGCTTTATCGATGTCGTGTTGCCCCCCAAGTGTATTATGAACCTTTGGTTCTTATTGCACTTGTGAGTCGAGTTTAATTTGAGATCGACTTGATCACTTTAGCATTTTTTGTCTCACAGACTAGTTTTGCCATAGATGTATCGATTCTCTGGACGTTTGGTCCGACTTTGCGAACCGTGCCTTTGCCTTGGCCTTTTTCGCCGCTTAGGCTTGTTTGGCCTTTGGCTGGGCGTTTGGCCCGACTTTGCGAGCCGTCCCTTTGCCTTGGCCTTTTTCGCCTCGTAGGCTCGTTTGGCTCTTGGCTGGGACGTTTGGTCCGACCTTGCGAACTGTGCCTTTGCCTTGGCCTTTTTCGCCTCTTAGGCTTGTTTGGCCTTTGGCTGGGCGTTTGGCCCGACTTTGCGAGCCGTCCCTTTGCCTTGGCATTTTTCGCCTCGTAGGCTCGTTTGGCTCTTGGCTGGGACGTTTGGGCCGAACTTGTGAACCGTGCTTTTGCCTTAGCATTTTTTGCCTATTAGGCTTGTTTTGCTTTTGGCTATACTGAGGGATCCGACTTGCGGACTTTCCCTTCTCGTAGTCGATTGCACTGCCTTTGACACATTGTATCATTTGCTTATTTGGCGTAGTCTGTTGGTACCATGCTTAGATGGCAAGCGGACTTACATAAGCTTGCCTTCAAGCTCCGAATATAATGCCGAGGCGAGCACGGTCTTATTAAAGATGTGCTCAAGTTGACCTGTAAATATGAGGCCGAGCCGACCTGCGGTTTTATAAATATTCGCTCAAGTTGAGCTCCAAATGTGATAGCTCGACCCTCCAGTTCGGTAGGGTGAGTACCAAAATAAGATAGCTCGACCCGCCAGTTCGGTAGGGTGAGTTCCAAAATAAGATAGCTCGACCAGCCAGTTTGGTAGGGTGAGTTCCAAAATAAGATAGCTTGACCCGCCGGTTGGGTAGGGTGAGTGCCAAAATAAGATAGCTCGACCCGCCGGTTGGGTAGGGTGAGTTCCAAAATAAGATAGCTCGACCCGCCGGTTGGGTAGGGTGAGTTCCAAAATAAGATAACTCGACCCTCTAGTTGGGTAGGGTGAGTTCCAAAATAAGATAGCTCGGCCCGCCGGTTCGGTAGGGTGAGTTCCAAAATAAGATAGCTCGACCCGCCGGTCGGGCTAGGGTGAGTTCCAAAATAATATAGCTCGACCCGCCGTGGGGAGAGTTCCCAAAATAAGAAGGCTCATCCCGCCAAGCTCGGCAAGGAGAGTTCCCAAATAAAATAGTTCCAAGATAAGATGCCGAGTCGAACTCGGACTTATTAAAGATTTGCTCATTGGTGAGCTCCAAATATGATGCCGAGTCGAGCTCGGACTTATTAAAGATTTGCCCATCGGTGAGCTACAAATATGATGACGAGTCGAGCTCGGATTTAGGGCAAGACGAGTCCGTAGAGCTCGAATGCCGGTGCCCGATATCTCGAGTCTTTGTGGTGCAATGTGATTGTGATAAAAAAACATTACACATATAATAAAGACTTACAAAGTGTATAAGAATTTCAAATAACGATTGTAAGAACCTGGAGAGCTAAAGAGCTCGACTCGATCCTTGGAGCTCGAGAACTCGCTTCGTGGATAGCTAGATACGGTAGATAATTCGCAGCATTCTCGGGCGCCAAAACAGTGTCTTTCCGGTGGCAATCAGACCTCAAAACGGACTCCGATCGTCACGCAATTTGGAGGGATCGCTCTTCCCTCACTTTCCTTCGATGTGACCGGTGGAATTGTTCTTTCGACGGCTCAATCTCCGGGAATAAGCCTCCGATCTGGTAGCTGCTGTCCAGAATCCTGCTGCTTTTTTGGTGCCCTGCAGCAATGTCACGAATTGAACAATTAACCGGATAGATTAACATAAATTAGGGGTAGGGGAGAGAAGAAATTGGGGATGAAGGAGAAGAATTTTATTGATAAGGAAGAAGATCAGACTATTACATTCAACATGACCTAATGACACTCCTTTTACACCCTTATATAGCTAACGACTTAGCTGACGTCACTTTCTAGTTAAATGACATCATAGACCGCCAAATACATAAATTCGAAAATGATAAGCTAATCCTCTTCTTCAGCTGGAAATGATAAGCTAATCATTTCCTCTTTCCAATCACAAAACCGAGCGTAATAATCTTCTACAGACATTCCAATCCTTTGGCAAGGTCAGAAGAACCATTTCGATTGCCAATGAAATTCTGCTTCAGCGAGTATGAACACCATACTGATTTCTGTATTTTTTTTGAATCAATGAGCGATCAAACCCAAGCAGGCAGAGAGATCGAAGTCTCTGATACCAAATGTCACGAATTGAACAATTAACCGGATACATTAACAGAAATTAGGGGTAGGGGAGAGAAGAAATTGGGGATGAAGGAGAAGAATTTTATTGTTAAGGAAGAAGATCAGACTATTACATTCAACATGACCTAATGACACTCCTTTTACACCCTTATATAGCTAACGACTTAGCTGACGCCGCCTTCTAGTTAAATGACATCATAGACCGCCAAATACATAAATTTGAAAATACATATACAAATTATAATAAAAGGCAATATCGTGACAAGCAACTTCCTTGTCACGATTAGGTAATCAAACGAACTCCGATCGGTCTGAAATTTTGAGGGATTGCTCGGTCCTCATAACTCTTGAATCTGACCGGTGGGATTGTTGTTCCAAAGGTTAAATTGGCAGCAAAAGGCTGCCGACTTACTCGCCGACAATTAGGGTTTCAACTGCCTTTGATACATCTGAGAGCAGCTCTTGGCGACGATCGGGCATCAAGACGGACACCGATCGGCATGAAATTTTTAGAGATTGTTCTTCTCTCTGTATTATTTAATATGACCGGAGGAATTTTCATTCCAACGGTTGAATTGTATGTAACAGCCGCCGACTAAAGCTGGCGATTAGGGTTCTGCTGCGTTTCTATAATACAACAGCAACTTCTTTGCGACGATCGGGCATCAAGACGCACTCCGATTGGTCTGAAATTTGGATGGCTTATTTTTCCCCTTTATTCTTCAATTTGACCGGAGAAATGTTCATTCCAACGGTTCAAACTCTATAAATTAGCCGCCGATCTCGCTGCATTTTTGGCCTTATTTTGCCATTAACATGATCACCATCACTCCTTGATCCATCACCGATAGAAGGCCCTCATTCTAGAGCCAATGACGATGCTGGATTTCATCTATGAATAAATCTGGGCCGTTTAATCTAGGGGTAATTGAACGAGGGAAGTTTTTTTTGGTGATTTTTAGACTGAGCTTGGGTTATTTTCCCAAGTTGCCTACGTATCCTGTTATTGTCCAGGAATCAAGTCGCACGTAGTTCCTGGAAGTGTATATTTATAGGGAGTCCATTACGCTAACCATAAACCATGTTGGTTTGGGTAAATACAGTATTAGCCCTTTGGGCTTTTTTTCCAACTTATATGAGCTTTACCCACTTATGCAAGTAACCACATGGATAATGGGCCTGCGTGTTTAGAGTGGACTTTGTCCGCACCCCGAGCTTTCCGACTTGCGGTATCGAGATGGGCCCATCGTCTCGGTTTTCTGATCATGTCGGTTGTCGATGTCTCAACCCGTAACTCGACCTTGGGCTATCACTTATTCTTCTTCAGGAGGACCATCTCGTGACGCCACGTGAAGGTGCGAGATTCGGTATCGTCAACACCCCACGATTAACTCTATAAGTAGAGTTCACACCTAAAAATATTCTGTGGGGTAAGTCTTTGATGATAACTCTATTTTTTAGGATCCGTTTGTTAAAAAGATTCAGCACTTATTCTGGAAATTTTAAGTGACGGTTACAATAAGAATTGTTTGATAACCTTTTTTTCATCTCACTTATTTATTTTAGATCATCTATAAATACCCAAAACTACTATTCAACTTTTAAGTGGTTCATCAGCCACTTATATTTGAAAAAGTCGAGTCACTGCTGCATCCGGTAAATGTGTTACCGTTACTACCCACGTTTCCTTCTTCTTATTTTTTTTTGGATATTTTTGGGTTTTTCAAAAAGGGACGTTTCTTATTTTATAGTCGAGTACTTATTATTGTTAACAAACACCCCCGTAATGTCATCGGAACTAAATGGGTTTTCAGAAACAAGCTTGATGAAGATGAGAATATTATCAGAAACAAAGCCAGACTTGTAGCAAAAGGTTACTCACAAGCTGAAGGAATAGACTTTGATGAACTTATGCCCCAGTTGCAAGGTTGGAGGCAATCAGACTATTTCTTGCCGTTGCAGCTCACAAGAAATTCAAAGTGTACTAGATGGATGTTAAAAGTGCATTTTTAAATGGGATACTTGAAGAAGAAGTCTATGTTCAACAACCACCAGGATTTGAAATTAAAGATCAAGTTAATAAAGTCTTTAAACTGAGAAAAGCTCTTTATGGACTCAAGCAAGCACCAAGAGCTTGGTATGAAACTCTATCTCAGTTTCTGGTGGACAATGGTTTTACAAAAGGAACTATTGATAAAACTTTATTCAGAATGAAAGTTGAAGAAAGTACTCTCCTAATTCAAATCTATGTTGATGACATCATTTTTGAATCAGAAAATGAGCAACTCTGTACAATGTTTCTTATTCCAATTTGTTCATAACTTGATTATATCAGACTTTGTAAAGGTTTTTTATTTCTTGTATTTTGATGGTTATGAAATAGTAATGCAAGTGTAATAAAATATTAATACACATAGCCTAATTATACATAAAGACATCGTTGAGTGGAAATATATGTAAATAAATAAAATAATATTAGATTTTAAAAATAATCTCAATGTTATTTTTTGCCGTAATAAAAATATACATTAAATTTATTATGAAAATAAATCATTCCGCTTGTCAGATGTATAAAGTTATCAAACAATCTAATCACTTTCAACACTTAAACAATTCAGCTATTTATCATATTCAGATTTCAGATTTCAGACTTTATATTTAACAAACGGCCCCTAAGTCTATATATATCAATCTACATTCAACGATTTTAACCCAAAATGAAACTGTATGTTTCAGACTGATCCATATAGGCTAATAATACAAAGGAATTTAGCTCACAAGAAATTTCCCATAGGGTAATTAAGTCTTTTGGCAAAATTAAAGGATTAGTAGTTTGTACTACTCCTTCCTTTTTTTAACGGTCACTTTTCAGAATTTGTTTTTTTCACTAATATCTATCATTTTAGACTACCAATACATTATTTATTATTATTTTTCCATTTATACCCTCACATTAATTACAAGATTTAAACAAAGTCTTACACTTCAAATAATAAAAAATATATTTCTAATGCATCAAAAACATCGAAGGTCATTTTAGAACTCTAATAATATTACTATCAATTTATATTAACATTTCCAATATAGTGTATTAAAATATTACAAATATATTCAAAGTATTAAAAAAGGACAATCTAGTTATTTCATACTAGATTACAGACACATTAATCACTTTTTTAGTTTGTGTATCCACACCAAAAGCGTCTAATAAAAACAAACGGAGAGAGTAATTTTTATAGGCGTAGATCTGACTAAGACACTGAATACTCTATCCGTTTTTTTATCTGTCATATTTCAGAATTTGGTCTGTTTTTATTTATTTGTCATTTTATATTTCAATGCATCATTATTATTTTTTTCCTCATATACAAACTATTTTACCAACAAAGTATTTATCTATCCAATAAAAAAATGCATTTTCAATACTAAAAACTCTTTTACCAACAAAGTATTTATCTATCCAATAAAAAAAATGCATTTTCAATACTATATTTTAGATATATTAATTATTTTTTTAGTCTTTATAATTTTTTTCTGCGACATATAAAAAAAACGACGGAGGAAGTACATTAATTGCTTTTATTACTCTAAAATGTTCCCACAATTCACATGGTGGCACCTAAATAAGGGCAGGTTTTTGTGTGTTGTATCCACACGGTGTGGAGACACGTATACAGACATACACACCACACAGTTTTATTCTGTCTTTAAACTGTGTGGTTCTGATCGTTTCACCCGTCATTTTACCTCTAAATCTCTGTCCACACAAGTATTTTCCTTTGACACAAAATTTATTGCAAGAATCTGCCCTTTGCAGATTGAGCAGTTGTTGAATTAAAGCTTTGGGTCCCACCCCCAATCCAACCCCCACCCCACCCTCCAGAGAAACCAAAGTCTTAATCATACTTACCAAAGTTCCTCTTTTATTATTATTATAATTATTATACTACATCCGTCCAAAAATATAAGTCTGTTTAGCTTTTTGTATTGTACTATAATGTAACTCCAATTAAATAACCAAGAAATCATTATTACATTTTTCTTCTTTTACACCTCATTTATTATCCACTCACCCATTTTTTACTATATCTGCATTAATAATAGTCAAAGGTCAATTTTAGATTTTTCCATCAAAATTAATGACACATAATCAATTTAACAAATTTTCTTTATTTGTGTGAAAACCTCAAATAGATTTAGATTTTGGGACGGACGTAGTATTATGCTATATATATATATATATATATATATATATATATATATATATTTTTGATACGGTATTATATTTATATTTATGGCATTTATATATATATGTTTTTTGATACGGTATTATATTTATATTTATGGCATTTATACAAAGTTGCTTCACAAAAAAAGAAAGGATGACTAGATAAATTAATAGACGGTGCAACATGATACATATAATAAAAAATCCAACGCCATTATTCACGTGTTCTCCCTCTCATCATTTTCCCCTTTTTTTTTTTTTTTGTGTTTCAAATGTAGAAATTAAATTCAACAACTTTCAATACAGAACTGTCCTATAAATAAGACCCATACTCCCCATCTTTCTCACACTCAAACCTTCCTCTCCATCTCCATTCTAAATCAATAGCATTGTAGTAAGTTAAAACAATGGAGTTGGAACTAATCAAGAAAGCCCTAGTGGCATCTTGTTTAGCATTAGTGTTAGGTTGGGTGTGGAGAATTCTTGATTGGGCATGGTTTACACCCAAAAGAATCGAAAAACGCCTTAGGGAACAAGGTTTTAAGGGAAACCCTTATAAATTATTGGTTGGAGATGTTAATGAGAATGCAGAAATGCTTAAAGAAGCCATGTCTAAACCCATGCCTTTCAACAATGACGTTTTCCCTCGTGTCATGCCTCACATTCACCATACCATCCAGAAATATGGTAAATAGTTCCTCCACATATAGATATATTGCTTGTTATATGGATATACCACATTTGGAATATAATAATGTACACCACATTTAAGTGGTGTAGATTGCTCCACATGTGAAGACCTGACCTAATGCCTTCACATGTGGAGACTGCATGGGGAGATGCTGTGCAAAAATCTCTCAATACTTAATAATGTGATTTTGTATAAGTTAAACTTTAGCAATGCTAGTCAATGTGGAGCAATTGATGATTTGAGGGTAGTTATGTAATTTTTTGTGTTGTTGCAGGGAATAAATCATTTACATGGATGGGAAGGATTCCAAGGGTGAACATTTTAGAGCCAGAACTAGTTAAAGAAATGTTGTTTAACCATGGCAAATTCCAAAAGAATTTTGAGCTCCACAACCCACTTGTTATGCTATTGCTCTCTGGTATTGGAAGTTTAGAAGGTGATAAATGGGCCAAACACAGAAAAATTATTTCCCCTGCTTTCACTCTTGAAAAACTCAAGGTTCATACAATTTTCCTCTTGTAATTAATTATATTATATAAATTAATTATATGTAAACATTGATTTTAATTTATATGATTTCTTGCAGACTATGCTTCCTTCTTTTGCCGTGTGTTACAATGATTTATTGAGTAAATGGGAGAAGACTGCAGCAAAAGATGGATCTATTGAAGTGGATATATTCCCAACATTTGATGTATTGACAAGTGATGTGATTTCAAAGGTTGCATTTGGTAGTACCTATGAAGAAGGTAATAAAGTTTTCCTACTTTTGAAAGAGATGATGGATCTCACCATTGATAGCATGAGGAGTGTCTACATCCCTGGATGGTGGTAAGTGTAACAATTATATGTATATATTATATATGTACATTAGTTGAATAACGATTGATACTGTTATAGAAAAGTGACACAACATACTTTTACGTAGTTACGTGCCAACAAAGAAGAACAACAGGTTGAAGGCATGCAACAAGGTGATAACGGATATGATGAGGAACATCATCAACAAAAGGATGAAAGCCATCACCGCCGGAGAGCCGGGTGAAGATGATTTACTCGGCGTGTTATTGGATAGCAATGTACAAGAAATCAGAAAATCTGGGAACAAGAAGAACGTCGGGATGACGATTGATGAAGTGATTGATGAATGCAAGTTGTTCTACTTTGCTGGCCAAGAAACCACTGGAGTTTTGCTGACATGGTCTTCGATTCTCCTTAGCAAACACCCTGAATGGCAAGAACGTGCGAGAGAAGAAGTCCTTCAGACCTTTGGCAAAAACAAGCCCGATTTCGACAGATTGAACCATCTCAAATATGTAATTACTTTTCGTACCGATATTCAAATACATCTTTCACTATACGTACGTACACTTTGATCAACAGTGACAAAGCTGTGTAACGAAAGATGTAGTAAACATCTGTAGTGGATGTATCGAGATTGTTGTATAGTTATTGGTATTAAATTGTTGTGACAATTATTGCAGGTGAACATGATATTGTACGAGACCTTGAGGTTGTACCCACCGGTCGTAGATCTAACAAAGGTGTGCCACAAAGATACTAAGTTGGGACCATACACAATTCCAGGAGGAACCCAAGTGATAGCATTATCACTTATGCTACATAGGGACAAGACCATTTGGGGAGAAGATGCTTTAGAGTTCAACCCAGGGAGGTTCGCCGAAGGCGTCGCGAATGCGACCAAGAATCAAACAGCTTTTCTATCATTCAGTGCTGGTCCAAGGGTCTGTCTTGGCCAAAACTTTGCCTTGTTACAAGCTAAATTGGGACTCACTATGCTTCTGCAACGTTTCACTTGGGATCTTTCACCGTCATATACTCACGCACCTTTCACTGTTCTTACCATGCAGCCGCAGTTTGGATCCCATGTGATTTACAAGAAGCTTCAGTAAAAGGGTTTTGTGGTTTCAAATTTTATTTTCCTTTAATTTGTGCACTTTGTGGCATTTATTTTTATGTGATGTAAGATAATGACAATTAATAAATTCATGGGGGACAATGAAGTCCGTTGATGTTGAAAGTTGCATGTTCTAGCTTTCCTTTTTCTAGTTGTTTATTGTTGCCATTTTTGTTTAAGCATGTAGGTTGTTGCCTAGAAAATGAGAAGTTCTAGCTATTATTTTAATAATAAAAACAAAAAGGCAGTGTCGGTTATAACACAATGAACAATACAACATACATTTAAATCTTATTAATAATGATGAATTAACATATTAATTAATGAGTCATACATTATACATTGATTTTTTTTTCCCAACAAATATTGAGTCCACCAATTTAATGCATCACCAAGTTATAGTTACAAATGAATCATTTTGGAATTTGTGAAAATAAAAAATATATATAGGTGAAGAATTTTATGCTCCAATCAAGCAACTGGAATCAACCAAGAACACATAGAAATGGAAGAACACAATAATGAGAAGAACGAACTTCAATAATGACAGGAAAATCATTGAATATAAATGCAGATATATCTTTGCACTTCAAGTGTAATATCGCAATCGTCTCTCAATATATAACTATCTTATCTTCGTTCAAAACAACACTACAAGTGAAATGAAATGACGAACTTATTGGTGTCATGTATTCAAAGGACGGAGCCATAAACTATTTTCAACTTGGGATAGAATATATACCAGAATACATGATGTTTACCGTACGGAGCCCGGAGGTGGCAACGACTTGTGGCAGGCGGCGGATGACTAGATGTGGATGAAATATATTGTTGGAGAGATTGCCCACACTCTTGAAGTATAAGAAAAAATAGCGCATTTACTAACAACAATTGGTTTTAGTAAAACGGTAAATACTTGATCTTAACATGGTATCGGAGCCAGAGGTCATGAGATCGAACCCCAATTATATTGTGGAAGTGTTGGAGAGATTGCCCACACTCTTGAATGTATAAAGAAATAGCGCATTTACGAACACCAATTGGTTTAGTAGAACGAGTAGCGTTTGATCCTAACATATATGCATGTTCTTTCGCCAAGTCAACATTTTTTAGCCAAATTGTTTGAATGGGTAGTTTTTTCCTAGAAAGAGGGGTCCATGAATAAAAATGTTAAAATGCTATTGGACTGGTTTGGAATCATCATGTCCTAAATGGTTCTGTTGTTCTGAACCATTTTAAAATTTGTGTGTTTTCAAGGCCTTTAATGACACCCATCTGCCATCTCATACAGAGCTTTACACATATGATCAACATGCCATATTTCAGCATAGCTGTAAGAGACCCAACCTGAATACACCATTTCCATACAACTTGAAATTGGGACGCAAGACCCACAAATTACTCTTATAAAGCTCATCATAACTGATAAATAAATGAAGTGCCTAATAAGAAGACTTTGAACCATGTTGTTCTGCATTACCCAACCCATAGGGGTAGTTTTTTTGTCCCTGGTGTCTTTACCAAGAACAGAATGACCCGATGTTCCACATGTTTCAAACGTCGATGAGTTAGAGATGCTCAATATCTTCCTAACTCCTTCGAAAGCATATACAACCACACTTAAGTCACCAAGGACTACGCAATCAGTCATGTTTTTCATATAAGGTAACACACCTGCTATTCTTACGGCTTGCATGGTTCCATTACCAACCCTATCAACCAAATTACTCACATTTGCTAGAGGTGTCAATAACGAAAATTCATTAAAATCCAGTTGAAAAGTAAAGCAACACCACTTCTCAGCACGATTGAACTTTTGACGACATACCTCAAAGTTGCACACGTCGATAATTCTGTCTAATGCATATGAGGCTCGGCTTTGTTTTTCATTCACAATGTTAATGTTGCTATATTGAGAAAATGATGTAGCCTGAGGCAACACAGGTCCTTGCCCATCCATATTCATTTTGCATTGCCATTTGCCACCAGGATCAAAGTTGAGCATCAACATCTCATCTTGTTTGTCAGAATCCTTGACTTTCTCTATCTTCTCGTTTATCATATCCTGATTGTGAGGATCAAAATTAACAACAGGTTTTGTGACTTTGCCAAATCTATTCACCGACTTTGGCCTTCTCACTTTATGTTGGTCTCCATTGTTGAAAAACACAGGACCATGTGGTGCCTTAGAGATCTCAGTCAATCCTGTTTTAGGTGTTAGGGAATTCGGTTGCATTTGAGCTATGGACTTAGTGGTAGCAACTTCATTCTTTAAGTTCCATGCTTTCTTTTTCACCTCCTTAACCTCATTCCTTGGGTTTTCTCCTTCTTGAATTAAAGACTCTTCTGTAAGGGATGCCTCAAGTTCGTATTTGGCTTTCTCGATATGCAGCTCACTGGAATCATTCTCAGTTACTGACTCCTTATCATCCATTGTTGTGTCGTACCTGAAAGCACTAAGTGGCATTTTTTCGCATTCAGCGACTCTAGGAACTTCAGTAATTCTTGAATATTGATTATGGCATCTCCAATGAGGTTATTAAGGTTATTTCTCATGTTTTTTGTTTAATGGTTATCTGTTTTAATTTACCTATATTTTTCTTACCAGTGGAGTGGATGAATGTTTTGAATCAACTTATGTCCCTGTATTAAATGCATGTATATGTCATGAAAAAAATGTGATTGGACGATTATTTTATCGAACGGTAACAATGCGTCTGATTGTACCAAATAACTTGTTCATTTGTGCAGTCTTGGAACTCTAGATCTCTTTATAATAGATATGACTTTAGTGGATATGAGAGTTGTTAAAGGTCAGGATTTTTTTTCTACGTTATTACCTTCTACCTGGCAATTTCTTTTATTTGATATGTCAGCATTCTACTGGTCTTCCAAATATTTAGTGATCTATGCACATATATCATTGAGAAATCATCTCTTGAAACACATACCTAATGATTGGTTGCAGCTGCAGCACAGAGATGGAACTTGGTCAGAGGATGCTGCCCTCTGTGATACAGGTTTGAACTTCACTTAATTGTATTAGTCAACTAACATATGTGTGTACTTTACTCTTTATTAGTGCATCATTGAATGGGATCAGATGGCCTTGAAATTCGACAGCTTCAAGATGATAATCGAGTTCTGGAAAGGTAAGGAAATAAGAGAACTCGACAAAACCAATAATCTGATACAATTTTTATTGTATGATGAGCTTTATCTCTGTTTCATAGTTTACGTCAAAATATAAGTCTGGTAGATATATGTTTGTTACTTGTTAATGTTTAAATCATAGATTGCAGGCATTGAGAGCCATATCTGTTGAGATATAACACATTGTCACAGAATTGGCTGATCAGATTGTCCATGTAGCCATGAATGTTTTATGGTACAACTGTGAGTGGACTCAAATATATTTTGACCCAATGTTATGGGTTTCTTTATTTTCTCCCCATTTAATTACCGGTACACTACTCTACTTGTACACCACACCAATCGACGTCGATTCTTGAGTCAAGAATCGACCTTAAAATAGTCGAATACGAGAATCGACATTTAGAAAGGTCAATTTAGTGTGGTGTACCGGTAGAATCGTAGGGGTGAAAATAAATTCTCTCAATTTTATACTTGATAATTAATTCTTGAGCCATATGTTGCCCAATCCGAATTCTTGAAAAGAATGCCCAATGAACTCACTGTTTTTGGTGGAACATAAAGCCATGAGGTTGCTAATTATATTTTTATATTCAAGAAAGCAGGAAAAGAAGATCAAAGCATCAAGTTAAATATGGTTTACTCAAAGTAAGCTAAAGCAAGTAAAGTCCAGTTCAACAATTTGGCATGAGTCTAAAAGTGAAAAGAGGATCTGATAAACTTGATCATATTATCAAAAAGGAAAAGATTACATGAGTGCTATTACTATATGTCTTTATATAATATTTAGTTTCTTTCTTTCTTTTTCATTCAATTCTGTTTTGTATATGATGTTGCGTGTTGTCTGTATGACGCGATGTCATGTATTGCTGGTGATGTTCAAGGCTATTTGTTCATCGGGGTTAATTTTATCTTATTTTTGATTCTGTGATGTTTCAGGCTCTAGCAAATCAGCAGAGACTGTGGATTACCCCATCTTTACCTAACAAAAAGATGCATTCTAAAATGATGGTATGTTGAAATGCTCCAAGTTGGTACAAAAGTTTGGAACAAGAAAGACTTTTTGAGTCCTTTCAGGTGGTGATAGTCTCCCTATTTCAAGTTAATTTCCAATGCATCAAGTTTTTTATGATTGAGAGAAATATTATCTTCCTGACTTATATGTTTTATTTTGTACCTACTCATTTTCTGTTTGTGTTGGTGCTGTGTGATCTCATAAAGAGTTGTCTGTGAATTGAAGCATTCGAAGTACAACATAAAGGAGACAACAACTACTCCTCAATGTTAACATTTGTGTGTTAATGAAAGTAATTACATGAATGTGTTTTCACAGTTGACGATAAAGGAAGAGGTAATCGTTTTGATTCTCTTTTAGAAGTGATGATACTCTGTGTAAAGGCAAACACCGAGTCAAGCATGGAAATTTTCAGGCAAGTTTAGTTACTGGTCTCTGACATATTATTTTATTTTATTTATTGTTTTCTGCAGGTCCACCAATCTGTAGGGTTATTTTATTGGTCAACCTTCAAAGTGAAGGACCCTGTTCTTGTTCATCTAGAGTTTGGTTTAGTTGAAATATTTATTAGTCTTTTCCGGTTTGAATGGCAGACCGGACACCAAGAGTTGGCTACTGCTCTATTGCAGGTTGAAATCGTTTATAGTTTGTTTTTCTCCTTCTTTGTTTCTGAGTGAATAAAGCAAAAGAAAATCCTTTAAATATACATCTACATGTAATTTATCGTTTGGAAATAATCTATCCTTGTATCTATTGATGTATTTGATTAGTATAAAGCTTTTATTGGTCTGATTTATTTAATGTAGTCTTCAATATTATAGCATTGATATTGTTATTAATATTACAACAATATTGTTACAATTTAGTGATGGGTCAATAGCCTCTTATAATGAGATGTATCACTCATATTTCATGATTTAATGAGGAGCAAATAGCCTTTTAATGAGGAGTTGTGTTATATTGAATTTTTTATTTCAATGAGGAGTAAATAAAAGGACAATGAGGAGATTAGTCGTCATTAACAATAATTTTAATGAGGAGCAAATATTCTCATTAAATGTAAGATTTAACTAATGAGGAGATCCGTTTCTCCTCATTATATATCTTTAGTGGCGGAGGCGGTAATGAGGATCGAGTTCTCCTCATTAAAAGTCTTTAACGAGGAGAAATGAAGAGAAGTGGAGAATTCTCCTCATTAAAAGCTCGAATTCTTGTAGTAAAAAGCTAAATTGGGGCTCACTATGCTTTTGCAGCGTTTCACTAGGAATATTTCACCATCATATATTCACGAACCTTTTACTGTTTTTACAATGCATCCACAATTTGGGTCTCATATGATTTACAAGATGCTTGAGTGATTGGAATTTATTCGTGTGGGTTTAGGGGGGGCGGGGGGGAGGGGTTGTTGTTGTTGTATTATTTCATGTGCTATATTATTATGTCAATAATAAAATGGGAAATGGTATGTGGACTACACATTTGTGTAGTGTACATATCACTATATGTTTTATGAGTGTTGATTAAAGTGATGAATTATTTATTGTGATGTGTCCTAATAAAATTGATGATGTTGATTGTATTGTGTAGAATGTTGTGATAAAAAAATAGTGGATGTATGTCTATAGCTACATCACTTAAATTATTGTCTTGTCTTTTTGGACAATTAACATTCCCATGTAGAAAATGCTCCAATCTATTTGGAAATAAAAGTAAAGTTTGAAATTACTTTGTCGCATTTTCACAAGAACTACATTTTAAATAGAAAAAAATGTTGTGTTAAACGAGGCTTTACCCTAGTGGTTAAGCTGAGACTTAAGGACCATGAGGACTTTGGGTTTGAGTCCCGCCAGGTGCAGGGAAAAAGAAAGGAAAATGTTGTGAACTATGAAATATAAAATATGAAGAAACAAAGACGCAAAGAAAAACTAGAGAAGGGAAAGAAGATAATCAACTGTATGTAGATCAAAGGGATTTACTCCTTCAGATTTAAGCATCAATTTATATTCTTAAACCCCCATATCACAATACTCTTCATATGTCTTTTAAATGTTGCAAAAGGATTTACTTTTTCATATCCAAGCATCAATTTATATTCTTAAACCGTCACATCGTAATGTTAAATCTTCGCATGTCTTTCAAATGTTGCGATCATCATCGAAAACTCATTGATTTCTTGAGTAGTGTTATTGTGTATTACCTTCTCTTAGGAGGTCGTCTTCAAAAGTATATTAAAGGCACATGTTTGTTCTGTCTCATTGGATATATATTTCCTTTATTCGTATTTGTTTGTGAACCAAACATATATCATGTATCATTACATTATATCATGTTTCACAACAATAATAAGATCTCAAAGATCATCAGCAACAACTATGAAACATAAATACCATTAGATATGGTACTTTATGACCAACAATATATATGTATAACTATCGTGTGTCTGAAATGAATCTTTAGATTATAAGTGAGATTCATCATACATAACATTTGAAGAAAAACTTTATCATAAATTTAGATCCAAATTTCCTTGAATCAAACAATTATCATGTTTATGGGAAACTAGGAGCAATATATACATCCATCAACATTACACAGAGACGGAACCGGGAATTGGTCGTCGGGTGGGCTAATAGACTATATTTATATGGTCGGTGTGTTGGATTAAAACAACTCACTATGTTGATTTATATAAGGTTTTTGGTGTATCGAAAATAAAATCCGGGAGGCGCAAACCGGGCTCTAGTTCCGTCCCTTACTTTACATGCCTTAGTGAATATAAAGATGAATTGATTATTTGATCGGAGTTGTATAACGTATATGTCGTGTCTAAAAACCTTTGTTAGAAAAACTCAAGGGGAAAAAATAGACAAACATTTATTTTTTTTCATTTACTTCCGACACTACACATGTTTTTTTTTTTTTTTTTTTTTTGCTTTCGGCACCACATTAGGAACGTCAGTGCCACTGGCATTTTTTCCGATAATAATGTCAGTGGACTGACGTTTTTCACCATGACATATTTATAACTATAACATCAATGTCACCGACGTTATTATCGAAAATCAACGTCAATTTCAGTGACGTTATTTTGCCCAATAATAATAGTGGTGTTCGAAGAATTTTTTGAGTGTCGAAAACAATTGTAATGCCAGCAGTAGGTAAAACGTGGTGCCAATAAAAATCGCATATAATTAATTATAATAATTGGGGAGTGGTTTAAAATGACAAAAAAATGGGGGAAATAGGAATCAGGACAATGGAAATGTAAATTGGGTGATAAGAACAAATCTACTGTTCATAACCCAAAATCCACTGTTTGCTGCGGTGGAACTGATATCAAATTCAATGTTTCACTGTTCCACTGTTTATGTGTTCTTTACAAAAATGACCTCGAAAATAACGTTGAAAAAATATCAAATGTGATGTCTAAATAAAGAGGACGTGAAGAGGAAAAATATGATGAAAGAATTACCATCTTTCGACAATCAGATCAAAAGATATATTCATTTTTGTAGTTGAATCGAAAGAATATACTCCCTCCGTCCCGTATTATAATCAATTTGGACTTTTCACACAGATTAAAAAAAATCATGAATGTGTTGTTTTTTATTATTTCAATGCAAAATATTGTATTGTTTTCTGGGACTGACTAATAATATTACATTGTTTAGGGTGAAAGTGAAAACAATGCATTTAATATTGTATTGTTTTGTGAGAAAGATTTATATTTTGTAACACCACTAAAAAGCCAAAAAAACTTATATTACAGGACGGAGGGAGTAAATCACAGTGGAATAGGAATATGTCCTTTTTACCCAAAAAAAATAGTGCAAATTAGTTATAAGGCCGTCGTTAGAGAATTAATGATCATTTAGGACACTCCAAATCTTATTTAGTTATAAGGACATTCTAATTTTAAGAAGAAACTTATTTAGTTATAAGGACATTCTAATTTCAAGTGGATAAAAAGAAGAAAAGGAAGGAAGAAAAAAAAAAAAAAAGGATGAAGCGCTAGAAAAAAAAAACGCTGGAAGAAAAAAAAAAATTTGGGAAGAAAAAAAAAAAGCATTGGAAGACAAAAAAAAAAAAAAGATGAAGCGCTGGAAATGATGTTTGTTTGTTTTTTTTTTTTTTAAGATCTTGATGACATTGATGTCTCAAGCGGTGGCATTGATGATTTTAGCGGTGGCATTGATGTCTCAAGCGGTGGCATTGATGACTTATGCGATGACATTGATATACGATACAAGGACATTGATGACTTATGCGGTGACATTGATGTTTGATGCATGGACATTGATGTCGATGTAGGGACATTGATGTCCGATCGCGATGACATTGATGAATGATGCAGGACATTAAGCTAAACAAGATCGTCAAATGATTCAAGATCGTGTTAAAGAATTGAGGATTCCACAATGAATCCAATTATCGTGAGGCACAAACAACGTGTGGCCATTACAAAGTCATAGTGAAGAGTCTTTGTAGTTTCACCAAACTTGTAATTCTATCCATATTAAAAGCTCCACATTTGGAGAAATACAAAATAAGAGTAGAGCTGACTGATGCAATTGTTAGGTTTTATGCAGTGACATTGATGACTTATGCAGTGACATTGATGTCTGATGCAGTGACATTGATGACTTTTGCAGTGACATTGATGTCTGAAGCAGTGACATTGATGACTGTATTTACAATTAGATAATTGATGCAATGATATTGATGTCACCGCATATACAACTTGATACACACACGTCGATAACTTTGTAAAGTAACTTTATTTCTTTGTTATCTTTAAATATTTGATTGATGTTGGTTTATTTGATTAGTGTTGGTTTAAATTTTCGATAACTTTTGTAAAATAACTGTATTTATTTTGTTTTTGTTTTTTGTTTAAATGCATATTTTACAACCAAGCGTATGCATAAATTATTACAATAACACGTCATTGCATAAATCGTTACAATAACACGTCGATTGCATAATTCGATACAATACGACATCATTTGCATAGATCGCTACAATAAGAAGTCACTGCGATAAATCGCTACAATGAGGCGTCATTGCATAAATATTACAATGAGATGTCACCGATCAAGGTTGTCAATGGATCGCGCGGTCAATACATCATGGTAGCCAATGAATCGCGCGGTGAATGCATCGGGGTGGTTAATGGATCCGGTGGCCAACGATCCGGGTAGGTGGTCGATGCGACGGTGATCAACGCGTCGCGTCGATTTTTATGAAGAAAAAAATTGATTTTATGAAATTTATTCGGAAAAATATCAAATTTGATTTTAGAATAAAGAAGGCGAAAAATATGAATTTTAGTGAAAAATTATGATGATCAGAGTTTTAGATCAAAATATATGACATTTAGAATATGGTGAATTAAAATATTTATAAATAAATAAAAAAACTCATTCAGCGCTTCTTCTTTCCCCACCCCCCTTTTTAACTCATTCAGCGCTTCTTCTTTTTTTTTTCCCCTTTTTTTTTTTTCCCTTCTTCCTCTTTATCCACTTGAAATTAGAATGTTCTTATAACTAAATAAGATTTCGGAGTGTCCTATTACCCCTAATAAGTTGAAAATTAGTCATTTTAAATAATTGGCCCAAAAAAATATTCCACTATTCTTTTCATATATTTCTATGTTTAAATTGTCTTTTTTTTTTTACAATAAACTCTAATAATTAATGATGCTTGCCAACTAACAACATGTGATCCATGCCATGTATGGTGGACGTCAAGATATTGACAACACTATATCTCAAAATGAAAGGACTATATATAATATGGAGACGTCCGTACCCTCAATGAAATAAATAACCTTAAATACCGTACTCTTCCGTTTCTATTTAATTGTCGCGATACGTAAAAGAATATATTTATTTTAATTTGTCGTAGTTACATTCCTACGCACTATTTATTATGTTTTTTAAAAAATCTTTCCTTATTTATTATAAGAGGTAAGAGAGTGAAAACAACATTACATTAAAGGGTAATATTGTCATTTTGATGCTAAAGTCAAAGTATTAATTCATTCCTTTAAATTTTTTTATTTTTTACAACTGCAATAGTTTAATATAAACGGAAAGAGTATGAAAGAAACAACACGCCATACCCCGGTCATAAGATGGAGGTTATTTGTTAAGTTAGGAAGACTAAAATCACACCACCTAAATTCTGTGGATGAAAGTCGAATTGATCGAACCATGTAAATTTTATGTCACATTCCAATTTGAATTTTTTCAATATTTTTTTCACATTCCCTATCACCTCACCTGCATCTGCAACAATAATTGAAAAACAACACAGAAGCCCACCCATAACCTCTATAGATCCTCACGGAAATTGGCAAATCAGGCTCGGTAATCCCCTTCATTTGTAAAAAATGGTTTTTTTTTTTGAAAAATTCGTTTTTAGGTAATACGACGATAATATTATCGTAAAAAATTTTGACGTTTAAACACTCGTTACGATAATAATGTTAAAGTGTCCACATTTTAAGGAAGCTTGTTGTTTCACCCACCATATATTAAGAGATGACTTCACTTCACAACCTGCAGGTTTTGGGGATGAGGCGCCTCTCTACATGAGAGCTTGGGCTATATTTTCAACGTAGTATCGGAGCCACCCTTTATTGTGCAAGTGTGTTGGCGTATTTGTTGGCGCTTGTGTGCCCGACTCACACTGAGGGGGCGTGTTAAAGTGTTCACATTGGAAACTTGTTGTTGTTTCACCACCATATTAAGAGATGAACTTCCTCACCTCACCCAGGTTTTGAGGATGAGTCGGCGCCCCTCTTTTTGAGGCTGGCCACATGTTTTCCACAAATAATAATAGAGTTAAACAGATTTTACGACAATAATATTGTCGTAAGAAGAATTTTTACGACAATAATAATATCGTAAAATCAGTGATTTTACGACACTATTATCGTCGTAAGAAGAATTTTGGATACTTTGCTATTAAAACTTTGGGCCCCAACCCCAACCCCAACCCCAACCCCAACCCCAACGCCCACGCCTACCCCCACCCTCCCCCACTATCCAAAGAAACCAAAGTCTTAATCATGCTCACCAAAGTTCCTCTTTTATTATTATGGAAAATTAGGGATAGCGACACAATCGAAATATTATTAAGCAACGGGACAACTACATATTTTTTATAGGAGAAGAGACAATGCATAATTTTATAATGAAGAATGACAAACGATGAATCACGAAAATCGGTGAATCTCATAGTGAATCCCGAAATATGAATTTCGATAGTGAATTTTGATGATGAATCCAGAAAATCGGTGAATCCCGACAATGAATTTTGAAAATTAGTGAATTTCGACAGTGAATTTCGACAGTGAATTTAAAGCAATGAATTTTGAACACAAGTGAATTTCGATAGTGGATAAATAGTTTTATCGTTTTATGCAAAAGTTCAAAAATCATCGCCTTCTACTTAATTGATGAAATATTTTTGTCTTCTCTCTCATTCCCTTATTATTATTATTTTTGGATATCCTCTTCTATTATTATTATTATTATATTATATTTATGGCATTTATACAAAGTTACTCCACAAGATGACTAGATAAATTAATAATACGGTGCAACATGATATATAATTTTAAGGTGGTCCAAGTGTAAGTATTGGACCTTCATGTCATTACTTAAAATTCATTGGTATTTTTTTTTAGAAGTAGGGTTCAATTTAAAAACAAAAATTACTTTAAAGAAAATTCATTGATAGAATACACCTGCTAAGATTTGACTATGACCAACAACATAAAATTTATGTGATACATATAATAAAAAATCCAACAATTATTAACGTGTTCTCTCTCTCATCATTTTTCCCACTTTTTTCTTCAAATGTAGAAATTTAAAAAAAAAAGAAATTAAATTCAATTAACAATTATTCACGTGTTCTCTCTCTCATCATTTTTCCCACTTTTTTCTTCAAATGTAGAAATTTAAAAAAAAATAAAATAAAAAAGAAATTCAATTCAATTAACAATTATTCACGTGTTCTCTCTCTCATCATTTTTCCCACTTTTTTCTTCAAATGTAGAAATTTATAAAAAAAATTAAAATAAAAAAGAAATTAAATTCAATTACTTTCCATACAGCAAGAACTGTCCTATAAATAAGACCCATACTCCCCATCTTTCTCACACTCAAACCTTCCTCTCCATCTCCATTCTTAATCAATAGCATTGTAGTAAGTTAAAACAATGGAGTTGGAACTAATCAAGAAAGCCCTAGTGGCATCTTGTTTAGCATTAGTGTTAGGTTGGGTGTGGAGAATTCTTGATTGGGCATGGTTTACACCCAAAAGAATCGAAAAACGCCTTAGGGAACAAGGTTTTAAGGGAAACCCTTATAAATTATTGGTTGGAGATGTTAATGAGAATGCAGAAATGCTTAAAGAAGCCATGTCTAAACCCATGCCTTTCAACAATGACGTTTTCCCTCGTGTCATGCCTCACATTCACCATACCATCCAGAAATATGGTAAATAGTTCCTCCACATATAGATATATTGCTTGTTATATGGATATACCACATTTGGAATATAATAATGTACACCACATTTAAGTGGTGTAGATTGCTCCACATGTGAAGGCACGACCTAACGCCTTCACATGTGGAGACTGCATGGGAGATGCTGTGCAAAAATCTCTCAATACTTAATAATGTGATTTTGTATAAGTTAAACTTTAGCAATGCTAGTCAATGTGGAGCAATTGATGATTTGAGGGTAGTTATGTAATTTTTTGTGTTGTTGCAGGGAATAAATCATTTACATGGATGGGAAGGATTCCAAGGGTGAACATTTTAGAGCCAGAACTAGTTAAAGAAATGTTGTTTAACCATGGCAAATTCCAAAAGAATTTTGAGCTCCACAACCCACTTGTTATGCTATTGCTCTCTGGTATTGGAAGTTTAGAAGGTGATAAATGGGCCAAACACAGAAAAATTATTTCCCCTGCTTTCACTCTGGAAAAACTCAAGGTTCATACAATTTTCCTCTTGTAATTAATTATATTATATAAATTAATTATATGTAAACATTGATTTTAATTTATATGATTTCTTGCAGACTATGCTTCCTTCTTTTGCCGTGTGTTACAATGATTTATTGAGTAAATGGGAGAAGACTGCAGCAAAAGATGGATCTATTGAAGTGGATATATTCCCAACATTTGATGTATTGACAAGTGATGTGATTTCAAAGGTTGCATTTGGTAGTACCTATGAAGAAGGTAATAAAGTTTTCCTACTTTTGAAAGAGATGATGGATCTCACCATTGATAGCATGAGGAGTGTCTACATCCCTGGATGGTGGTAAGTGTAACAATTATATGTATATATTATATATGTACATTAGTTGAATAACGATTGATACTTTGTTATAGAAAAGTGACACAACATACTTTTACGTAATTACGTGCCAACAAAGAAGAACAACAGGTTGAAGGCATGCAACAAGGTGATAACGGATATGATGAGGAACATCATCAACAAAAGGATGAAAGCCATCACCGCCGGAGAGCCGGGTGAAGATGATTTACTCGGCGTGTTATTGGATAGCAATGTACAAGAAATCGGAAAACTGGGAACAAGAAGAACGTCGGGATGACGATTGATGAAGTGATTGATGAATGCAAGTTGTTCTACTTTCTTCGCCAAGAAACCCACGGAGTTTTCTTGACATGGTCTTCGATTCTCCTTAGCAAACACCCTGAATGGCAAGAACGTGCGAGAGAAGAAGTCCTTCGGACCTTTGGCAAAAACAAGCCCGATTTCGGCAGATTGAACCATCTCAAATATGTAATTACTTTTCGCACCGATATTCAAATACATCTTTCACTATACGTACACTTTGATCAACAAGTGACAAAGGCGTGTACGAAAGATGTAGTAAACATCTGTAGTGGATGTATCGAGATTGTTGTATAGTTATTGGTATTAAATTGTTGTGACAATTATTGCAGGTGAACATGATATTGTACGAGACCTTGAGGTTGTACCCACCGGTCGTAGATCTAACAAAGGTTTGCCACAAAGATACTAAGTTGGGACCATACACAATTCCAGGAGGAACCCAAGTGATAGCATTATCACTTATGCTACATAGGGACAAGACCATTTGGGGAGAAGATGCTTTAGAGTTCAACCCAGGGAGGTTCGCCGAAGGCGTCGCGAATGCGACCAAGAATCAAACAGCTTTCCTATCATTCGATCTTTGGTCCAAAGTGCATCTTGGCCAAAACTTTTATTATTACAAGCTAAACTGGGACTCACTATGCTTCTGCAACGTTTCTCTTGGGATCTTTCACCGTCATATACTCACGCACCTTTCACTGTTCTTACCATTCAGCCACAGTTTGGATCCCATGTGATTTACAAGAAGCTTCAGTAAAAAGGATTTGTGGGTTCAAATTTTATTTTGCTTTCATTTGTGTACTGGCAGTGGATTTGTGGGTTCAAATTTTATTTCGCTTTCATTTGTGTACTTTGTGGCAGTGGATTTGTGGGTTCGAATTTTATTTTGGTTTCATTTGTGTACTTTGTGGTAGTTTATTGTATGTGATGTGAGATAATGACAATTAATAAATTTATGGGGGACAATGAAGTCCGTTCTTTCCCAATTCTAATTGTTTATTGTTGCCATTTTTATTTAAGCATGTTGGGACTTGTTGCCTAGTAAATGAGAAGTTCTAGCTATTATTTTAATAATAAAATCAAAATGGCAGTGTCGGTTATAACACAACGAGCGATACAATAAACATTTAAATCTTAATAATGATGAATTAGCGTATTAATTAATGAGTTATACAATATAGATTGAATTTTTTTCCCAAAAAATATTGAGTCCACCAATTTAATGCATCACCAACTTATAGTTACAAGTTAATGAATCATTTTGAAATTTGTGAAAATTAAAAACATATATAGGTGAAAGTTTTTATCATTAGAAATGAATGATTAATACTATCATTTACTATATCTGACTTTGACCAGATTCGGTTTCTCACGTAGCCTTCATGCAATAATAAAAGAAAGAGACGATTAGTTGTTGACAGATACATAGCACTTGTGGTCGATATTGGAGTATAATCCATTAATTTTCATGATCCAATCAAGCAACTGGAATCAAGCAAGAACACACAGAAATGGAAGTACTCAATGACGAGAAGAATGAACTTCAATAATGACGGGAAAATAATTGACTATAAATGCAGCTATATCTAGGATGCGCGGATACGCAGGGCTTTTTAATATCGATTTTTTTTTATAAATCGATACGCTATAAAAAAAAGATTAAGATGGCCTTGCCCGAGATCGCAGATCCAAGATCTTAAGCAAGCGGTGTGTCGGGGCAACCTGTTGGAGTATAATCCATTAATTTTCGATCCAATCTAAAATCAAGCAAGAAAAAAAATTCGTGTAGATTTAATCCGATCCAACCTAATATAATATGTTAATTTTCTTTTTTGATAAAGGCCCAAATTTAATAACAACCTTGTGGTCACCTACTTCATTGATTACTTCTTCTAATTTTTCTACTATGAAATGTTTATCTTTAGTGACACCAGAACAATCAACAGATTTGATGAACATTGGCCCACTATCCGAGAAAACCATGAAATTTATTATAGGCCTCCGTTGTGGATCACTCCAACCATCTGAAACAATAGTCACGCCTTTCTCCGCCCATATATGCTTTTTATAGGTTCTAGCAACCTCTCCACGTGTGCCTTTTCTTGTTGTAAAAGTGATGTCCTAAGTTTATTGTATCCGGGAGGAACATAACCACCCAAATTATGGGTGACCGCAAATGTAAAGGCTCTTATAAAATGTGGATTTCTATCCAAATTGAAAGGCAAACCCGCAGTGTAGAACATCCTAGCAATTTCTTCATCCAAATGATTTCTATCTTGAACGTTAAAAGATTCTTTAATAGTACGACCACCCTTTCTTTTTTTTGATTGATCATAGGTTGGAACATGTAGGGATGGGGCACTAGGTAGAGAAACTGTCTTAGGTTGTTTCGAGTTTGTTCTCTTCACTGCTTCTTCCTCTAATTTTTTCATCTCAAAAAGATTTTCTACCGTTACTTTGTTGCACTTTTCAACTCCTGCTTTTGAAATTTGTAACAAGTGTGCTTTAACCCTAGTATAACTACCTTTGAAACCATCTCCACAATAGTTACAATTCCAAGATCTGTTACCACCCGGTCCCGGTAATTTTACTATGTTTGAAACATATTTCCATAAAGGTTTGTTTTCCTTGTCCATGTTTGATAAATAATGCAATCTGTAAACGAAAATATATATTTTAAGTGGGATATGCAACACCTAAAATCTTATAAATTAATTTTAGGAGTACATGATCGATATTTCGTTCGATTCTAAGTCTATTAATTTATGATCAAGCACAATTGTTTAGTTAATCAAATAATACACTTTTTATTCATGTATATATAACTTTACAGTCTTCACTCGATCAACAGCACAACAACTCTCTTCAACAACAAAAAAAAAGCACAGCACAACGACAAAAAAAAAAAAAGCACAGCAACACCCTTCGGAAAAAAAAAAAGCACACCACCAAATAACTATTTATCTAAATAATAATCCAAGCGCCCAAGATTCAATATCAAATAAAGAAAGTCAACCCAGAAACAACTTCTTGCAAGTAAAAAAATTATGAATAAAAAAATACACATTACATGATGAATGAAAAACAATCTGCATTTTTCATACATTTCTTACCTGGGTTTTTTCGAAAAAGAGTACCGTGGCTTCCGGAATAGCACATCAAGCGGAAAGCACCATTTGCCGTCGAGCTTAGCGGTCACCACACCTTCGAAATCGGAGTGATAATTTTAGGAGTGAAAGAGTTGATTCAAAGTGATAATTTTGGGAGTGGAAGAGTTGATTCAAAGTGAGTTAATGAGTTTAAGCTATTTGGTTGTTTCTTTTTATAGAGTTATTGTGATTCATAGAAAACCAAGAGTGTATATTGGGATTAACAGGGGAAGATGGAAGGAAAGCTTGGGACGGTGGAATTTTTGGGGACTGAAAGGGCACAAACATTTTATTTTCCATATTTTAAATTAAAAAAAATCTCACAATGGGCGTATCCGAAGGCCGATACGCGTATCCTATGGGAATTGGTGTATCTTAAATGCCGTATCCGAAGTTTTCGAAACTGCAAATTAGTCCTGATACGTATCCTATGGCGTATCTTGCGTATCCTTTCCGTATCCGTATCCGCGGCGTATCGGATACGCGATACGGCAGGAAATTGACGTATCCATGCATCATAGGCTATATCTTTGCAGTTAAATCATCTTCTAATATACAACAATCTTATCTTCGTTCAAAACAACACTACAAGTGAAATAAAACGACGAACTTATAGGTGTCGAGTATTCAAAGGACGGAGCCATAAACTATTTTCTGCGTGGGATAGAGTATATTCCAGAGTAATACATGATGCTAGCCGTACGGAGCCCCGAGGTGGCAACGACTTGTGGCGGGTGGCGGATGACTTGATGTGGATGAAATATATGCATGGGTGCTTGGATGTGTGCCATTTACATTTAGGGTTCTTTTAGCCAAATAGAATTTTTGAATAGGTTGTTTTTTCCTACAAAGCACGGTTAATGAATAAATTGTCTTGAATCATTTTCAAATTTCTGTGTTTTTAGAGACACCGCTATGCAGAGACTGTTAAGGGTGAATTTATACGATTTATAACGCTATATTCTATGATATTTTTCCCCGTATTTGTACTAAATTGCATAAGAAACGAGGGTTTAATGGATATATTGAGCAAATGAGATTTTAAATGAGTTAATTGCAAACTTGGTTAATTTTGGTGTTTTAATTGCGATTTTATGATTATTTGAGCATTATTACATTTTGCGATGTTTTTATGTGTTATAGATACATGTTTGAGGCTCAAAAGATGATCAAAGGTTGATTAAGTTCGAGCTAATTGATGATAAAAGAGATAATGAAGAAGTGGGATAGAGATAGAAGAGATAAAGATCAATAAATCAAAATTCAACCATATCAAATCGGCGTCTGAATCTCGTCCGGTGGGACGGGCGCTCGATGTAATTGAACGAGCGTCCAGGATGTCATCTTTGATTCAGGAAGTTTGGACGTTGGAGTGGATATTTGGATGGAAAGCGTCTGGTCATGACTCGGCCCGATTCGAAGTTTTATTGAAGAGTGGACGGGCGTTCAAGGTTTCAGACGGGCGTCCGGTAGCCGACTTTGCTGAACCGACTTTAAAATCTATTTATAGCGGCTGTTTTCTCCACCTAGGATATACCATACACTCATTATTCAAAACCCTAAACCTAGGGGCGGCTTTAGGCGCGTTTTTCTCCTTTTTATTCCAGTTTTTATGCACTTTAGATTTAGATCAAACTACTTACTTTTTATGCACTGTTTCTGCAAATTTGAGTTGCTGAGGATGTTCAGAAGCTAAAAGCTTCATCAAACGAGTATTGTGAAGCCATCCAACAATTGTTGATTTCGTTTTCATCGATTATACTGTGAGTTTTTATTAAAGGTTGTTTCTTATTCATGTTTAATTTGTTTAATTGCTCTTATATCGGAAGATATGCATGTGTTGATTGTTTATTGTTGATGGAAATCTTAATAAACCTTAGATCACCATGAATAAGAATAGTAATTTGAATCTATCATAACGGAAGTTAATAGGTTTACTTGCTAGATTATAAACGTAAAGTTTGCACCTTTGGTTAGAAAACGCGTTAATCTTGCATTGGAAGATAATAGATTAATAGATGAACTTTCTAAGGAATTAGGGTTCATATTTAGATAAGGTGAATCACAACCTAGATAAAAACCACAATATAATCGAGATAGGAAATCAATGCTTGTTGGATAGGTGGATCAATCCTCGTTTGTTCGTTAAACACTTGATTTAAATCCTTAAAACTTGAATTTGTTTAGTTAGTTTACTTTTATTTGAATCTTAGATTAGTTAGTTAAAGGTTCGCAACCCGTATTCTTCCTAGCTTTGGATTACATCCTCTGTCTAGTTTTATTTTCTGTTTTGTTTTGTTTTACTCGCTGTTTATATTAGTTTTCGTGACATAGTTTAGGTTAGACAAAAACTAGAATCACAATTGTTTAGTTCCCGTAAGATCGACCCGGCATTAACCACTATTACTACGATCCTTATACTTGAGGTTAACCGGATTATTACTTGTTTGTTTTGTGTTAATAAAATCCGTGACAAGTTTTTGGCGCCGTTGCCGGGAACCGGACGGTTGTCTAGTTTTGTTTTTCGCTTTTTCGTTTGTTTTCGTTTTTCTGTTTTTTATTTCGTTTTAAATTCTGTTTTTAGTTGATAAACGTTTAGGTAATTAGTTAATTAGGGTTTTAGCTTAGGGTTTAAGGTTCTCTTGTGATTAGTTCTTCGCTCTTCTCTTCTTTTCTCGTCGACCTTCCTTCTTTTTCGCAATTTTTCGATTCATTCGATTTTCCCGCTACCAAACGGGCGCCTGGGGAAATTGGACGCCCGTCCATTGGAAAATTATCAATTGCTCGTTTTTATTCACTTAGACGAAGCGCCCATAAAATTTGGGCGCCCGTTCAAATATTTTTCCTTTCAGACGACAGCGTTTGGACCACTAAACGCCCGTCGATCAAATTCCACCGGACGCCCGCCCAAACTCTTGGACGTCCGTCGATCCCTTTTCTTCAATAATTTTGTTTTTTTTCTTCTTTCCTTTTCTTTTCTTTAGATTTTAATTTTTAGTTTAGGTTTTTAATCTCTTGGTTTTTAGGCTTCGTTTCACTTGTTTTTGGTCCGGTTTATGCAAACTCGGAGTAAAAAAGGACCGTTATTATACACCCCTGACCCCGAGCGAACCGTAGTCCGGCCAAACAGGCGGATATTCCGTTCTGCGGTTCTGGCAGACAGAGCCGAACAAGATCTTGAAGAGCAACTAGCCAAGGAAATCACTGATTTTGTGATAATGGCCGCTAATAATAGACGTACGTTGGCGGACTACGCCATGCCAGGCGAAGTCAAAGTCAACCCGGCTATTGTTATCCCAGCCATTACTGCACAAAACTTTGAGCTAAAGCCAGGACTTATCCAGATGATGCAGCATGCATCAATCTTTCATGGCTATCAATCAGAGAATCCGCATACTCACTTACATACATTCTTAGAGATATGCGGTACTACACGCATCCAAGGAGTAAATGAGGATGCGATCAAGCTTAAACTGTTTCCTTTTTCTTTGAAAGGAGAGGCTAAAGAGTGGTACACCTCTCTCCCCTCCGAATCTATCACCACCGGGCCGAACTCGAGAGAGAGTTCTTGAGTCAATATTTTCCACCTTCAAAGACGCCCCGGTGTTTAAATGAAATATTCACTTTCTATCAGAAAGAGAATGAATCCTTCTTCTAATGTTGGAAGAGATTCAAGTCTCTTCTTAGAAAGTGTCCCCACCATGGCTTGCCACTAGAAAGGCAAGTCAACACCTTCTTTAAGTGGATTGACCGAGCTCACCAAAGGCATGGTCAATAGTTCTTACAGTGGGGCATTTCAAGAAAACACTGAAGAGGATGGGCATTGTTTGAGGACATTGCAAAGTATAACTATGCCCCTCTTATCAAGCAATCCAAGCACCTCCTCCTCCCAAGGTTGAGGAAGTCAATTTGCAAAGTTTGATCGCGCCATTTGCGAGCTGGATGGCAACACCTCAAGTTTCAAATCCGATAAATCAAACTTTTTCTTTTCCACAGTAACCCTCGTGTTTCAGATCTTGAAAATCTTTGCCGGTGGCCATATGAATGGCGGTGTCAATTAATCCCCTGCACCTTATCAAGTGAATGTTGTTCATGATTATGGACAAGTACAATCAAGTCACATGTCGAATTGTGACGAGGTGTGGCACACTTCTAGATTCTCGTCTCTACGAACGGGCGAGAATCGTCAAGTGAATGCATTCTATGGCGAGAACAATCAAAGGTTCAATCGGTCTTCCGCCGAATAATTTTCAAAACCAAGGGTTTAGTCAACCTTCAAGTTTTAATCCTAATTGAATTTTAATTGAATCAAAATTTCAATAGAAACCCTGGTTTTAATCGAGAACCAAAATTCAAAATTTTCCAATCCTACTCAAAGGTTCAATTAATTGGCCCGCCAATTCTAATTTCTGCGATCCAAAATCGCCCACCAAATTTTATTCTCCAAATTTCCAAAACTCTCAAGGCCCCCAATCTACCAATCTTGAAGCTAAATTGGAGGAGCAAAGTAGATCAATGAAGAATCTTGAGAGACAAATTGGGCAACTGGTGAACAGTTAGCTTTGCAGACCCTGAGGCGTTGCCGATTTCACCGAGAAGAATCAAGGGTGGTCAAGTTGCTCAGTGACTTGAACAAAGGCCCATGTATCGACCTCGTGCCATCAATTCAATACGGTAAAGAGGAGGCCGGTGCAATGAATCCGACGAAGCGGTACTCAAGTTAGTGGTCCTTCCCATCGTGGAAACCACTAGCCCCTCCCCGCCATTGATAAGGCGGGGAGGGAAGCCGAGCACCTACACTCCCTCAATCAAGCGAAGAGAAAACTCAGGTGGTGATCCCGAGAGGTGAAGAAGTTGGTGATCCTCAGTGGTGATCCTCGAGGGACTGAAAAAGAAGCGAAAGTCGAGGTGATCCACGACTATAAAAAATCTGAAAAGCGGTTCGATGGAAAGATCTTGAAGACAAAGTCGTAAGTGCATCCTCAAAGAAAGTCTTTTCTCGAGAGTGACCTTAAAAGCTTCCATTTCCACCGAGAAAGAGCAACATTCCCTTGAAGTACTTACACTATTAATGGGAGGTCTAGTCTTCCCTAATTCTTTGTGTGATTTAGGTGCCTCTATAAGTCTTATGCCAATGTGCGTATGCAAGCATTTCGGTTTACAAAGCCTTCTAGAACCCACTACTATGAGTTTACAATTTTGATGGATCTTCTAAGAAAGCGGGGATCCCGAAAGACGTTTTGGTTCAGATTGATAGATTTACCTTTCCAATCGATTGGTATGTTTTAGATATGGAGAAAAATGAAAACGTCCCCCTGATTCTTGGAAGACCTTTCTTATCTACTACCTAGAGCCCTCATCGATTGCGATGGTGGGCAAGTGACTATCCGAGTTGGTGATCAAGAGGTGAGTTACAATGTCTTAAAGTCCATTCAAGTACCCTCGGCCCTCCAACCGGCTTTTCCATTGATTATATGACGGATGATTTCACCGATTATATGGATAAGCAAGTCATGGTTTGTAGGTTTGAATATGAGCGATTGGTTGATAATTTAAATACTCATGGTGTGGTCAATCTAGATCAATTAGCAGCTGATTTTGAGGAAGAATTGTTGGAAGGAGAAGCTTTGGCAGTGGGACCACAGAGTAAACTCAGTGATATTGAGTTGAAAAGTGGAGATCTCAAGTCTAGTTTAGAAGACCCCCCTGCAGATTTGGTGTTGAAGCCGTTGCCTAAACATCTTAAGTATGTGTTTTTAAGAGAAGGTGACAAGCTTCCATTGATTATATCTGCCAAGCTGTCTCGTTTAGAGGAGATGAAATTAATCAACGTCTTGAAGAAGAATGAAAAAGCCTTTGGTTGGCAAGTAGGAGATATCAGAGGGATATCTCCTGACATCTGTATGCATAAGATAAAGACTAATGAGGGTGCGAAATGTGTTAGATGACCAGGAGGAGGCTCAACCTCATATGCAAGAAGTCGTTAAAAAGGAAATCATCAAAATTTACGGACATGGGAATCATTTATGCCATCGCGGATAGTGAATGGGTTTCCCCGACTCAAGTAGTTCCCAAGAAAGGAGGAATTACGACTGAGAAGAATGAGAAGGGAGAGGAAATAGCATTGAGACTTGTCACTGGTTACAGAGTCTGCATCGATAAGCTCAATGAGGTAACCATGAAAGATCACTTTACCCTTCCATTCATTGATCAGATGCTTGAGCGTCTGGCGAGACACGATTCATTGTTTCCTAGATGGATATTCGAGGATACTTCCAGATACCCATTGATCCGGTGACCAAGAAAAGACCACCTTCACCCGCCCATATGGTACATTCGCTACAGCGGATGCCATTTAGTCTCTGCAATGCCCCACTACATTTCGATGTATGCTAGCTATCTTTGACGGGCTTGTAGAAAAGTGTATGGAGATCTTTATGGACGATTTTTCGGTTTTTGGTCAATCTTTTGATGATTGCCATGACAATCTTGATCAAGTGTTATCCAGATGTGTGGAAAAGAACTTAGTACTTAATTGGGAAAAATGCCATTTCATGGTAGATGAGGAATAGTCCTTGGCCACAAAATATCCGCCAAAGGTATGAAGTTAGCAGGCCAAAGTAGAAGCTATCTAAAAGATGAGCTATCCCAAGAATGTGCGTGAAGTGAGAGGCTTTCTTGGACATGTCGGATTCTACAGAAGGTTCATTCAAGACTTCTCCAAGATAGCCAAGCCTCTGTCCACTTTACTAAAGGAAGACGTTGAGTTCAATTTTGATGAGAGTTGCAAGCAAGCGTTTGAGGAGCTCAAAAATCGTTTAATATCTGCTCCAATTCTTATATCGCCCAACTGGAACCTACCTTTTGAGCTTATGTGCGGCGACGCATCAAACTATCTTTGTTGGTCTTTGTTCTAGGCAAAAGATCAAGGGAAGTTCCACTTATCTATTACGCCGGATCACACATTGAACCCCTCTCAAGTTAACTATACCACTCACCGAAAAGGAACTATTGGCGTAGTTTTGCTATGGACAAGTTTCATAGTTACTTGTTAGGAGCTCGGTGATTGTGTGGGTGATCACGCCGCTGCGGTATCGATGACTAAGAAAGAGGCCAAACCGCGCCTACTACGTTGGATAATCGACCTACAAGAGTTTGACGTTCAAATAAAGGACAAAAAGGCGGTGAAAACGTAGTGGTGATCACGCTTCAAGGATGCTAAGTGAGGAAAAGGATGATCCGGATGATATAGATCTTTACTTTCCTCAGAGAACATTATGTTGATAGACGGTTGTCCTCCGATGTTCCATGGTATTCTTCCATTGTAAATTACCTTCATGCCCGATATCTCGATCCAGAATTGTCTTATCAGGAGAAGAAAAAGTTCTTCTCTGATTTGAAATCTTTCGTTTGGGATGAACCTTATCTTTTTAAGATCTGTAAAGATGGTTTGCTTAGGAGATGTGTTCCTGAATCGAACAACGGGATATTATTGAGCAATGCCACAGTGGACCCACCTGGAGGTCACTTTGGTCCGTGGAAAACCGTTGCTAAGATCTTCCAATCCGGTTTCTATTGGCCTACGATCTTTAAGGATACAGAAGCTTTCTGTAAAGCTTGTGATAGGTGCCAAAGGACCGGTACTCTGACAAGGCGGTTTGACATGCCTTTGAAACCCATTCTAGAATGCGAGGTCTTTGATATATGGGGTATCGATTTCATGGGACCATTCCCATCATCTTGCGGTAACAAATACATCTTAGTCTGCATAGACTACATGTCTAAATGGGTGGAAGCTCAAGCCACTCCTCACAATGATCATAAGACGGTCATGAAATTTCTAAAGAAAAATATCTTCGTGAGGTTTGGATGTCCACGCGCCTTGATCAGTGATGAAGGGACGCATTTCTGCAACCGACCCCTAGAGAAAGTGCTTGAAAAGTATGGTGTTCGTCATAAGACAGGCACTCCATATCATCCGATGACTAGTGGTCAGGTTGAAAGGAGCAACCAAAGTATCAAGAAAATCCTGGAGAAGACGGTAAACAGTCATAGAAAAGACTGGAGTTTGAAGTTGGATGATTGACGTGGCCTTTTCTAGTGCTAATACCAGTCCTTAACCGACAGTGTATCGGGTCAAACTGTAGTGCTAGTATGGTGAGTCAGAGTATCGTATCCTCAGGGAACTTAGTAATTCTTCTAAGTGTGGTTAAACACCAAAGAGCTGTTATTAACTCGATCTAAATCTCAGTTTTATAACACAGATCACTATTATTCTAGTCAACATAAAATAAATACGTAATTTAAAAGTTATTCTAATATAATATATATAGATATATAAATATATATAGATGTACATAAATTGCAAAGTATATATATAGATATAGATATATAGATGCCAAATATATTATTAGAGAACTAGCCAAGGTTTATATAATTGATTTATACGATCTTTTCAGTGAATGGAATGTGCTCGATCTTTCCTTTTATATTAGGTTCAATTGAGTAAATGAAACGGTGCACTCTCGAGGTTAACAATTCCTCCTTACATAAGCGCATTTGAAATTGTCATATGTCCATTGTCATCACCCAAGATCCACAATCATTACGGTTTTTTACGAGCAGGTCCCGAGTACGATTCTACCTTTGAATAAAAGGAGTCATTCCGTTCGTCAAACGGTCAATTTTATTTAAAGGCTCCGGTTGTCAAGGCCGGACGATTCAACTTTCGGTTTAAGTTTCAATTAAAGCGATGATTTAACCTTATTACGATCTCGAAAGTACAAATTTCAATAAGATTCATCTTTTAGGACAAATCGCGCCCCGGTAGAAATCGGGTTCCGTTGTCACGTTATTCACTCGGCCAATTTTACCTCCGGTTTTTCTATTAACGAGTTCATAACCTAACTATCGGCGTCAATTCATAATTAGATTATGAATTCTTTCGAATCAAACTTTATCAATAGAAAAAGATTCAATTAACTCAATTTTAGTCAATTTTACTTAGACAACATTCCTCTACCGAAAAGATCGAAATAAAACGATTACATAACTTTGGCTAGTTATTAGATTTAGCCTACTAACATTATACGAAATTAAAAACAAACATAACAAACATAAATACTTTAGAAATTTTACCCGATTACAACAGTTGAATCAGAAGCTGTATTCTTCCGGATGCTACAACGACTTCAACAACATTGATCTCCGATAATTTCTCGAGCATTATACGATACTACTTTATTTATGGCATAAGACCTATATACATACCTACTACTAATAAAAAGAGGTAAAGAAAATATATTTGGTACCCCATGTGTACTGCAATGTCGCTTCTATTTATAGGCAGATTTTCCAAGCCGGATCGATCCGAGAAAGGACCGGATCGATCCGGGAACAAAAATCTTATCCCTGGATTTTTTTTCTGCGCAGGCCACATCTTTGGGTAATCATCATGTCTCTTCGGATCGATCCGAGGTAATTTCGGATCGATCCGGATAGATTTTTTCCAAACTTGATCTGAAACTTGATAAAATCATAACTTGAGCTATGGATCTCCAAATGACATAATTCAAGATGCGTTGGAAAGCTCTTGAGAAGATCTACAACTTCCCTGAAGGACTTTTCTTCAGAAAATGCCTTTTTGATGGGACATTTGTTCGTCGAAAATATAACTTGATACGGTGTCACGAACCATTGATCCACTTGAACTTTAAAACTCGTGGCACTTCCTTAATTCCTTCAAAAGATATGATTTTACTCCAAAAAGTGTCGTCACTCGGGGTCTTGGTTTACCTAAGATCGTAAATAAAATATCAAAAATACCCACGTGAATCTGACACGACACTCCGGTTATTAACCGGTACAAAATTTATAACTTTTATCATTTTTACTTGATTTTTATAGTATTTAGATTTATTCATAACTATTAATATTTTATAAGATTATCGTTATAATTACTTATATTTTATATAAAAAGAGTCGATAATGTATATAAAACATCGTAATTTTTATCATATAAATGTTATACATCAATGATGTGCTTTGGGCATACAGAACTGCCTATAAAAATCCTATGGGTACATCTCCATATCAAATGGTCTATGGAAAGCCATGTCATCTGCCTGTCGAGTTAGAGCATAGAGCTTATTGGGCTACAAAGTTTCGAACTTTGATTCCCAATCTTGTGGGAAACATCGATCGTTAGCTATTTACATGAGTTAGGCAATTCGGACTCCAGGCCTATGAAAGTGCCAGGATTAGTAAAGATAAGATGAAGCTACTCCACGATGCTAAGATTAAGAAGAGATAATTCCACGCCGGCGAACAAGTTCTTCTATACAACTCTGGTTACATTTGTTTCTGAAAGTTGAGGACACGTTGGTCCGGCCCCCTTCGAGATTCTCCAAATCATTCCTGAGGCGTTTCTAGAACTTCACGGTTATAGCGGTAAACCGCTTCGAGTGAGCGGTCGAGGTGCAAGCACTACATTGGTGAACCTAAAGAAAAGCCTTTGATCGCTCGTTGCCTCGATATCCTCGGGTGTGATGCTACGCAAGTCGATGAATTTGACGTGTTTTCACCCGACCTATTTTCGAGGAGGATGACGGTAATGGTAAATCAAGAAGTTCTAGTGGTAGTTGGGATATGGAAGAGTATTGGAAGGAGCGCCAACTTAAACATCATCAAGACTCAAAGAAAAGAAGAAGCCAACCATGGGAAGTTTAAGCGTATTTGGAAAGTGTTAAAGATTTCACCCCATGTGTGTGAGTGTTGTTTCGCAGACCACACCATCGATCGAGCTTACACGAGGTAGTGGTCGCGAGAAAAGTCAAATGGCCTTGATCCAGCCGAGCTTAAACGGTGTCGAGCTAACGACATTAACCAAAAAGCGCCACCAGGGGCAACCTTGGTATCGTTCTTTTAGTTGTTTTTGTTTTATGCTTTGGTAGTGTTAGTATTTAAGTTTAGTTTACTCGGTTTTAGCCGTATTAAGTTTTTGTTTTTATCTCATCGATTAGTTGTGCTTTCTAGATATGGATTTGGTGTTCGGCCGGAGGAGTTACCTTTCCTGTGAGGATTCCACTCATTATCGTAGATGACGGACCGGGAGGAACCATCGTTTTGCACGTGGATTTTGACATTAGTACCCGCGTCAAGACGGTCACCTATGTTCTCATTGTTCCCCGTTGTTCGGGAGGTGGAGACTATACTACCGAGGAGTTACAGCGCAACTTCAGGACGTCCATACACAATCTCGAATGATCCGATCTTCGACAGATTTAGCGCTAGTGCCGCAAGTCGAGCATTTTCGAGGTGTTCATGTGGTGGTGAGGACTGGGGTTTACAAGATGAGTATGACTTCCCTCCGGCGATTGACATGCTCCGCCGTCTCATTCGAGTGATAGATTGGTCGGCCATTTATGATGACTAAGCGTGATTAGGTTGTTTCGCCGAGCAAACGACGAAACAAAGCTACTGAGTGGGAGGCAACCCAACGCTTTCTATCTGCTTTTATTTTGTTTTCTAGTAATTTTATGTACTTCATCGATTTAGAGTTGTATTTTTGAAGTTTTATTTAAGTTTAATAAGAAAGTGCACTTTTGAATTTGAGGTGTATGGAAATTTTATAATTTTTGCACTTTTTCCTGCTTGGACGCCCGTCCAAAGACTGACGCCCGTCCGCCTTGACCAATTTTTGGACGAAGCGCCCACTAAGTCCGACGCCCGCCTCCGCTTTATTCCTCCAATCTCAGTATGTGATTTAAACTCTTGGACGAAGCGTTTAATAAATCTAGGACGCCCGTCCATTCATCAATTCCCCAGTGGACGCCCGTCACTGAGTTGGACGAGCGTCCAACCTCTGTCTATATATACCCCCTCCGACAGTGAACCTTCATTTTTCAGGATTTCAAACCGCCAAAACCGTTTCCTCTCCCTCCTTTTGCCCTAAAATATTCAATTCTAAACCATTTTGAGCGATTCAAAGCGCTATAGACCGCTCTTGATACTCTCTCTTCGATTTTCATAACCAAATTCCCCAACACGCCATATTTTAGGAGAATCAGCACCCTCCTCAGTCCGACTTTTTGGAGAAAAAAATCCGATTTTGGAGGCCACGATTGTGTTGTTTGGACTCGTTTTCATCTCGATCAACATCTACTCACCCTACTTGGTAAGTTAGTAACAACTTTTCTAGATTTTATTCACGTTTTTGCGAGTTCGATCTTTGGGTCGGCTCGTTCACTTGGATAGCACCTTAATTCGTTTTCTTTTTTTTTTTTTTTTCTGGTTTTGTGTTTCTTTCTGCTCTGTTATGGTGATGTGGTGTTGTGATGGATGGTGAATGGGTTGTTTGGTGATGATTATGGTTGTGGTTGTGGTTTGGTTGTTTTGAAATCCCGCTTTGGATGTTAAACGGGTATCTTGTTGCGATTGGGATTGTTTGGTTTAGTCTAGGCTTGAATAATGGTTCATAAGAAGGCAGTGGTAAAGAGGCATGGTAAGGAAGTGGCCCGGGAGGCGGGGAAAAAGCGTAAAGAGATTGATCCTACCTTAGTTGATCCGAACCGGGGTGTTAGTATTCGGGAGCAACCCCCTAGAGCCACCCAAACTAGGGCAACCTTACGAGATGAACCAACCTCGGACTCTGAAACAGATGATGATATTCCATTGGTACGGATGCCTAGGGGTCAGAGAGGTGGAGGATCGTCTAGGGCTGAGGAACCTATAGATGCTACCCGGGAAGAGGAACCGGTTGAAACTAGGGCTGCTCAACCTAGGAAGAAAGCCAAAACCGTACCACCTATGCCTCTGCCTCGTAGATTCGTGAACCCTAGGGCCCACGACGAGTATACCAAGCACTATTTCTCGAGAACTATGTTGATAGAAAGGGCTACATTGGAAGCAAAGGTCGATCCGGGATTCGTTAAGTTGCTTAAGGATCGGAAATGGGAGGCCTTGATGACAATCCCGACTACCCCGGTAAATGGCTCCCTAGTTAGGGAATTTTACGCTAATGGTTCGGAAACCGACTTGGGGACGAAGGTAGTTGTGGTTAGAGGGTTGGAAGTTCCATTTACACCGGAGGTGATCAATCAGAAATACAACTTAGCGGCTTTTGAAGGTCGGGATTACAAGGAGGAGATTGTTCATGTACGAGTTTGGGGACAGGATCCGTTGGAGGAGTTGAGATTGAGAGTTTGCCCGGATGTGGCTTGGACGTTGAGGCCGGGAGGAGACCGGAAGGAGTTGGTTACCACGACCTGGACGGAGGACTGGAAGGTCCAGTGTCGATTCATTCAGAGTCGGTTGTTGCCTAAGAACAACTTGACGCGACTTTCATATTGGTGACCTAGGCATGTCAGATGCGTTGACATTTGGCCTGAATGTGGATGTGGGACAGGCATTATATGATGAGGTGGCTATTAATCAGAAGATCTATACTCGTTGCTTGATTATCCCTCACCTGATCCACAGTCTCTGTATTGATGCCGGTGTACCTGAGTATGGAGCCGATCACAAACCGAAGAACCCGAGGCCTATACAGAGAGAGAAGGGTAAGCCTTCGGGTCAGTCAGAGTCAGGGGCACCACGTGAGCCTGGTTCATCATCAGCACCGCCTCGAGCGTTCTCACTTCCTACTTCATCTCCTTCGGTTCGGATGAGGCTCAGTACGGGCGACAGTGTTAGGAATTGGCTGGAGGACATCCGGACTTCTCAGAACAACATTTTGACGATTCTGCAGTGTCTCAGTGAAGGCCGGCGGCCAAGGGACGACGGAATCTTCAATCCGAGCGTCATGGATTTCCATTATTCAGCTGAGATTGAGCAGGCCATTACGGACGTCCTGGATGGGTCTGAGTCATCTTCAGAGGAGGAGCAGCCTGACTCGGCGGAGAGGACTACGGCACCACCTTCTGGACCCTCCTCTGATCCTCCGGCTGATGATTCTGCGGCGCCGTGCCAACCTTGATTTTATTTGTTTGCTTATAGATTTTTTGGTTTTGTATTATTGATCTTATATGATTCGTTGTACTTTTGCTATTGCTACTATTTATTTTCGATGGATCATGTAAGCCATAGGGCGCCCGTACTTTAATTTCTACATTATTTCAACTTTTGGGTTGTATTGAATGCTTTCTCTTTTGTTTATCTTCATTTTTGATATCTCTTTTCATTCTGGTATACTCCCCCGTTTTCCCCGAGATGTTTCCGTGTTTGTCAAGTCGTGCAGGTATCTTTTTAGCGGTTTTGTCGAGCTACATTGTCTGGTTCCGAGTTCTACGTGTCACTATATAGGCTCCGGCCTGACCGACGATTCGTGTATCGGTTTCAATCAGCTAAGTCTTTTATCTTTTCCTTAATTCCGCACAACATGTGGACATGTTGATCTTTAAGTGTGGGGGAGGGGAATGAATGACGTGTATCTACACATTTGCTTATATCAATGTGTTTCTATGCAAAATGAGCTAGAATTTTAAAAAATTTCCGACATTTTTGTTTTTGCTTTATCCCGAGTGAGCAAATGCATATTATTTGTTCGTTATTTTTATAGTCATCCAAGCTATATATCATATGTTTAGTAAGTTAGTTGTTTCACCTGATCTATTTTTCACGAGCCATAGTGAATGATGAGCTAAAATATAAAGTTATACCCCTTTTGGATTAGTGATTTTTGTTTTCTTATAAGTCATGTGCTTAGTGCTACGTATGTATCTTGAGATTTATGAAAGTTTGTATTTAGATCCAAAGTATGTTATACTGTGAATATCTTAGGTTTGAATGTGATAAGTACCACGTAACTTATTGTCAAATGAAAAGTTGAGTTAATAATGAAGAATTATTGAGTGTGTCGAAAGCTAGTCAATGATTTGAGTGCGATAGGGTATACCACGTATGTCCTATACCACTATGATGACTAAAAGCTCACGATAAATGTCGGAAGAAGGTCGCCTTATGATTGGAGTAAGGTAGGGTATATCTCGAATATCCTATTCTCGCTATGATGACAGGCAATAGCTCATTTCGATGTGTGTTTAAAGTGAAGTAATTGAATCAACTAAAGAATTAGTATGAAATGAATATAAGACTAAGTTATCGTCTATCTTATCCCCAGAGAAACCGATAGATATCTTTCGTAGGATTATCCTCTGAGTATTTCAGAAAGGCCCTAGATATATTCTATCATCTTTTCGGGATATGTTACGTTTGTGTAGGTACACTTATGAGTGTCATGTATCGCTAGTTTAAAGGGGTATTAGCTAGTTTTGCTTTGAGTTTCTCAAGTTTGGATCTAGTGGAAGTTTTCTATGGCTTTGCACACACACTTGGTGAACCTCTCGATTTATTGATCTATGCTATATTGTCTTAGATGTCCTTTTGCGTTTCAAGCTTTAATTTTCGTTTTGTTTTGCTCGGACGAGCAAAAGCTTAAGTGTGGGGAGTTGTTAAGGTGAATTTATACGATTTATAACGCTATATTCTATGATATTTTTCCCGTATTTGTACTAAATTGCATAAGAAACGAGGGTTTAATGGATATATTGAGCAAATGAGATTTTAAATGAGTTAATCGCAAACTTGGTTAATTTTGGTGTTTTAATTGCGATTTTATGATTATTTGAGCATTATTACATTTTGCGATGTTTTTATGTGTTATAGATACATGTTTGAGGCTCAAAAGATGATCAAAGGTTGATTAAGTTCGAGCTAATTGATGATAAAAGAGATAATGAAGAAGTGGGATAGAGATAGAAGAGATAAAGATCAATAAATCAAAATTCAACCATATCAAACTGGCGTCCAGAATCTCCGTCCAGTGGACGGGCGTCTGATGTAATTGAACGAGCGTCCAGGATGTCATCTTTGATTCAGGAAGTTTGGACGTTGGAGTGGACGCTGGATGGACGAGCGTCTGGTCATGACTCGGCCCGATTCGAAGTTTTATTGAAGAGTGGACGGGCGTTCAAGGTTTCAGACGGGCGTCCGGTAGCCGACTTTGCTGAACCGACTTTAAAATCTATTTATAGCGGCTGTTTTCTCCACCTAGGATATACCATACACTCATTATTCAAAACCCTAAACCTAGGGGCGGCTTTAGGCTGCGTTTTTCTCCTTTTTATTCCAGTTTTTATGCACTTTAGATTTAGATCAAACTACTTACTTTTTATGCACTGTTTCTGCAAATTTGAGTTGCTGAGGATGTTCGAAGCTAAAAGCTTCATCAAACGAGTATTGTGAAGCCATCCAACAATTGTTGATTTCGTTTTCATCGATTATACTTGTGAGTTTTTATTAAAGGTTGTTTCTTATTCATGTTTAATTTGTTTAATTGCTCTTATATCGGAAGATATGCATGTGTTGATTGTTTATTGTTGATGGAAATCTTAATAAACCTTAGATCACCATGAATAAGAATAGTAATTTGAATCTATCATAACGGAAGTTAATAGGTTTACTTGCTAGATTATAAACGTAAAGTTTGCACCTTTGGTTAGAAAACGCGTTAATCTTGCATTGGAAGATAATAGATTAATAGATGAACTTTCTAAGGAATTAGGGTTCATATTTAGATAAGGTGAATCACAACCTAGATAAAAACCACAATATAATCGAGATAGGAAATCAATGCTTGTTGGATAGGTGGATCAATCCTCGTTTGTTCGTTAAACACTTGATTTAAATCCTTAAAACTTGAATTTGTTTAGTTAGTTTACTTTTATTTGCATCTTAGATTAGTTAGTTAAAGGTTCGCAACCCGTATTCTTCCTAGCTTTGGATTACATCTTCTGTCTAGTTTTATTTTCTGTTTTGTTTTGTTTTACTCGCTGTTTAGATTAGTTTCGTGACATAGTTTAGGTTAGACAAAAACTAGAATCACAATTGTTTAGTTCCCCGTAAGATCGACCCGGCATTAACCACTATTACTACGATCCTTATACTTGAGGTTAACCGGATTATTACTTGTTTGTTTTGTGTTAATAAAATCCGTGACAGAGACATCGCGATGAAGTGACCACTCCTGATGCAGTGACCACCCCCGATACAGAGACACCGCGATGCAGTGACCATCCCCGATGCAGAGACACCGTGATGAAGTGACCATCCCCGATGCAGTGACCACCCCCGTGTTGGAATAGTGTCCTGAACCCAATCGGGTTGGACCGGATTCGACCAGGTCGGATTATTTCTACTATTTCTTTATGTTTATACATATATTAAATGGCTTTTCTGTTGTCATATATATGTTCTTTTTAAAGAACCAATTATGAATTGTTATATGATAACGTCCTTAGTATTAAACTGTGATAGAGAAACCATGATAGGCGATTATGGTTGATGAGATCTCTAATCACTTTAATAAGTTTGATACTTAAATGTCTCTAGGTGATGTACTATTAAAGCAGGGCATTGATAGTATAAACAGACTCAGCACGTATTAGATGTCTTCGTCTTTAAGGCGGTGGATAGATCTCGCTCATCAAAGTGTAGTGACACTTGGACCGTGACGTGGACGTGTATTAGAGAATGCATACGTTAGATCGACCCACTTACACGGATAAGTGTCACACTATGTGACGGTTGTGTAATTATCCTTAAGACCGAGTCTTCATGGCATCACGGTGTGGATTGTCATGCTTTGACACTATTGAGGTTTCCTCAGCCATGGGGCGATCATGCGGTAGTGATTGGGTGTGATATGAAGCATGCGGAGTATACATGATTGGTCGTCCGGGAATCGCGTATCCTGTGATTGGGATCGAATATCCGAAATGGCCTTCTTATAAGGAATGACTAGCTCTCGTGAATCTTTGCAAAGTGGGAGTAAATGAGTTACTTCGAGAGAGCATGATATCCAGATTATAAGATACGGTCGTTGATGTTTTGACACTCGACTAACGACCGTATGGATATTATTACATCGATAGGATTGTAAGTTACACGTTAACTGTTTCACATGAAAGGTAGTAGTCATTGCATTTGACTCTTCCGGTGATTGGGGGTCAAGGTGTGTTGCTAGACGCTATCCCGTGATCATTAGGCATGGAAGGCATTTTCGTAATTTGCACTTTGTGTCTACGGCCAACATATTCGGAAGCCTATCGGGTCACACACATAAAGGTTATAGTGGTAAATTAATATGGTGGTATTTATTTATTATGAATAAATTAAATACAAGATATTAATAATATTATATTAATTAAAAGAATATTCCGGATGCCAATTTGTTGGCTAAGGTGGCGCAATTTGTGTGTGTATATGATACACTTGGATTGTGCAATTTAATTAATAGTATTACCAAATATTAATATCAGATATTAATATATTTATATATATATATAGATTCACACATGCGTGTGTGGTGTGCATATGTGATGCATGCGCACTAGTGTAGTGTATATATATATATATATATACATGTGTAAATTGATTTATAGTAATAAAATAAAGATAGTCAATATTAGATATTGACAATATCTTGAGAATATTTAATATAAGATGTTGACAATATCCTAGATTTATTTGATATAAGATATTATAATAAATGAGATAAATCAATCAATTATATTTTCCTTATTTTATTGGGAAAATGTTTTCTTCTCCTCTACTCTACTAGGGGCGCCCCAACCACTATAAATAGGAGGCGGGTGTCAAGCTCTTTTACACATCATAATTCCAAGAACTAATAGTTCTTGTGTAAAATAGAGAGCATCCTATAGAGAGTTGGAGAGAGGGAAAAGGGCCGGTCTAGCAACCGGAGTTTTCCAATAGCAATCCATGATGGGATTCCGGCGGTCGCTCGTGTGGACTAGCGGTAGAGGCCGAACACTTGTGCGCTCTATGTAGAACTACTCTCCTTAGACGGTCAAAGCGTCGATCTTTTAGATCAACCAAGGTAATCACCGTCTCTAGCTTATTTGTTTATTGTTTAAACGAAGTCGATCCTGGTTAAAAGGAAATAAAATTTTAAATTCCGCTGCGTTCCCGCGTAGATTTCCTAACACCCCGATGTAGAGACACCGCAATGCAGTGACCACCCCGATGTAGAGACACCGCGATGGCACGCGATGCAGAGATGCCTGGATAAAGTGACACTGCGATGCATTGACCACCCTAGATCCATTGACCACCGCGATGCAGTGACCACCCCCGATGCAGAGACACTGCGATGAAGTGACCGCGATGCACTAACAACCGCAATGCAGTGACCACCCCCGATGCATTGACACCGCGATGCAGTGACCACCTCCGATGCAATGACCATCGCGATGCATTTATCACTGTGGTGCATTGACCACCCCGATGCAATGACTACCGCGTGCATTAACCACCGCGATGCAGTGACCATCGGGATGTTGTAACATTTGATGAAGCAACACCGCGATGACATTTGATATTTTTCCGACTTAATTTCTAAAAATCGATTTTTTTTTCATAAAATCGACTTCAAACAGCTATATCTTTTAATATAAATCTACGATCAACATAATTCTTTTACCCCAATTCATATTTTTTCGTCCTTATTCTAATATCTCATTTTATGAAGTGGCACTTTATGCAATGACGCTCAATGACACCAATATTTCACGAGCCGAGCCGAGCTATATTGAGCATTTAGCGATTTGAGTTCGATCTTGCCTTTTTATGGCTCGAGTATACAAAGATAATTAAATTGTGTGTTTGTGTGTGTGTGTGTGTGTGTGTGTTGTGGTGGTGGTTCTTTCTTTCAAGTGTTACCTACAATGCTTGATAGAGTGTATGCTATTTGATCAAGTATACAAAGATAATTAAATTGGGCAAACAACAGGTTGCAAAATAAAACTTAGCAGCATAAATAAAGGGGTTCAAAATAATAATAAAATAGATTCAATGAACCAAAGCTATTATTCAAATGTTCAGATTGTTACAACCAGATTTGAGCAGCTATTACACTCAGTTTGAGTCCAGATAATGCAGCAACAATAAATCAAATTTACAAGAGTTTACTTCAAATGGTTCAAGAGCTGATAAATTACAACAACAATCGGCAGCTCTAACTAGATATAAACTGAAGGCTATCACTGTCTATATGCTAGTACGGAGAGTTCAGAACTGCAGCAGAAATGCAAGGATGCAAACAACAGCAAATTCAACAAAAGTGAAGCCCCAGCAGATGCAAGCACATCACAGCAAGGTAGATGCATCGATGGCAAGTCTCAAGATGATATAAACAAGAAGATATAGCAAGCAGAACACATGACTTGCAAATACTAATAATAATAATAAAATGCACTATACAATCACTGGTAAATGAGATATGTACTATGACACACTTTTGGGCGGTGTCCACGTCGACAAAAGCAGGGGAGAAACTGGGTTAAGAGGATCCACTTCGACTGTTTGTGGAGTCATATAGACTGCCAAAAGCAAAACAGAAGAACTCTTCTCCCGTAGTATGAAGAACGAGGCTAAAAAAATTCGATGAATTTCTTGCGGTATATATTATGAAAAATGCTTAATATATTATATGAGGCAGTCAAGAAACATGTAGCAACCAATACAAACACATTTCAGTCAAATATCCTCTCTCCAGTAGCAATAATGAGAAATACAAAAGAACTCGCAATACAGAGCAATCTAGGTATCAAAAACAACTTCGGTGACCAGGCCCACTTTGTTATCTTCGTCTAAGCTCAAATTGAGAAGCAAACGGTGGGCATTATCTTGAAGGGTCGAATCCTCATCCTCAATGTTGACACAGTCAATCACCGCGCCTGATTCGATCTGATCTCGGTTTGATTCTGGAAAAGCTCGGTTCCAAAACCTCGCCGGAATAATTGAAGGGAATAATGGAGGAGATGGACACCGACGGTGACGGTTTCAGTGATTTGAAAGAGATGGAAACCTTTTATTTATCCGGCAGTGGAGGGAAGCATATGAACGATCAAAAGTTGCACGATGATTTCAATTCGTACGATAAGAACATGATTTTTAGGGAGGGGTGAATTAAGGATAGTTTTGTTTAGTTACTAATTTTTTATATCCAAATAAGATTTCTTAATATCTTAAATGCTTATTAAATACTCAAACTAGTTCTTATAAATAAATACTCGCTTTTTAAAAAAAAAAAATTTAATTTAGAGATTTGATTTTGGAAGATAGGAATGAGATCAAAAGAATTTGGTCAGGTGGGTAGGCAAAGGTTGGCTTTTGTGATTGGTTTGGTGGGCTGAAAGTTTGGTGGGCTTGGTTCATAGACTACTTATTAAACAAATTTGGGTGGGCTTAGCCCTCATAATCCCATAGTATGTCTATGTCTCCATGTATTTTTTCTTTCTTGAAACGAAAGATATATATCACTAACCACAAACGACACATCAATTACAACCGGACAACCGTCGGAACAACACTGGACAAACACTGGATAACCATCCGTCAGCTACTAGACACAACCATACTTCCAGAACAAAGAAAAACAACCATCTTTTTTTTTTTTTACAATCATGTTTTTTTTGTATGCATGCAATAAATGAAGTATTTGTATTTCGTATGTTTTACATTTCCGGTCTATAGAAGATTATGTAGATGAAGTTTCTTTAATTTTAATTCATTAAGCTTATTTATGACCAACAATAATGAACCTCATTAATCTTATCAATATTTGTGACCTTATTAATTGTATCTATCCTACATTAATTGACATTAATAACCAATACCAACATGAAAGAATTTATTTTCTACGATTGATATTGTTCCCATCCAAATCGCCGTTATAAAAGCGTGTTTTGTCGCATTGTTGTGACAGTATCGTTATGGACATGACTTGACATTTCCCATATAAATAAGAGGTCAAGCCACTTGGTTCCCAAACTTTAAATCTTCATCTCCATCTCATTTCTCACATGGAGTTGGATCTAATCAAGAAAGCCCTTTTAGCATCTTGCTTAGCATTAGTGGTATCTTGGGTATGGAGAATTCTTGATTGGGCATGGTTTACTCCCAAAAGGATTGAAAAACAACTTAGGGAACAAGGTTTTAAAGGGAACCCTTATAAATTATTGGTGGGAGATATTAAAGAGAATGCAGAAATGCTTAAAGAAGCCATGTCTAAGCCTATGCCTTTTGGCCATGACATTTTCCCTCGTGTTATGCCTCATGTTAATTATATCATCAAGAAATATGGTATTTATAACAAACAAAAAAAAATCCCTTAAAATCCCATCATTATTTTAATGTTAGATATCAAAGTATGGGAAAATTTATATAAATTTTTTTTTTTTTTGTGTTGATTGCAGGTAAGAACTCATTTACTTGGATGGGAAGGATTCCAAGGGTGCACATAACAGAGCCAAAACTAGTTAAAGAAATGTTGTTTAATCATGGGAAATTCCAAAAGAATTTTGATCTTCACAACCCACTTGTTAGACTATTGCTTTGTGGTGTGGGAAGTTTAGAAGGTGATAAATGGTCCAAACACAGAAAAATTATTTCCCCAGCTTTCACTCTTGAAAAACTCAAGGTCCATATACTTATTTTTCTATCTATATTATAATATGAATACAATTATTTATATAAGTTGAGGTTGAGGGAGATTAATTTTATATGCATGCAGAGAATGTTGCCTTCTTTTGCCATATGCTATGATGATATGTTTAGTAAATGGGAGAATACAGCTGCAAAACAAGGTTACATTGAGGTGGATATGTGCCCAACTTTTGATGAATTGACAGGAGATGTGATTTCTAAGGTTGCATTTGGTAGCACTTTTGAAGAAAGTAAAAGAATTTTTAGGCTATTGAAAGAGATGATGGAAATCACCATTGATATCACCAGGAGTGTTTACATCCCTGGATGGTGGTAAGTATACACTTCATTTTTTTTTTTTTTTTTGCCATTTATTTTCTTGGCATCAAATTACGAGTGCCATTTCAGTCATTTACTAAACACTTTCGTGAATTAATGCCCTATGTTTGATTCAATGGCCTGTCGTCCGTACATGCCCAACTGGCCAAACATGCATTAACTATCTATGAAACGCTCAACTCGCGTTGAAAACTACCGTTTAAAAAAAAAAAGCGAATCGATCTAATGAGACAGACATATAATTGATTAAGAAACTAACAACTAAAGCACAATTCACTTCCATTGATAAACTAAGGCTAGATTTCGTTGATTCACATATCTTGACTATAAAAGATTTAACTACTCGATCATGACGGTGTCAAAACCAGAAATCACAAGAATCAATTCCTTTGTAATAAGAAAAGTTACCAATGATATAAATTGCAGAAAAATCCAATCTTTGAGTAGCCTCTGTTGAAAGAATCACCAAGTAATGATCAAGGATCGAATATAAAATATTTAATCTAGTAAAAACGGAAGAATTTGATGTATCGAATATATATATATCTTTCTCTGTAGCGTAGGGGTGGTCCGGGAAAAAACGAGGCACGCGCCTCTACTGTGCTGTGTAATAGAAGGCTGACATATGAAGATGAAAAATCCAGGAAATGCCACCAAGTTTGATAAAATTGCAAATGAAGTGAATATATGGTGAATACACCAAACATCTTTGATCCGTTTGTGCTTTTTGACTTCGGGCACATTTTTTCTCACCCTCAAAATCAACTTGTCATTGGTAGTTCCTCTAATCTTGTGCTCATAATCGACGTATATTCTTCAAATATCAATATCGTGCATAACTCTCGAATGATAAAATATGTCATAAATGTGCAATAAATTCATCTAAAATACCAAGATTTCGTGACAATAATGTCACCGACCTCTAGATGCTAAACATGGTGTATATGGCCTCTAAAACGTCTAAAACTCCACCAAAAAAAAAAAGGTTAATGGTTATAAAAGACAGTAGTTGAGGAGAAATTGTCAAAAAGAACATACCTAGTGAAAAATGACAAAAGCCACATGATAGAACGAAATTACTATCGCCACATTTAACGACTTCAAATCCACTATCAAAAAAATTCACTAAAACTTTATAATATAAAACCAAACAAATTCACTACAACATAAACAAAGACAAAAAAACGAAAAAAGGGCATAATCGTCTAGTGTAATGACAATTTGTCCTTTTTGCCAATAAATTCAATCCACTGGACTAAATGCCAATTAGTATATGAATTTTGTCCTTTTTAACATTTGTTTCTTACATTGATGATTATGGTTTACTAGACAACAACACTTCATTTGCATTTAGTCCGGTTGCTGAGCTAGCTAAACCTACTGCATTTGAGTGATTTTTTCTGAGAGAACAGCTGAGGCGTCTGGTCACCACCTCCTATGGGTGATTATTTTTAATAGAGTGAAGCAATTGAGGCATCTGTTGAGAAATTGATGGGATATGACAAAAACTCATATTTTATTGATGAAATAATTTTAATACAAGAACGAAAGATACTCTCACATTTTTGGTCTCAAGCACTCTTATTTTTTCTTGCTTGTGTACACAAATGACCTCCCACCTATATATAGTGCTCTATCGGTGATCTTATGGTGGATATTACTTTGATCTAAGGGCTATAATGTGTTTTCTAGATAGACTTAGGAATATTCCTTATACTACTTATTCTAGATATATAATATTCTCGAAATATTCTCTTACTACATAAGTTTTTTTTCTCTATTGTGTTTTTAGTGTAACAATAATCATCTATCAGAGCATTTATTATTATTCTTCTTACAAAAGAGAAAAAATTATGTAGTATGAAAATATTTCTAGAATATTCTATATCTATAATAAGTAGTATAAGAAATATTTTTAGGCCTATCTAGTAAACACATTATAGCCCTTAAATCAAAATAATCTCCACCATTAGATCATTGAGAGGAGTACTATAAATAAGTGAGAGGTCATTTGTAAACTCAAGAAAGAAAAAATAACACTGTTTGAGGTTAAAAAAACGGGAGAGTGTCTTTCGTTCTTGTATCAAAATTAGTTCATCAATAAAATATATTATCTTTTATATCGATCCATCAATTTCTCAACAGACGTTTCAGTCGCTTCTCTCTGAAAGAAACTCACTCATAGGTGGTGGTGAACTGACGCCTCAGCTGCTTCACTTTAAAAAAATTACTCACAGGCGGTGGGTTATTTTAGCTAATAGCTAGCTCAGCAACCGGACTCGGTGCAAATCATGAGGTGTTGCTGTTTGGTCACAACATTGATATAGCTAGCTAACCCAACAACCAAACTCCCTTGCAGCAACGGACCCTTGCATGCATGCATGCACACACACACACACATATATATATATATATATATATATATATATATATATATATATATATATATATATATATATATATAAGGACGAAGCTAGGATACAAAATTTGGGTGTGCTAGGCTATTCACAAATTTTTTTAAAGTTCGAAGTTTAACAAAATGATCACTTTAAACCTCTAAAAACAAGAACTCTCAAATGAGTTTCATTCAAAAGGTAAAGAGAAAACAACAACGCAAAACTTGAAAAATATCCACATTAAGGAATCTCATACATAAAAATTTACCAAAAAATATTTTGATCAAATTTTGATATTCTAAATTGAAGATAATGGAAAATGTAACAAAACAGAAAGCTAGTAGTTTCATAGTATATACCCCCTCCGTTTTTTTAACTTTCAATTTTCAGAATTTATTTTTTTCCCACTAATATCTGTAATTTTAAATTATCAATACATCATTTATTATTTTTTCCACTTATACCCTCAAATTAATTACAAGATTTAAACAAACTCTTACACTTTAAATAATAAAAAATATATTTCCAATGCATCAAAAACACCAAAGGTTTTGGAAATCCAATAACACTACTATCAATGTATATTTACATTTCCCAATATAGTGTATTTAATGATTACAAATATATTCAAACTATTAAAGAAGGACAATCTAGTTATTTCATAGTAGATTTCAGATACATTAATCACTTTCTTTGTGTGTCCATATCAAAATCGACTAATAAAAAAACGAAGGGAGTATATCATAAATCCAAACACAAGAAAAATCCTACTGCTACTAGCTCGATTGAAAACCCCCATATAATTTATTAGAAGTTCCCTAAAGAAAATTATTAGAAGCAAATATTACTAGAGGAGTTGATTATCACATAAATAAGGTGTTGAGTTGTTGTCTTAGTTAATAAAAAAAATAAAATAAAAAGTTAAAAATGGGTTACATTATTATTATAAGTTGAAATGCATCCAAAAAGGTTATATCGGTGGTTTCATCCGCAAATAGTTTTTTTCAAGAACTTATCGTCATCCTTAAGGATTAACCATATATGCTGACAACATTTCTTGTTAAGCATAGTTATACTTGAAATCATGTTTTAATCATTGCATACCTAACAATTATGTTATAAATATATCGTTATAACAAGATTGTGTCTCTGATGATCTGCTTATTATGTTACTTTAATCTATATCACCATATATATACATCAAATTTTTCGTGCAGTTACGTGCCAACAAAGACAAACAAGCGGCTGAAGGCATGCAACAAGGAGGTCAAAGATATGTTGAGGAATATCATCGACAAAAGGATGAAGGCCATCAACTCTGGAGAACGAGGTGAACAGAGGCGAATTTATATGTAACATAACATACGGGGTTCATGGACTCTTTACCCTGGTACATTTCTTTTTTTCTGGATTCGATATTGCAGGAAAAGACGATTTACTCGGCGTGCTATTGGATAGCAATTTACATGAAATCAGAAAATATGGGAACAAGAAGGACGTAGGGATGACAATTGATGAAGTGATTGATGAATGCAAATTGTTTTACTTCGCCGGCCAAGACCCCACCGGAGTTTTGCTGACATGGGCTTCCGTTCTCCTCGGCAAACACCCCGAGTGGCAAGAACGTGCTAGAGAAGAAGTTCTTCAGACCTTTGGCAAAAGCAAGCCTGATTTTGACAGATTGAACCATCTCAAATATGTACATGTTTTTCTTGCATAATATTCTTATTTTTGACAGAACATTAATGATATATATTCACTATAGATATTCACCACATCTTTAGCTATACACTTTTATCATAATTGTTTGTAGTGAGACTCACATCAATCGATGAGTCTTACACTTCGATCATGGTGAGAAAGTGATTATCGAAAGATATAGTAGCTGAATTGAAAATGCTATGTTCACAACAAAATAAACACAACAATATGGTTAGAAGCACATCTTACACTATTGATTATGATGGGTCTCTCATGTATCAATGAGTCGCACACCATAATCAATAGTGTAAGATGTGTGTTTTTGTTGTGTCAATTTTGTTGTGAACATAGCTTAATTTACCGTAGCTAAATTTGTAGTAAACAAATGCGTAATTCTATGTCCACAACAAAATAGGCACAAAAAGTACACTACACACTTTACACCATAATAAATGATATGTTCATAATAAAATAGTTACAACAAAGTTACACAACGCACTTGTAAACCATTCATCATGAAGGGTCCTCATATCATGATCAATGACGTAAAATGTGTTGTGTAACTTTGTTGTGTCCGTTTTGTTGTGGACATATTAGTACTCTTACCTTGTTGATCATGTTGTGAGACCTCTTAATTTATGTGGAACCTACCATAATCAATGGTGTGAGTGTATTACGTACTTTTGTCGTAGACATGACACTACTATAAGCAAAGCATTTCCCTTTTTATAAGGGAAATGGTTTGTCTACTACATGTTGAACCACACTGTGTATCACTACACACTTTGTCACTATTGATCAAAGTGCAAGACTCGTTGATTGATATGAGTTCCATTATGATCAATGTTGTCAGAAGTGTGTAGTAATAAATATCGTGAACATATTTACTTGATGCATCATTGCTTTTTGGGGCACAAGATTTATCCACCACACATTGAACCATGTGTATCACTTCACTCTTTATCATCATTGATAATAGTACATGACTCACTGATTGAAACGAACCCTACTTAATTAATGGCGGTAAAATTGTGTAGTGGAAGATGCAGGGGACAATTCTAGTGGATGAATAATTTCTGTTTCCAAGAAATGATTTGTTCACTACATATTTATCATCATTGACCATAGTGTAGGAGTCACTGGTTTATATCGGTACAGTAATAAAAAATGATAAAAATATATAATGAAAGATGTAGTGAACACATATAATGGATGTATCAATGAATAATAGTTGTTTTCAGAAAATGTATTGTCCACTACACATTGAACCAAAATGTGTATAGCATTACATACTTTAGAAGTGTATAATAAGTTTTTGTATATTGATTGATATCAATTGGTGTGACACATAGGTGAGCATGATAGTGTACGAGACCTTGAGGCTTTACACGCCGGTGGTGGATCTAACAAAGGTGTGCCAACAAGATACAAAGTTAGGACCATACACAATTCCAAGAGGAACCCAAGTGACAACACTACCACTTATGCTACACAGAGACAAGACCATTTGGGGAGATGATGCCTTAGAGTTCAATCCCTGGCGATTCGCCGACGGCGTCGCAAATGCAACCAAGAATCAAACTGCTTTTCTCCCATTTAGTGTTGGTCCAAGGGTCTGTCTTGGCCAAAACTTTGCTTTGTTGCAAGCTAAATTGGGGCTCGCTATGCTTTTGCAGCGTTTCACATGGAATATTTCACCATCATATATTCACGCACCTTTTACTGTTTTTACAATGCATCCACAGTTTGGGTCCCATGTGATTTACAAGATGCTTGAGTGATTGGAATTTATTCGTTTGTGGAGGGGGGAGGGGGTTGTTGTTGTACTATTTCATGTACTATATTATTATGTCAATAATAAAATGGGAAATGAATGTCTATGGATACATCACTTAAATTATTGTTTTGTCTTTTTTGGAGAAATAACATTCCCATGTAGAAAATGCTCCAATCTATTTGGAATAAAAGTAAAGTTTGAAATTACTTTGCCGCATTTTCACAAGATCGAACTACATTTTAAATAGAAAAAAATGTTGTGTTAAATGAGGTTTTACCCAAGTGGTTAAGCTGAGACCAAGGGCGGATCCAATAGAGGGACAAAAGGGCTATGTCATCCGGACAAAAAAATATTACATTATAAAATCTATGTAGTCCAGTTTGATCCGTAAAATATTCTTAATCCAAATTTGCACCGACGTCTTTCGATATAGTCAATTCATTACCACCATGATTAAAATCCTGCTCAGTTCAGAGTGAGACTCAGGACCATGAGAACTTGGGTTTGAGTCCCACCAAATATAGGGAAAAAGAAAGGAAAATGTTGTGAAACTATAAAATATAAAATATGAAGAAACAAAGACACAAAGAAAAACAAGAGAAGATAATCAACTGTATGTGGATCAAAGGGATTTACTCTTTGAGATCTAAGCATCAATTTATATTCTTAAATCGTCACATTGTAATGTTCTTTACATGTCTTTCAAATGTTGCAATCATCAAAAAATCATCGATTTCTTGAGTAGTGTTGTTGTGTATTACTTTCACTTAGGAACTAGGAAGTCATCTTCAAAAGTATATTAAAGACACATGTTTGTTCTGTCTCATGGGATATATATTTCCTTTATTCGTATTTGTTTGTGAACCAAACATATATCATGTTTCACAACAATAATAAGATCTCAAAGATCATCAGCAACAACTATGAAACATAAATACCGTTAGATATGGTACTTTATGACCAACAATATATGTATAACTAACATGTGTATGAAATGAATCTTTAGGTTATAAGTGATACATAACATTTGAAGAAAAACATTATCATAAATTTAGATCCAAATTTCCCCGAATCAAATAATTATCATGTTTATGGGAAACTAGCAGCAATATATACATCAATCAACTTTACGCGGAAACGGAACATGGAATTGGTAATCGGCTGGGTTAATGGACTGTATTTATATGGTTGGATGTGCTGGATTAAAAAAAATTCACCGTGTTGATTTATATTAAGATTTTTGGTGTATCGAAAATAAAAACTGGGAGGACGCAAACCGGGCTCTAGTTCCGTCCCTTACTTTACATGCCTTAGTGAATATATAGATGAATTGATTATTTGATCTGAGTTGTATAACGTATATGTCGTGTACTAAAAACCTTGTTAGAAAAACTCAAGGGGAAAAAATAGACAAACATTTCTTTTTTCATTTACTTCCGATAATATACATGTATTTTTTTTTTTTTTTTTTTCGCTTTTGCACTCACACTAAGAACGTTCAGATCACTAACGCTTTTTTCACGATAATAACGTCGATTGGGTGGCGTTTTCACCCATGATGTTAAAAACATTACATTAAGTATAATAACATTACATTAAATAATCGTGATAATAACATTACATTAAGGGTGATATTAAATATAATAACATTACATTAAGTATAATAACATTACATAAAATATAATAACATTATATTAAGGGTGATATTATCATTTTGATGTTAAAATCAAAATATTAATTCATCTCTTTAATTTTTGTACTTTTTAATAGCGAGGAAGTATAAAAGAAGTGAAATTTTAAAACTGGCCAATTTACAATGCGACAGTTTAATAGATAAAAGTGTATTATGTGAAAGAGAGTAAAAAAAAGAAACATAAAAGAAACAACAAGCTATACCCCGGGTCAGGTTCGACAATTATTGAAAAAAAAATTCAAATCAATATATATTGTCAATTTTCTTTATATGCTCTTATTTATTTATTTATTTTTTTGGAAGTTTATATGCTCTTATTTGTTATAATGTGATAAATGGAAAAGAAGAGTGCACTAAATATGTATAGGAAAAGTATTTAGGCACAGATTTTGTGCACAAAAATGTATCGAAAAAATGATCCAAAGGGTGGTGATATTTTTTTTTTTTTTTTTTTTTTTTTTTTTTGCTGTGGTTTAGATCAATTTATGTGTCTTTAGTCATTTTCTGTGTATCTATCATCCTCCATATGTCTAAGTACTACTCCCTCCTTTCCTTTTAGTCATTTTATTGTTAAAATCAATGTACTACCTTCGTCCCAAAATATAAATAATATTACACTTTTAAATTTCATAATATAAGTCATTCTATATTACTAATATAACATTTATTGTTCTTTCTTTATCTTATAGATTTATTATTAATCAACTACTTTTCATTACTTAACAACTATTGCATTTATGATATTCAATGGGCATTTTAGAAATTTAACCTTCAAATTTATGATATTCAACAACTTTTTGAATCTGTGTGAAAACATTTAGGATGACTTATATTTTAGGACGGATGTAGTATTATTTACTCCCACCAATCCCAAAAAACTGATGCAGTTGCTAAAAAGATTTGTTCCAAAATAACTGAGGCATTTACATTTCCAATGCAGCATTTATTGTGTTTTTCCTATATTTACCTTTATTTATTAAGGAGTGTGTCCACGGATTTATCTAATGAAAACAACAAGTAATAAAATTTATAAATCCGGTATTCCCCAAGTGTAGGGATCGTAGTATAGCGATTAATACCGGAGTCGATCTCAGGGAATCGAGGTATCTAGTTCATTAATTTTCCTAAGTTTGATACCATTATTATTAAAACCTAAACTAACAAAACGAAAAGATAAACTGGACAGAGGATTGTCAGTCCAAAGCCAGGAAATATAGTTGCGGACCTAAACTAACTAAATAAATCTATTCTATAACAAATAATAGAGAATAAAACAAAGATACATGGAATCAAACAATATACAAACCAAGTGATTTCAACCCAAGTTCATCTCATGATTTTAATTCAATATTGTAGTTTCACCTTTACACGAGATACGAACTCCTAATTCCTTAGTGAATCCATTTCTCAAGCTTTGAATTCCTAATCTCTTAGTGAATTCAATTATCGATCTCTCCTCTCTCGAATATTGAGACCAATTTCATACAAAACGAAGGTGTAGATTCAAGTTAACTCTCGTATTTTAGAATCTAGCAACCTAGATGATTAACCAATTAATTTGTCACGAATTAACGATTAAGGATCCTATATTTCTATGGTGATCTAGCCTAACAACGATTCTCATCAACGTTAGACAACAATTAGCAACCAATCTCTCGATCTAGTCACACAATAGATCATAAATCATAGAAAGATACAAAACAAATCAAAGATCATAAGAATAAACAAAGGGTTGAATAAATTAGAAGATAAACTCACATAGTTTGGTACAATGGATGATCTCCATGAATCACAAACGAAAATAAAAGCATCCTAATCTAACCCGGATCACCCGAGCACAAGGCTCGGGTGATCGGCCTTGAAAACCTCAGAAGTGCGGCTGCTGTGTGTATTTGGTGTATAAAAAAAATTTGATATCATTAGGGTTGAGATAATGCGGCTATATATAGAATTTTAAGTCGGTTTCAGCATGTCGGCCGTGGACGCCCGTCCACTCCTTATGGACGCCCGTCCAGGTTGTGTAAATTCTTCGAGTCGGGCCGAGTCTTTGTCAGACGCCCGTCCTATGCAATTTTGAACACTCGTCCACTGAAAATCTGAACATCCTGAATCAAAAACTCCTCTTGGACGCCAGTCCACCTCTTTGGACGCCAGTCCACCTTGGACGCTAGTTCAAGCTTCTGGACGCCAGTCCACTCTTCATTCAGCTCAAACGCTCGTTTGATTCTTCAAATCTTCATTCCAATCCTCGACTTGCATCTTCCTTCTTCCATTAAATCTCCAATTATGACATGTTCATGCACCTACCAAACCACAAAAACATGCAAAGTGTAAAACCATAGATAATTACCAATAAAATCACGAAATTAGCTCAAGTTTACACTTAAAGACTTTTAAAACTCATTTGCTCAATAATTCGATTAAACCCTTAATTTCTATGCGAATTATATGAATATGGAGAGAATTGTTACAAAATATAACGATATAAATCATATAAAATCACCCTTAACAGAGTGAGAGAATATTATTAATTATAGATTAAGGTTTATTTTAGTCATTTTGACATTCAAATAGTAAAATATTACTCCCTCCGTTTTTATATATATGTCGCAGAGAAAAGAATCACACAGATTAAGAAAGTAATTAATATGTGTATTGGAAATGTATTTTTTTATTGGAGATGTAAATGTTTTGTTCGTAAAGAAGTTTTTAGTATTGGAATTGTGTTTTTTTTATTGGAAATGTAAATATTTTGTTGGTAAAAGAGGAAAAAATAATAAATGTTGCAATGGAAATATAAAATGACAGATAAATAAGAAAATGACAAAAACTAAAATATGACAGATAAAAAAAACAGAAAAAGTAACTCATATCCTTATTATGCGTGTTTTCGATAATTGCCTCACTTCGATTTTAACAACTTTAAGTAGGAACAATGTGAGTTTCCTCGAAATAAGAGCATTTAATGGTCATAAATGTTTGTCATGTGCCTTAATATAAAAAAACTTATGGCATGTGAGTCCTCCTTGAAATTAGAGATATCGACCATTGCAATCTTAGTCCATAGATATTCATCATACCCTATTTGTTTGGGTTTTATCATTTGTATACTATACCCTATTGATATTTGTTCTATTTTGCTCGTACATGAAGTCTATGTTGATTGAATCACATATATTTAAGAAGAAGTTATTTTATGGTGAGTCCATTTGAGGAGCAAAACATGTGGATAAATCTGGATCACATGATACCAACTCAAATTCGAATTATATGGTCTAGAATCATTCACGTGTGTTCATGGTGCAAATAAAGTGACTACGGAAGAATTACCGATATTTAAGACCCGTCTCAGTTTGTCTACCATTGTTATTTTATTTTATTTTTTTCTAAGGGATAAATCTTAGATTATATTCCATAATAAGCTGATATGAGTTTGAAAAAATAGTCATCCAAGTATCAATTTTCATCGGATCAACTGATTTAGGCGGACGAGGATGCCGGATAAGAGGGATGACAAAAACTTATTAAAAGCGAATAAAAAATTTAAGAGGGGAGGGGAGGCAAAGCTGTAGATGATATTATAAATATTAGTGTATTTTTCGGATCATGAAGGCAAATTGTCCCTCTTGGTTTGATGTAGTGGAGTCATCGCTGCGTAAGAGTGTGATTTTTGAGATGTGGCAGCTTAATATGACGACTTCGACCCCTCAAAAAAATATGGTGACTTTGATGTTGTCAAGCTTAGGAATGAAAAGAATTTAGCGATATTTTACCTAATGTTTAGACTTTTGTGATTTAGACCTCGGATGAATTTTCTTTTTCACTTTCTATCATTTATGCTACTCTTCCGTTTTTTTATCTGTCACATTTTAGAATTTATTTTGTTTTTATTTATATGTTATTTAACATTTTCAATGTATAATTTATTATTTCTTTCCTCCTTTACCAATGAACTATTTATATCTCTAATAAAAAATACATTTTCAATACTAAAAACCCTTTTATCAATAAAGTTTTTACATCTCAGATAAAAAAATATAATTTCAATACTATATTTTAGACATATTAATTACTTTTTAATCTGTATGATTTTCTTTCTACGATAGATTAGAAAAACCGAAGGAATATTTGTTTATTTTTTGTTTATTATTATTTTTTTTTTTGTGTGGATGAAAGTCGAATCGACGAACCACTTAAATTTTTTCATATTCCCATCAGCTGCATCAGCAGCAATAATTGAAAGAAAAAAAAACACAGAAGCCCACCCATATCTTCTAATACATGTACAGTAAACCATAGCCATACAGCTGTCATTTCTTCATATAAATGCTTATCTTTTTACCCTCCTACATTATTGCATTGAACCAACGGAGAAAAGATTTGTCTACAATATTTGATGTACATAAGTTATAAGATATATAAAATGGGACATGGTGTTCACATCGGTGGCTGTGTGTGTTAAAGTTGTCACACATTAGATGACGATATTGTATCACCCGTAGTATTAAAGGCAAGCGCTCTCTGTCTAGGAATTTGAAATTTCAGAGCCGAAAAAAATTTGCGCCGCAAAAAAAAAAACGAGAACTAAAACATATATAAAAAAAATAAAACAAAAAAGATGCGTGTGATAGTCATGGGTTTGGAAGGAAAAAAAAAACCTACTTATTCGACTTTCTGTTACAGTTTAAAAAACAAAAATTATTATAGCTTGCAAGATTCAAAATCAAGTCTCATTTTACAGTATCTTAGAAGTCTTGCTAACCATTAAGGTAAGACATTCCTTTGTTCATATAAATACAATATATATATATAATATTATGTCGAAATTTCAGTGGGACCTTAAATTCATTGATTTTGGAAGAACAAGGCCATGGCCACACTGCCCTTGCTCTCAGAAGCGCTTGTATAAGAGATGGATTTCACTCGCTCAGCCCAGTTTTGGGAAAACAATCTCTTATAATATGGTGGGTTGATACAATGTCAAGTGTCAAATGTGGGACAACTTTAACACGCCCCCTCAAGTGTGGGCCTAGGGTACTCTTAAAGCCAACAAAGAGGCTCAACACTTGCACGATAAATGTGTGGCTCCGATACCATGTAGAAAATCTAGACCCAAACCCATATAAGAGGAGGGACCTCATCTTCAAAACTTAGGTTATGAGGTGAGTGAAATCTATCTTTTAATATGGTGGGTGATACAATGTTTAGTGCCCAATGTGTCTATGGCTGAAAGTTTACAGGAGGCTCCTGTGCGCACGGGAGAAGATCCCAATTCACATAAAACGATACTACCTCCGTCCCAAAACGGGAAAATACTCATGTGTTGTCTTCAAATGTGTGGCGATATCGTGTAGTTCAATCAGAAGTACACAGTTTCATTTTGTATTTAAACTGTGTGGTTATGATCGTTTTACCCGTCACTTCACCTCAAAATCTTCTCTCCACACAAGTATTTCCCCCAAAAATGTAAGTCCAAATGAGTTTTTTCACACAGACTAAGAAAGTTGGTTCAATTGGTTATGTGTTATTAATTTTAATGAAAAAAAATGTCTAAAATGGCCTTTGACAAAGTAGTGAAAAGTGAGTGATAAATAATAAATGGAGGGTAAAAGGAGAAAAATATTCATTGGTTATTTAAATGAACTTACATTATGGGAAAAAAAACAAAAAAACAAATTGGACGACACGTCTTACTACGAAGTAAAAATGATCTGAGACGACGCCCTAACTCCTCAGAGTAGTTAGATCGGTTGGTTTCAGGATACAGGAGAGCGCTTTAAACGAAAAAAAGCCAAATAAATTTATATTTTAGGACAGAGTTTGTATGAATCATGCACTTCCAAAAAAAGAAAAAGAACCAATAGCCACTGCCCGTTGTTCATTAACGATGTAAATCTATCATTTTTGGATCTTGTAAAACAATCGTAATTTTTGGTAATGAATGTTTTCGTTTCCAGAAAATCCATACCTTTAAATCGTTTCTAAAGGTTCCCGAACACACATGTAATTAATAAATATATACTACTTTCGTTCCAAAATATAAGTCATCCTAAATGATTTCACATAGATTAAGAGAGTGGTTGAATGTCATAGATTTGATGATTAATGTCTAGAATGCCCTTTGACTATCATTAATGCAATAGTTGTTGAGTAATGAAAAATGGTTGGATTGATAATAAATTAGGGGTAAGATAAAGAAAAGAGTGCTAAATGTTGCATTGGTAATGTAGAATGACTTATATTGTGGGACAAAACTAAAAGTGTATGATGTCTTATATTTTGGGATGAAGATAGTATTACCTCCGTCCTAAAATATGAGTTCATTTAGGTTTTTTGTTTTGTCCCATAATGTAATCCATTTAAATAACCAAGAAAGCATTTATTACATTTTTCTTCTTTTACCCCTCATTTATTATCTATCCACACACTTTTCACTACTCTGCATTAATAACAGTCGAAGGACATTTTAGATTTTTTTCTTCAAAATTAATGACACATAACCAGTTTAACAAACTTTTCTTAATTATATCTGTGTAAAACACCCAAATGGACTTATATTTTAATACTGAGGTAGTACTATAATCAGCGCAAAATTTCATAGGAACGTTGGTTTTCTGCGAAGAACAACCGCGGATGTGGCATATTACCTTGTCTTCCAACAAGAAAGAAAGAAACAGAAATGCATACGGAGTAGTAAATGATGGCAATATATATACGGAGTAGTAAATAATTGCAAACAACTGCTTTTATTGCTTACGAACAAGTAGAGGGGAATTTTTTTTAATAACATTAGAATGCTAAATAAACCAAGACAATAATTTTGAGAGAAGATGCTAGAGACATGCATCTTATTATTGTCATAGTATTTTATTTTTGAAATATACGAAATAACACAACAAAAAAAACAACAACATCCCCCTCCTCCTCCTCCTCCTCCTCCTCGTCCTCCCTTCAACTAGATTTCTTTCACTCAAGCTTCTTAAAAATCACATGGGACCCAAACTGTGGCTGCAATGTAAGAACAGTGAAAGGCGCATGAGTATATGATGGCGTAAGATCCCATGTGAAACGTTGCAACATCATAGTGAGCCCCAATTTAGCTTGCAACAAAGCAAAGTTTTGGCCAATGCAGACCCTTGGACCACCACCGAATGTGAGGAAAGCATTGGGTTGATTCTTGGTTGCATTGGCAACGCCATCGGCGAACCGCCATGGATTAAATTCTAAGGCGTCATCTCCCCAAATGGCCTTGTCCCTATGAAGCATGGCTGTTAGTAATATCACTTGTGTTCCTCCCGGAACAGTGTATTTTCCAAACTTTGTATCTTGATGGCACACCCTTGTCATTTCCACCACTGGTGAGTATAGCCTCAAGGTCTCGAACAGAATCATGTTCACCTAAAATATAAAAAAAAAGTCACAGCAATATATAATATCAGTTGAATTTCAATAACTCAAAAACGACGAAATCGAGCTTCCTTACATATTTGAGGTGGTTGAGTTTATCAAAGTCTGGCTTGTTTTTGCCAAAGCATTGTAAGACTTCTTCTCTAGCACGTTCTTGCCACTCAGGGTACTTGCTAAGGAGAATGGAAGACCATGTCAACAAAACTCCGGTGGTTTCTTGGCCGGCGAAGTAGAACAATTTGCATTCACCGATCACTTCATCAATCGTCAACCCAACGTTCTTCTTGTTTCCGGATTTTTTGATTTCTTGCAAGTTGCAATCCAAAAGCACACCCAATAAATCGTCTTCGCCTGGCTCTCCGGCGTTGATTGCTTTCATTCTTTTGTTGATGATGTTCCTCAGCATATCTGTGATTTCCTTGTTGCATGCCTTCAACTTTTTATTAATCTTTGTTGGCACGTAACTGCATGCATGACGGACGAATTTTGTTGCAACAATTTTATTTTATGTTATGGATTATAATCATGATACATTGAAAGTTAAATCAACAATCAATCAAACTGACTTACCACCATCCAGGGATGTAGAAACTCCTCATGCTAACAATGGCGGCTTCCATCATCTCTTTCTGAAGCCTGAAAATTCTGTTACCTTCTTCATAAGTGCTACCAAATGCAACCCTAGAAATCACATCACTTGTCACAACATCAAATGTTGGGAAGCAATCCACCTCAATGTAACCTTGTTTTGCAACTGTCTTCTCCCATTTATTCAACATATCATCATAGCATATGGCAAAAGAAGGCAACATACTCTGCGCCCATGATATACATGTATATCACCCTCAAGTACTTAATTACATTAACAAATATGATATATATCATATATTCTATAATATAATATAGACAATTAAAGGAATTAAAATAATTATTTATATGAACCTTGAGTTTTTCAAGAGTGAAAGCTGGGGAAACTATTCTTCTGTGTTTGGACCATTTTTCACCCTCTGTACTTCCAATACCAGAGAGCAATAGCATAACAAGTGGGTTGAAAACCTCAAAGTGCTTCTTGAATTGTTTATGATTAAACACAATTTCTTTAACTAATTCTGGCTCTGTAATGTTCACCCTCGGGAGTGTTCCCACCCATGTAAACGAATTCTTACCTGCAAAATTACATAAATACCCTCAACTTTTATCAATGTTACACATGCATGGGGACTGACATTGCTAAAGTTTCACTGATATGAATTCGGATTTTTAATTATAGAGTTTAGTTTTAGTATATTTCTTTCCATAGCCTTTTGTACGTGAGGAGCGGATCACTCACTGTGCACACATGGTGTGGTGAGTCTGAGTCTGATCTTGACATTTCGTCGGAATTTTCGTTTGGACGGATCCGTCGAAATTTCCTTTTTTTTTTTAAAATTCGCTTCACTCCGTCCAAATTTGGACTGGTCCGTCGAAAATTCCAACAGGATTTGTGCACAGCACCTTACACCTCACCGTGTATACCGTAGGGGATCCGCATCCCTTTTGTGAATGTTAAAATAATGGGTTTATTGACTTTAGCAAAATAAGGATCAAATAATATAAAATAAAATGTTTTTAAGTGGTTCTCTTCATTATATTTTGTAGCTTCGCGACATTTTAGACAGTTATTCATTCATTATCTGACTTTTGAAAAATACAAATTTTTGAATACGCATTCATTAGACAGTTATTCATTCACTCATTATTCATTCATTCATTATCTGACTTTCTTCATTATGTCTCAGATACGATACGCATGTCCGAATCTTGTATCAAACTTTTGAAAAATACAAATTTTCCCCAGATGTATGCGCGTATTGGATACGAGATACACTACCTAGGAAAAGAAATGTATCATGCAGCATAGGTTGAAACAAGGGCGGATCTAGGACTGGATCTGGGAAATTTTTTTATTATTAAAACGATGTTGTTTTTTTTTTTTTTTTGTTAAAAAATATGGTTTTAGGCTTCGGTGATGCCACTGGATCAAATTTTTGGATAAAAAATATAGTGTTACAGTTCGGTGATCCCAGTGGAATAAATTTCTGGATCCGCTCCTGGATTAAAAGATTGTTCAAAAAATAGCGTGCATCATATCTTTCCATTTATAGTCTCTCTCACCATATACATTGATGGGATATCATACCACGGAGACACCTTAGTAAAGAGTTGTATTTGCATATAGTGGCGGATCGGAAAAATTTTCAGCGTGGTCCGAAAATGTTTTCAAGTGTAAAAAAAAAAAAAAAAAATTAACGGGGTCCATAAATTTTTTCAATAGGTAAAACTTAACATTTTCATTTTGTATTAGCGGGTGCATGGACACCGTTGTGGAAAATGTGGCTCCGCCGCTACGTGCATCCAATCAAAACAAAACATCTAGCATGAATTGAAAATGGTTGAAATTTTTCTTACCATATTTCTGGATGATGTAATGAATATGAGGCATGACACGTGGGAAGATGTCATGGCCAAAAGGCATGGGCTTAGACCTGGCTTCTTTAAGCATTTCGGCATCTTCTTCAACATCTCCCACCAATAATTTGTAAGGGTTTCCATTGAAACCTTGTTCCCTAAGGCGTTTTTCGATCCTTTTGGGAGTAAACCATGCCCAATCAAGAATTCTATAAACCCAAGCTACCACTATTGCAAAGAGAGATGCCATTAGAGCTTTCTTGATCAGATCCACCTCCATTATTTTAACTTACTACAATGCTATTGATTGAGAATGGAGATGGAGAGGAAGGTTTGAGTGTGAGAAAGCTAAGAAGTTATGGGTCCTATTTATAAGACTGTTCTTGCAATATGGGTCCTAATTTCTTTATTGAAGCAGTCATTAGTAGGAAATTCTTCTATGGTGAGTCCATTTGAGGAGTAAAACACGTGGATGAATCTGAATTACACAGTTTCAACTCAAATTAAAATTGTATGGTCCAGAATCATCCACACGTGTCTACGGTGTAAATGGAGTGACTAGGAAAGAATTATCTCTCATAAGTTACGTTCTAAGGGAAAATGATGACAGGGAATACGTGAATCACAGCGTTTGATACTCCCTTCGTCCCATTTTAATAGTCATGTTCGACTTTTCACACGATTAAGAAAAAAATGTAATTAATACTTTGAATCACAATAAATAATCCAATATGTTTATATTTATGACAAAGTATAACTTAAATGAAATAAATGTAAAAAACATTAGATAATTTAATGAGATTCAAGACATTAATTACACTTTTTTAATCGTGTGAAAAGTCAAACATGAACATATAAAAATGGGACGGAGGGAGTATTTTCTACAATGGAGAATGACAAAAATAGTTTCTAAATTAAGACACCTTTTCAAAAAAAAAAAATTGAATAAAGGACAATATTTATTATTTTTTAAATAAAAAAACTGGACGCCATCCTTCCCATCCACCACCACCCCCCATCACCCCCACCCAAAAAAAAACAACAACACACTTTATCTTCATCTATAATTATTAAACATTTATATCTTTTAATTTACAATTCCAAACTTGAAAATTATTTCACTAAATCTTTTATTTTTTTCACTAAAAACGATATAATGATATCGAACTAAATCTCAAAACGAAGAAAACGGAAAAAAAAAAGGAAGCAAGTATAAGCGTCGGTGTTTTTTTCCCAGCTATAAATATTGTAGAGTTGTCATTTTCCCTATAAAAATCATTTTGAAGTAAATGCTACACAAGCTCCTTAACTTTTTTAATGGATTAAACTTGTAAAATCATGTAAATGGTTGACTTTGGTAGAAAGGTAGAGGATCATCTACTCCATCTGTTCAATTATGAGGATATTTTAGGATCTCTTTTTTTTTCTTTCCCCAAGCGACGAAAGCATTCATTGATAAAATATTAAGTCATACAGGCCCATACCGGAGTGCACCCATGCCAATAAACACCTACATCTGATTTGAAAGAGAAAGCAGCAAGTTTATGGGCTAACTTGTTGTTTTCTCTTCCAGAATACAAGACATGACATGAATTAAAATAAGAAATCATCGATCCCAATATCATATAGGACAACGCTTGAGAGTCAAAAGAAGTGGCCAAGCTCGCTCTGACTTGCCAAAGATGATTATCGGTAAAACATACTAAGCTCGTGATTCCCGTGGCATGACATCTACTAAGACACCAACGTAATGCTTGAGCCTCCGCGGCGAAGACGGAACTAGAGAGCGATCTTGGGGAAGCCCAAGCCTCCAAGATAGTTTCATCCTCCCGGAAAAGAAGCGCACCATAGCGGCGAAGACAGAATCCGACTTCCGGGTGCATCGACAAATGCCTACGACCACACCTGGCATAAGTGCATGGCGCTGCAAGGCAGGAGAGGAGAAACATTAATAGTATTTATCCTCTCCTCTTGGTGTGCACTGATTGAAATCTAACCAAGCCTCGTAGCATGTTTTGCAAGTATCAACCGGAGACCAAAATAGAGAATCGAAACATCTATGACAACGGGCCTTCCAAACGAACCATAGAATGAAACACGAAAAAACTATACGATCATTCATCACCCCCTGAGGGTTATTAACCGATATCGTATCCCACCAATGACTGACCGAAGCACTCGGCTTCGAAAAAACATCCCAGGAAATACCTGCAGACTTCCAAACCAAACGCGCAAAGCGACAAGTAATGAAAAGATGATCAATAGATTCCACATAGTCTCCGCATGCTGAGCACAGTGAATTATCAAAACCAAAACGTTTGCGAAGAATCTCCGAAGTAGGAAGAATGCGCTTGAAAAGCTTCCAAAGGAAAAATTTTATCTTGGGGTAGTGATAAAGCCTGATTCTCTTCCGAATTTCTCATTAAAAATATCCCCACACGTGAAGAATGATAATGAGTAGTCAAACTTTCTTTGAGGCAAGCATCATAAAGTCGCCTTAGTAACAAAGTCCCCACTCTTAGTAAAAACACAAACCTCTTATCCGGAACATCTTTATGACTTATAGGTATTTTAATTATTTGATTAACATCCACTTGCCAGAATGACTCCGCTAACTTAGCCTTGTTCCAGGCATTATCAGATATGAAATCACTGACTAAAGCCTTCCTACTATTAGAAGGAACGTGTGAAATAGGCAAAAACGAGGGGTTTTGAATAATCCAGGGGTCCTCCCAAGCTATAATAGACTTTCCGTTGCCGACAATAAAACAAGTATTATTTTTTAGAAAACTTTGAGCCGACATCAGGCTCTTCCAAAAAAACGATGAGGAGGATGGGGTTTTGCAGGTGAAAACAGAGGATTTGGAGAAATACTTACCTTTTAAGACTTTTGCTACCAAGAGGTCGGGGTGGCAATGGACTCTCCAAAGGGTCTTAGCTAACGCAACGGTATTAGCATTCTCCAAATTTTTGAATCCAAGACCACCTCTTCCTTTTGGAAGACATAGCGACTCCCATTTTAACCAATAAGCTTAACCACAGACATAGTTAAATTAGGAATGGTAAATAAAGTAGAGGATAATAAAATCGCTTTGCCACCTTGACTAAGAGACTTGAACTTCCAACTCTCAAGCTTATTTTTACATCGTTCAACAAGAAAATTAAAATTTTGATTTTTAGCCCTACCGACAATCAACGGAAGGCCCAAGTATTTAGAGTGACTTACCTCGGTTAGGCCGTTAAAGGAAGCCAAAATGCCGTGTTTATTATATTGCGGAGTATTTTTGCTAAAGAATACCGCCGATTTTTCCATATTTATGACTTGCCCCGAGACTTGCGCATATTTATTTAGAATATTGGCTAAATTCACGGCACAGTTAAAATCCGCACGAGTAAAAATTAAAGAGTCATCCGCAAAAAATAAGTGATTGATACGCGGACTTTTTCTAGCAATTCTCAATCCCGGAACTCTATCGTCAGAAATAGCTTTATTTAACAAATGGCTTAGCCCCTGAGCGCAAATAATGAATAGATACGGCGAAAGAGGGTCCCCCTGCCTAATACCCCTACTCGGTTTAACAAAACCAACACGCTCCCCGTTAATGATGAATGAAAAGGAGACAGTTGCGACGCACTGTTTGATTAGGGCAACCACATCTTCACTAAATCCGAGTTTCAGCAACAAATAGAAAAGGAAGGACCATTCAACTCTATCGAACGCTTTTGACACGTCTAACTTTAAAGCCATATAGGAGTCCTTACCCTTCCTTTTGTGCATCATATAATGGAGTGACTCGTGGGCTATTATGTAACTATCTAGCATTTGGCGACCTGGAACAAAGGCATTTTGACTCTCACCAACACAGAAAGGTAGGCAAACCTTGATACGGTTAGCCAAGACCTTCGAAAGAATTTTATAGACAATGTTACAAAGGCTAATGGGCCTAAAGTGAGCCGGTTCAGTGGGGTGCATATTTTTTGGAATCAAAGCAATGCAAGTGTGATTTAATTCAATTGGGAATTTTCCCTGTCTTAGAAAGTTATTCACTGCCCCCAACAAGTCTTTTTTGATAATATGGAAGCAACTTTTAAAAAAACTAGGGGACATACCATCTGGACCGGGAGCCGACGATGAGTGCATTTGAAAAATAGCCGCTCTTAATTCCTTTTCATCGACTTCCTTCAGAATATCAGCGTTCATTTCTGGGGTGATACAAGCCTCCATGTCCTCGAAATCCTGCAATAAAGAGTCATTAATTCCCGAAGAAGAGAAGAGATTGTCATAAAACTGCTGAAATTCTGAAACAATATCTGAAGAAGAACTACTCCAGGAGTGGTCATGTGCCCGAAAAATGCCGGGGATAAACTTCTTCCTCTTTTTTCCATTTACAACCGAGTGAAAAAATTTAGTGTTTTTGTCTCCCTCTTTTAGCCATCGAACACGAGAAAGAGTTTTCCAATATTTTTCCTCATCCTTATAAGCTAGAGAAAGTTCCTGCTTTAGCTCTTTAAGCCTCACTACAGGAATCGGGGACTGGATACTGTCATTAATTTTGGCTTTTAAGGACTTTATTTTAGAAGCTGAATTTGAAATGTTAGCTCTTTTCCAACAATTAAGTCTCATTCGGACTTCCTTAATTTTAGAGAGGATTTTGTAAAAAGGAGTTCCTCTAACCTGAACACTCCAACCTTGCCTGACCACGTCAAGAAAGCCCGGCTTACCAACCCACCTTTCATCGAAATAAAAGTTCCTTTTAGATGAAACACTTCTACTAACACAACGTATGTCTAAAAGACAGTGGTCAGAGGAAGCCATATCGACGTGAGTGACAGACGCTTTCTTGAAGAGGTTAGACCAAGAGGCCGATGCAAGGGCTCTGTCCAACCTCTCCAAGATAGGCTCTTCCCCTTCCCAACATCGATTCCACGTCCAAAAATGACCAATGAAACCTAGGTCAATAAGGCCACTTGAGGAAAGGAAACCACTAAAGTCCGAAAAGGAAGAGTCCGGTCTATCCCTACCTCCAACCTTTTCCTCCTTCGCGCATATGTCATTAAAATCCCCAGCAATCAGAAAACAATCCCCCCAAAGAGACATGCGGTTAAGCAGGAAACTCCATTGACTCTTCGCAGAGAAGGAACAGGACTAGCATAAACACCAATGAACCACCAAACAGAGTTAGGTTGTGTACCTTGAATGCAAGCTTCAATGGTGCAAGGAGAGGAAGTCACCGTTAAAATATTAGCATCCTTTTTCCAAAATAAAGCTAGTCCCCCCGAAAGCCCTATAGGGTCAACCGTATGAACATTATCAAAACCGAATTTTTTACATAATCTTAATAGCAGACTAGGCTGATTTTTCGTTTCAGACAAGAAGAAAATATCTGGGGAGTGGAGCCTACACATCTCCTCCGCCTGGGAAATTGTCAAGGAGCTCCCCACCCCTTGACAATTCCACACCATGATCCTCATTGCGGAGGTGGGAGCCACTTCGGGCCGGCTGCCTCCACCCCATCGTGAGCTTCAATAGAGTTTGAGAAATTGAAAATTTCCAACGTCTTGAAAAAGAGCTTAGAAAAATCAAGAGCATCTTCATCATTATCAGCATCAAAACAGTCTGCTATATGCCCCCTTGCATCGTAATCGTCAACTCGCGGATAAAGAGTACATGGAGCATCTCGTGGGATAAACAGCTCCGTGTGCCATTCAATTGCAAGAGTTTCCAGGCTTGAGTGGGAGAGCACCTCCTCCACAATCATGATAGGAGGCCCTCCCTGAGAATGTGCTCCCTGAGAATGCGAAGACTCTCCATAGCAAAATACTCTGCTTTTCCCCTTATCGATCCGTTCCTTCATAATTTTAGGCTGCTGACAATCGTGAGCATCTTCTGGGTTCAAACCAGGGTTAATGTTTGAAATGGTCTCCGACACTCTTCTCCGTTGGAGCTGCTCGTTTTCAGCATCATCAAATTCTGGGGTTAGAATAACCGAAGCAGGGCTGCGCTTACATTCTTCCTTAGATTTGGCCGGCGCTCTCGCCGGAAGCACGAATATCAACTCTTTTATTGCAGGCGCTAAGCCATCTTTTAGATCTTTAGCCATTTTTTCTTCCATTATCGAAGAAACCAACAAGAAGAGGCTAGTCTCTAAGATATTACAGCTAAAAAGGGGCCAAAGAAAGATAGAAAGTGATTAGAAAACAGGGAGATAGGAAGTGATCGGAAATCTGGTCGGAAACCAGGAGGAGAACCTCACCGTGGAGGACATGAATTATTTCAGTTTAAAATGAATCACAAAAGAAAATATTTATATCTTATATTATATTTTCATGGGAAAAACTGTTCAATAGACTCGTTTTGGCCAATTGACCTGACCCAAACCCGATTTTCTCTTTTATCCATTTTTTATTATTAGAAAAAACAAAAAAAAAACAGAAAAAAAAAATGGAAGTTCCTGTCTCAATCACGTTCCCCATTTCCAATATGCACGTAACCATCCATGATCCCAACTGCTATTTTGATAATTAAAAAAACCACTCGAGCATTGGCCTATGGCTTTTCCAATATCCCATCGGTTCTTTACCTTCTTCACATATTTTTTTTTTTTCCTCGCTCGATCTCCAGGCTCTCAATGCAGCTCGCACTCCAACGAAGAGGATTTTAAGGAAGTTTTTCTCTGTTATGCTACTTTCACTGTTACAACAACAAATTCTCAATTTAACAGATTGACCTAATTTTTTAAGAGATAAAGAGGCAAAAGTTTTTTTTTTTTTTTTTTCATAAAATGAATAAATAGGACACACACATTTTTTTAGTTGTAAAAAGGACAAACAATTTTTGCATGATAAAATTACAGCTTTATATAGAGGCAGCGTGGGCGATGGTATAATTGTTGATATATATATATATATATTATATTGTATTTGTTTATATGTTTTTTTTTTTTTTTTTTTTTTTTCAAACACTCGTAACTTTTGATTTATAACTCCGATCATCCAAATTTTTTCACCAAAATTCATGTTTTTTTTTTGCTCTTCAATTCGATACCCTTCCGACGTATATTTTGAAAGACGAAAAAATATTTGTATTAACCAGAGCGTTTTTTCTTATAAACGACCGTAACTTTTGATTTTGAACACCGATCATCAAAATTGTTTCACCAAAGTTCATATTTTTTTTTATCTTCATTTTGAGACTGCGTTTGATACCTTTTCGACGTAGTATTTGAAAGCCGAATTTAATCACAGCATTTACACTAACACAAGATCGTGATCGATGCTCGATATGATATGATATGATATGATAAGATTAGGCTCATTTAAAGCTTAATTCAAGTGACTACTTCAAGGCACACATAGCTGGCTCATATAAGGCTCATTTAAGGCTTAATTCAAGTGATTAACTATTAAGCCTATGTCAAGTTTAAGTGGTTTTGATTGATAAAAGGAATAGCATAGATTAACTTAATTAAGGTGTGGTGTTTATAACATGCAGGTTCAGTAGTTAATCACTTGAATTAAGCCTAATAGGTACATCAGACTAAAAGGTAATACATAGAAGAACAATACAAGTCTGAAACAGTCTGAACTATCAGCCAAATTATAAGAAGGATATTCAAGTTCAAAGAACTAAATTATCATGCCCAGAATTCACAAGGTGATGAATTACAAGTTCAGTAATCCAATGAACTAGGCCTATCTATTACATGATGATACAATGTAGATAAAAAACCTCAGCACACCAAGGCACATAGTAAGCCTATGAACTAGGTCTATCTATTGCATTAAGGCACACACAGATCGTGATGTCGATGTCGCGATATCGATGTCGAAGTATCGATGATCAGTAGTATCGCGATCAGGCTCAAAATGACTCTCCTTTCGATTTATTGTTCCAAGGTCTATGTCCCCTAAGTCCTTGGTATGAACTGAATGTCTTCTTACAGTTCAAGCACTCATATTTACTTCTTTTCGGAGCATGTTTCGATACTACTTTTTCTTTAGGATCATTTCTTTTAGGCCTCTTCTTGTTCTTGGGTTCAATCACATTAGGCCACCATGCCAATCGGCTTTCTCTTGCAGCAGACATAAGCCTTAAACAATCGTTCCCATGTTTCTTTCATCATCCGAACCGAAGAGGCATGTCTATTACCATTTTCGTTCGGTGAATTACCTCCGTCGTGAGGCTCAGGTTTCTTTAACAAGGTTTCTAGACTCGACAATTTTGCATTTGCGCTTTGAATTCCATAATCTGCATGAAACGCTTTGTTTCTTCTTCTTTGTAGGAGTTGCAGTAGGCTTATGAAGGCTTGTATAACTTCATCACCATTTTCTTGTATTTTGTAATCAAAAAAGTTGCACACCAAAAAACAGATCAAAATCCAAGTTTACACACACATTTGAGTCAAACAAAATGAAGACATAATCTGTTCATTTCAAACAAAATACCTTCTTGATTCTCCCATAGCAGTCTCATTTAAGACTTAATTCAAGTGACTACTTCAAGGCACATATATCGGCTCATATATAAGGCTCATTTAAGGCTTAATTCAAGGGATGAGAATATCATATCCGCTCATATAAGGCATACAATATCACTAATGATATCATATAAGGCATCTGAGATCGATATCGATATGATGTCGATGATCGATGATCGATATCAGGCTCATTTAAGGCTTAATTCAAGTCACTACTTCAAGGCACACATATCTGGCTCACATAAGGCTCATTTAAGGCTTAATTCAAGGGATACAGTATCATATATGGCTTATATAAGGCTCATATAAGGCACACAATATCAGTAATAGTATCAGTAACACAGTATCAGACTCATATAAGGCTCATTTAAGGCTTAATTCAATGGACTACTTCAATAAGTTGAAAGAAGTTGTAAGTGAGGCGAAATAAAGTATATTAGCAAAGATAAATGAAAAGTAGTAGTAGGAATTAGTAAAGATTAAACATGTTTTTGTTCTAAGAGAACGAATGCTGAGAATATGGATATCTATGTATGGGGGAAGGGGGAACATAATTGCTAGGCCAGAAGAAGCATTGAATAAGAAAGCAACTTACTATGTTTCATGATAAATCTGAATGGAAAATAAACAACCAACAACTATCATCACTTTCATTCACTACTAAATGGAAAATCATTGGTGATGAGTTTAGCTTTGGTTTGTTAATTTGTATTGCCTTTAAAAAAAAGTAGATAACAACACCTTTGTTACATGTCTAATTTGATGCTTCAAATGCCTCCATTTTACTGTCAAAATCTGCTCCAAATTACGTCAAATTTTCATTTCAGATGCAACCATCTCGCTGCGTTTTCTTCATGATTTTGCTATCAAATTTTCTGCTTCATACACTCAATGTTCAGCCCATTTTTCAGTCCTGAAACACTTTGTTTTCTGCTCCAAAAATCCCTGATTTTCAACCTTATTCTTGATGTATATATGGCTGAAAATCTGGACCAATCTGTAACAGCCATAGTATCTTATCAAATCACTTGTTCTTGGTGTGTTAAACATCACCAAATGAAGTCTCGAACTATCCAATATTCATCACAAATATGTCTCTATTTCAGCTTCAAAATCTGCTAAAAAACATTATCAATTCACAGCTTCAAAACAACACAAAGGTGATTTCTGTCACAAAATTTTTGAGTAAAAACTCTCATTCGTCTTCTCAATGTTTTCTTATATATAAATGTTTAAAGTTAGTCTCAAGTCTCAACAACATAAGCTAACACATTTCAATAGGAACTAATGTTAATAATATCCGTACGAAAATTGAAGAAACAAATGTTCATATTAACATGTTCTGTAAATAGCTTAGCTTAATAGAGTCTATTAATATGAAGAAAGTGAAATAAGAAGATTCCACCCTGCTAATATTTACTATGTCCACAACCACAACCAACTCTCTACAATCTTATTAACACAAATATGTAGAAATGTTGTGAAGTTATGCTAAGAATTTACAGTCGAGCTAGAAAAAGAGTAAGCCATTCGAACATTGGAGGCTTTAATACGAAGAAATTAATATTTGAACAACAAAACGAATGACTAGATTCCATCAAAACAAAACCCAACCCAACCCAACCGAGCACATTCAAAGCAAAGAAAGAAACACAAATACTTCACCTTATACTAAAAGGTGCAAAAAGAAATAACTGCAAAAGTTGAGTACTCAGTCACTGAAGAGATGGAAATACCTGAACGGAGACGGTGGCGGAATAATAGACTAGTGCCGATAAAGTGATCGGAAACATGAGTGAGCAAGCTGAGTTCTACGAGTTTTACCTGGGTTGGTGTGGCTGTGTTGCCGGCGACGAAAATTTGAGAATTTCATCAGAAAGAGTGGGACTTGGCATATGCAGATTAATCGGATAATGAATGAATGTGTAGGATCCAGAAAGTAGCGAAGAAGATGATATGAAGGGCGATTTAGTCCAGTCCAATAATTTTTGTCCATATTGCAACTTTTATTTTGAGTGTGGATTAAAACTTAATAACAGCCTGTAAAGTGGACTATAAGCTAATTTTTCCATTTTTTAATTCCGCTTTTACAGTGTCCCAATAGACAGGAAACAAACAGCCCTTAGTGGAAACCAATCTATTTGTAAAGACTTCTTCCCGGGTAAGCATGTTCGATCAAATAATGCTTTTGCAATTTCATTTCTAGGTTTTTTTTTTTTTTTTTCTTTTCCTCGGACAATGCTCCATTCAAAGGTTAAAAGTTGTGATTCATTTAGACGTGGCTGAAATCGGGTTTACATAACTTAGGGAGTATGCTATTAATTGATGTAACCAAGTTTGGCAAAAACGGTTTAAAGGAATACTATGGTATGTTCTGGTGGGTCCACATATTTGATTCAACGTTTTTTTTTAACTGAAACGAACTGTCTTCCGAAGTTACTCATTTGATTGAGAAGAAATGGAGGGGCAATAAGCACGATCGAGGCCATTTGAAGTTCATCTGATGCTTCAACTGTGGATAGTGTTAATATCATTTTAAAGCAAGGTATATATTACATTTGATGCTCATGCATTCTTTGACATTTCATATATTACATAGTAATTTTGAATATATATATATAAGTTGTGACTATTTCAGTGCCCATGATGTTTACTTTAATCTGTGGTTGTAGTTGGGAAAAACATTGCATTAGTATCAACAGGTTGTCTTACTCTATATATATTGCTCAATGTTTCATTTCAAGTGTCAATTTATCTTATTTTTGTAGTTGCCCTGTTTGTATGTTTTCATTCAATTTTCTATTAGAATGCATTTCAAGCTTTACAACCAATTTCTAATGAAGCATAAGAAGGATTATGTAGATTTACACTGCTTCACTGCACATGAAAGAGATAGTATTGACAAAACATCAATTCTGAAGTCCTCCGAGATCTTGGTGATTTTATTTTACAGAGGTAATTTTTGTTGTTGTTGTAGTATCACTGGTTGTTGTTAAAAGTCGTATATAGTTAATTTGCTGTTGACACTTTTAACTAAATCTTGCATTTCAATTACAAGGGTTGGCATTGCATTTTCAATTAAAAAGGACGTCCCTCCATTGCCATCTTTGCCATCTTTCAATTTGTGTAATTGTTTTATGTTCCCTTTGCAATGCCCTTATTGTAGTTGGCATATATATGTTTAATAGAAATCTTCACATTTGGAACTTACTGGGTTTCAATTTAGTGCATTACTTTTATATTCATAATCTATACTTTGCAATAGTTTCTGAAATGGTCGTTTGTGAGAATTTTCTGTTTCAGGCTTCCTAAGAAGTTCAAATCTCTGGAAATGCATTATGTTGCCCGTATTGTTCTCCACAGAAAAGAAAGTGTGATTTTCTCTACTTGCGTCACACCAGTGGTTTCGTGAGTTTTGCCATTCAGAGAAACGAAGCATAAAAGACGGGCCGAATCGTCTTTCATTAGCAAGTTACTTGAAGACAGTTCCACGGTTAGTCGATCACAGCACAGATAAAGCGAGTGTTCAGGTTGATTGTTGATTAGCTTCCTAAACACGATTATGACGAAATGTTCCTGTGGCCATTTATTGGGATTGTAGTTTAACATTCCCACGGGGTTAGTAACTGGACGTTATACCGGAGTAAGCGGTTCAAAGCTTAGGGATATTTTGCCAGCAATCGGTTTTATTCATACCATAGTGAAGGCCCTATATAATGATAGACATTCGGGAACTGCCCTTGTGGGCTCTATCAGCTTTATTGTAAGTTCCCTATTTTGCTGAATCTTATTTTTCTTCTTTTCTTCTTCTAAGCCTATTATTGTGGCAAGCCAATTATGTTCATTTTTCCTGCTACCAAGTTCCCTTTGTCACAATTATCTCTCACACTTTTCATGATTTTGGTAGTACGGTTTCTTCTAAGCTTTACTTGGCTTTGTTATTGTATGTTCATGTTTTTACAAAGGTTACTACATTTTCCATTGCGCATTTACATATCTACAATCATCTTTGGCAGACTTAAAGAATTATGGGATTTTTGTGCTATTTGGGTTTTCTGTTGCGTATATACGTAGCCAAAGTACAGCAGCAAGTATTATCTTGGATCCATGACGGGTTTGGCTGTATCGTTTCTTTATCCACAAGTTTGGTTGTCCATTTTTTTTCTTCATCTGCCTTACTGGGAGGTATGTGGATTCCTCTATGGCTGAATAAAGTAAATTTTTGTGCTCTAATACAAATATCATGTTTTCACGTTTCAGACACAATTCTCCAGCAAAAGGTTCAAGCTTAGTGCAAGAGATAGAAAGTTCGAAGGTTGTGCATCAAAATAACATGCGTATTCTATTCCAATGGTTGTTTGCGCTCATGTTTACGATCAGCAGTTGAAAAAATGTTATGAGACATGGAGAAGCACAAGTTTTATATCTATGCAGCACCAGCCATCGAATAAGTACGTTCCTTCAAATAAGTTATGGAAAGGGAATCTATGGTCTATTGCATTGTCTTTAAAATCTTAAAATGCCCCGAGGATAAAATTATCCATCGTTCCCTCCATGTTGCCCCATTGTGTGTCTTTTCTTTCATTTTTTAACATCTTCATATTGAGCCTAATAGTTGTATATTTGGACATTTTCTGCTAATATATACTTTTCTGGTGCAACATTTGGTGTTAGTTAACAAGTGCAGGATGATTTAGATAATTTATTCTATCGGTTCTGTCTCAGCTAAATGGTGTACATATTACAGTATCACTTTGTTTATTGATAGGAAAGAAGAAGCATGGCATGGCCTTTTATGTTGAAGTATGATGATGCTAAATAATGCACCACCGGATTAACAAGGCCATGTGTAATCTAAGGATGAGCTGTAAAGGGATCGAATGGCTAAAAATGTAATAAATATGGTGTTTTTGCTATTTTATGGCTGAGTCCAAGAATGTATCTTGGATTGCCTACGTATCTTGTATAATGTCCAGGAATCAAGCCTTACGTAGTTCCTGGAGCTATGTATTTATAGGCACATGTCCTTCTTCTGCCCTAAACTTAGGGCGGTTTGGTCTATTGACATAAATACCCTTTAATGGGCCTTGACCCCTTGTCCAAGTAACCAGCTGGATGGTGGGCCTAGGAACCTGGACTGAAGGCCTTGGTCTCGACTCGATGCATACCGACATGGGTGATCGAGGTGGGACACTTGCAGAATCTGCCGGTTGCTGCGGTCTTCACTGGTTGGTCTCGTATTCGATCCGATATGTATAATTAACACAGACTTTTCTACATCCAGCTGTACCAATCAGATTATTCCACGTGGAGGGGTGAAATCCCGTATCATCAAAGTACATCACATTAGGCTTCATATTGTAGTGTTACCTGTCAAACCGTGTATCATCATCACATTAGGCTTCAATGTTTTCTTTGTATTACTGATTACAATTAGTTTGTATCATCACTGTACCTTTCCATTCATGACTATACAGGAAAACAGGAAACAAAAACAACAACAGCGGTACAAGATTTGAAAGAGTAATGGAGATTGGAGACATTGCAAGAAACCACTCTTGATGTAAAACAAACTCGAACGGTCAATGGATCAATCTTTCTTCTCCTTTCTATGAAGTTTCAAAAGTCACTTTATGATGTTTTATTAGTTGCTTTCATATTTTATACTATCCCGTGCATTGCACGAGTTTTCCGTTGCATCGTAAATATTTTTTATGCCTTTGAACAAATTGAATTCACATCGATCACAAGTTTGTCCCGTGCATTGCACGGGTTTTCCTAATAGTATATATAATATAGGGGAAGAGATTTAACCCGATTATCCGGAATTTCGCCCCAAATTCCACTTTCGCCCCGGCTTATACCCGCTTCAAGTTAGATTTTTTATTTTATTTTAGCGGATACACGAAACCTTTTAAACAGAAATTCAGCATCGCATCAGACGCCAATATCATCGGATTATCTTCACCTCTAACTACAACAAATCCAAATCCTGATTTCAAACATCATCAATCCATAACCAGGTTTACCTTTTCCGCAAAATCGCAGATTCCGTTTGGCCCAAATTTTGAATTGCATCCATGGCATTGGACATAATTTATGAATGCAAATTCACCCCGATTGCACATGGGCAGAGGAGTCCGCGAAGTGATTCAAGTTCTCCGGCGTCGGAATATGAACAACCGACCTGAAAATCATGGTGTAAGAGACTCATCGTCAGATTTGGGTCCTGGGTCAAAATGAATGTTTTACGGAATATGTTGATGACACCACAATTATCGGTATTTTTTTTGGGGGCAAAATTAGGATTTTAGTCCTGTAACTTGGCCTATTTTGGATTTTAAACCTGCTCCTGCTCCTGCTCCGGTGAGGAAAATGGTCCTCTAACTTGTTTTTTTTTTTTGGAAAAGTAGTCTTATCCGCCGGAAATAGCTGACTGAGCACCGGAATCTTTAAAAAACGCTTACGTGGCAGCCACTAGGCTGCCACATTGAATCCAATGTGGCCTTGGATCTCATTTTACTTTAAAAAAAATGGTTTCTCCTTCCAATTTTCCCCAATTTCATCCCTTCAAATCTAATTCCTAATTTACTACTTTGCATCGCCATCGCTACAATCTTCACCTGATCCTTTCTATTCAAAGAGGCCATCCTAAAATACCACATATGTCATGCACCATTACATTGACAATCAGTATCCATGTCTGATGGTTAGGAAATATAATTCCTCATTCTATGTTACTCTAGTTTGATTTTATTTTTCTTGCTGCATGCATTTTGGACTTTAACTTGTTTGATTTTTTGTTTTGGTCATGACTAAGCCAGGTGCAAATTTATTTGATGATCTAATTAGGGTTATTTGTTAACGAGGCTCCCCCATAGCTTTTTAGTCCACTTTTTCCCCATTTTTAAAACAAATGTGTCTATTATTAACAGTAATAACAAAAATAAAGAGAAAGAAGAAGAAGAAGCATACTCTTATCTTCTTCACATTTCCACCAGAGGCGATGGGTATCTTGTTCATGTAGACATCTTTCATCTTCTCACTCACTTAGGAAATTAGGTTTGGAGGGATGAAATTGGGAATTAGATTTGGAGGGATGAAATTGGGGGAAATTGGAAGGATAAATCATTTTTTTAAAGTAAAATGGGATCCACAGCCACATAGGGTTCAATGTGGTAGCCACGTAAGCGTTTTTAAAGATTCCGGTGCCCATTCAGCTATTTCCGGCGGATAGGACTATTTTTCCAAAAAAAAAGCATGTTAGAGGACCATTTTCCTTACCGGAGCAGGACTAAAATCCAAAATAGGCCAAGTTACAGGACTAAAATCCTAAATTTTACCTTTTTTTGGCAGATGTCATGATAGATATAATTTGAGAAATATGTTTTATATTCACACACTAAATGAATACAGTATAGGTTACATATATATATAGTACAAGTGTAGAGTATTCTAGAGCCAATAATTAATACAAAGAATATTTGGGAGAATATTTGTAATTAATACATAATATGTACAATCAATGTGTATATACTCTAATACGCCCCCTCAAGTTGGACGATCGGAGAGTAGGCCAAGCTTGGAACAAAACTGCTGAAATGGAAGACGGGAAAGTGGTTTGGTCAATGCATCAGCGAGCTGATCAGCACTGGATACATGAGTAACTCGAAGATAGCCTTGTTGGACTTGATCACGGATGAAGTGAAAATCAATGGCAATGTGCTTCATACGCGAATGGAACACAGGATTTGCACTGAGCTGAGTCGCACCAATATTATCACAAAATATAGTTGGGACATGTGTAGAGGAGGAAAAACCAAGATCCTGCAGGAGATAAGTAACCCAATTAAGTTCAGCAGCGGTAGAGGCCACAGAACGATATTCAGCCTCAGTGGAGGATCTAGCAATAGAGTTCTGTTTCTTGGAGCTCCACGAAATAAGATTACGGCCAAGGAAAACCAAGAAACCACTAGTTGAGGAGTAATCTTCCTTATTACCACCCCAATCTGCATCAGAGAATGCATGAAGAACCAGGGGAGAGGAGCAATAAAGGGGAAGACCACGGTGAGAGGAGCCAGCAAGATACCGAAGTAAGCGTTTGGCAAGAGCCCAGTGCTGAACCGTAGGTGCGTGCATGTATTGAGATAATTTGTTAACTGCAAACGCCAGGTCAGGGCGGGTAAAGAGTAAATACTGAAGGCTGCCAAGAAGGCGACGTGTAGGCGAGGATCATCATAGGCAACCTTGAGGTTGAGCATGAGTTGAAGAGCATCTGAAGGCAAAGGGGTGAGAACCGGTTTTGCATCAAGCATATTAAATTTCCCAAGTAAGTCACGAATATACTTCTGTTGATGAAGAAGAAGACCAGAGGGGGTGGAGTCAACCTCAACTCCTAAAAAATAAGAGAGGGGACCTAAGTCCTTGATAGAAAACCGAGTGCCAATGTTATCAACAAAGGAGGAAACCGCAGTCGCGTCAGTACCTGTCACAATGATATCATCAACATAAACGAGCACCACAAGAAAGACAGAGGAAGCCGAATAGGTGAATAATGAGGAGTCCATGGTGAATTACGAAACCAGTAGAGAAAGAAGAAATTGCTTTAATTCATGATACCATGCGCGAGGGGCCTGCTTAAGCCCATAAATGGCCTTATGCAGGCGGCATACATAATCAGGGTGATCTGAATCAACAAAGCCCGGAGGTTGGGCCATATAAACCTGTTCAGTTAGAGTACCCTGTAGAAAAGCATTATTAACATCTAACTGTCGAAGTGGCCACCCAAAGGAAACTGCAAGAGAGAGAACCAAACGAATAGTAGTGGGTTTGACGACCGGACTGAAAGTCTCAAAATAATCCACACCGGGACGTTGTGTGAAGCCCTTGGCCACAAGACGGGCTTTATAACGATCAATAGAACCATCAACCTTTCTTTTAATACGGAATACCCATTTACTATCAACCAGATTAACCTGTGGAGGAGCAGGGACCAAAGACCATGTTCCATTAGTAACCAAAGCATTAAATTCTTCAGACATGGCAGTACGCCATTGGGGTGACTGAAGAGCTTGTTTATAAGTAGAAGGCTCAATATCAGAGTACTTTGAATCCAACTGAGAGTTGAGATTGAGGATTTGACGGGGTTTATAGATATTATTACGAGCACGAGTGGTCATTGGATGATGAGGGAGAGCAGGAGCAGGTGGAGGAGAGAGGTCAGAGGAAGGTAACGAAGAAGATGTAGAAGAAGAAGATAAATGGGAGGATTCGGTTTGGGAAAGAGTGGGAGGTTCGGGTGGGGGTAAGGCAGGGGGAGCAGGAACTGGAACTAGAGGAGAAGAGGGAGCAAGGAGATAAGGGATCCACGAGGCAGAATCATAGGACTCAGGGGAGAGGGAAGATGAGGAGGAAAGACAAGGGAAAACAGATTCTACGAATTTAACATCACGAGAGACATAGAGGCGTTGACTTTCAAGGTGGAGGCACAGGTAAGCACTTTGGGTGGAGGAATAACCGAGAAAGACACAGGGAAGGGAGTTGGGTTCAAGCTTATGGTTATTATAGGGACGAAGCCAGGGGTAACAGAGGCAGCCAAAGACACGAAGCTTGGAATAATTAGGAGCGGTGTGATATAATTTTTCGTAAGGAGAAGACATGGAGAGAACAGGAGTAGGCATCCGGTTAATAAGGTAGACTGCCACAACAAACGCATAAGTCCAATAGGTTAAGGGGAGATGAGCATGATGAAGTAAGGTGAGACCTGTTTCTACAATGTGTAAATGACGCCGTTCTGAAATACCATTGTGCTGGGGAGTGTGAGGAGGGGAAGTGTGGTGAGCAATACCGTGCTCAGAGAGATAACCACGGAGAGCGATGTACTCAGTCCCATTGTCAGAATATAAAACCTTAATTACAGTGTCAAATTGCTTTTCAACTAAGGTTTGAAAGCGTGGAAAAATAGTACTAACATCAGATTTGCGTTTAAGGGGATATAGCCAAACAAAGCGGGTAAAATGATCAACAAAAATAGCATAGTATTTAAAATCATCCACTGAATAAATAGGTGATGTCCATACATCAGAAAAAATTATTTCTAAGGGGCAGGATGACTGTAAAGTAGAAACGGAAAAAGAATGACGATGACTCTTATGACAGGAGCACGCATCACAGTGGGAGACATCAGGGGATGGACTGGAGGCCAACGAGTGCTGATGGAGGATGTGCTGGAGGATGTGAGAAGTTGGATGTCCCAGACGATGGTGCCAGGTCACAGAGGTTGTTTTATTCGCAGAGAAAGCTAAAATGGGAGCAGATGTCCAGAGATAAAGGCCGTCTTTAACCTCTCCGTGGTGGAGACATGAGCCTGTCTGACGGTCCTTAACAACAAAAGAGTCGGGTAAGAATTCAATAGAAACATTATTATCTAGGCAAAATTGAGAGACAGATAGCAAATTATGGGTAATGCGAGGCACACATAAAATACGAGATAAACGAAAAGATGAAGTAGAAGTATAGAGAGTAGTAGAACCAGTATGAGTGATAGGGAGAGAGCTGCCATCCCCTATCTGAATATCATCAGGACCATAATAGGGCTCATGCAAACTGAGAGTCTGAAAATCTGCAGTCATATGGTGAGAGGCTCCACTATCCAGGAGCCAAGGTTGTGCCGCGGCATGGTGTGCACGAGGTGGAGGGGCAGACCGAACTTGCTGGGAAGGACGGGGCTGTTGAGGGACCATTTGTTGAAAGAACGGATATGTAGGACACCTTTTAGCACTATGACCATGAACACCACAGAATTGACATTTGCCGAGATAAGGCTTAGGCTGGCGTTGGGGAGGGGCTGTAGGCGTTGAATTGGTGGGCTGTGGGTTTGCGAAGTGGGGTTGCTGTGGGGGTGGTGGTCGACGTGGAGGAGTAGGGAGGAGGGGGGAAGCCATTAAAGCTGTTGGGTGAGGGGAGTGAAAAACAGTATGCTTTGATTGCAGCCCAGCCTCAAAATTAAGTAGTTTTTCATGTAATTCATCAAGAGAAATTAAAGTATCCCGTGCTTGGACGGCACGAACCAACTCAATGTATTCTTCACCCAAATTTGCAAGTATATGATCAATAACATCCTCATCATCCATTTTAGCACCCAAAGATAGCTAACTCATTTGCTTTAGCTTTAATAAACATGAAAGAACGTAGAGACAGCAGTGTGTACCTTTGGTGAGTGTCTGAAGCGAAAATTTTAATTGTTTGATCTGGCCTCGAGAAGGCTTAGCATAAATTGTAGCAAGAATATCCCAGGCCTCACGGGCAGTGTCGACGTTCGAAATGTGCTGCGTTTCATCGCCGGCGAGTGAGCCCAGAATTGTATTCAGAATAAACTTGTCCTGACGTACCCAAATACCGAGCTCTGGATTAGCAGAAGTGGTACCATCCCGGGTTACAGTAGCAGGAGGCTTGGGGCGGCTGCCATCAATGAATCCATGGAGATCATAGGCGGACAGGAGAGACGTAAATTGGAGTTTCCAAGCCAAGTAGTTGGTGGAATGGAGTTTGATGGGGGCATGAAGGGTAGCTGAGAGCGGAATGATGGTGGAGGAGCCGGTGGTTATGGTGGCTGGAGCGGTAAAGGTGGAAGTGGCTGAGGATGAGGAGTCTGACATTTGGAGCAGGACTCAGAGGATGGACGAAGGGGGAGGAAAGAATGACCTACCGGATCTGTCTTTTTTTTTTTTTTTTTTTTTTTTAGAGAGATGTAAGGGAGGAGATCGGAGAGAGGCTAATCCCAGTGAATCAAACCAGCTCTGATACCATGATAGATATAATTTGAGAAATATGTTTTATATTCACACACTAAATGAATACAGTATAGGTTACATATATATATAGTACAAGTGTAGAGTATTCTAGAGCCAATAATTAATACAAAGAATATTTGGGAGAATATTTGTAATTAATACATAATATGTACAATCAATGTGTATATACTCTAATATGTCATATTATTCAGATTTGGATTCTCTTAGTCCATTGGATCGAGTTTTATCTAAGAACCATGGCAGGAAGAATTTGCATAAGGAGTGCTAGAGTATTTGTGTTAGAGATAATGACAAGATTAATTATTTAGATAATTAAACTCTCTGCTAACAGTTCATGATTTCTTGATCAGAATTCTGTTTTTCAAAGAAGAAAAGAATTAACTTTTCCGCTATTTGGAGCAATCGTGAAGATTAAAGGTAACCAAAGACCTTATGTTGATGCAAATTTTTGGTTGTCTCTATAATGCTTATTTTCATTCGGGATGCAACTACGTGTTACCTCGGATCCCGGTTGAATTTTTATATTCAATTTTTTTTTTACTCGATTTAGATTTTTTTATGGTTTCTTTATTTCTCCAACTCATGTTTTGCAGAAGTGTTGTAGTTCTCTAATCATGGATGCCTAAAACAATAAACCTGCACCTAGAACTGAAATATTTACATAAACATATGTGATGGTAGTTTATGAGGTCAATCATTGATTCACTTTTTGTTTAATGTACTTAATAATTTTTTGCAGTTACAGAGAACGAACTTTTCATTATGCTACAAATTGTTAGCCGAAATCATGAGACATTTACAATTGCATTTCGGCCACAAACTCTCAGAATAGCTTTCAATCTTATGCGGATTGTGGAGATGGAGGCATCATAGAGGACATCAGAGGTGTCAAACTGCTTCAATAGTTTTTTATTTCAACATACTGCAAATTTCGTGATCTGCTGCCCTATTTTACTTCCTTCGGGTAAATTTTATTGGGTATTTTCACCGATTATTTTTACGGTTATTTATGTATGATGTGTTTTATTTCTGGAAATTAAATATGACGACGGCCATGGTACATTTTGCTTGATTTTCTTTTTCCGTATGTGATTTGGCTCCATCGTTGTTCAGTCAATGATTTCTCTCATTGTCATCCATCTACAAATGCAACCGTGGTGCTCCATAACAAAGAACCTATATATGATTTTCAGATCGGGAGAAGGAGGTGGTTCATCAAAGTTGGATTCTATAGGTTAAACGATGCCAACTTTTGATCGGAATAATAAAGGATGTCTGCCTCTGATAAATAAGGTTTACTTCACGTGTGTCTGTGAATTTTTTAATTTCCTTCAAATTTCAGTCTTTCCCTTTTGTGTATTGTTCATAAAATTTGGCTACTAATCTCAATTAGGTTGACTTTCTTGAATTTTTTTTTACCCTTACACTATTTCTAGTTGGAGCTAGGTTGGTAGCCAAAGATTTGTAGAGCTTTGGTGATGGAATATTATAGCTCCAAATCCAAGGAAATTTCACTTCCACTTGAAAATTGTTCACAGGTTCGAGTTTTATATTTTTTAGAGATTTTGGACAGTTTCCTACGGTTAACTTAGTGATGTGAAGTAGTTGTATGTACATGAACATTGTATTCATGGTGAAAAAGGTGTAGACAGATGAGTTTCTCATCTGCACAAATATAAATGATGTCCATTTACTTAGGTTTTATTATCATAAGATGTTTGTTGAATCTTTCTTCTTGCAAATTACCTTTGTCTGCGAATCACTAGAACTCTCCCATTACATTGTACCCCACGATCTGCTCCCATTACTCTGTGACCTTTTTTTGGTCTGTAACTTTGACTTTGGTAATACTAATGATATTTTTCAGCGTTTTCTGTTTCAGGTAACCAAAATGTGTGTGTTCATTTGAACTCAAAGAGACCTACTATTAGTACATGTAAATGAGAGTTAAGTAATCTTTTTATTCATCTTCTTCAATGGTTGAGGGTGTACAAATTATTTTTTGGTGATTGATGCGGTCATGCCCAAGCAAATTTATTAAATCTGGTCTCTTAAATATGTATTTGTTTGGTGCTTTTTGCCAATAGTTCTGTATTAACATGGACTCTTGACCGATCCTAATCCTAGCACACATGTGTTACGTTTTTCAATGTAGTTCGATCTGTGATTTATTTACGATCCTATTTCAGACATGTCTTTGTACCACTTCTTTATGTTGACTTTAATTTTATTGTATTTTTTTAGGGGTCACTTTAGCATTCTACATCGCCAGTTTTGGTAATTGGCCCTGTTTAGTTTCTAGGATACCTTCATATAGTGCACCTTAATTACACCTTTCGCAATTATTGGAAAATTATGCGATACAATTGGAAAATGTTGTAACTGACCTTCAGACAATTAGATCATGTATATGATGTGATTTATTGGATGATCTAACGGTTCTAAAATTGGCAGCATCATTCCTTTGATATTTTGAATAATTTGAAGGTTCTTAGATCGGTAACACTATCCCTTTAATGGCATTGTAGAAATTTTACTTCTTTCATGATACGGGGTATTGATTTCTCATTTACTGTTCATGGTGATTTATTGGATATGCCAGTCGCGACACAATTGAAAAAAGATGCTAAATACACGGGATATTTAGTCATTATATCATTGATTCTTATGACTACCTACCTTAGGAAATACATCTGTTTTAAATAAGGAGGAGACTTCTACTGTTGATGTTGATGGGCTCGAGGTATCTAAGCTATTTTAAAAAGATGTTTCTATCAGATAAGTATTTATCCATACCACTTTTATCTTTCATTTTTGTTAGATTATTTTCTTGCTGATTTGTTGTCGAACAACTTTTTTTTCAACTTGCATTTATTTACATAAGCAATAATGAATTCATATTCAGGGCAAAAACTAAATTTGAGGCTGAAGAAGTTGACAGGCTCCAAATTCCACATACAATTAGCGCTCATGGTGGAAGCAAATCGGCCCTTCCAAAATCTACAATGAAGTCCTTCAGAAAGCTAATAAGAAAGATTTGTGGTAAGACCATATTCTTAAGTAATCGTGAAGCTATAGAAGAACATGTTTTAGAGGTGTTTACAAATGCAGATGATATATCATTCTTTATCACCACTTCAAATTTTGCATGTTTTTACCATATAAATAGTAGATTTGATAATCTAAACCTCTGTACAAAACAATTTACATTGATTGTTTAATATAAATAGGACTTGATACATCTTTTAATGTTTTTTTTAGAGAATCTGTTAATGTTTGATTAAGGAATCTCCCAGTGATTTGTTTTTTATGATATGTTTTGCGTATCATATTATTTTTCATCTTTTTGTGTGGCTTTTGTACCTTAATAATTATGAACTTTTTTTTTTATTTCAATATGTTAATGATTTTTATGCATGGATTTTCCTTTACTAATTATTTTCACTTTTTATGTTTTCCCGTGGGTTTCCATACTAGTAATATAATAAAGCGAAACAATAATTAGAAAGTTGAGAATTTTTTTGAAATTTATTTAAATAAAGAAATGATTGATGTGAGAATAAATAAATAAAATAGTAAAAAAAGTAGCGAATTGAATAAGGTGAAGTGGTGATAGATAATTTAATATTTTTTATTTTTAGATAAATAAATAATTGGCGAGAAAAATTGAAAGTTACAGGTGGAATGAATAAAATCATAAATTAAGAAATGGTTTGGTTTGAGTCAAACCATGTCCAAACAAGTTTTCACATAGTGTTTTTTTTTAATAAGCCAACCCTTTTTTATTAAATGAATTGTAAAAGGTTTGTATAATGCCTTATCTTGGGCAGCGGCCCATGCTTTAGTCCATACTCTGGAACTCAGTCCATGCGGTTTCCCGACAACAGGGACGGGAAAGCGGCCCAATACTTCGCTTCAGAGTCAATTTCATGGCTTACATGTACCCGGCAAAACCCGCTCCAGAGTCAATTTCGAAAGTGTTTTAAATCAATTTCCCGCAAACCCGCTCCAAACCAGCAATTGACCTGTTTTTTAAGCCAGTTTCATAAAAAAAGAGTGTGGTTTTCAAAAAAAAAAAAGGTGTGCATTCAATTAATTCTCTCCACAACATCATCCCTTAAATTACTCCCCCAAATCTCTAATGGAAATTAACACTAAATTCAAATTTCAAATTTCAAAATATGAGTCTTAATCACCACCTTTCATCTTCATCCCTATTTATATTTTAGCAGGACTCTTCATCTTTAGTTACTGTTTAATTTATTTTGATTTAAGGTTAGTGTTGTTTTTTTTTTTTTTTTTTTTTTGGCAGACTAAAAGCATTTTTTTTCCTTTTGTTCTATGACCGCTTCTCTCCGCCGCACCTGCTTACAACCACCATCACCCTCCGGCTAAAATACTTTTTAAGATTATGTAGTCAAAACGTGTAACTTCTTCATATAAACTTAATTTCTATTTTGTTTATTTCAACAAAAAAATACCAGATTTCTTAATACACTCTTTGAATATACATTTGATGTTTTTTTGGTTCCCTTTTACAGTACAGAGGACGATTTTTTGGTTCTCTTCTCTCCTCCCGCTTCTATACGTCGTGTTCCGGCTATATATAAGGCCATATAATGTTTCTATTTTACTGATTTGGATAGAATAAAATTTTCTTTTATTGACGGTTTCAATTTTATTCATGTTGATTTATTTCTTTGTGCTCTTTTACAATATAACAGCATCCGCCTCATAATGTTTCAAAATTTAGCCTTCACCTGCATTTTATGCACGTAGCCAAAAAAGAAAAGGTAAATGACATGATAATTCAACCATAAACACCTTAAAATGAGTACTTTAATGATAACATCTTTTTATTTTATTAAAGTCGATAGTAAGTGCAATTTCTTTGATATAATGTTTTTATTCTTTGTATTATTTGTTTTCTTTTGTAGTGTATTGAAATTTTCTCTTTATGTTTTTACTTTATCTATTTATTCTTTGTTCTCTTCAACAATATAATTGATATTTTGTTGTACTGCCTCAATAGTAATAGAGTTTGAATTTGAGAAAATTTTAGTATAATTAGTGTACCGGTAGAATAAGATACCAATGCTACATCAACTTTCCTCATTTTCTCGGTAAATTGTCATCATACTCATCAAGACATCCATCGTCCAAATATACATTACAATGTATTGATAAATGCAAAAATCATTAGAACGGGATGGAAATTGCTTCATAATACTCACATGGAAAAGGAAACAAGTAAACTTGATGTAACCGAAAGTCAATCAACCCAGGTTACAAACAATTCAGAGAATAAAATAGACACTCCTTTCACACACAAAAAGAAAAGAGAGAGAGACACGGATATTGAATGATGGAATGAATTCAATTTTCTAATAATTATGCAAGAGAGATATGCAAAATTAATTAGGGTAGAAATTTCAGGGTATTGAATTTGAATATTGAATTGTTGATTGAATGAATTGAAGTTTTAGTATTTTTTTATTTTTGAAAAAAAAGATTGAAGACTTGGCAACTTTGTTGGAATGATAGGCAAAATTTCTGGAGAATTTAAGGGATGATGCGGTAAATATCAATGTTCAGTTTTGAGTGTCAATGGGCATTCGGGAATCATAAAAAAAATCTGGTAGGCTGAGGCGCCTTAAGCCGATATGGGGCGGGCGACCAACTCAAAATATATTACAATAGAAATTGTTTTTCTTAAACACCCATAGATATTTAAAATTTGGATACTTATATTTTATATATTTATTCGTTTTGAGCTATAATGTCTAAGACTAAGTTTAGTGGTTATAAAGTTAAGTGTAGTTGGTATAAAGCGTGGTAAAATCCTAATTCGTATCTCCAAATTCCTGCAAATGGCATTTCCAAACATATGGATAGATATATAGATAGATTCAATTATCCTAAATTCTTTATATAATTTAACCATAAACACCTTAGAATGAGTACTTTTAGGATATCATCTTTTTATTTTATTAAAGTCGATAGAATGTGTAATTTCTTTGATATAATGTTTTTATTGAAGACTTGGCAAGTTTGTTGGAATGATAGGCAAAATTTCTGGAGAATTTAAGGGATGATGCGGTAAATATCAATGTTCAGTTTTGAGTGTCAATGGGCATTCGGGAATCATAAAAAAAAAAATCACAAAAAATTTGGCGCCTTAAGCCGATATAGAGTGGGCGACCAACTCAAAATATATTACAATAGAAATTGTTTTCTTAAACACCCATAGATATTTAAAATTTGGATACTTATATTTTATATATTTATTCGTTTTGAGCTATAATGTCTAAGACTAAGTTTAGTGGTTATAAAGTTAAGTGTAGTTGGTATAAAGCGTGGTAAAATCCTAATTCGTATCTCCAAATTCCTGCAAATGGCATTTCCAAACATATGGATAGATATATAGATAGATTCAATTATCCTAAATTCTTTATATAATTTAACCATAAACACCTTAGAATGAGTGCTTTTAGGATATCATCTTTTTATTTTATTAAAGTCGATAGAATGTGTAATTTCTTTGATATAATGTTTTTATTCTTTGCATTATTTGTTTTCTTTTGTAGTGTATTGAAAGTTTCTCTTTATGTTTTTACTTTATCTATTTATTCTTTTATTCTCTTCAACAATATAATTGATATTTTGTTGTACTGCCTCAATTGTAATAGAGTTTGAATTAAAGAAAAATATAGTATTATTAATGTACCGATTGAATAAGATACCAATGCTACATCAACTTTCCTCATTTTCTCGGTAAATTGTCATCATACTCATCAAGACATCCATCGTCTAAATATACATTACAATGTATTGATAATGCAAAAATCATTAGAATGGGATGTAAATTGCTTCATAATACACACATGGAAAAGGAAACAAGTAAACTTGATGCAACCGAAAGTCAATCAACCTGGGTTACAAACAATTCAGAGAATAAAATAAGCACTCATTTCACACACAAAAAGAAAAGAGAGAGAGACACGGATATTGAGTGATGGAATGAATTCAATTTTCTAATAATTATGCAAGAGGGATATGCAAAATTAATTAGGATAGAAATTCAGGGTATTGAATTTGAATATTGAATTGTGGATTGAATGAATTGAAGTTTTAGGATTTATTTATTTTTGAACAAAAAAAAAAGATTGAAGGCTTGGCAACTTTGTTGGAATGATAGGAAAAATTTCCAGAGAATTTCTAAGGCTATCACCAGTCATAAACCTTTTAAAAGGTTTATGACTGTGCCACGTCATCGGTTATAAACCTAAGCCTTTAATCTACTATCATAAACTTTTTATTTTGCCACGTCATCGGTTCATAATCATTTTACAAAAGGTTTGTAAACCTTTATAAAAACCTTCACACAATAGTAAAAACCTTTACAAAAGGTTTGTAAACCTTTTTGCAAAAGGTTTGTAAATACAAACCTATTGGAAAAAACCTATTCAAAAAACCTTTTGCTGCAACGGTGAAAAACCTTTTAGAAAAGGTTTGTAAACTTTTTGGTTTCTCCCATTGGAGATAGCCTAAGGGATGATGCGGTAAATATCAATGTTCAGTTTTGAATGTCAATGGGCATTCGGGAATCATAAAAAAAAATCTGGTAGGCTGAGGCGCCTTAAGCCGATATGGGGCAGCGACCAACTCAAAAAATATTACAATAGAAATTGTTTTTCTTAAACACCCATAGATATTTAAAATTGGCCTACTTATATTTTATATATTTATTCGTTTTGAGCTATAATCTCTAAGACTAAGTTTAGTCGTTATAAAGTTAAGTATAGTAGGTATAAAGCATGGTAAAATTCTAATCCGTATTTCTAAATTCCTGCAAATGGCATTTCCAAACATATAATATATAGATAGATAGATTCAATTATCCTATTCAGGTATAATTCTTTTTAACGGATACGAAAACCTATTTACTAAACTCACACACTATTTTTTGCCTCAAAGCTTGAACCCATGACCTCTTGGTCTTGGGGCTTCAATTTTTATCACCAGGGTAATTCTTCATCGGTTGTGCTACATAAATTTGACCAGGTTTGGTATTTGTGACAGCTAAAATTTATCTTTTATGTACAAGAAGAAACGCTTCATCCTCTTTTACTATTGTCCAACGACTATAATATATGATTAATTAAGAGAGTGTCTTTTTTTCTTCCGAAACTTTTAAAGTCCTACTGATTATAATTTATTCTATGACAATATCAATGTATTTTTTTATATTTATAAACTTAGCTCATGTGCGTGATGCACGGGTTATTTGGCTAGTATAATATAATAAAGCGAAACAATACTTAGAAAGTTGAGAATTTTTTTGAAATTTATTTAAATGAAGAAATGATTGGTGTGAGGATAAATAAATAAAATAGTAAAAAAAAGTAGCGAATTGAATAAGGTGTAGTGGTGATAGATAATTTAATATTTTTTATTTTTTGGATAAATAAATGATTGGCGAGAAAAATTGAAAGTTACAGGTGGAATGAAGAAAATCATAAATTAAGAAATGGTTTGGTTTGAGACAAACCATGTCCAAACAAGTTTTCACATAGTGTTTTTTTTAATAAGCCAACCCTTTTTTATTAAATGAACTGTAAAAGGTTTGTACAATGCCTTATCTTAGGCAGCGGCCCATGCTTTAGTCTAGACTCTAGAACTCAGTCCATGCGGTTTCCCGACAGAAGGGACGGGAAAGCGGCCCAATACTTAGCTTCAGAGTCAATTTCATGGCTTACAAGTACCCGGCAAAACCCGCATCGTTTCTATTGAATTGTCATAGTTGTCAAAAATATAAATTCATTTTTATTTGTCGTAGTTACGTTTCCAAATCATTATTTATTGTGTTTTTCTACATCTACACTTATTTATTAAAGGGTGGAAAGTGAAAACAATATTACATTATTTATATTCAAGGGATATTATTGTTATTTTGATGTTATAATCAAAATATTAACTCATCTCCTTAATTTGTAAGTTTTTGCAAAGGTTTTAATAATTTTTGGGTTAGAGTATTGGCGATGCTCTTAGTTTTGATTTTAAATCGGTCGAATGTGGATATTCGACTTCTGATAAATCGAATATTAACAATAAATACGATTTTTCAAAGCTCAATGTCATTGTGTTATTCCAAAAGTAACTTGGACGTGATGTGATTAACGATTGGAGTGTAAGTTTTTTAGTAATAAGAGAAAGAAGTAGCCCATGTAGGAGGGGAAGTTATTGTGTAGTGAGGGAATTTGAGATGAAGTGACGGATGAAATTATCAGAACCACACAGTTTAAATACATAATAAAACTGTGTGCTCTGTATGGTGCCACACGATGTCTCCACACCATGTCGAGACATCACACAATAACTTCTCATTTAGGAGAGAATCTCTTCTCAGAATGAGCAAAGCTAACACAGAAAACAAGGGGTGGAGTATCAAAGGGTTGTGTCTTACTACTCAGGATCTACTACCATGTGAGCTGTGTGAGCATTTAATTCAGAAATTGGAAAATCAGGTCGTGTCAGACCTGACACTTGAAAATCAGGTTGTGCCTTTTCTGACATGAAAAATATGGTAAACGTAGAGATCCTTACGTTCAGACGTAGATATATCTACGTTCAGACGTAAGGAAATATAACTAACATTAAACGTTGCAGTTGATCTTTCCCTACGTTTAAACGTAGGTTTTCTACGTTTGAACGCAGGGTTTCCACGTTTAAACGTAGGAAATCCAAAGGAGATATTTTGAAAATTAGCTACGTCTAAACATAATAAAATCTACGTTTAAACGTAGGTTTTGTTACGTTTAGACGTAGATTTTCTACGTTTGACAGTGGTAGATGGGTATTAATGTTGTTGTAAGGTGCTTGTTGAATATACACCACATTAACGAGATTTTTCTCATTCCTTCAAAGGCTTTGAATCTAATATCAATTTTGTGCTCACTTCTTCATCTTTCAAGTCCATTTCTTTATCATTCAAGTGCTAAAATGGGTAAGTTATTGCTATCTTATTTATCTTAATTCAAGTGCTCAATGTGTGTATGTTATTTATATTTGTAGTAATCATATGTCTAAAACCGAAACGTGTGTTTTAAGTAGGTTGTTTATGTAATGTTCATACTTCTAAGTAGTGTATTTAAGTATTTTCTTAGGGTTCAATTACTAGGTTTTAGTGTAATTAATGATATTTATTTAACCGAAATTTGTGTTTTGAGTAGTGATTATGTTATTTATATTGTAGAAATGATATGTATTTATCTGAAATGTGTGTTTTAAGTAGGTTGTTTATGTAATTTTATACATCTAAGAACGATAGTGTTATAATTTTTGATTTGATAATGTAGTGTAATTTATGAAAGTGTAATAAATACATATCATGTTTACCATTTTTTGGAAACAATCCTTTTTAAGTTGATAATGATTTAGTTGATACTGACTTGAATCGCTTTTTTTTTTGTTTTAAACAGATAATCGCAACACTATGATTGTTGTCTCGTTCAACGGAGAATTTACGTATGATCCTATCTATAACCGGTGGAATTATGTAAATGGATCGATGTTCTCATTATTTGTCCCAAAGAAAATAGGATTGAATGTGTTATTGGATAAAGTGTATTTGAGGCTTGGTATTGATCGATCTCGATTCAAAGCTCAACCTAAAAGCTTTGTTTACTTACGGTAGTGTGGGAAATATACCACCTGATGATATCTTAGGCAGCGAGACCTTAAATGGTTACATCAAGCGGCCTATGACAAAGAAGAATGTAATTTTTGTGTGAATGCGACACCAGTGGAGGCAAACAATGAACCGATAAATGAGGAGGATGATGGCATTTATTTAAATGAGGAGGATGATGGCATTGATTTAAATGAAGATTGCAATACTCCGGATTCTGAGATTGGAAATTTCCCTTCTCCGGTACAAGAACTTGCTCTGATCCCATTTTAATCCGTTCGAGCAACAATATGGATGTAGTGGGTATGAAAACAATGTTGCTACACAAAGGCTTGGTGAAGCTTCGGACCAACCGTTTCGGTATCAACCAGTAAGACCAAGTCATAATCTGTCAAATCATCCTTCAAGTAGTCGTAATATTGTCATAAGCACCAACCACACCAATCGTTTGTGATCCTCCTCTAACCAACCTTCAAGTAGTCAGTGTTCCACCCATCCAACAACCATATAATATGTTTGGTGGATCGGTAACTAGTTTTTGGCTTCTCCGTTTGCACCTCATATACAAACCGATCAAACCGGCAGAGATGACAACAATAACGGTGCACATGCTAGCAAGCAAAGCGTCTGAGAAGATTATTCATGGAGGATTCCCACATTTGAAGATGATGATTTACCGAGGTGTTTATCCACCGATGCGTTACATATGAATGGCGTGAACGAATTGTTCATTGGGAAGAAATACGATTCAAAAGAAGATTTTAATTTGAAAATAAAATCGTATGCGATTTGCGAACAATTTTCGAGATGAGATTGGGTAGGTCGGACACACGTTGCTTGTATTACAAATGTCTTAACGATACATGCAAATGGCATGTAAGGGCGTAAACGGGTGAAGGTGAATACGAGATGTCACACGTACATTTGAGATCACAACGTTGAATGATGTCCATACTTGTGCCTCTCGAACGCGGATAATGACAATCGACAAGCAACACCTATTGTTATTGCGAGTCCGCTAAGTCGAAAATGGAAGAACTCGGCAATGAGTATAAGCCCGGACAAATTATGGAGGACATGCTCACAACTTACGATTATGCAGTTGACTTATGACCAAGCATACCGAGCTCACGAGATGATGAGAATGATGGTGAGAGGTTCACCGACGGAGTGTTACAACGCGATACCCTCGTACTTGTGGATGGTGCGTAATGTCAATGAAGGACCTATATTGACTTTCGACTTGATAACTGGGAAGGTTCGGCCAGTTGTTTCATGTCTTTGGGAGCAAGCCGTCGTGGGTTCAAGTATTGTCGACCTATTTTGTGTGTGGACGCAACTCATCCGAAAACCCGTTTCTCGGACAACTATTTATTCTTTCATTCTTTGTAGATGCCGGTGACCACCTATTCCTCAGAGCTTCGGTATTCTTTGAAAAAAGAATGCAACGATTCATGGGGGTATTTCATGAGATATTTGAGGGTGGCCATTGGAGGTATCCATGATGAAAACTTGAGCTTTATTTACGATGGACACCAGGCTATTAGAAATGCGGTTGGTCGTATTTCCGATGCATATCATGGTGTTTGCTATCATCATTTAAAAGGCAATCGACCAAAAAATGGAAAGATCACGGTTTTGTGAAGATACATTCTATCAAACCTATGCATTCTCGGAGGCCGAATTTCTCGAAAGTTCACCCTGATTAAGGCACAATGTTTTGGCGCATATAAACAACTTGAAGAAATAGGTGTTGAACGGTGGGCGCGTGCCAAATTTCTGGGAAAGATACGCCTTAATGACAAGCAATTACGCTGAAAGTTTCAATTGTGTGCGATTAGAGGAGCTCGTCGTTGGCCTGTTCTCAGCCTCTTGGAATTCATTAGAGCTACACCTGCAGAGATGGTATAATGATAGACGACTGAAGGCGCTTGATTGTGTGACTATGTTAGCACCAGAGATCGATGAAATAGTGGCTTGAATATTCTTGCTAGAAGGAAGTTCGAGGTTAAGCTCATTACCCCGATGAATTTGAGATTCATGGAAATAACTTGCTTCATGGGGTGGTAAATCTAAGAGAGCGGAAGTGTTATTGTGGTTATTTCAGAAAATGGAAATACCGTATGCGCATGCTATAGCGACCCCATAAAGATCACGCAGAATTAGTCCACCGAACTCTGTTCACCGTATTATAGGGGTGAATGTTTCAAAGAGATTTACATGGCTAGCATATATCCAATTCCTAACGAGAGAGGATTGGGATGTTCAGTCGGTAAGAAACATGAAAGTCGGAGTGCCTAATATGAGATATGCGCTTTGATGCCGGTGGAGCACCAAGAAGAGGTAGAATTAATACCACTAGAATCCTTCCGAATGGGAGCGTCCAGGCCATCGGAATGTGTGTAGCAACTATGAAACATCCAGGACATAACAGAGCTAGTTGCACGCAATACCGGTAGGATTGTTATTAGAATGAGGGTAGTTTTGCAACTCCATCTCATCATCCGAGGAGCTGCATCAGGAGCTATGAGGGTGGCAGCAACAGTCGGAACAGTAATGTCGGGGAGGGTCTCGTAAGCCCAAAACTGTAACGCATGTATAACCCCCTGTACGGTCACCCTGCCCTCTGAACTTTCCTTGTATGTGTTCATCAAATGACATATCTTTCTAAAAGTCTGGTCCCACAAATAAGTGCCCCATGGATAGTCGTTTATGCTTTCTACATTCTCCACCAAATAAAAAGCGAGAACAGGGTACCCTAATCTGGTCTCATCGTGACCCATCATTATCCCGTTAATTAGGTAGACTAAACCTACACGTTGGAGAACTTCAGGATGCTCCGCTCATCCAATAACCACTTCTCAATATCCGGTATGGTTATCGGTTTATTGTTAGGAAAATGGATGTGGCCGTATGTCCCCTATTCAAAACACCTTGAATAAGGTTGGGGATCTTCTGGGAGATCACCAAACGGTAAACCGGTGATCATGCTAAACTCCTCCTACCGAACTTTGCGGTCGTACTACCGAATCTAAAGCTCGCAACTCATGAGGCATATTCGGATATATGGCTTTGAAACATACATATTAAGCGGACTTTGGAGGAAAGCGCAAGTGCTCAGACATTTGAATAAATTCTTTAAAACCCCAGATTTCAACGTGTCTTCAAATCCGATCCTTCTCATGTGGATCTCGAGAAGTTGCTTGAGCTTGGTCTTTTCCTCTAAAGGTCCAAGTCAAATTTTCTCTTACCTTGTATACATCAGTACCATGAGGGCCAACCAATCTGTCAACATGAACATATATATATTGTAAATAGGATATGTATTTATTTACTCCATATATATATATATATATATATATATATATATATATATATATATATGTGTGTGTGTGTGTGTGTGTGTGTGTGTGTGTATATATATATATATATATATACATATAGATATATGTGTATATATATGTATTTATTTACTCCAATATGTATATATGTAGATATATATCTATGTATGTGTGTATATATATGTATATATATATACACATATAGATATACTATATATATATATGTGTGTGTGTGTGTGTGTGTGTATAAGTATAGACACATATATATGTATACATATGTATACATATATATATATATATATATATATATATATATATATATATATATATATATATATATATATATATATATACATACATATATATACACGCTGAAATGTCTTATCATCTCTTTTGTTTTTGGAACATCGTTGTTTTGTGTTGTGTTCGTTGTTTGTAACGTTAGGGGTAAGAGAAGAAGATAATATGGTTTTTACCACGCCATAGAATACTTGATGATGACGGGAGAACAAAGGCCGTGACGGAGCCAGCGGAAGCACCTTATATTTTCAATCTAAAGGGTGCCTCACTTCCGGCCGAGGATTACCAGTCTTTGGGACAGAAAAGATGCTCTGTTGAAGCGGACCTAATGAAATTTTCTACGAGCTACCTACCAGAGCCCCAATATAAAGCCTGGAGCTTAGGCATGACACAATGGATCGAAGGAATCGAAAACACCCTAGGAAAGCATGCAATTCTAAGAACCTCATCAGCCGAGGCGTACCATGGAATTGATCCGAGATATTGATTTTTGGATTTTCAAACAACAATAGTTTGTCGTTTGGTTCAATTTTTAATTAACATACATGTTAGCCATAATTTCAAGGGCATTTTTATTGTTCCCCATGTTAGCCATACTTTCAAGGGCATAATTAGGTCATTAGCAATACTACTATCGTGCTACCTTGTTAGGTGTGATGCCCGAAAGACAATTTTTGTAATTGTTTTATTTAATAAATGAAATGATATTATTATTCATATTTATTATTCTCATAATCACCGATATGACAATAGTATTTACACTACGTGAAAACCCCGAGTATATCGTTTATGTAATCACTTAACTCGGTGTATGAGATATACACGGGAGGATTGAGTTAGTGAAGATGTACTTAAAATACAATTAGTCCGTAGTAAAGTTAATCGAGAGTATCGGGTCTCCCTTTAACGTACTATTAATGCGCCCATAACACGATAAGTGTGATCGTCTTATCCGGACTTTCGGTTAAAGGAACCTAATGGGGCATTTATATATGATAGATATATCATATAGAAATTTGGACCGATTTGATCCGAGTTCTCAATATAATTCCGTAATTGAGAAGTCTTATCGAATCATTAGATGATCATATTTTGGATATATCTTAATCTCGAGGTGATCACAATGATCGCTTGAATCGGTATGAGGTTTGACTTGACGGTTAAGGATTACATCGAGTGCGTGATCCGAATTACCCCATCTTGGCATTGTCTTGGATTGAGTGAGTAGTACGTGTTATCACAGATACGGAATCCATTCCTTCCATTTATGGAAGTAGATAAACGATTCCTTATGAGTTAATCCTGACATTGATCGATCCATGGGATTCATATTACATCGATTAGCTACCGGTGAGTTATTTGAATTATTGATCACTAGGGGTTAATGGTAAGTAAGGACAAGATGTTCGAAAAAGGGTTAACGGTAACTTCCGATTTAGAATGAGCGATCTATGGAGGATTAATCCATATGAAATGATTATATCGGTGGACGCTTATTACTTTCGTGAGGAGATAAATATAATCTTATAATCGGAGGAGTGCGATCACGGGATTATGGTGGCATATTCTCGTGATTGATTTATCAAATATAATTATTCTCATTCATCGATAATTATTTATTTGATTTATCGGAGCCATTGATTATTAGTCCATGGTCCCCGACGTGCGCTCCTAATATAAGCATAGATATTCTCGGACGTCGAATCCTAATAATATTAATTTAGTTCATGTTGGACTTTATTAAAACGATATGTGAATTAATTGTTTAGTGGACTATTAAATTAGTTGGGCTAAATAATTAAATATGTGGAAAAGACATTTTCCATAATCTTGCTACCAATTATGTAATGAATTAAAATTAATATTGACTAGGTCAATAATAAAAGTGGCGCCACATGTGTTCTTTTTTAACAAGGAATTAGTTTTTTCTTGTGTGTTAAAAAGACATGTGTATAAAATATATTTATTGGATAAATATTTATGGTAATAAATAAAGATAAAAATATTCTTGATTTGTTCTAGAATATTTTGGGATTATCTTTTATTTAATAGGATTATCATAATTGATTTGGTATTAATTATAAAATCCTTGGAATGCTAAGTTTACTTCTTCTATATAAAGAGAGTTCTCCTGCCTCTACACACACATATAATTCGACTTCTTCACTTGAAAAGCAAGAGGAGAATTCATTATAAGCAAGAGAAAATCTTAGTGATTTTTCCGGGTAGCATATCGGAGGGGTTCGAGTCGAGGATTCCTTCCACCGGGAATTGCTTGGATCACACGTACGGAAGGCTGTGCTGCTCATCACATCTACTCCCAATACATCATCCTTGCGGTTCTTCGATTTGGATTTAGAGATCCAAAAGGTATGACTTACAAACTTACTTGTAGATGTAGATTTAATGTTTTATTACGTATACACATAGATCTAGATCCATAAATCGCTTCCGTTGCGATGATATTTTCCTAACAGTGGTATCAGTCGCCATGGTGATCTATATTTATACGTATAAAATATTAGATCTAAGGAGTGGAATATGCATGTGTAGATTGCATTATTTTCGTTTTAATTTTATTATTTTCAAAAATTTTATGATGAATGCTTGCGATTGTTGTGGTTGAAGAGATGGATTGGGGTTGGTATTGTTTACCCGTTAGATCTATCAGTAAACTCAGTATAAACGATGAAAACTCGTTCATATATAAAGATATAGAAATTATGTAATTTATCTTTATTGCAAGTTTAATTTCCAGCAAATAGATCTAGTTAGTAGCTGTTTAGTATTTTTGCTTTTCCCGTTGATCGAACCGTTGAAACGACGATCCCTCCGGTCAGAATCAAGATTAGAAGAAGATGATCAACTCCACAAATTTTGGCGTTGATCAGGGTCCGTTTCGATATCCGTTTGATGCTGCGAAGAGGCTGCTGTAACAGAAAAACGCAGGATTCACAGATACACTACCTGTGACTTCCTCGATTTTCTGGGAGAGTTTGGACCGTTGAAACAAAAATCCGACCGTTCAGATTGATCAACTTGGAGTTTTGGACGTACCATAAAAATTTCAGGTCGATCGGGATTCATCTCGATTTCCGATCTGCCTCAGGAAGTCCTTGATGCGGTGCAGTCAAAGTTAGATCCAGCAGCAAGTTGGGCGGTTAACTGGAGAAAATTGACAAGTCAAAGCTCCGATCCAACCGTCCATATTGGAGTTAGAGAAGTGAAGAAAATATCTGGAAAGTTTCGTCCCGATCCGAGTTCGTTTGGTTTCCCGATCATCGAAGAGTTCGAACAGCTGCAGATTTTGTTAGAAAGTAGTAAACCCTAGTTAGGGTTTTGGGTTTTTTATTTTCTATTAGATTAGATACGGGGGTACCAACGATCCATCTCGGTGTTTAAATTTTCCGCAATTTTATTTTTTATGTGTTTGATCATAAAATAGACATAAAATCGGAATTGCCATGACATGCATCATATCATAAATCCACTCCATGCATACATGTAGAATTTTAATTTTGGTAATTAAAATAGGCATGTATACAAACTCGCGTAATTAGTTGAAATTTAATTAATACGTGGTAATTAATTAATTTAGTAACTAATTAAAGATCCGAGGACGGGTTATGAAATCGTTAGCCTTTCGGTGTGTGTTCTCGTGAACCGCCTTAAAGTCGAAAACGAGATCACGTTTTCAATTCGTAGTGTCTACGAGATTGAATGATGGTAAAAGAACAATAAATCTTGGATAAAAACGGTTCGCCTTTAGGTTGGGTGGTCAACTGAGCTTCGCTCAAACGACTTAACCCTCCTAGTGTGATGTATGCACGGGGTCCGCAAGACTAAGCCAAACCGAGAGCGGAGGGGTGATTCCTTCCCATCTCAAATGCGGCTCTCTTGACCCGATTTCGTCCGATCAGTCACATATGTTCCAACGAATAGGACGGGTAGGCTTGCCTACGCCACCGACACCATTCGGAATCCTTGATTTCATGTACTTTTATGTTAACATCAAAAAGACGCGTTAGTTAACCCACCACCACTTCCAAAATATTGAGTGGGAGCGGGAAGGCGACACCAACCCCACGGTCTCTACTATAGATGCAAGTAAGTGAGAGAAGGGTGACGCCATGGCGCTTTGATTTCGTCCCCCACGGATGGTGTTCACCCCTATCAACATTCATGGCTTGGTCTCCGAAAGGATAGGATTTTGGTACTCGTCGGGTCACCGACCTATCCTACGACGGCACACTCGGGGGCGTACTAAGAGATCGATATAGTAGGTCACACTCATCAAGGGTATTTTTGATAAATACCTAGGCTAAAAAAGGAAGGTAGTCAATGAATAAAGGGATGTTCGATTCTCGTGGGATGTCCGATTCTCACAAGTTATTCATTGATTTAACCGTTGATCTCTTTGACCTACCCTACGGGCAAGATCGAGATGCAAGGTTAAAACCTTGGAATGGTAGAGTAGACTTACTTTTAGTTTACAATTCCTAAAATACAATAATATAGTAGTGTTAAACTTGAATTAATATATGTCATTTTATTTACAAAGATCATATCCCTTACTAAATTGCTTAAAAATTTATAATTGACTAGTATTGACTTCGTTAAAAAGTGGAAAGTAACTAGGACGTTGAACTAGTTAATTGATAATGCAATTATTTTTCGAAAGAGATATTTTCTCTTAAGCCTTTTAAAACCAAAGTGACATATGGGTATGTCACTAAAGTGTCATTCGTGTTAAACGGGAGACAAACTTAGTTTGATCAAAGGTGATTTCGGACTTTGAAATTCTTCTAGTGAATTTTAAGTGTGTAGTGATTACACGAGTAAATTTTCTAATTGAAAAATCGGAAAATCATGAAGTGTTACTAGTTGGACGATATTTGGAATTGATGAACTAGTGGGAGCTTTATGATTTATTGTTTTTCTAGAACATTAGAAAAGTGTAATTGACTACACACGTAATCGTTCTAATTGAAAACCGGAAAGTCATGAAATGTCGCTAGTTGGACGATATTTGGAATCGATGAACTAGTGGGAGTTCTATGATTTGTTGTTTTTCCGAAACATTAGAACTGTGTAAGTGTTTACATGAGAGATTTTCAAATTGAAAAATTGGAAAATCATAAAATAGAAAGCATTTTTGGTTAGACGGTATTTGGAACCGATAAACTAGTGGGAGCTTTAATGTTATGATTTGTTGTTTTTCGGTATGATAGAAAATCCGAGAAGTCCTAACAAGTAACAATCGAAATAGACATCCCACGGTTCAAGAGTAGTGTCTACTCAAACGAATCATTGGTTCAAGACTGCTTTCCATTCACGGAAAGTCAAGAATGGGAGAATATGTCTAAAAGTGTTAGTCATCTAAAAGCGAGTTGATTTTAAGGCCAAAACGAAAATTAACAAACCGAAAGTCATAGGATAAGGATAGTGATTTCGGATCACCAACCTATGAATCCTTGGTGATTTTCTCTTAGGCTATGTTCTTTGGAAGAACGAGATAGTTGTGCATTAACGATTAATAGACAACGAGCAGTAATTTTAGCAAAATAGTGGGAGTGATATGAGGAAATGAATCTCAGATTCAATCCTTGGATATCGCAGAAGATTTATTTTTTCGCTTAAGATTCGTTGGAGCGAATGGATTTACCTTTTATTCGATAATTTGTTTGTCTTATAGAAAGTGAATATACCATTTGTAGTACGAATCTAAGACTCGGACTTTTGTTTGATAAAGTCAAAACCACTAAGAAATCTTTGAAATACATTATATGTACCATCTTAAGAACTATTAAAAGCAATTGGTTTCTATATTTAGATAAACGCTTCTTCATATTCCATAGTTAGTGCATAGTCCCTAAAAGACAAGACCAAGGCGGCTCAGGGTGATTCCTTTCTCCCGGGCCTGGTTATATTGTCTCAAAGGTTCAATGACTAAGTTTCCTTTCAATTTGGAAAGGATAATGGTTATAAAGAAGTAACATTGCTTGTTCATGACGACCTTGAGTCGATGAAAGAAACAAGCTAGTAGGAGCTTTCGAGTAGTGACTTTTTGTCGATAACTATTCAAAAACTCCGGCAAGTTTATCCAAAATATTTTGAGGTTTTCTCTGTTTTCAATGAGAGATGGAGTATTCTATACTGTAAATGGGCCATCACATAGTCCTAGAGACTGATGTTCGGCCTGCCTCATAGTGAAATGCTTTCACTAAGGAAGAAACCATTGAATTGCCTTACATAGTTGTAGATGTGCTACAATACACTGCTTAACTCAATAAAGATATTAGAAGCGAAATATCGGTTTACATTGAAATGTAAGACCAAGCAGTCTACCTAGAATATGCCTTGGAATTTTCGGATAAGGTGTGGATTCGGTTCACCCCACTTCCGTAAATATAAGCATTTAGCACACGGTGCTTGAAGGTAAGACTGGGAATTTCGTGCATACGTTCGGTCAATGACCATTCGTGCTATATCTTTTAAACTATTGAGTATAAAGGTTAGATATAGGATTCTTGAAATCGGGAAGGGACAGTTATACTGTTGCATCCTTTCTGATAGAATCCATGTTCAGAAAAACCTTGAACCTTGAAGTACGTTTACTCAAGGTAGTTACTAATCGATTAAAATCGCACCACATCCAACATCGGTTGTTGGTGATGACACTAAATACCATCGAACTAAATCGAATTTCGATCCACCAAGAAAATAGTGGGAGTATGGTTTATCCATTACGGTTTCTCGCGGACTTTGTAGTCCGAGGATCGATTGATGACCTATGGCTCTTTTGTGAGCAAAAGATAGATTCTCGATAATAGAGGTTGGTTTACAAGCCATAACCCCGTGAATGGAGTTTGGTACTCAGTAGTCGTTCATACTCTTGTAGAACCACCGAGCGCCTCAGCCCAAAGTGGGAGTAATTGGATCTACACGGAAAAGAGTAGAATGAATTCGGTAATTCATGATTTCGTTCAAAAGCGAGAAAATAGGGTGATTCCACGAGACTTTCTTGCCAAACAAACGGAATCTGGATTCATTCGAATGAAGGATATTGCCTTATGAACTGGCGACGGGATGGATGTCAAGGCTTATGTCCTTTGTGGATAAAAAGCAAACCTCTTGGTCATTGGAAGTCATATATTTCTATAATATATGGATTTGACCAGAATATTGATAAGTCTTGTGTAGACTGGATATCAATTTTAGTACAGTAGTGAATATATACATATATATTAGTGTTTGTGAAGGATAACGCTGCACCAGTTGGACTCAACATGGGTGTGTTAGTGAAGTCGACCGACAATGCCACATTTCTCCGCAATGAGATTTGGACAACATTCTGAAGAGTTTGACTCGGTCGAATTCATTAGAATCAGTCATTGGTTTCCCATCCATCTTATTGGTTAAGATGATGCATCTGTGTATGCAACATTCAACGAGGAAGTTCTACCCTATGCCTCAGAATGACTCTCTAAATCTTCGGATAAAGAGAAATGGGATGGATTCTCTTTGTGACAAGAGATGGTCAAAGTTATTGAACGTCAATTTTGATCGAATCTTAGATTCGGCCGTTAACAAAGCAAGTTTAGTATGTCCTTTAGTATCTTGAGAGAACGAGGAATAATATGCGGACATATTCAAATGTGAACTTGGATATGTGAGAATACACCGTTCGACTTTGTGTCGATTAAGGATGATCGTTAAGTCGATCTCGGTCTCGAGTGTTTACTCTTGTGTTGAAGCTATTGCCTGGAGGAATCCAAAGAACGCCAACTCGACTTTAACTAGTTGGGTGATTAGCGGCTTTTGTAGTAGCTAGAGAGGCGATATAGCCTCAGGATTTCCTTTTCAGTTCTGGGAGTGATTCCAGATTTGGAAAGCCGATACCACATCATTGTGCAAACGATGAAGGGGTAGCTTATAAGGATTTCCGAAATCACTTGAGTTCAAGAGCATATTGGGAAAATACCACATGATTAGATGGACCGGCGACGTTTCGATTCTACGGATCGCCTCGAGCCGACAACCTGACTGATCATTAAGACCCATGACATTCAGATATAGGTGCTCCCCGAGTCACTGACCTATCCTACGACGGCATACTCGGAGTGTACTTTGGAATCTGATATGGTTATGATAAGTTTTGTGGGTACTAAAATACGGGATGAGTCTCCATTGCTTTAGAGCAAGTGGGAGATGTAGTTTGCTGTAGTTTTAAATAATAGGGTGTGCTCTAAAACAATTAATCACAAGCTTTCGTGCAAGTGGGAGATTGTTAGGTGTGATGCCCGAAAGACAATTTTTTTGTAATTGTTTTATTTAATAAATGAAATGATATTATTATTCATATTTATTATTCTCATAATCACCGATATGACAATAGTATTTACACTACGTAAAACCCCGAGTATATCGTTTATGTAATCACTTAACTCGGTGTATGAGATATACACGGGAGGATTGAGTTAGTGAAGATGTACTTAAAATACAATTAGTCCGTAGTAAAGTTAATCGAGAGTATCGGGTCTCCCTTTAACGTACTATTAATGCGCCCATAACACGATAAGTGTGATCGCCTTATCCGGACTTTCGGTTAAGGGAACCTAATGGGGCATTTATATATGATAGATATATCATATAGTAATTTGGACCGATTTGATCCGAGTTCTCAATATAATTCCGTAATTGAGAAGTCTTATCGAATCATTAGATGATCATATTATGGATATATCTTAATCTCGAGGTAATCACGAATGATCGCTTGAATCAAGATGAGGTTTGACTTGACGGTTAAGGATTACATCGAGTCGTGATCCGAATTACCCCATCTTGGCATTGTATGGATTGAGTGAGTAGTCCGTGTTATCACAGATATCGAATCCATTCCTTCCATTTATGGAAGTAGATAGACGATTCCTCATATGAGTTAATCCTAGACATTGATCGATCCATGGGATTCATATTACAACGATTAGCTACCGGTGAGTTATTTGAATTATTGATCACTAGGGGTTAATGGTAAGTAAGGACAAGATGTTCGAAAAGGGTTAACGGTAACTTCCCGATTTAGAATGAACAATATGGAGGATTAATCCATATGAAATGATTATATCGGTGGACGCTTATTACTTTCGTGAGGAGATAAATATAATCTTATAATCGGAGGAGTGCGATCCACGGGATTATGGTGGCATATTCTCGTGATTGATTTATCAAATATAATTATTCTGTTCATCGATAATTATTTATTTGATTTATGAGAGCCACCGATTATTAGTCCATGGTCCCCGACGCGCCTCCTAATATAGCATAGATATTCTCGGACGTCGAATCCTAATAATATTAATTTAGTTCATGTTGGACTTTATTAAAACGATATGTGAATTAATTGTTTAGTGGACTATTAAATTAGTTGGGCTAAATAATTAAATATGTGGAAAGAGACATTTTCCATAATCTTGGCCCAATTATTGTGTAATGCCAAAATTAATATTGACTAGGTCAATAATAAAAGTGGCGCCACATGTGTTCTTTTTTAACAAGGAATTAGTTTTCTTGTGTGTTAAAAGACATGTGTATAAAATATTTATTGGATAAATATTTATGGTAATAAATAAAGATAAAAATATTCTTGATTTGTTCTAGAATATTTTGGGATTATCTTTTATTTAATAGGATTATCATAATTGATTTGGTATTAATTATAAAATCCTTGGAGGCTAAGTTTACTCTTCTATATAAAGAGAGTTCTCCCAAGCCTCTACACACACATATAATTCGACTTCTTCACTTGAAAAGCAAGAGGAGAATTCGGCCATAAGCAAGAGAAAAATCTTAGTGATTTTTCCGGGTAGCATATCGGAGGGGTTCGAGTCGAGGATTCCTTCCACCGGGAATTGCTTTGATCACACGCACGGAAGGTCGTCTTTGCTCATCACATCTACTCCCAATACATCATCCTTGCGGTTCTTCGATTTGGATTTAGAGATCCAAAATGTATGACTTACAAACTTACTTGTAGATGTAGATTTAATGTTTTATTACGTATACACATAGATCTAGATCCATAAATCGCTTCCGTTGCGATGATATTTTCCTAACATACCTTACAATGAAAGCAAACATAAATCACAATCAAACAACATATACATTATCAATCCCAATGTAACACCATACACATGCTTCCATTTCCCATTTTTCTATCAAATTCAATATCATAAATTACACTACATTATCAAATCAAAAATTATAACACTATCATACATATTCTCACATATTAATAATTTTACATTAATTTACTTCTAAAACCTATCATACATATCATTACAGTTCATTTCAATAGAATTAGCCCCATTAATTCGAATCAAATAACAATATGAAAAACATATACATTAAATTCAATATAAAGTAGAAATCTGCAGCTTTCTACGTCCAAACGTAGTGTTCTACGCCAAAACGTAGACAAATCACGTTCAGACATAGAGATGCAGGTCTCTACGCCCAAACGTAAAAACCTTACGTTCGCACGTAGAGAGACCTGCAGATCTCTACGCCCCAAGATAATCCGACGTCGCACGTAGAGACCTGCATTTTCTACGCCCAAACGTATAATACTTCCTTCATACGTCCAAACGTATGAACCTTCATACAAAAAACCCATCTTAAACCCAGAAAACGACAAATCAAACAATCAAAATCAATATAATGATTATCAAGGACCACCACAAACCACTCTACAATAAATATTCGGAAATAACAAGCACATGCTAAAGTGAAATTAATATGATATACTATAAAAGAATATTAGGGAAAATACATACCCTTTCGCTTTCAACCGCCATTGCACTTGAGAGATTGTGAAATTGTGAAATTGCTCTATCAGAATTTCTTGCCAAAATCGCCAAAAATCGCCACTCAGAATTTGAAATATGATAGGAAGAAAGAAGATTAAGGATTATGCGAGATTATGAAGGACAAGTATGTGAACCGTTTAAACATATTGTCACCTACGTTTAAACGTAGATATATCTACGTTCAGACGTAGATATATCTACGTTCAGACGTATATAAATTTCAAAAATAAACCTTTGGATTTCCCTACGTTTAAACGTAGTTTATCTACGTTTGAACGTAGAAAATCTACGTTGGAACGTAGAACATCTACGTTTAAACGTAGGGAAAGATCAACTGCAACGTTTTATGTTACTTATATTTCTCTACGTCTGAACATAGATATCTCTACGTTTACCATATTTTTCATGTCAGAAAAGGCACAACCTGATTTTCAAGTGTCAGGTCTGACACGACCTGATTTTCCAATTTCTGCATTTAATTAGAGTAGTACCTACAATATTCAGAGTCTTGATTATATCTATGCTTAAAAAATTTAGTGCAGACTAAATCTTTTTTTTTTCCTTTTCTTTTCATCCAAACAAAATTACCTTATTAAGAAGGCTCTAACCTACATGCACGCGGTGAGACTCGAACTCAGGACTTATTGCAGGCCTTAAGGACCCAGCTTAACCTTTGAGGTAAGAAAATGATATGTCTATATTTTGAGCAGAAAATCGTTACAACAAAATGACATTAGATATCTTTACACAATTGATGATAATAGAAATATAAATTTAATATGTTATACATCATCATTGATGGTATAAATATGTGTTCCCTCAAAAAAAAAGTGTTAGATGTAGGATCAAAAGTAACAAATGTTGTATAGCTAGGACGATTTTCACAGAGCCAGTACACTATCCTAACATATAGCATTGGACGATATTCACAGATTACACTATCACATTCAAGAGTAAAATCTTGACTCCACTTCTTTGAAAATAAATTACCTACCCTAACATATAGCATATGTTGATTATCTATCGGGTTGGGTAGCAATTGGCATTCTTATGGTACTCCCACTGACCCTATATATAATTCCATTTAAAAACTGCTAACAACCTAACCGAACCACACACATTACATTATACATATACATACATACATATATAGCGGCGCGCGGAGCCACATAATGTTAATGTGAGACAACTGATCTATTAAAAAAGATATTACACAAGAAAAAAAAAATATTACATATATATGTAATTGATTCGTTAATTTTTATATATCGACACACAATATGAGGTACAAATGTACGTTTAAATTTAGAATGAAAAAAAAAATACAAGTGTCTAACTTGCATGATGCATCCCCAATTTTCTACCTTTAAAAAAATATATATAGAGTTGAGTCCCCAATTTTCTGGTAGTCAGTTCACCTTTCAAAAAAAAAAAATATATATTATATATATATATAAAGTTGTGTCCCCAATTACTACGGTACTTACCAACAAACCTTGATGTGATCCACGCCATTGATGGTTCGACATTCAAGAAATTGGGAACATTGGAACTCAAAAATAAATAAAGACAAATCTAATCAATAATATATGGAAAAGTTGGTACCATCACGTGCAATTTAAATAATACTATCTCCATATTTTTATGAGTCACTTTTAGTGTGGATACAACTTTAAAAAAATAATTAATTTTTTGAAATATAGTACAAAATGAGTAGATTGTCCTTCTTAAATCTTTTGAATATATTTGAAATCACTAAATATACTATATTGGAAATATAAATATATATCGATAGTGGTACAATTGGAGTTTCAAAATAACCTTTGATGTTTTTGATGCACTGACACTGTATATTTTATTATTTAAAGTGTAAAACTTTGTTTAAATCGTGTAATCACCATGTCTCATTTTATTTGTCCACGTTTATTTTTTGGTTTGTCTCAAAACAAATACGGAGCATCTACTTTGTGCATTAATTGTCTAATTATTTCAAATTTCCTTCCTTCTTTACATCATTAACAATTAAAAGTGTGTATAATTAATCAAAAAAAAATTTGTGTAGAATTAAACAATCTACCAACTACTTAAAGGGTATATGTGTAACATGATGATTCATTTAATGAGATTTAAAGAAACAACTACATTTTTCTTAATGTGTGTGAAAGTCAAATGAAACAAATAAAATGGAACAGAAAGAGTAATTAATATGAGGGCATAAAAAAAAAAAAAAAATTTATTGATAATCTAAAATGACAGATATAAGTGAAAAATACACGTTTTCAAAAGTGACAGTTTAGAAAAAAAAAACGAAGAGACTATTCCCAACTATTTAAGAACTATTACAATTTCTTTAAGAAAAAGCACAAATATTAAGAGAGTGAATTAATCTATATTCTCAATCGGACTCGTATAACATGCATAATATATATGATCCAATATTAATATAATATTTAGGTTTTTGCCGAGAAGGACGGATTAATTTGATTATCAGGATCCAAGAAAACTAAATATTAATAAGGACAAAACATGTGTAAACTTACCATATACCCTTTTTCCTAGATAGATAAACATGCTCTAGCTAAAATGTGGAAATATTACGTTACTTTAGTGTAACATATTAATTGTGAGACATATTAATTGTAAGACATATTAATTGTATTGTATAAACAATTAATATGTCATAAAGCTCATAAAGAAATCTATTTTGTCTTATTAGGTAATAGACAACTCTAAAGAATTAATACTTAGTGACTACTCTAGTAATTAATTGCTCTCTCCTAGCTTATACTCTACTAGGACCTTTCTCACTTACTTGTACCTATTTATACTCGCTCTTTTATGATGAATAAACTAAGTTGAAGTTTACTATAGTATTTATCACTTTCTCAAACTCTCTTCATTGTATCGAAGCCTTAAACTCCTGAATCCGCTGCAAAATCTCTTTACCCTGCTGTAACTTCTTATCTCATATCAAGAATGTCTTCATTATCTAAAGCTTCCTCACCCTCAGTAGAGTCCCAGTTGCCTCGCAGATGGGGTCACCAAAACCATTCATTTACAAATCACAGACTTGACGGCAACAACTACCTGCTGTGGTCAAGATCTATGAAGATGTATATCTCAGGCCAGAGCAAGATGGGATACTTGTCTGGCTCCAAACTCCGCCCACGAAACCGACCCCAAGTTTAAAGCATGGGATACGAGAAAATAACCAAGTCATGACCATCCTCACGAGGTCAATGACAAAAGAGATCGATGAGAACTTCATGATGTATGATATCGCAAAGGAGATGCAGGACAATGCCAGAGACCTTTACTCAAAAAGGATAATACATCTGAGGTCTATGATCTTGAAGCTCAAATCCAAAATTGTAGACAAGGGGATCTGTCTGTAACTCAGTACTTCAACCAACTATCTAAGGCATGGCAACACCTAGATATGTTGGAAATTCACCCATGGAAGGATGTAGAGGATGCTGCCTTATACAAGAATATCATTGAGAAGAAGAGGGTATTCAAGTTCCTTACAGGACTGAACTCATACCTTGATGATGTTAGAGGTAGAGTTCTTGCTACTAAACCTCTCCCTAGCCTCAAATCTATGTTTGCTGAAGTCAAACATGAGGAAAGCAGGAGGAAAGTAATGCTGGAAAGCAACCCTGCTGATCACCCTACTGATAGCTCAGCAATGTTGGTGATCAGGAAGCCTGCTGAGGTCACTGAGACTTACAGGAACCCTACTGAGAAGGCAGGAAAGTTGTTCTGTGACCACTGCAAATGCACAAATCACACCAAGGACACTTGCTGGAACTACATGGTAAGCCTAACTCCTTTAAACCCTCCAAACCAACCAGGGAGAGTCAGGGCAGGCATGTCAGTGAGGAAGGGAACAAATATACCATGTTGAATGCTCAGTTTGCTGCCTTCATTGCTCAACAAAAGGAAGGTAGTCCTATCACTGATATAGCTACTCATGCTAAAACAGGTATATTCCACTCACCTCTCAGTAATGATACTTGGATTGTTGATTCTGGGGCCTCATCCCATATGACTGGTAACAAGAGTCTTATATCTCAGTTTAGGCCTTGTCATCAAACCCACAATATTAGGATTGCTGATGGATCTATTTCATGTGCACAAGGCTTTGGAAATGTTAAACTTACTGATAAGATATACCTTCAGGATGTCCTATTTGTTCCTAAATTAGATCAGAACCTCATTTCACAAGAGACTCACTAAAGACCTAAATTGGGACAGTCTTATTTAATGACAATCAGTGTATTTTCCAGGTTTCTTCATAGGAAGTGATTGGGAGAGCTAAAGCCTGCTCAGGACTGTTTATGGTCAACCCTGCTGAAGACAGAAGATTGAAGATTGAAACTGCCTCAGCAGCCTGCAACCAAACCTTAGACAATATCATGTTATGGCATTATAGGCTAGGTCATCCAAGTTTTGGTTATTTAAAGTCTTTAATTCCTGAACTGTTTAAAGGATGTAACCTCAGTGACCTTCAATGTGATATTTGTCAGTTTGCTAAACTTACTAAGTCTGTGTATACTAAATTACCTTACTTGCCTTTCACTCCTTTTACTCTAATACATAGTGATGTATAGGGACCTTCAAGAGTTAAAAGTTTAACATGGAAGAGGTGGTTTGTCACCTTCATAGATGATCACACCAGGGTCACATGGCTATTTATGATGAAAGATAAATCTGAAGTTAGAACCATCTTCAAAGAATTTTATATTATGGTATCCACTCAATTTGACACTAAGATTAAAATCTTAAAAACAGATAATGCCCTGGAATACTATGAGTCCAACCTCCGCATATTCCTGAATGATAAGAGGATTATTCACACCAGTAGCTGTGTTGAGACACCTCAAAGAAATGGGGTTCTTTGAGAGGAAAAACAGCACTTACCTGGAGATGGCTAGATCAGTCATGTTCACCACACATGTGCCTAAATATATGTGGGGTGAAGCTATATTAACTGCCACATACCTGATCAACAGGTTACCCAGCAGAGTGTTAGGATTCAAGACCCCCATTCAAACCATGCTGACAACTCATACTTGTCCTCACCTCATTGCCGACTTGCCTCCAAAGATCTTTGGATGTACTGTGTTTGTATACATTCATGCCCAACACAGAAGAAAACTTGATCCCAAAGCTCATAAATGCATCTTCCTAGGCTATGCCAAAGACATGAAAGGTTACAAGTGTTATTCTCCCACTGACAAAAGATTTTACAATTCTATGGATGTAAAATTCTTTGAAAAAACTCCTTACTACAAAGAAACCCATCGAGAGACTGACCATAGATGGCAACCTTATTGAGATTGAGATCACCACAATCCCTCAAACTACTCCTCGTGAGACTCACGATACTCACCGCCATCTGCACCTCAAAGAAATTATCGAACCTCATGACCCTCTGAAACCATCGAACCTCAAAGAGATCCCGAGCCCATCGACCCGCTTTCATTCCATCGATATTGATGATGGACCATTCTGTTGTCCGGAAGTGAAAGAGATCATGCACTAATCACTCTATTCATACTTATGTGTCATATGATCACTTGTCATCTTCTTTTGCTATGTTTACACAGGACTTGGATTCTCACTCTATTCCTAAGAATATACAGGAAGCTCTCCAACATGATAAGTGGAAGGTGATTGAGGTAAAATTCACCCTTCAAAATACAATTTATAAAGGACTCGAAACCGTGGGTAAACTAACTCTCTAACCGGCAGTGTACTGGGTCGATTGCTAGAATAGCTACAGGAGTACGAGGTCGAACCCAAAGGAATCGTGTTTGCAAGTACCAAAGTGAACGTAATGCTTAGTCTAGGTGATCAATGATTTTAAAGTATTTGTAACTACAACGACACTAAAGTGATCTATACTAACAAGGTTGCAGATAAGATAGAAAGAAAGAAGATTAAACTACTAGGTTTTAAAGATAGATAAAGGGATATAGCCGAACCATGATCAAAATAGCTAGTTTCACCCCAAGGAATAACAAGACCGGGAGTGTGCAATAAACGAACAAACTCTTACATTCAATTTCACGGGTACGTACTCCTAATCCCGGTGCTAAGGTCTGAACAACTCTTCCCCAACACCTTATGCCAAGTCAACTAACCTTCCCTAAGGAAGATTCATTCACAAGACAATATATGCACGAGAGCCGTTTAAACGTTGAAACGAGTAACCTCACTCTAGAAGTGAACCTAGAACCCTTTTCCCATCTCTCTATCTGAACAACTCTCAAGATTGATGTGTGTGATTTTTGACCTAGGTGATCATTCTAGCCCACATCCGTTATAACAAGTTCTAAGACGTGAAATATGCAAGATACGACAATAAAAAGCACTACCCACTCCCAATTTCATCACCCAAAGGGGTGATTTAATTTCACTAAATTTCACATGATTCGACTATGAAAAGGATTTAGCTACTCATTATACTAGTTAAAACATACACAAGACAGTAAATAAAACCGATAACAAGTAAAAGAGAAGAGAAATATACCATTAATTTGCAGAAATTCGAGTTGAGATCCAAAAAGTACAAAATAAAGAAGTAATTAAAAGGTGGTCTCTTAGTGTTTGGAATGGAAATCTAAGCTAAGAAATGGAAAGATTAAGCTAATATTATGTTGATGTAAGCTTAAAGAAAGTATTCTAAGCTATTACAAAAATCGAGCAAGAAATGGGTAGAGTTTTGCCAAAGAAACTAGATATCTCAAGAAATAGTCTAAGGGGGGTATTTATAGGTGGGAGAAAAATCTGCAGAAAAATCGGTCCAAACGCACGTTTGAAGGCTGGAACCGGCGTTTGGAATCTTCAAACGCGCGTTTCGCATAGTTGAAACGCGCGTTTCGCATCATTTCTGGGCAGGGACTTTACTAGTCTTCATCTGGAACACGCGTTTAGAAGGTTCAAACGCGCGTTTGGGTGACTTGGAACGCGCGTTTAAGGTGGTTTCAAACGCGCGTTTGGAAGGCTTCAACTCTGTATCACTTCTGGACTTCTGAAACGCGCGTTTGGGGGGTTCAAACGCGCGTTTGAACCCCTGTTTCCCCACATCTTCACTTTTCTTCCTTTTTGGCCCCTCTTCTTGCCTCGATCATGCTTTTCGCCACAAATCGTCATCTTCCGGGTCCTCGAGACACCAATACCTTTCAACATCATAAACAATCAAAAATATCCAAACAATTCCGGAGGGTAAAAGTGCTCGGGAATGGGGTTAATATCAACAAAATAAGGGTAATAATCCATCAGAGCAACGGATTCACTCCCCGTGCTATAAGCTCACGATAACACCCCGAAAACGGTCTAATTCACCCAAAAATGTGCTGAAAGTGTAGTAAACGGGGGTAGTTAATGCACCAGAGTCACGTAAAGTTGACACCCATCAACCACCCCACACTTAGCCTTTGCTCACCCTCGAGTAAACTAGGCGTTTTAAAACAACCAAGGGGTTCAACGTTGTGACATAGGTGCTACTACCCACACCCTCGAGGTAACTCCAAAGTATGAGACATGAACATATAGACACCGGTTACAACATTATCAAGAAAATAGAGTGTGTGTGGTGTCGAGCTACATCCAAGTGTTCAAAATGATTGTCGGGCTTGAATCCCGACCAAAAGTCTACCAACCGTCTCATACCAACTACCCTCTCCACTAAATAAGGTCACTAAGTTTGGACACAATCGGATAGGACTTGAAGGGTTATAATGTTAGGCCGGGGTAATTCCGGTTAATCGAAAAGGATATTTTGGGAACTGAAAAAAAAGAAGTACGAGTGAACTTAATCAACAAGTGTACCACCTTATTTCTATCATACAAACCACCCAAACTCCTTTTTGATTAATAAAACACTTCGGGAACCATAGAATGTTAACATTCCCGACCTCATTGCTTAATTCAACTATGTTTCAAGTTTCATAAGGTGAGGTCGAATACATTAGCACCTATCTCACTATCCCAACTCCAACATCATAAGTATAACTTTTGAGCGCATTACTTTGATTCCAACCATTTATTTCTATATACTTCAAACTTTTATTGCAAAGAGAGCTAATTTATTTTGAACTTTGATTGATCTCTCTGTTTTTTTTTTCTTTTTTTAAAGAAGACAATTCACAGATTTTTCTTTTCTTTTTGGGCCAAACCTAAACACTAGGCCCAAATGAGCTCCTCTTCTCCTTATAGCTCCAAACCGAGAAAACACCAACCCATCACAATATCATTTCCCCCACCCCACACTTGCCTTGGCAAGTGTGGCCTAACAAAAGACTAAGTCCACTCGTAAGGTGTAAATGAAGGAAATGTGACCATAATTAAGGCTCAAGGTAGGTTTCTGACTAAGTAACAAAACGGCTATAAACGAATGGCGGTCAGACCATTCTATCAAGGCTGAGAGGGGCTACGAAGGTCTAACATTTCGGGATAAGGCTTATTTGGCTCTGGTTGGATCAAAGAGACGCCATGACCGTCATCCTGTGTCCTACTTAGGTAAACCTTTCTATTTCGTCTCGAGACTATTGGTATGAGAGGTGGTAGTAATCAAATTGTGCACAAAGTGTAGCTTTATGTGAAATTAATAATCTCCATTCTCAAGGTAGTATCAAACCGCAGTGTACACGTTCAGGGTCCCTACTAAGGTAATCACCACTCGAATGTGAAAATAACACACATAACACGGTGTTGAAAACCCTTGAAATTTTTTAAAAATTACCCAAAAATCGACTCGAGCCCGGTCATAGGCTAAGCATACCACATATTAAGCACATTTAACAACGAGAACAAGAAAACGGCTAAGTCTCCCACCCCACACTTAAACGAAACACTGTCCTCAGTGTGTGAGAGATAGAAAGAGTAAAAGACTTAGCTGTTTGACCAAAAACCCGGCAGAAAGGCACACTCGTAGCCCACGTGACATCTTTTAGTAAGCTCCATCTTGAGTCTCTAAAACCATAGAAACAAAAACCAAGGCAAAACACATGCACGGGAAAAATCCACGTGCCAAAAGATGGTGATAGATACGAGATATATAAAAATAGAAGCCATGCCACAAACAAAGTATCAAAGCATATCAACAATACTAGACGGGAATCACACTGGATGTAAAGATAATCAAAATAAACACAGAGCATCCACGCATAAAATAAGGCCACAGAGGCTCACATAAAAACATCCCCGTCTACGTACAAGAGCCGGAACCAAAAGGAAATTCTCACCCCAACTTCTCTTTTAAGACAAAACTCTCCCCTCTTGCACCCAAAGACCACTCCAAACACATTATTACTACCAAAAAGGTGGGTTGCCTCCCCCAAGCGCCTTTGTTTTGTGTCGTTGGCTCGACGGGATGACTTATACAGTGCAAATTTTTTCAAAGTTATACTATTGGCACAGGCAAAAAAAGGTAGAAGTGCTTTGTTTAACGTCGTTAGCATCGACTTAGTGGCACTAAACGGACTCATACCTCAAAAGACTCAAAACAACAATTCAAATATTTTATTTCAAACAAGTATCACCAAAACCATCAACCAAAATCTGAGCTCAAAAAGATCAACAACTCAAGAAGACTAAAGATAGCAAGCATCACAGAAACCGAGTTCGCTAGAAACTTACCTCTCATGGCCCTCGATGTTACCTCTTCCCAACTCGGGAATCCTCTTTTGTCAAAATCTCTCATCACCTTCTTCTTGTATTTGCCATTCTATGGTAGTTGTCCCCTTTTACAAATTCTATGAGCTCCATCTACGGGTAAGTATGCAAAATCAATTGCATAATACTCATCAACACAAGGTGGAAGAGTGTAATAATCCGGGACCGGCATGCTAATAATCTCCACTTCTCCCGGTAGCTCTACCATAAATGGCTCTTCAGTCTCATACGATTTCACCACACTCTTCATAACGACATCTTCATTTACTTCAATTGGGAGTGAGGGTGAAATGGGCGATCCCAGTTTCTCTTCCGACTCTAATTGTGTCTCATCAAACAGTGTGCTCAAATCTATCGTACACCCCTCCAAGTCATCATTTCGTATTTCATCGGGAGACAGTGTAATAGATAAAAGTTGCACCTCCTCCATTTCCAAGTCTTGCAACTCCTCTTCATCCCAAAACGAGCTATCTTCATCACCAAAAAATTCTTGCTCAGTCATAACAATGTTCGGTTCCACCACACATTCCACCAAGGTATCATCAATTTTCATCTCAAGGGGTGAAGGTGCAATAGGTAGAACGTGAAACTTGCCATAATCAAATATCGCAATAGGAGGTGGCACTATGAGCAATCCCAACTCACTATCCGCTCGGAAATCTCATCATGGCAAATCGAATCATCAACCTCACTCTCAACCTGAACTTTTTCAGTGATAACATCATCATCCCGGACCACCGCTATTGCACATGTCTCTTCCTCTTTCTCATGCCTCTTCTTTTCAATCAATTGCCCCATCCGGTCTTCAAGATTTCTTACGTCGGACTCAAATCTTCTATCGAACTCTTGCATATCCTTCTTCATTTGAATCAAACTCTCGTTCAATAAAAAATTAATCCGCTCTATTTGAATGTCGGTGAAGTCTTCTTGTGGAATGGGGGGAAACTGATCATACTGACTTTGATTCAATGGAGGTGAGTAGTAGGCCTCTTGCCATGCCAAACTCTGATCAAGTGGCTGAATCTGGGTGAAGCTATCAACACGTTGAGTATGAACACCATAATCCTGATAAGCACTAGGGTTCGGACAACCCTCATAATGTTGTGGCTCATAACTTGAATAACCATAATTTTGACTTTGGCATGCACTAGGCAACCGATAAGCCCATGAACCTTGGTTACTCTGCCGTTGATAATCGAGGGTCGAGGCAAGAATCGTTGTTGATAACTTTGTTCAGTGCCTCGAGGTTGGTAGGGTATTGTTGTTCAGGTGAGTAGTATTGATCGAAAAATCCATCCATTTAAGCTCAAGCTGCAAGATCTCAGAAAACAACAAGAACACAATCACGGTATCTAGTCGCCACCACCACCGCAATAGGTGGTGTGACTTTTCAACAAAAAACCATCATCAAGAAAAAAAGAAAAGAAAAGAAAAAGAAAACAACCTAGGCCTAAGCTTTCGGTTCACTTGCAAGATATCACAAATAGCACACAATTCCCCGGCAACGGCGCCATTTTGATTGAGGTAAAATTCACCCTTCAAAATACAATTTATAAAGGACTCAAAACGTGGGTAAACTAACTCTCTCAAACCGGTGTACCGGTCGATTGCTAAAATAGCTGAAGTACCGGTCGATTGCTAGAATCGTGTTTGCAAGTACCAAAGTGAATGTAATGCTTAGTATAGGTGATCAATGATTTTAAAGTATTTGTAACCAAAGTGACACGTAAAGTGATCTATACTAACAAGTCTGCGAGATAAGATAGAAAGAAAGAAGATTAAACTACTAGGTTTTAAATATAGATAAAGAGACATAGCCGAACCATGATCAAAATAGCTAGTTTCACCCCAAGGAATGACAAGACCGGGAGTGTGCAATAAACGAACAAACTCTTACATTCAATTTCACAGGTACGTACTCCTAATCCCGGTGCTAAGGTCCGAACAACTCTTCCCAACACCTTATGCCAAGTCAACTAACCTTCCCTAAGGAAGATTCATTCACAAGACAATATATGCACGAGAGCCGTTTAAAGCGTTGAAACGAGTAACCTCACTCTGAAGTGAACCTAGAACCCTTTTCCCATCTCTATCTGAACAACTCTCAAGATTGATGTGTGTGATTTTTGACCTAGGTGATCAATCTAGCCCACATCCGTTATAACAAGTTCTAAGACGTGAAATATGCAAGATACGACAATAAAAAGCACTACCCACTCCCAATTTCATCACCCAAAGGGGTGATTTCACTAAATTTCACATGATTCGACTATGAAAAGGATTTAGCTACTCATTATACTAGTTAAAACATACACAAGACAGTAAATAAAACCGATAACAAGTAAAAGAGAAGAGAAATATACCATTAATTTGTAGAAATTCGAGTTGAGATCCAAAAAGTACAAAATAAAGAAGTAATTAAAAGGTGGTCTCTTAGTGTTTGGAATGGAAATCTAAGCTAAGAATGGAAAGATTAAGCTAATATTATGTTGATGTAAGCTAAAAGAAAGTATTCTAAGCTATTACAAAAATCGAGCAAGAAATGGGTAGAGTTTTGCCAAAGAAACTAGATATCTCAAGAAATAGTCTAAGGGGGGTATTTATAGGTGGGAGAAAAATCTGCAGAAAAATCGGTCCAAACGCACGTTTGGAGGCTGGAACCGGCGTTTGGAATCTTCAAACGCGCGTTTCGCATAGTTGAAACGCGCGTTTCGCATCATTTCTGGGCAGGGACTTTACTAGTCTTCATCTGGAACGTGCGTTTAGAAGGTTCAAACGCGCGTTTGGGTGACTTGGGCAGCGCTTTAGGTGGTTTCAAACGCCGCGTTTGGAAGGCTTCAACTCTATATCATACGGACTTCACGAACGCGGCGTTGGGGGGTTCAAAACGCGTTTGAACCCTGTTTCCCCACATCTTCACTTTTCTTCCTTTTTGTTTCCTCTTCTTGCCTCGATCATGCTTTTCACCACAAATCGTCATCTTCCGGGTCCTCGAGACACCAATACCTTTCAACATCCTAAACAACCAAAAATATCCAAACAATTCCGGAGGGTAAAAGTGCTCGGGAATGGGGTTAATATCAACAAAATAGGGGTAATAATCCATCAGAGCAACGGATTCACTCCCCGTGCTATAAGCTCACGATAACACCCCGAAAACGGTTTAATTCACCCAAAAATGTGCTGAAAGTGTAGTAAACGGGGGTAGTTAATGCACCGGAGTCACGTAAAGTTGACTTCCATCAGAAGGCAGCTGTCAAAACTGAAATGACTGCTCTACTTGACAACCATACTTGGGATCTCACCACTCTCCCACATGGAAAGAAGGCAGCTTAGCGCAAATGTACATTCACTATCAAGTACAATGCCGATGGTACTATTAACAAATACAAAGCTAGATCAAGGTTTGCAAAGGATTCACTCAAACATATGGTCTTGACTACAAAGAGACCTTTGCACTGTGGCAAAGCTAAACACTGCTCAGTCTTGATCTCACTTGTCATCCAACTTGATCGGCCTCTCCACCAATTGGATATCAAGAATGCTTTCCTAAATGGTGACCTCTTTGAGGAAGTCTATATGAATGTGCCTCCTGGTTTTCCAACACTCACACTCAAGGAAAGTTTGCAAATGAGGAAATCTCTATATGGCCTAAAGCAGTTTCCACAGAGCTGAGCCTGGTTTGGCAAACTTACTACTGTGGTTAAAGCTGCTGGATATCATCAATGCAACTCAGATCACACCATGTTTATCAAAACAACAAACCGTAAAAGATCCATTTCTTATTGTCTATGTGGATGATATCATCCTTCCTTTGGTGATGACCCCGCTGAGATCCAACAATTGAAGACCCTTGGCCAAAGTATTTCAAGTTAAAGATTTGGGCTACCTCAAGTACTTTCTTGGTATGGAAATAGCAAGGAATGCTTGACCATGGTATATCTGTCTCTCACGGAGAGAAGTATGTGTTGGACTGCTTTGAAGGAACCGGCATCTTTGGGATGCAAACTCTTTGTATCTCAGTAGACCCCAGTAATACCCTGCTGCATGGTGACATTGCTGTCAGAAAGGATCAATATCAAAGACTTGTAGGGAAACTCATTTATCTCGTCCCCATACAAGACTGATATTGCATATATGAGTCGCTTTGGTTAGCTAGTTCATGCATTGCCCTACCGAGCAACATTGGGGATCTTGTGAAGCAGGATCTTGAGGTACTGAAGTCCACTCCTGGCCAAGGCTTACATTTCACCAAGTCTGCTTTGAGAGATCTATCAAAGGTTTACACCGATGCTCGATTAATTTGGTCATCCACGTGAGGCAGAAGATCTACCCAGGCTATTGCTCATATGTATAGTGGGTAATCTGGTCACTTGAGAAACAAGAAACAACTCTATCATCTCTAGAAGTAGTCTGAAGTGAACTCAGGGCATTGGTTTTGGGCATTTGTGAAGCATTATGGTGAAAAGAGTCTTCTGCGATCTTCAGTGGACCCTCAAACAACTGTGTCATACTCTGCTGTGACGATAATTGACTTTATGCATGGCGCAGAGGATCCAGTCCATCATGATAAAACCAAACATGTGGATATTGACAGACATTTCCTTAAAGAGAGGATTGATGCCAAGATCATTCAACTTCAGTATGTTCCCTCAGCAGACCAAAATGCTGATATTCTCACCAAGGCAATTCCACCGCTTATGTTCACTGATTTGAGTAGCAAACTTGGTTTGTATTAACATATACAACCCGGTTTGAGGGGGGTGTGGAAATATTACGTTACTTTAGTGTAACATATTAATTGTGAGACATATTAATTGTAAGACATATTAATTGTATTGTATAAACAATTAATACGTCATAAAGTCATAAAGTAACTCTATTTTGTCTTATTAGGTAATAGACAACTCTAGCAATCAATACTAGCTGACTCTAGTAATTAATTGCTCTCTCCTAGCTTATACTCTACTAGGACCTTTCTCACTTACTTGTACCTATTTATACTCACTCTTTTATGATGAATAAACTAATTTGAAGTTTACTCTAGTGTTTATCACTTTCTCAAACTCTCTTCATAAAATTTTACTACTTCTGAGAATTTTTTTACTACTTCTGCAATTAGGGTAGAGGCGGTTTGTTGTGGGGTGAGCGGCGGCGGCTGCAATTTCCGGCGGAAGGGACAACGATGGGTGATAAGTAGAAGTTTAGCAACTCCGGCTCGATCAAATACAATTTATAAAACTCAAAGCCTTAGGCAAAACTCACTTTCTAACCGGCAGTGAACCGGGTCGATCGTAGGTAGTGCGTTCAGAGTCCGAGGTCGATCCCACGAGGAGATTGAACCGAATACAAAACTTGTGTTAAAATCAGAGGGCAAAGAGTATATGAACAAGACAAAAGATCGAAGCTTTTACTATTACACGACATAAACAAGGATCTGAATCAAGAATTTTATCCAGAGTAAATTTCATCAAACTAATGATCTACACAATCAAAACCATATTGAGAGAAAACAAATCGAAATCAGAAAACTCACAATAATTAAGATCTAAAGATTGCAGATCAAGACTTTTGAATCCTAAATCAGCAAAAGATATCAACTTGTAATTCATACAATGATCCCAGGCACGAACTCCACCAAACTATTGATCGAATATCATATTCTACTCCATATTTAAAAATCTAAACTAAGAAATTGAAATACGAGGCCTAGTCCGAGCTCTAATCCGGCTATTTAGATGTCAACATGTCATAACAACCGCTGAAGCGGCTGGGTTGAGCACCTAAGCCGGCCTCGAACTCAGTCTAGGCCAATAAAAGTCAGAATTTTGTTTCATTAGATTTATATGCTCTTAAATAGGCAAAAAATCGCGACTTTGACCTAGTTGGGCCGACCAACTTGGCCCATTTAACTCGTCTTCAGTAAATCGGTGATAACTTGCTGTGTAGAGCTCCGATTTGAACGATTCAAGATGAGTTTAAACACTCGTTCAATTCCCTACAACTTTCATGAAGACGACTTGATCAGAAAATGCCTCCAAGATGGGTTAAAATAAATATTAACGAACAGGCATGGTGAAATCAGCTGTCGGCGCCAAAAGCCCGTTTGAGTCCTTCCAAACGCTCGTTCGCCTGGAGAATATGATCATATTAGGGTTTTGTCTTCAGTGGATGTGCGTTTGCCTTTCTCTGAACGCCCGTCTGGTGAATCATGTCTTGAGGGCCAGACGCCCGTATGGGAACCCTGGACGCTCGTTCGTGCTGTATGAGCTCCTTGAATCGGGCTGAACCTACCCAAACGCTCGTCTGGGGGTCATATGAACGTCCGTCCAGCTGAAAACATAACTTTCTGAATGATGTATTAACTCTGTGGACGCCCGTCTGACTTTGCCAAACGCCCGTTTGAGGTGGCTTTACGGCAGACGCCCGTCTGGAGTATGGCAAACGCCCGGTTGCCTTGTCTCCACTTCAAACTTGGCTTTTCTTCCACTTTCATTCAATTCTCGTGCCACGAACATGTCTCTCATTCCAAAACATCGCCTTCCGGGTCCTCGAGTCACCTAAGTCCTGCAATAACATAGACAAACAAACATCACGCGTAATTCCGCAAGACAAAAGTGCTCGGAAAAGAGTGAAATATCATCAAAAAGGCGGAGTTTACAATCGATATGACAGTTTAACTCTCCGTGTGCATAACTCTCGATATTACTCTCAAACAGGTCTAAATCTACCCGAAACATGCCGATAAAGTGATAAACGGGGGCTAGATCACATACAAAAGTGCAGTGAAGTTGACTCCCATCAACTACCCCACACTTAGCCTTTGCTCGTCCTCGAGTAAACAGGCGTATTAAAAGAGACCAAGGGATCAACTTCACAAACGCGTATAAAAACACACACATTGCCAAGGTAAAAGACAAGTAAAGCAGTGAATGCAAACATCTTTACTAATCGTTATCAGACAAACGGAATGTGTATGTGTGAAAATTAACTTCCAAGTCATAGACCAAATCACCGGTTCGGATTATAGACGCTTAGATATCGCGACTACGCTAAAGCTCATTTTAATAACATCTCCACTAATCGGGACCAACCAAGGCTAAACATGGTCCAGTAGGACTTGAAGGGTTATAACGTAAAGCTCAGGACAAGGTTAATCGAAAGGAAAATTTGGGATTGGAGAAAAGAAAATACGAGTGAACCTAATCATCTCATTTACTTTCTATTTTAAAACATACTAAACCACACCAAACTCCTTCGATCTTTCTACTCATTGATAAACAACCCCAACTTTAACATCATACTTTCATTTACTCAAAACATCCTCCCTTGACTTTTTTTTTTCAACTTTATTCAAATTTTATTTTATTTTTATTTATTTATTTATTTATTTCTGTTTCATTTTTTTTCTTTTTCATTGTCGAACCAACGGCCTCACAATAGATAACTCGAGCTCCCCCCTTCAGACTACTAGCTCGTACTAACCACCTCTTCTCGAAACACGCACCATCTCCCACCTCTTCTCGAAACACACACCATCAGCAAGTGTGTCTAAAGAAACAACTAAGTCCACTCGTAGGGTAATCAAAGAAACGTGACCAATAATAAAGCTCAGGGTTAGGGATAATACAGGCTAAGTAACCAAACGGCTAAATGTCGGACGGTGGTCAGACCATCCTATTCAAGGCTCATAGGGGGTACGAGGGTAAAATGTTGGGATTTTGGCTTATTTGGCTCTGGTTGTGTCAAAGAAGCGCCAGGACTGTCATCCCGTGCCCTACCAAGGTCAATCCTTCTATTTCGCCTCGAAGTTACAAAATGGGATCTAGGCAGTCGAATTGTGCTCAAGTCTACCATAATCGTTCACTAGATCCTAAGAGCAACCCCAATGGTCCCTCAACAAAACCTCAACAAAACCCCTGAAATCAATTTGAGGGCACTTTACTCTACAATGGCACCTGGATAGACACCCAATTCTGAAATTTTGCTACTTTCCCCCCGTAATATCAAGGAGTAGTTAAAGGCTTCTCCCTCCAACTTTATGTCACATCAAAAGGGAAAAAATATTAATATAGGTAGATTTGTTAGTTGAGATGAGAGAAAAAAGTTGTTTATTGGGGGTTGTATAGAGGTTGATTATTGGAGTGAAATTTTTTTTTTGGGTGTTGAAAAAGTGTAACTGAAACGGAAAACGATGTGTTTGGAGGGTGTAATTGATGTCGGTTACTGGGGTCGCTCTAAGGCCCATGAAATTGAAGCTAAACATGCAAATGAACTTCCGTTTATAAGATAAACCTAGCGTCTTGCTATAAGCATTTACTACTTCGCTAAGTCGTTTACCAAGAGAATGTGAAGTTTAAACATGCAAACGGACGTTAAAACCTTGGAAAATTTTAAAATCTGACTCGAAAATGGACACAGACTAAGTATATTACTGAACTGGCACATTTAAACATACAACTCAAACCAAGCTAAGTCTACCACCCCACACTTTGAATGAAACATTGTCCTCAGTGTGTGAATGAGAGAGAAAAGAAAACTTAGCTTTAGACCCGGCAGAAAGGCGTGAACGAATCTCGTGACATCTTCTTATAAGCGCATCCCCTATACCTAAAGTCAAATAGACAGAAAACAACGCAAACACATGCACGGGACGTGGTCCACGTGCCAAAAGTATGCAACAGATACACTGGGGATATAAAATAAAGAAGCCATGCACATCAGTAGATTCGAAACACAAACAATCACTCAACATGGACCGCAATAGATGGAAAAATAACCATAAAGGTAAAAGAACAGAACATCTACGCATATCATATAAAGGCCACAGAGGGTCACATTAAAACATCCATGTCGAGTAGTGGAAGCATGTATCACAATCAAATACTCCTCACTATATTCATCACGAATTCCTCCTAGACACACCTAAGCTTGCTTTATTCCAAAAAAATTCTTTTTTTTTTTAAATTTTTTTAAATTTTATTTTTTTCCTCACTTCTTTTATTATCACTACTATTTCTTTCTTATGTTTTTTTTTCTTTTTTTTTTTCCATTTCCTTGACCTAACGGCAGCCCTGTTATCATCTTTTTTTTTTTTTTTTTAATTTTTTTATAAACCCCACACACACACACACACACGATATTTTAGACCCCTCAAAAAGTCATGGTAGCCGAAGGCCCTAAGCCCAAGTTCTAGCCGGACTTACAAGATATCAACCTAACATAACAACCCCATAAAGGGATTGGGTTGAGTACCAAAGTCGTATTCAATCCGAGTTCAGGACAATATCACTTCAGCATCCCATGGCTCCTATCGAAATCTAAATAAAACAAGATCGATAAAAACCTAGGCCCAAGTTCTAGGACAACCTACAAGATATCAACCTAATATAACAACCTCATAAAGGGATTGGGTTGAGTACCAAAATTGCATTCAAACCTAGTCTAAGCACATAATATCAAAATGTTTTCGTTTTTTTGCTCTCTTGACCTAACACAATTTTTGATATTGACTTTTAATCAATCTCCCCGGCAACGGCGCCAATTTGATAAGTAGAAGTTTCGCAATCCGGCTCGATCAAATACAATTTATAAAACTCGAAGCCTTAGGCAAAACTCACTTTCTAACCGGCAGTGAACCGGGTCGATCGTAGGTAGTGCGTTCAGAGTCCGAGGTCGATCCCACGAGGAGATTGAATCGAATACAAAACTTGTGTTAAAATCAGAGGGCAAAGAGTATATGAACAAGACAAAAGATCGAAGCATTTACTATTACACGACATAAACAAGGATCTGAATCAAGACATTTATCCAGAGTAAATTTCATCAAACTAATGATCTACACAATCAAAACCATATTGAGAGAAAACAAATCGAAATCAGAAAACTCACAATAATGAAGATCTAAAGATTGCAGATCAAGACTTTTGAATCCTAAATCAGCAAAAGATATCAACCTGTAATTCATACAATGATCCCAGGCACGAACTCCACCAAGCTATCGATCGAATATCATATTCTACTCCACATTTAAAAATCTAAACTAAGAAATTGAAATACGGGGCCTAGTCCAGAGCTCTAATCCGGCTATTTAGATGTCAACCTGTCATAACAACCGCCGAAGCGGCTGGGTTGAGCACCTAAGCCGGCCTCGAACTCAGTCTAGGCCAATAAAAGTCAGAATGTTTTTTCATTAGGTTTAGATGCTCTTAAATAGGCAGAAAATCGCGGCTTTGACCTAGTTGGGCCGACCAACTTGGCCCATTTAACTCGTCTTCAGTAAATCGGTGATAACTTACTGTGTAGAGCTCCGATATGAACGATTCAAGATGCGTTGAAAAGCTCGTTCAATTCCCTACAACTTTCATGAGACGGCTTGATCAGAAAATGCTTCCAAGATGGGTAAAAGTAAAGATTAACGTACAGGCATGGTGAAATCAGCTGTCGGCGCCAAATGCCCGTTTGAATCCTTCCAAACGCTCGTTCGCCTGGAGAATATGATCATATTAAGGTTTTGTCTTCAGTGGACGGGATCAATGTGTAAATAATCATGAGCTTTGCTCTAAAATGGTAAATTCATCATCTCTTTGGTGAATCTCCATGGGCTTGGAGCTAATTTCATGTTTTCTTACTTAATTTAGGTATAATTCCGAATTTAGCTTTGTTTTTCTATTTCATGGATTTATTTAGTTTAATATAATAATGCTTTGTGTTTTTGTTGAGATTATGAGTAGCTAAACACCTTTGTGGCTTGGGTAATGTGAATCTTGGCTAGATATCTTGTAATTGTTTAGATTCAAGTTGGGTTGTCTTGTATGTTCTTAAATTGTTCAAGACTTGGTGATTGATCTTCATGGGTGTGGTTAATTCATGACTAATTGCATCATCTTAGTGTTAATTCGAGGCGTAATTGTAAGAATTGACATGGACACTAGTCATCATGAGCACTTAGTAAAATCATCTAGAGATAGAATTGATTTCTAGAGTATGTGTTACCTAATCTTGGATTGGGCAATTCATAGCACTTTAATGCGTAGCCATTCATTCAAATCTAGTCTTAGAGGATAGATAGACGTTTGGTTATAGTTCGTTGATGCGAGAGATCGATTAACGTTAACATAGTGAATTGCACCTTGAATGTGTTGAGAACTCATAGTTGAAGCTTGATTCCGAGTAGTTATGAGAGCTCATATCTAGTTCATTAGAACATCACCCGAGCCACCATATTTCATATGATTTCCCTTTATTCGAGTCATATTACTTTTAGTTAATCTCACTTTTAGTTCTCTTTTCATTAGTTGCTCTGCAGTTGGTTCACACTTGCTTCTTGATTAATGGATTTACCTAGACTAGATGTTTGGACCGCTTTGGTGCTCAATTGATATTTCTCCATGTGGATAAGACCTTGCTCACCGATCTAGACTACAGTCGACCCGGTACTCTACCGGTTAGATTGGAAATCTAGTGAGGTCGATCAAGCTTAATTAACTGGTGCCGTTGACGGGGAGAAAATTTTCAGTTGATATCTTGTAAGTAGCCAAAACATTTGGGACTAGGTTTTTTTTTTTCTTTTTATTGTTTTCTTGTTTTTTGATTTGGTGCAGTTTGTGACCCATACTCATCATGGAACGCGAGCAACCTATGCTTCAAGCTCAAGCTCCCAACCCGAACGAACATTTTGACTCTGAAATCATCGAAGACTTTCTACTCCAACTGGTGTAAAAACAAGCTCCCCAAGTCCCTATTCGATAAAAACCAAGGCAAGGCAAAGAAAAAACCTTAATGGATTATGCAATTCCACATGCGGGATTTATACATCGTGCTATTCGCTTGCCTCCTATTGAAGCGGATAACTTTGCAATTAAGCAACATGTATGGGATTTGTTGAGAGAGCATGCACTTTTCTATGGAATTGAGACGGAGGATCCCTATCGGTTCTTGGCAAGGTTCATGGATGTTTGTGAGACGATAAAGAAAAATGGGGTGAGTGATGATGCACTCCGGTTGAGGATATTCACTTTTGCGTTAAGAGGCTATGCGGTTGATTGGCTTGAGTCACAAGCCCATGATTCATTACATTCTTGGGAAGATGTGACGTCGGCATTTTCGTCAAAGTACTTTGCCCTTTGGAAAACTTTTGAGATAAGGGCTGCTATTGCAAATTTTCTACAACATGTGGGGGAATCATTGCATGAAGTTTGGGATAGGTGGAATGCTTTGCTAAGAAGGTGCCCTCATCACGCGAATGAGTTGTGGTCACAAGTCCAAACATTTTACAATGGTTTGTGAAATAAGGCGAGGAAAATTCTTGATTCATCTAGTGGAGGTGTTTTTATGAGCTTAACACCTCAAGTTGCTTATGCTACTATCGAGAGATATGTTGAAAACGATAGGCAATGGAATTCGGGGAGATCTACTCAACAAAAGCAAGCCGAGGCAAACCAACATAGGATGATGATATTGGCACACATGGAATCTATGGAGAAGGCAATCAAAGATCTTAAAGTGGTTCAAAGGCCGTAACAACAAGTCTCTTTACACTATTTGAATCAAGAACATCGAAATCTCCCATTTCCACAATCACCACCGGGATTCTTGAATCAACCACAACAACCGGAACAAAAGCCCCTAATGGGAAACGACTATAGAAATTATGGCAAAGACTATTGAAGCTTTTGTAAAGAACATGGATCAATACAAAGCCATTACGGATACTCGGTTGACCAGAGTTGAAGCACCTTTGAAAAAAATTGAGACTCAAATTAGTCAACCTTTTGGAGGATCAAGTATAACTCAAAGGTTTGGTTTGCCCATTAACACGGAAGGAAATTTCTAGGAGGTAAATGCTATTTTTACACGAAGTGGTAAGAAGGTTGGTAAGGATATGGAGGTGAATGAAGAGCTACTCGATGAAGAGAAAGAGTTTGAAGAAGATAATACCGGGGAAAAGTTGAAGCTTGGTGGAAAAGTTGACCAAGGTCAAGCAAGCAAAGGGAAAGAAGTTGAGATCGATGATGATCGTGCCATGCCTACACTTCCCAACAATTCCCGGGCCACACCTCGACCGAGCACGCCAAATGGTAAGGGATGTATGAATTCTTCTAAATCTTTCGATTTGAGTAAACTTCCATTTCCCCTAGTGGTATGAAGAAGCCGGAACCTCTAAGTAAGAAGCAAGACAAGTTTCTTGATATTCTTCGAAAAGTTGAAATCAATATTCCCTTAGTTGATGCATTGGCATACATGCCATCCTATGTTAAATTTCTTAAAGGAATATTGAGCAAAAAAGCTAAAATGGAGAAACTTGTTTGCCTAAACGAAGAGTGTTCGGCCATCTTTCAAAACAAGATACCCCCAAAGCTTAAGGATCCTGGTGGTTTTTCGATTCCATGTATCATAGGTCCTTTTGAATTTGATGGTGCTTTATTTGACCTTGGTGCAAGCATTAAATTTATGTCATTGAAAACCTATAAGCAACTTGGGTTAGGTACACTTGTATCGACTAGGATGAAACTCCAAATGGCCAATAAATCTCTTTGGTATCCAATACGAGTGGTTGAGGATGTTCTGGTTAAAGTAGGCAAGTTTGTGTTGCCGGTTGATTTTGTTATGCTAGAAATGAAAGAGGACGTGAAAACGCCTCTACTTTTAGGCAGACCATTCTTGGCAACCGGGAGAGCTCTTCTAGATGTTCAAAATGGGAAAATCACTTTGAGAGTGAATGAAGAGAGCGAAAGTTTCACGGTCTATGAACACATCAAGCATCCTTATGATGACCACCAAGAAAGCTATAGGATTGAGTCGGTGGATGCTCTAGTTGTTCACCACTCTAATCAACATGGGCTCAAAAAGGAGATTGAAAATGTTTCTTGGAGGATTATTCCGGTTTTAGCTGAGAACGGATAGTGGGAGTTTAGTCTTATGAGGCGTTTGGGCATAGCGATGGAAAGAGCAGTATATCCATCTTTCTACCGTATAAATTTCACCCATGGTTGCTTTGAGCTCCTTTTCTACCGTATAATTTCCATCTTTGTGTCGATCGTATAATTCTTTAGTCGGCACCGTATAAGTCATTACGTCGAGCTAATGACGTTAAACAAAAGCGCTTCCGGGAGGCAACCCGTCTTTTCCTTTCTTGAGTTTTTAGGTTCCATCTTCATGGCTTGGAGCGTTATTATTTTGGATTGACATAGTATTTTATATATATATATATATATATATATATATATATATATATATATATATATATATATATATATTACTCGTGCTAAGCTACAAGTTGGGGTCGCACCTTTCTTTGTAGACTGTCTTCGTGGTTGTTTCATATTTTTGTAGCACAAGTGATCTCGTTACAAATGCATGGATGGAGATACTATGACACATTTGCCACTTTTGCGCTTACGACGTGTTCTCTATTTCACAAAAATGCATGCTAAGTCTTTCTTTCACTCGTTTTACATTGAGGACAATATCAACTCTTAAGTGGGGGGGGGGGGGGTGGTAGACTTAGCTTTGCATTTTGTGTGTACATGTGTTAAGGGTGAATTTATACGGTTTATATTGATATATTTTATGGTATTTTCCCCCGTATTTGTATTAAAATTGTATAAGAAACGAGTGTTTAATGGAAATATTGAGTAAATGAGGTTTTTAATGAGTTAATCGCAAAATAAGTTAATTTTGGTGTTTTAATTGTGATTTTTATGATTATTTGGACGATATTACATTTTGCGATGTTTTAATGTGTTATAGGTACATGTTTGATGCTCAAAAGTTGATCAAAAAGAGATAAGAGTCGAATTTCATTGATGATAAAAAGATAATGATGATTTGATTTGATGAAAAGAGATAGAGATGAAGAAATCAAGATAAAGTCGATCCTAGACTGGCGTCCAGCATCTTGAACTAGCGTCCATCTGGACGGGCGTTTGGAATTTTGGACGGGCGTCCAGGAGGAACTTTACATTCGAGATTGATGATTTTTAGTGAACAGCGCCCAATTTTGTGAAGGACGGGCGCCTCGATGAAGACTCGGCCCGACTCGAAGTTTTAATGAAGACCAGGACGGGCGCCCAGACACTTTGGGACGGGCGCCCAACCGCCGACTTTCTTTGAACCGACTTCAATATCTATAAATAGCTGCGGTTTTCTCCACATATGATCATATTATTCGAAACCCTAAACTTAGGGGCGGCTTTAGGCTGCGTTTTTCTTCCTTTTATTCCAGCTTTATGCACTTTAGATCTAGATTAAATTAGCTACTTTTTATACCTTTGTTTTACGCAATTTTGAGTTCTTGAGGATGTTCGAAGCTAAAAGCTTCATCAAACGAGTATTGTGAAGCCATCCAACAAGCGTTGATTTCGTTTTCATCGATTATCTTTGTGAGTTTTTATTAAAGGTTGTTTCTTTATTCATGTTTACTATGTTTAATTGCTCTTATTTCGGAAGATATGCATGTGTCGATTGTTTATTGTTGATGGAAATATTTATAAACCTTAGATCACCATGAATAGGAATAGTATTTGAATCTATCTTAACGGAAGTTAATAGGTTTAATTGCTATATTATAAACATAAAGTTTACACCTTTGGTTAGAAAACGCGTTAATCTTGCATTGGAAGATAATGGATTAATAGTTGAACTTTCTAAGGAATTAGGGTTCATATTTAGGTAAGGTAAATCACAACTTAGATAAAAACCACAATATAATCGAGATAGGAAATCAATGCTTGTTGGATAGGTGGATCAATCATCATTTGTTCGTTATACATTTAATTTAAATCCTTAAAAACTTGAATTTGTTTAGTTAGTTTACTTTTATTTGCATCTTAGATTAGCTTAGTTAAAGGTTCGCAACCCGTATTCTTCCTAGCTTTGGACTATATCCTCGCTCTAGTTTTATTTTCGGTTTTGTTCTGTTTTATTATTTGTTTAGATTAGTTTAGTGACATAGTTTAGGTTAGACAAAAACTAGGAATCACAATTGTTTAGTTCCCCGTAAGATCGACCCGGCATTAACCCTATTATTACTACGATCCTTATACTTGAGGTTAACTGGATTATTACTTGTTTGTTTTGTGTTAATAAATTCCGTGACAAGTTTTTGGCGCCGTTGCGGGAACCGGATGGTTGCCTAGTTTTTTGTTTTTTGTTTTTTACGTGTTTTAAATCCTGTTTTAGATAGGTTTTTAGTTAGAATTTTAGGTTTTAGGTTTAGTTTACTAAGGGTTAGGGTTCAAGGTTTTTTTCCTTATTTTGTGATTAGTTCTCCCTCCATCTCTTCTCTCTTTTCGATTCGTTTCTAGTTTTTCCGCTACCAAGCGGGCGCCTGGGATCTTGGACGCCCGTCATTTGGAAAACTTTAAATCTATATCGTTTTCACCACTTAGGCAGCGCCCATAAAATTTGGGACGCCCGTTCAAGTTTCCTGAAGATCCGACGAGCGTTTGGGCACCCGAACGCCCGTCCAGTCTGAAAGTTGGGCAGACGCCCGTCAAAACCTTTGGACGCCCGTCTGTTTCATCTTTTTGCTTAATAATCCTGATTCCTTTCCTTTCTTTTCTCTTCTTTTCTTAGGTTTTAATTTTTAGTCTAGGCTTTTAAATTTTCTTTAGTTTTTAGGTTCATCATCTTGAGTTGGGTTTGGTTTATGCAAACTCGAAGTCGAAAGGACCACTACTCTTTTCACGACCTCGAGCGGACCATAGTCCGACCCAACAAAGCGAAGACTTCGTTTGCCGATCCTTACGGCGATGGAAGTTCAACCGATCAAGAAATTGAACAAAACCTAATAAAGGAAATCGAAGATCTCGTAATAATGGCGCCGAGGATAGGCGAATGTTGGCGGACTACGCCATGCCACAGTGCGAAGAATCGTCAACCCGGCTATCGTCTTACCGACCATTCTTGCACAAAATTTCGAACTCAAGCCGGGACTTATCCAGATGATGCAGCATGCATCAATTTTTCATGGCTATCAATCAGAGAATCCGCATACCCACTTACATACATTCTTAGAGATATGCGGCACTACACGCATCCAAGGAGTAAGTGAGGATGCAATCAAAGTGAAACTTTTTCCATTTTCTGAAGGAGAAGCGAATGAGTGGTATACTTCTCTTCCTCTGAATCAATTACCACTTGAAATTTGAACTCGAAAAGGAGTTCTGAGTCAATACTTTCCACCTTCGAAAACAGCCCAGTGTTTGAACGGAATTTTCACTTTCTACCAGAAAGAGAATGAATCTTTCTTCGATTGCTGGAAAAGATTCAAATCTCTGCTGAGAAAGTGCCCCCACCACGGCTTGCCCTTTGCAAAGGCAAGTCAACACATTCTTTAGTGGATTGACCGAGCTTACAAAGGCATGGTCAATAGTTCATCCAGTGGGGCATTTTTGAAGAAAACACTGAAGAGGATGGGCATTGTTCGAGGACATTGCTAAATATAACTATGCTCCATCCTATCAAGCTATTCAAGCACCTCCTCCTCCTAAGGTTGAGGAGGTAAACATGCAAAGTTTGATCGCCATCTTCGCGAAGCGGATGGCGACATCTCAAGTTTCAAATCCGGTAAATCAAACTCCTTCTTTTCCACAGAACCCTCGGGTTCATCTTGTGCTTCTTTGTCGATCGCCACATGAATGACCGGTGTCAATTTAATCCCCTCGCTCCTTATCAAGTGAATGTTGTTCATGATTATGGACAAGTATAATCAAGTCACATGTCAAAAGCGTGACAATATGGGGCACACTTCCAGATTACGTCCTATGAAGCAGGCGAATCTTTGAAGTGAATGCATTCTACACGACCGAACACTCAGAGGTCTAATCAAGTTTTACGGTCGGCCAAAATTTCCAAAACCACGGGTTTAATCAATCGTCTAATTTCAACCCTAATTGAATTTGATCGAATTTCAATAGAAACCCGGTTTTGCTCGGAACCAAAGCTCGAATTCTTCCAATTCTACTCAAAGGTTCAACAGAGTGGCCTTCTAATTCCAATTCTAATTTTCAAAATCGGCCTGCCAAGAATACTCTCAAAATTTTCCAAACTCCCAAGGCCCTTCAAGCTCGGGGAGACCTCAAGGGTGAATGGAACTCATTCGAGAGAGGAGCAAAACAAAAATATTCAGCTCCTTATGAGTACAAATAAGAACCTTGAGAGGCAAATAGAGGCATTTGGCGAAAGCGATTAGCTTCAAGACCCCTAGGGCATCTACCCAGTTTTACTAAAAAGAATCCAAAGGGCGGTCATGTTGCTCAGCCGATATAAGCAACAGCCAATGTATTGACCTCGTGCCAGCAATGCAATATGGTAGAGAGGAGGCCAGTATGATGAACCTAAGAAGCGGTACTCAAGTTAGTGGTCCTTCCCACCAGGGAAACCACTAACCCCTCCTGCCACTGTTAAGGCAGGAGGGGAATCTGAGCACCTATACCCCCCTCTGTTGCAAGAAAAGACTCGGTGGTGATCCACGAGAGGTGAAAGAGTTGGAGATCCTCAAGTGGTGATCCTTGAGGATTTGAAAAAGCAAGCGAAAGTCGGGAGGTGATCCACGACTACAAAAAAATCTGAAAAAGATGTTCGATGGAAAGATCACGGAAGACAAAGTCTGTAAATGCATCCTCAAAGAAAGTCTTTTTCGAGAATGACCTTAAGAAGCTTCCATTTCCACGAAAGAGCAACATTTCCTTGAGTGAGGACAAAAAAAGTACGGAAAGGTCTTTGAACCTTTTGAAAAATACTCGAGTAAATCTTCCATTATCCGAAGTCTTGGTCGAGATGCCTAAGTATACAAAATTCATCAAGGATGTTGTGTCTTGAAAAAGAAGTTAGCGAGGAATGGAAAGGCAAATTGGTGAGGATTGCTCCATGATTAATTATGAAGACTTACCAATTAAAGGCGACCACAGCAAGTTTGTACTTACAGTATTAATGGGAGGTCTAGTCTTCCCTAATTCTTTGTGTGATCTAGGTGCCTCTATAAGTCTTATGCCAATGTCTCGTATGCAAGCAAATTTCGGTTTACAAAGCCTTCTAGAACCAACTACTATGAGTTTACAATTCATTGATACATCCTCTAAGAAAGCTTCAGGATCACGAAAGGCGTTTTGGTTGATTGATAAATTTACCTTTCCGGTCGATTGGTATGTTTTAGATATGGAGAAAGATGAAAACGTCCCCCTGATTCTTGGAAGACCTTTCTTATCTACAGCTAGAGCCCTCATCGATTGTGATGGTGGGCAAGTGTCTATCCGAGTTGGTGATCAAGAGGTGAGTTACAATGTCTTAAAGTCCATTCAAGTACCTCTCGGCCCTCCAACCGGCTTTTCCATTGATTATATGATGAGATGATTTCACCGATTATATGGATAAGCAAGTCATGGTTTGTAGGTTTGAATATGAGCGATTGGTTGATAATCTAAATACTCATGGTGTGGTCAATCTAAATCAATTAGCGGTGATTTTGAGGAAGAAGCTGTTGAGATGAGAAGTCGAGGCGGTGGGACCACCGAGTAAGCTCGGTGATGTTGAGTTGAAAGGTGGAGATCTTAAGTCAAGTTTGGAAGACCCCCCTGATTTGATTTGGTTCTGAAGCCGTTGCCCAGACATCTAAAGTATGTGTTTTTAAGAGAAGGCGACAAGCTTCCGTTAATCATATCCGCCAAGCTGTCTCGTATAGAAGAGATGAAATTGATCAACGTCTTAAAACCGAAATGAAAAAGCTTTTGGTTGGCAAGTAGGAGATATCGAGAGGATATCTCCGACATCTGTATGCATAAGATCAAGACTAATGAGGGTGCTAAATGTGTTAGACAGCCCCAGAGGAGGCTCAACCCTCATATGCAAGAAGTCGTTAAAAAGGAAATCATCAAGCTTCTGGACATGGGAATCATTTATGCCATCGCCCGATAGTGAATGGGTTTCCCAACTCAAGTAGTTCCCAAGAAAGGAGGAATTACGATTGAGAAGAATGAGAAGGAGAGGAAATAGCATTGAGACTTGTTTCTCGGTTCTGAGTCTCATCGATTATAGGAAGCTCAATGAGGTAACCATGAAGGATCACTTTCCCTTCCATTCATTGACCGGATGCTTGAGCGTCTGGGCGGGGCACACGATTCTCTCGCGCTACGGATGGTTATTCAGGATATTTCCAGATACCCATTGATCCAGCTGACCAAGAGAAAACCACTTTCACCTGCCCTTCATGGTACATTCGCCTACAGGCGAATGCCATTTGGTCTCTGCAATGCTCCGGCTACATTTGAGAGATGTGGCGCGTCGCTATCTTTGACGGGCTCGTAGAAAAGTGTATGGAGATCTTTATGGACGATTTTTCAGTTTTTGGCCAGTCTTTTGATGATTGCCTTGACAATCTTGATCAAGTGTTGTCGGATGTGTGAAAAGAACTTAGTACTCAATTGGGAAAAATGCCATTTCATGGTAGATGAGGGCATAGTTCTTGGCCACAAAATCTCCGCCAAAGGTATAGAAGTTGTGAGGGCAAAAGTAGAAGCTATCGAGAAGATGAGCTATCCCAAGAATGTGCGTGAAGTGAGAGGTTTTCTTGGACATGTCGGTTTCTGAGAAGATTCATTCAAGATTTCTCCAAGATTGCCAAGCCCCGCCTACTTTACTTTACTTAAGGAGGACGTTGAGTTCAATTTTGATGAGAGCTGCAAGCAAGCGTTTGAGGAGCTTAAGGATCGTTTAATATCTGCTCCAATTCTTATATCGCCTGACTGGAACTTACCTTTTGAGCTTATGTGCGACGCATCAAACTATGCGATTGGTCTTTGTTTTAGGCCAACGAATCAAAGGGAAATTCGCCAATCTATTACGCTTGATCCACACATTGAACCCTCTCAAGTTAACTACGACGACCACCGAAAAGGAATTATTGGCGTAGTCTTTGCTATGGACAAGTTTCAGTGAGTTACTTGTTAGGAGCTCAAGTAGTTGTGTGGGTGATCACGCATTTGCTTTGCGATATCTCGATGACTAAGAAAGAGGCTAAACCGTGCTTACTACGTTGGATCGACCTACAGGAGTTTGGCGTCCAAATTAAAGAAAAAAGGCGGTGAAAGCGTAGTGGTGATCACGTTTCAAGAATGTTAAGTGAGGACAAGGATGATCCGGATGATATAGATCTTTACTTTCCTCAGAGAACATCATGCTTATCGATGGTCGCCTCACGATGTTCCATGGTATTCTTCCATTGTAAATTACCTTCATGCCCGATATCTTGATCCGAATTGTCTTATCGGAGAAGAAAAAGTTCTTCTACGATTTGAAATCTTCGTTTGGGATGAACCTTATCTTTTAAGATCTGTAAGGATGGTACGCTTAGGAGATGTGTTCGAATCGAGCGTAGCGATGTTATTGAGCGGTGCCACAGTGGACCCACTTTGGAGGTCACTTTGGTCCGTGGAAAACCGTTGCTAAGATTTTCCAATAAGATTTTCCAATCCGGCTTTCTATCTATTTGCCTACGATCTTTAACGACAGGCGTTTTGACATGCTTTGAAACCCCTAGAATCGAGGTCTTTGATGCGATTTTATGGGACCATTCCCATCATCCTGCGGTAACAAATACATCTTAGTCTGCGTGGATTACGTGTCAAAATGGGTGGAGGCTCAAGCCACTCCTCAAAATGATCATAAGACAGTCATGAAATTTCTAAAGAAAAACATCTTCGTGAGGTTTGGATGTCCACGTGCCTTGATCGGTGATGAAGGGGCGCACTTACGCAACCGACCCCAGAGAAAGTCCTTGAAAAGTATGGTGTTCGTCATCAGAGGCGGCACACCATATCACCCGATGACTAGTGGTCGAGGTTGAAAGAGCAACCAAAGTATTAAAAGATCTGGAAAAAGCGGTTATGATCATAGGGAAGGCTGGAGTTTGAAGTTGGATGATGTACTATGGGCATACAGAACCGCCTATAAGACTCCTATGGGTACATCTCCATATCAAATGGTTTATGGTAAGCCATGTCATCGCGCGATCGAGTTAGAGCATAGAGCTTATTGGGCTATAAGGTTTCGAACTTTGATTCCCAATCTTGTGGAAAACATCATTGCAGCAGATTTGCATGAGTTGGACGATCTGGACTCCAGGCCTATGAAAGTGCCAGGATTAGTAAAGATAAGATGAAGCTACTCCACGATGCTAAGATTAAGAAGAGAGAATTCCACGTCGGCGAACAAGTTCTTCTATACAATTCTAGGTTACATTTGTTTCTGGAAAGTTGAGGACACGTTGGTCCGGTCCTTCGAGATTCTCCAAATCATTCCTGGAGGCGTTCTAGAACTTCGTGGTTATAGCGGTAAACCGTTTTGAGTGAATGGCCAAAGGTGCAAGCACTATATTGGTGAACCTAAAGAGAAACCTTTGATCGTCCGTTTCCTCGATATCCTCGGGTGTGGTGCTACAAAAGTCGATGAATTTGATGAGTTTTCACCCGACCTGTTTTCAGAGGATGGCGGTAGTGGTCAATCTGAAGAAGTTCTAGCAGGTAGTTGGGATATGGAAGAGTTTGAGAGGGGCGTCGGTGAAACATCATCGAAGGCTCTCGAGAGAATGAAGAAGTCAACCATGGGGAAGTTTAGCGTGTGTGGAAAGCTATTAAAGGTTTTACCCATGTGTGTTAAGTCTTTGTTTCTGCGGCCGAACATCGATCAAAGTCTGGACGAGGTAGTGGCTGGCAGAAAAGTCAAATGGCCTGATCCAAGCTGAGCTCAAACGGTGTCGAGCTAACGACATTAACCAAAAGCGCTATTAGGAGGCATCCTAGATATCGTTAGTTTTAGTTGTTTTTGTTTTGCTTTTGTAGTTTTAGTATTTAAGTTTTAGTATTTCAGTTTACTAAGTTCTTAGCCTTATTAAGTTTTGTTTTATCTGTCAGTTAGTTGTGCTTTCTAGAAATGGATTTCGGAGTTCTACCAGAGGAGTTACCTTTCCTTAGGAAGATCCCACTAATTACTGTAGATGACGGACCGGGAGGGACTATCGTTTTGCACGTAGATTTTGACATTAGTACCCGCGTCAAGACTGTCACCTATGTTCTCATTGTTCCCCGCTGTTCGGGAGGTGGAGACTTCACTACTGAGGAGTTACAGGAGGCTCTAGGACGTCCGTACACAATCCTCAATGATCCGATGCTGACAGATTTAGCGCTAGTGCTGCAAGCTGAACATTTTCGAGGTGTTGATGTAGCTGGTGAGGATTGGGGTTTGCAAGATGAGTATGACTTCCCTCCGGCGATTGACATGCTCCGCCGTCTTATTCGAGTGATAGATTGGTCGGCCGTTTACGATGACTAGCGTTCTTAGGTTGTTTCGTCGAGCCAACGACGTAAAACAAAAGCGCTTGGTGGGAGGCAACCCACTGTTTTCTATTTGTTTTTACTTGTTTCCTAGTGATTTTATGTACTTCGTTGATTTTTATTTGTATTTTTGGAGTTTTATTTAAGTATAATGAGAAAATGCAAGTTTGAATTTAAATTGTATGCAATTTCATTATCTTTGCATTTTTCTGTCTTGGACGCCCGTCCAGTGAACTGGACATCCGTCCACCATGCACAATTTGTGGACGAGCGTCCAAAACTCTTAGACGCCCGTCTGATAAACTCTTTTCAACGATGTATGTGTTTTGGCCGCCTGACGGCGGCGTCATTTATATGGACGCCCGTCCAGCCATATCTTTCGGTGGGCTTTCCATTATCATGGACGCCCGTTCGGACCTGCGTCTATATATACCCCCTGCTTCCATTCTTTATTCGAATCGAAAAATTTTAATTGCCAAACCCGACTTTTTGCCTCATTTTGCTCGAAAATCCTCATTTCTACACCAAATTGGGCGATTCAAGGCCCTACAAACAGCTCTCAATCTCCTTTTTTTGGTTTTTCAAACGCAATCCACCAACATCCAACCGTTGTTTCGAATCAGTAATCTAGAGCGTGCGGTTTTCTTTTGGAAAAATCCGATCTTTGGTCTCGTTTGTTCACATTTGGGACTACTAATCAGCATAATCATCATCCTTTCAACGTGCTTGGTAAGATTTTATAAGCTTTTCATGGATTATTTCACATTTTTCCCGAGTTCGATCTTCGAGTCGACTTTTTGCATACACTTGTCTTATTTGTTTTCTTCTCTGTGTTTTGTTTATTTTTCTTTCTTGGTTGATGATATGGGATGGTTATGGATGATTTTGGATGGGTTGCATTGTGGTTTTGATGTTGGTTTGGTGTTGATTTGTTTGGAAAATCCCGTTTGGACGATAAACGGGTGGTTGTGTTTGAATTTGGGTTTGGGATTGGTGTTTGTTTAGCATTAGGTTACAATGGTGCGTAAAGTGGTAGCTAAGAGGCATGGTAAGGGGGTAGCTACGGAACCTACGAAGAAGAAGAAGGGTATGGACCCCACTTTAGGAAATCCCAACCAAGGTATTCGTATTGGGGAGCGTCAGAATCCTCCTAGAGGTCAATCCCAGAGTTCCTTTCTGAGGATGAGCTGAGTGCGGGTCGACACCGATGATGAGCCGTTAGTGAGTATGCAGACTAGGGTGACAGAAGCTCGGGGTGAGTAGGTGCACAATGAGCCTGAGGGAGATGAGCCGGCTAGACAGAGAGTGAGACCCGCTATCCCTATTCCCTTTGCTCGTAGATTCATCAACCCTAAGGCGATGGAGGTCTATAATAAGCATTATCTCACTAGGACGATGTTGATTGAGCGAGCTATCCTTGAGCCTCAAGTTGATCCTTTATTTGTGAAGACATTGCGGGATAGGAAGTGGGGAGCTTTGATGGTAACCCCGAGGACCCCGGTTAATGCTACATTAGTCCGTGAATTTTATGCCAATTGTTCGGAGACAAATTTGGCAACTGGGGTGGTTACTGTTCGGGGAGTTAAGGTGCCATTTACACCGGCGGTTATCAATGGGAAGTACGGATTAGATCCTTTTGAGGGCTTGGACTATAAGGAGGCCATTAAAGCTAAACAGGATGCCGGTGAGGATCCGTTGGAGGAATTACGGATGTTGGTATGCCCGGAGGTACCGTGGACACTTAGGCCGGGTGGAGATAGGAAGGAATTGATAACTACGAGTTGGACAGAAGATTGGAAGGTCCAGTGTCGGTTTATCCAGAACAGGTTGTTGCCTAAGAACAACCTGACTCACTTCCACATTGGTGACCTTGGTATGCTGTATGCCTTGAACTTCAAGCTCAATGTTGATGTAGGGCAAGCGATTTTCGACGAGATGGCCATGAATCAGAAAGTGTATACACGATGCTTGATATGTCCGCATTTGATGCACGGTCTCTGTCAAGATGCTGGAGTTCCCGAGTACAAGACCGATCACAAACCGAAGAATCCTAGGTTCTTGCAGAGGGAGAAAGTGAAATCTTGGGTCGGATCGAGGCGAGGTGAGGTAGCACGTGAGCCTGGTTCTTCTTCGGCACCGCCTCGACCATCCTCTCTTCCTACTTTATCTCATTCGGTCTGGATGAGGCTAAGTATGGGCAACAGTGTCGCGAGCGGGTTGGAGGACATAAGGGCGTCTCGAACAATATTTTGACTATTTTGAAATGTATGAGTGAGGGCGGCTGTAAGAGGCAGCGAGAATCTTCAATCCCAGCGTCATTGACTATCTTTATTCTGACGGGATCGAGCAGGCCATTGCGGATGTTTTGGAGGAATCTGAGTCTTCTTCCGATGGGGAGCAGCCTGACTCAGTAGACAAGACTACAGCACCACCATCTGGACCCTCTTCTGATCCTCCGGCTGATGATTCTACGACTCCGGGGCAGTCATGATTTTATTTGTCTATTTTTCGATTTTGATTTGCCCTAGATACTGTGATTGTATATTTCTGCTACTTTTGATTACGTGATTCATTGTATTTCGCATTTAGCTACTATTTATTATTTCCAATGGATCATGTAAGCCATAAGGCGTCAGTACTTTCATTTCTACTTTGTTTCACCTTGTGAATGTTTTAATGCTTTATCTTTTGGTATTCCTCGTTTTTGTATCTCTTTTCATTCTGGTATAATTCCCCGTTTTCCCCGAGATGTTTCCGTGTTTGTCGAGTCGTGCAGGTATAATTCTAGCGGTTTTGTCGAGCTACATTGTACGGTTACGAGTTCTAAGTGTCACTATGTAGGCTCCGGCCTGACCGACGATTCGTGTATCGGTTTAAATCAGCTAAGTCTTTTACCTTTTCTTTCATTCTGCACAACGTGAGGACATGTTGTGATTTAAGTGTGGGGGAGGGGAATGGTTTTGTGTACCTACATATCATTTGCTTAATTCGTTATGTTTCTATGCAAAAATGAGCTAAAACGAGCTAGAATTTTCAGAATTTTCCGACATTTTTTGTTTTTGTTTTGTCCCGAGTAGGCAATTCAATGCAATGTTCGTTATTTTTATAGTCATCCAAGCTATATATCATATGTTTGATAAGTTAGTTGTTTCACCTGATATCTATTTTTCACGAGCCATAGTGAACGATGAGCTAATTTATAAAGTTATACCCCTTTTGACTAGTGATTTCTGATTTTCTTATAAGTCATGTGCTTAGTGCTACGTACGTATCTTGAGATTTATGATATTTTGTATTTAGATCCGGAGTATGATATACTGTGAATATCTTAGGTTTGAATGTGATAAGTAACGCGTACCTTATTGTCAACTGAAAAAGTTGAAAAATATGAAGAATTATTGGGTGTGTCGAAAGCTAGTCGATGATTTGAGTGTGATAGGGTATACCACGTATGTCCTATACCACTATGATGACTAAAAGCTCACGACAGTCGGAAAAAGCTGCCTTATGATTGGAGTAAGGTAGGGTATATCTCGAATATCCTATTCTGCTATGACAGGGCAATAGCTCATTCCGATGTGTGTTTAAAGTTAAAAAAGTTAAATCAATTTATATAAGAAGGGGTATGAAATGAATATAAGACTAAGTTATCGTCTATCTTATCCCCAGTATAAACTGATAGATATGCTGTAGGGATTATCTTCTGAGTATTTCAGAAAGGCCCTAGATATATTCGATCATTCTTTTCGGGATATTTTACGTTTGTAGGGTACATCTTATGAGTATCATTTATCGCTAGTTTAAAGGGGGTATTAGCTAGTTTGCTTTGAAATTTTCAAGTTTGGATTTAGTGGAAGTTTTCTATGGCTTTGCAAACACACAGTGGTGAACTTCTGATTTATTGGATCTATGCTATATTGTCTGAGATGTCTATCTTTTCTCGAGCCTTTATCTTGTTTTGTTTTGCTCGGGACGAGCAAAAGCTTAAGTGTGGGGGAGTTGTTAAGGGTGAATTTATACGGTTTATATTGATATATTTTATGGTATTTTCCCCCGTATTTGTATTAAAATTGCATAAGAAACGAGTGTTTAATGGAAATATTGAGTAAATGAGGTTTTTAATGAGTTAATCGCAAAATAGGTTAATTTTGGTGTTTTAATTGTGATTTTTATGATTATTTGGACGATATTACATTTTGCGATGTTTTAATGTGTTATAGGTACATGTTTGATGCTCAAAAGTTGATCAAAAAGAGATAAGAGTCGAATTTCATTGATGATAAAAAGATAATGATGATTTGATTTGATGAAAAGAGATAGAGATGAAAAAATCAAGATAAAGTCGATCCTAGATCAAGCGCCCAAAGATCTTGAACTAGCGTCCATCTGGACGGGCGTTTGGAATTTTGGACGGGCGTCCAGGAGGAACTTTTACATTCAGGATTGACAGATTTTTAGTGAACGAGCGTCCAATTTTGTGAAGGATGGGCGTCTGATGAAGACTCAGCCCGACTCGAAGTTTTAATGAAGAGCAGACGGGCGTCCAGACACTTTGGACGGGCGTCCAACCGCCGACTTTGCTGAACCGACTTCAATATCTATAAATAGCTACGGTTTTCTCCACATATGATCATATTATTCGAAACCCTAAACCTAGGGGCGGCTTTAGGCTGCGTTTTTCTTCCTTTTATTCCAGCTTTATGCACTTTAGATCTAGATTAAATTAGCTACTTTTTATGCACCGTTTCTGCAATTTTGAGTTGCTGAGGATGTTCAGAAGCTAAAAGCTTCATCAAACGAGTATTGTGAAGCCATCCAACAACTGTTGATTTCGTTTTCATCGATTATACTGTGAGTTTTTATTAAAGGTTGTTTCTTTATTCATGTTTACTATGTTTAATTGCTCTTATTTCGGAAGATATGCATGTGTCGATTGTCTATTGTTGATGGAAATCTTTATAAACCTTAGATCACCATGAATAGGAATAGTATTTGAATCTATCTTAACGGAAGTTAATAGGTTTAATTGCTAGATTATAAACATAAAGTTTACACCTTTGGTTAGTGTTAAGGGCTAAATTATAGTGATTTTTATATATATTTTCTATATCAATTTCCCCTACATTCGTATGATTTTCATAGATTTCGAGCTTTATATTGAAATATTGAGTAAATGATGTTTTTAATAGTTAAATTGCAAAACACAACGATTTATGTGCTTAAATTATGATTTTATATTATTTTGGAAATATGTTACACTTTGGTATGTTTTGATCCTCGTGTAGATACTCATTGATGATGGAAAAGATGATCCTAAAGGGCTAATTTCGAGATGAGAGAGGATCAATTAAAGATATGGAAGAATAAAGGAGATAAGGAAAGAAATAAATCAAGATAAAGATGGAAAAATCAAGAAATTCGATTTCAAGTCAATATGGACGAGCGTCCATCAAAGCGAGCAGCGTTCAATAGTGGGACGGGCGTTTGGTGAAGTGAGCAGCGTCTAGAAGAGATTTTACATTCAGAGTCTCCAGACGCAAGCTGAACGAGCGTTGACTCTCCGTCCAAGGCAAATGGACGGGCGTCCATGTATTCAAGCGAGCGTCCGCCGCGCTTTGCCTAAACCGACTTAATCTTCTATTTAAACGGCCGTCGCCCCAACCCTAAGGGCATCCATATTTTTCTTCACATCAAAAGAGAGCACTGACCGCATCTTGGAGAGTTGAAGGCGGTCACCCGAGCCTTGTGCTCGGGTGAACCGAGGTTAGATTAGGAGTAGATTATGTAGCTTTTCTTTTTTTCGTTTCCATGGTGTTTCAACCATTGTATCCAAGACTATGTGAGTTCTCTTATGATTAATTTAATTCCAGTTTTTCTTCATGACGTTTGATTTAGTTTGTATTTTTCTATGCGATTTGTATGCCATGTGAATAAATTGAAGATTAGTTCACGATTGATGTTTATAATACGGAAGTTGCGTAAACGCTAGATCACCATAGAAAGATAGGGTTTTTAGCCATTAATGATGACAAGTTAATGAGTTAGATTCCTAGGTTGTTAGGTTCTTTAAAAGCGAGAGTTAATTGAATCTACACCGAGTTTTGTTTGGTAAATCAGTCTCAACACTCGAAAGATGAGAGATAGATAATTGAATTCACTACGAAAGTAGGCTTTCATAGCTTGAGAGATAAGTTCACTAAGAGATTAGGGATTTGTGTCTCGTGAAAGGGTGAAACCACAAACTGAATTAGAATCATGAGATTAACTAGAATTGAAATCACTTAGGTTTGTACTTTGGTTGTTCCCATGTTTCTTAGGTTAGATTTATTTTGATTGTTCGTTTATGTTTTTTCTGTTTTTATGTTTTGTTCTTTCGTTTCTTTTGTTTATTCATTCTTTGAGTAACAATTGAGAGAGTTAATGAAATTAGATTCAACATCCCAATTCCCTGTGGATCGACCCCTTACTTATCTCGCTCTACTATCAACAACCCGGTATTCGGCCGGTTAGGAGTTAGTTTTGCAATTAGGTTAGGGTTTATAAATTTTCTTTTTGTTTAGTGATGCAAAATCCCTCCAACAGTTAGAAAACGCGTTAATCTTGCATTGGAAGATAATGGATTAATAGTTGAACTTTCTAAGGAATTAGGGTTCATATTTAGGTAAGGTAAATCACAACTTAGATAAAACCACAATATAATCGAGATAGGAAATCAATGCTTGTTGGATAGGTGGATCAATCCTCGTTTGTTCGTTATACATTTAATTTAAATCCTTAAAAACTTGAATTTGTTTAGTTAGTTTACTTTTATTTGCATCTTAGATTAGCTTAGTTAAAGGTTCGCAACCCGTATTCTTCCTAGCTTTGGACTATATCCTCTGTCTAGTTTTATTTTCGGTTTTGTTCTGTTTTATTCGCTGTTTAGATTAGTTTCGTGACATAGTTTAGGTTAGACAAAAACTAGGAATCACAATTGTTTAGTTCCCCGTAAGATCGACCCGGCATTAACCACTATTACTACGATCCTTATACTTGAGGTTAACCGGATTATTACTTGTTTGTTTTGTGTTAATAAATTCCGTGACAACATGAGTGTGATTTACTTGTATGCGTGATTGCTATGTGTGATTGGTGTGTTATGCCTTAGAAATTGGTCTTTTCAAGTACATTTTGGCGAGTTTTAAAAAAAAAAATTGTGACTTGTGTATTGAGTAGGTACAATGATGAATCATTTTGGGAAATATAACTAAAAGTTGACCATTAACATGCATAGACACAAGTTTGTGATTTAGCTAAGGAATAGAACTTTTCACGTATAGTTTTGACTCATTAACTCCAACTTTTAGTGAAAGAATATGATAGCTATAGAGAAGGTCCGGCTGCCCCCGTCGGTAGCCCTGTCCCGACCGAACGTTACAAGCTTTCAAGTCCTTCCCGACTGTGCCCGACTGTATGTAGCCCCGATTAGTGGAGATAGTTAAGAAGTATAAGCCTATGGTCTAGCCCCGATGTCTCATACGTCCATAATCCAAACCAGGATCTAGGCTAAATGGGAAAGGAACTATCCACACACGCACACTATTACCGTAGCTAGGTATAAACTTGTGCCTTCACATGTTTATGATCATCTTTCACTTATAGTTTGATGAATGACGCTTTATTGTATGTGTTCAATGCATAAGTGATGACTCTTTTCGGAATCGCCATTTCGTTCGGGGACGACCAAAAGCTAAGTGGGGGGTGGTTGATGAGAGTCAACCCTCCTATGCATTTCACACATTTTTCACCATATTTTTATAGCATTTCGGGATGGAATTTGATCATTTAAATGCCTAATCACGCTTATTTATCAATCATTGCTCCACATTGCACTTAATCGAAAATCTAATATTTATCGTTGAAATGTGGATATTTTTGTGGCACACATGGGGTACACGATTCCCTAGGAAAATTACATTTGCATCTCATGTTGTGTTTTTCAGATGTTACATGCGAAAGAGTTGTGTTGGAATCAAGTTTGGTGATTATGACACTTTAGGAGTGGTTCTACCCAAAACAGAAGTACTTCCAGTCAATTTTGAGGATCAGCCAAGGCAGGCCCACGCCTACCTCTTGAAGGCATGGTTCTGAGCTCTCAGTCATTCAGGATGGTCAGAAGCACGCCTGCAGGGTGCAAGTTCACTCCTGACGCCCCAGTAAATCAAGCAGAGTGTTTTTTATGCTCAGGACCACTTTTACCTGCTGCAAGCTCACTCCTGTGGCACCGAATTTCTGCACTATAAAAGCCATTTTTAGCTAGAAGAGAGAGGAACCTCCTATTTTATAGATTAAAATTAGATTAGGAAAAACCCAAGAACTTTACTCCTCAATTTCTTCATTCTCAGCTCATAGCTTAAAAGGTAGAATCTTGGGTCTTTAAACTCCAAATCAATGTGTAAATAATTAAGCATGGACTTTGCTCTAAAATGGTAAATTCATCATCTCTTTGATGAATCTCCATGGGCTTGGAGCTAATTTCATGTTTTCTTACATAATTTTGGTATAATTCCGAATTTAGCTTTGTTTCTCTATTTCATGGATTTATTTAGTTTAATTCATCAATGCTTTGTGTTTTTGTTGAGATTATTAGTAGGTAAACACCTTTGTGGCTTGGGTAATGTGAATCTTGGCTAGATATCTTGTAATTGTTTGGATTCAAGTTGGGTTGTCTTGTATGTTCTTAAATTGTTCAAGTCTTGGTGATTGATCTTCATGGGTGCGGTTAATTCATGACTAATTGCATCATCTTAGTGTTAATTCGAGGCGTAATTGTAAGAATTGACATGGACAGTACTAGTCACCATGAGCACTTAGTAAAATCATCTAGAGATAGAATTGATTTCTAGAGTATGTGTGTTACCTAATCTTGGATTGGGCAATTCATAGCACTTTAATGCGTAGCCGTTCATTCCAATCTAGTCTTAGTAGATAGATAGACGTTTGGTTATAATTCGTTGATGCGAGAGATCGATTAACGTTAACATAGTGAAATGCACATTGAATGTGTTGAGGACTCATAGTTGAAGCTTGATTCCGAGTAGTTATGAGAGCTCATATCTAGTTCATTGGAACATCACCCGAGCCACCTTATTTCTTATCATTTCCCTTTATTCGAGTCATATTAGTTTTAGTTAATCGCACTTTTAGTTCTCTTTTCATTAGTTGCTCTGCAGTTGGTTCACACTTGCTTTTTGATTAATGGATATACATAGACTAGATGTTTGAACCGCTTTGGTGCTCAATCGATATTTCTTCCTGTGGAACGACCATGCTCACCGATCTAGACTACAGTCGACCCGGTACTCTGCCGGTTAGATTGGAAACTTTGTGTGACCGATCAACCTTAATTACTGACCCATCTAACTCATTTGACATGCGTAACGTGTATGATCTAACATTTATATAATATTCCTACATGACAAAATATTAAATAAAATAATAATATTACCTCCGTCACAAAATATAGGACATTATGCCTTTTTAGATTTCTTCCACAATAAGTCATTCTACATCACCAACGCAACATTTATTACTCTTTTCTCCATCTTACCCATAATTTATTATCAATCTAACAACTTTTCATTATTTAATAACTACTGCATTAATGATAGTAAAAGGCCATTTTAGACATTTAATCACTTTTCGTAATCTGTGTGAAAACACACAAAATGACTTATATTTTGGAACGGATGTAGTAATTAAATTTGTAAAATAATAGTTAATACTAACTGAACTCTATAAGATAGTGTACTGTGTACTAGACAGACAGTCGTCCGGGACAAAAATCAGAATCTGGGATCCATGCCGCAACTGAATGCTCCCAGATGCGGCTCGAGTCCCGATTCTCAATTTTCTCCGGCGATCGGTCTACTTTTTCCAGTAAAGTATCAACTTGAAATTCGCGTGCATAATTACTCAATTACGGAAACCAAATATGAATTACTACCTCCGTTCCAAAATATAGGTCTTCCCAGGTGTTTTCACACAGATCAAGAAAGTTATTGAATGTCATAAATTTGAAAGTTAATGTCTAAAAAATGCCCTTAGACTATGATTAATGCAGTAGTCGTTAAGTAATAAAAAGTGACTGGATTGAAATAAATTCGGGGTAAGATCGAGAAAATAGTAATAAATGTTTCATTGTTAATGTAGAATGCCTTCTATTGTGTGATAAATCTAAAAGTGTAGAATGACTTATATTTTGGAGCGGATGTAGTAGATCAATTAAAAATCCTAAATCTAATTTAGCATTTCAATTATATAATTCTTACCTCTAACGGATGTCAACTTTGAATCGATTCAGATTCAGGAAAAGCACGAATGAAGGATCACCAAAACGCAAATGAAACGACAACTATTGCTCCTGAATTCCTTGATCCGCTTGTGGTTGATCAACTATGAAGACAGAACAATAAAACGCAAAAAAAACAATTTTTTTTTTTTTTCCCCAACGACGAAAGCATACATTAATAAGAAAAAGTTTAGGTATTACAAAACCATACCGGATTACAATCATGCCAAAAGACCTCTACATAAGATTTGAAAAAGAAAGCAACAAGGTTATGAGCACAAAAAACAAATTCTTTAGAGGTGAAAAGCCGCCAACATGGGGCCGTACATCTTGGGTTTGGAAAAAATGGAATATGATACCTAGATGTGTAATATGAGGCTTTTATAGTTGATAAAATCAGTCATTTTTAATGTTTTAGCCGACTTCATAATCCCATAAAACCCTAGCTAGCCTAAGAAACGCTTGGCCTGAGTTGATGCAATTTTCGAGGTCCAGGCTACATCTGGCTCTGAGTGAGTGGTTTTTCGCTAAAAAGAGTCAAAATGATTGGAAAAAACCCTTAATTACATCATCTCATGCTACGAGCCGATTCAAAAGCCGTAGAAATCGCAAAACCAAGTACATCTTTAACTTAATTCCCCTAAAAAAAAAATATCTTTAACAATAGCTTATAGTTATATAAAGGTCTCTGGTACATTTGTCTTCATTAATTCAAGAACATCAACACCTAAACATAATGACAAAACATCATCATCCAAATAGTGTTGTAAATCTAACTTACAAATGTTCTATTAATCCTTTTATTATAAATAATAAACATGAAGAATTTTTCAATATGACCATTAACATCCTTAATTTTATGTGTTAATATTTGAAAGAGGGTGTTTATCTACTCGATTGCTGCTTCTTTTTTTGTGAACTCGGAAGAACCTTTTTTTTCTTGCCATTTTATGTCTAAAAAAGGAACAACCTTTTTTTTTTTTTTTTTTTTTTTTTTTTTGGGCATAGAGACTCCGGTTTTCGGAACCAACTGATCCGACTAATTCGGTGTTCGGCCCGGACCTTGCCCGTAGAGTTTGACTCTTACTCAGAACCAACTCCGACTAATCCGGTGACTCTTATTCAGGGGTACGGCCTGTCAAAGAGCTCTTTCAACATGGCGTCTCAGAGGAGAATCGAACCGATGACCTCTCTAGATATGCTCAAGCCACTTACCACTTGAGACAATCTACTTGGTTGGAACAACCATTTTTTCACGCTTTCAAAATAAAAAACAATAATAATGATTATTTTTTGAAATTTAATTAGTATATTTATTATATAGTGAGTCGAGTGGATATTACGACGGGTAAAAAACAAATATTCTATCATACCCTATCTACAACGGGTTTTAATTTGAAAATCAAATTTATACCATACCCTACCCTTAATAACCCAAGGTTAAAAAAAATTAAATCAAACAATTATATATGATCTGTTTAACTTATTATATATGTCATACTTATCAAAATCGAGAAGAATTATGGTACAATAGTGATTTAAGAGTTATACCAAGTGTATGGATGTGATATACTCAAATCACACACCTACACACTTCTATTGTGTGAGAGAGAGTATGTTATTTTTTTCTTGAGTAATATTTCTTTAACAGATCAGTTGTACCACATTAACATTCTGTGCCGCCACCGCTATATATATGTATGCATACATATAATGTAAAGTTTGTGGTTCGATAAGGTTGTTAGCAGTTTTTAAAAGGAATTATATATATGGACGGAGGGAGTAAGAAGGATACCAATTGCGGCCCAACCCGATAGATAATCGTCCTATGCTATATGTTAGTGTAGGTTATTTTCAAGGACTTAGTCAGGATTTTTACTCTTGAACGCGATAGTGTAATCTGTGAAAATCGTCCAATGCTGTATGTTAGGATAGTGTACTAGCTCTGTGAAAATCGTCCTAGCTATACAGTACATTTGTTACTTTTTATCCTACATCTAACACATTCTTATACCATCAATGATGATGTATAACATATTAAATTTATATTTCTATTATCATCAATTGAGTAAAAGCATCTTTTGTCATTTTGTTGTAACAATTTTCTTGTCAAACAATAGACATCTCATTTTCTTACCTCAAAGGTCAAAATGAGTCCTTAGGACTTGTAATAGATCCTGGGTTCGAGTCTCACCGTGTGCATGTGTAGATTATAGTCTTTGTTGAAGAAAAGAAAAAAAGAGCAGTATGCACTAAATTTTTTAAGCATAAATCTTATCAAGACACTGTATATATTGCAGGTGTTACTCTAATTAAATGCTCACACAGCTCACATGGTAGTAAATCCCAAGTAGTAAGACACTAGACTTAATTGGAAGAATCTGCCCTTTGATACACCACCCCTTGTTTTCTGTGGTAGCTTTGCTCATTCGGAGATTCTCTCCTACACTCCGATAAATAATGACACCACGTCCAAGTTACTTTTGGAGTAGCACAATGATATTGACCTCTGAAAATTGTTTAATTTTATTGTTAATATTTGGAAACGTAACTACGACAAATAAAAATGAATTTATATTTTTGACAACTATGACAATTAAATAGAAAAGATGCGAGTATCAATTTACTAGCATTGCATTACCTTATACAACTATGACATTAATTTTTATTCTTTTTGGGTAGTCATGTGATGACATGTGTCCATTGCTTTGATTCATTTTTCACATTAATTGCATTTTAAATTGTGGTTTGACCACAATAATTTAGTAGATACTCTTGCAATATTATGTACATTAATCATGAATGTGTAAAAGTGTCTAGTAACATGTGTAGTGGCTCATTTGTTGTGTCTTAACCAGTTCCTTACATTATAATTAGTGACATGCAATAATAAATTGAGACATAACAAAAAAATAAAAAAAAGTTAATTAATACGGCGAGCTATCAAGCCACTCTAACTCGGTCTATTAATATCTTTAGTTGGACTAAAGGGTGTCATACAAGTCTAATCGATCCAAGATGGTACATAATTGATATTTACATACATATATTTATGTATTAACTCTAAAATGTATGATTGACAAATTTCTGCACCGTATCGAAAAATTACTGCACTTGCCCCTGGCTCGCGGTATTGTGGGGGAGCGTAGTTGTGGTCTATTGTAATTCACGAGTTTAATTCGGTTTGGTTTTTATTTTATTTTTTTTCCGAGAAAGACGAAAGTTTTATTAAACCCGGACTAACGACGGGACAAGGCCGGACAAAACGCCGGACAAGGCCAGAACACCGCCCGGAAAAACCTAAACTAAACCAAAGAAACAGAAAAACACAAAGGCTGTCAAGCACGAGGGGCTCAAGGAGCCAGACTTGACAAAGAGATGAAGAACCCCATAAGGCCGAATACTTCACCCGAGCACAAACAAACAACAAACATACAGAAACAGAAATCAACTAAGAACCAACATACAACAAACATACACAAACACAGACTGCAACAGCGACATCTAAGAACAAGAGTACTGAAGCAAAAGCAAAAGGTAGCCACAAACAAGGAAACCTCCGCCAAAGACCGCCATGACCGAACGGAGAGAGAAGCCTGAAAGAAAGACTTGGTTTTTTATATTTATGGTCCAATGCAATAATGTAGGATGGGGTGACCCTTTGAATCCGTATTATTTTCTTAGTGTGCGTGGATCCATATCAAAATTACTGTAAAGGTCTTTTTTGGTAAAAAGAAAAGTACCATTTACAAGTATGAAATATTTAATTACACCCAACTTATTATTACACAATCAAATTGACATTTGAAAAATTGATTTCGAAGGACAGTTCGCCGTGATGCATGCACGTAATGTAATATGCATCATGTAGATAATATCTAAGGGAAAAACTCTTACTTGGGGATAATATATATGGAAATGATGTTCGGCTCCCCGTAAATTGTATTCAGATAACGAGCTGCTTTCCCTTAGATATAATTTACGGGGAGCCGAACATCATTCCCATAGATATTATCTACAAGTAAGAGTCTTTCCCTGTGTATATTATCTGAAGGGGCGGTGAGTAAAGACGGCTATTTGACCAAAATAGTTATGTAAAAAGGTTTTTTTTTTTTTTTAAAATGAGTTAAAAATGGTGTTTTTGTAGAATACCTATTCTACCACTGTTTAATATATACACCCTATCCAAATCATTAATCTCTCCCAAATCCCCAATCAATGTCGGGAAATTAGTTTTTGTTGTCGGAAAACGGATAACCGCCAATCATCGCCGGAAAAACGGGCTACCCGCCAAATCATTGTCGGAAAATCACGATTGACCCATCATCCGGTGGTTTTTCCTCTACTTCAACGTCTGGGTGTCCTCCGTTCTCTTCCACTTTCATTTGAGCTCGATTTTTGGTCATTTACGCCTATTTGAGGACATATATTTTGGTGAGTTAACTTCTGTTTAAGCCCCATTTGTGTGGTTTGATCCCATTTGTGTGGTTTGATCCCATTTGTTTCTTGATTAAATGACATTGTTTAATTTGTATAGGGTTTAATGGAGTGTATCTTGATTGATTAAATTGCTGCTATTGAAGAAAATGCCACAAGTTGTTTGATATGCTTGAAATAAATTGTGTTTGAAAGCAAATTACAGTTCGAAGGGTTTAAGATTAGATGAAGAACTTTTATTTTTGCTCAATTTTGGGTTTATGATCATAAACAAAATATTTTGGCTCATTTTGGGTTTATGATCATACACAAAAATAAACAAAATACATTGAAGTTATTTGTGATATAAAGATGTATAGAACTTGTTTCTTAATCAAGCTCTTAATGTTGCATCTTTGATTTGCGATTGCGATTCACTGGTTGACAAGTTGTGATTAGAAAGCAATAAAAAAGTAGAACTTTTTGTTTGTTTTGATCATAAACACTGCACTACTGGTTTTTTGTTGGGTTTTTTTTTTTTTTTTGAAAGACATAAACTTGTTTTGTAGTATAAAGATACTTAAAACCTGTTTCTTAAATTCGAACTTATTGTTGCATCTCTTTATAATGGTTTTAGACACTCTTGGATATGACAAATTTAATGTTAATGATGAAATCGATGATGGTGTTAATTTGAATTATAGATGTGCCATGGTTGATGAAGATGAAGCTTGGTTTATTGTGTGTTATCCGGTTGGGTTTGAGGAGAATATGGATGGTGTTTGGTCTTGGTCATTCGTGAATCATGAAGTAGAAAAATTGTCGACGACCGTATTTGTGAAAAAAAATATTTCATATGGTGAGTTGTGTGAAAAATTGAGAGTTGAATTGGGAATTGACACAAGTATTTATGATTTTGAGATGAAATGGATGACTCCCGTAGGTAAAGCTTTGCCGATGGTAATTACTTGTGATAAGCAGTTGAGACATTTCTTGTTGGTTTATGAACCCAGGAAAGATGCGTTATTAGTATCTTTGAAAAGAAAAAAAGCCGACATGTATATTGAAATTGAAGCAAGAAACCGTGATGATGTTATTGTGAATGAAGAAGAATATGTTGAAGAGGCACCTTTGAACATAGTAAGTCAAGATACATGGGAGGATAATAATGTTAGTCAAAGTGTCCTAACAAGTGTATCCATTGAAGAACCATATCTTGAAGAGATGCATTTAAAAGAACCATATCTTGAAAAGACGCTTTAAAAGAACCATATCTTGAAGAGACGCATTTTAAAACGGTAAGTCAATGCACATTCGATGATAATATTGTTAGTCAAAGTGTACTTTCAAGTGTACCCATTGAAGAGACATGTTTGAACAATTTTTTGCAAGATCCTCTGTTGGACATCTTGGGTGATGATTGTTTTGTAGAAACGGCCCCGCCACGTACATTGAATGTTGATGATGGTAATTTAAATGAGAACGATGAAGGTTTGGCGGTCGATGATACTTTTACGGGTGATGATCGAGAATCCCCAAACATGGATACATTTATCGGAGTTGATTGTAACCGTAATGTAATCCAACATGATATTGGTCTTGATGATGAAACTATAGTGAGCATTCCTGATAATGAAGACATTCATGTGAATGACCGTTTTGTCAAAAAAGGTTTGTTGAAATATAAAGTTGAGATGTTGGCTGTGAAGTTCCATTTTGAGTTTGATGTTCAGTCTACCAATACCAACGTTTATGTAGTGGTGTGTGCCTCGAAAGAATGTAATTGGTGTTTGAGGGCAACTAGGGTCGATACATCTAAATGCTTTGAAGTGCAAAGGTATCCGAGTAAGCATACTTGCTTACCTATTGTCCATCGAAAGGATCATAGACATGCTTCGTACAAGCTAATTGGAAGGTATTATTCTCCGAACTATGTACGTGTCGAATGTGTTTTCACTGCAAATGATATCATTGCAAATTTTAATCGAGAGTTTAAATGCGAGATATCTTATCCCAAGGCTATCTCAGCTAGAAATGTTACAGCGTACAGGTGATTCCCTAACTGGTTTTTTGTTGTTTTTTTTGAAAGATAGAAAGTTGTTTTGTATTATAAGATACCTAGAACCTGTTTCTTAATCTCGAACTTATTGTTGCATCTTTATAATGGTTATGCAGGATGTTGCAGCGATTATGAAGGATGTTGCAGCAATTGCGATTGTTTTGCTTCAATATGGAAGATGATGTGTTGTTAATGTGTATTGATGTACATGGCTTTTGGTTAGGCATTAAAATTATGACTTTTGTGTATTTATTATGTTCAAGTAATTAACTAAACAAGATTTGGCATTAAAATGTGTATGACTTTTGTGTATTTACTATGATCGAAGAATTAATTAAACGAACTTTGGTACTATTTATTGGGATAGGATCCTCTCAAGTAACTTGAGAGGATATTCTCTCAAGTATGCATGATCCAACCACACACCCCCAAAGTGTAAAACATCTAGCCATTAATTAACTTTTTCCAAAACTACGTAGTTTAGTTCATTACAGGTAAAAACACCAACTTAAGGGTAAAGTACTTGAGAGGATCTTGACCCTTATTTATTTTGGTTTGGTTTGGTTCTTTTGTACGTATTATGGAATATGGACCTATATTGAACCTTTACTACCATAATATCCACCTATATTGGACCATATTCTATGGCGATGCACCTATACCGAACCCTTACCACCGTAATACCCTCTGTATGACTCATTCACATCACATAACCCTTGTTATGGTCCATATCCCATGGCGATGCACCTATACCGAACCCTTACCACCGTAATACCCTCTGTACGACTCATTCACGTCACATGACCATTCTTATGGTCCATATTCCACGGCGATGCACCTATAATGACCCGTTACCACTATAATACCCTTCATATGACCCATTCACATCACATAACCCTTATTATGGTCTATATCCTATGGCGATGCACCTATACCGAACCCTTACCACCGTAATACCCTCTGTATGACTCATTCACATCACATAACCCTTGTTATGGTCCATATCCCATGGCGATGCACCTATACCGAACCCTTACCACCGTAATACCCTCTGTATGACTCATTCACATCACATTACCCTTCTTATGGTCCATATTCCACGGCGATGCACCTATAATGACCCGCTACCACCATAATACCCTCCGTATGACCCATTCACATCACATAACCCTTATTATGGTCCATATCCTATGGCGATGCACCTATACGGAACCCTTACCATTGTAATACCCTATGTATGACTCATTCACATCACATAACCCTTGTTATGGTCCATATCCCATGGCGATGCACCTATACCGAACCCTTACCACCGTAATACCCTCTGTATGACTCATTCACATCACATGACCCTTCTTATGGTCCATATTCCACGGCGATGCACCTATAATGACCCGTTACCACCTTAATACCCTCCGTATGACCCATTCACATCACATAACCCTTCTTATGGTCCATATCTTATGGCGATGCACCTATACCGAACCCTTACCACCGTAATACCCTCTGTATGACTCATTCACATCACATAACCCTTATTATGGTCCATATCCCATGGCGATGCACCTATACCAAACCCTTACCACCGTAATACCCTCTGTATGACTCATTCACGTCACATGACCCTTCTTATGGTCCATATTCCATGGCGATGCACCTATAATGACCCGTTACCACCATTATACCCTCCATATGACCTATTCACATCACATAACCCTTATTATGGTCCATATCCTATGGCGATGCACCTATACCGAACCCTTACCACCGTAATACCCTCTGTATGATTCATTCACATCACATAACCCTTGTTATGGTCCATATCCCATGGAGATGCACCTATACCGAACCCTTACCACCGTAATACCCTCTGTATGACTCATTCACATCACATGACCCTTCTTATGGTCCATATTCCACGGCGATGCCCCTATAATGACCCACTACCACCATAATACCCTCCGTATGACCCATTCACATCACATAACCCTTCTTATGGTCCATATCCTATGGCGATGCACCTATACCGCACCCTTACCACTGTAATACCTTCCGTATGACTCATTCACATCACATGACCCTTCTTATGGTCCATATTCCGTAAACATATTATCCATGGGTTTTGTTGTAATGGTTGATTTGTTTGTGTTTGTACGTAAACCTTGGATATGGTTACTTTTTGTTTTTTAAGCTAATCTAGCTCAAATTTAGAACTTTCTGTAACAAAAACAAGTTGAAGTTCGTTTCACACCTAAAACACACTACTACTTGTTTTACAGACAAAACAATTTGTAGGATTGTAACATTCTGTTGATACATATGGTAGCATGTTAATTAGCTTTAACATCCATCAAATTCAAGTTTAACACCCATCAAATTCAAGTACAATCAAATTTAAGTTTAAAAATGATCATGGATCGAAATCCCAAGCAAGGAGTTCACCGATCAACTTCTTTCTCCAATATTTCATCTTGTTAACTTGCATGGAACGTACATCCAATTTGCCCGTCAAGAACTCCACGTATTTTAGGACAAACATTCCACAGTCACTCCTACCAAAAGTATCAAAAAGAGAGTTAGTAATTATATCAAACAATTTAACAAAATACTCAAACATAATAATAACCGATGCTTAGTATTTGGTAACAACATACCCGTTGTCTTGAATAGGCAAACCTTCCACTTTCTCAACAATAAGCTTGTTTAAACTGTAGTTCTCGTACCCATCTACTAATCTCTTTAACATACTCATAATAACAACTTAAAACGGTGTCAAGAACTTATTTAGCACTCCCTTTCGCACATGTGATGGCATGCTATCATACACGAATATTTGTCCTTTTTCGAAATCAATTCGCAACAAAAAGAAATGATCACCCTCAATTGCAGGCACATATAAAGTTTTAAGCACAGACCACGGTTTCCCATAACTAGGATTATCAGCATTCAAATACTTCATCAACGCTTTTGAAACCTTATGATCCTTCAACTTCTTTGAGATTCCATTTTCGTACTCAACATGTATAAACTTTACGAAATACGTATCAAGTACACCAGCACCTTCCTCAAATAAATGCGGATACACTATCATGCGATGCCGGATTTGACACAATGACGTATTCATTACATGTATTAACATGCAAACAAATTGTTTGAAGCATTGAATAACTACACATTCATAAACCACGTAAGTGAAATCAAAGTGGACTTACACTTGATTGCAACCATCCACCTTCAACAACTTTTTTCAGTTCAAAAGCTTTTACTTCTTCATCAAGAAGCCTCACAGAAACACTAAATCCAAAATGAGATTGTAAAAACTTATAGTTATTACGCAAAAATAAAATATATACAAAAAATACTTGAACCATACGAATATAATACCTGTCATCAACCGATTTTAGAACATTTTCCATGTAATCCATCACAACGGGATCTGCTTCTCGGTAAGGATCAAAACAATCCACATTTTCTAATTTTCTGCCTTTCAAAACAGATGGCTTCCTCTCACAGCTTCCTTTTCTGGTGATTTCTTTTTCACCCCTCCAAATTTTAAGAGGTAACGCATCAGGAATGTAAACAACTTCTTCCCGTTCACTTTTCAGATTTTCACCGTTAGCCGATTTTTCATCTCCATCCATGATCACATCTTTCCCTTTATCCTTCATCGGCCTCCCTACACAACAAATTGACAACGTATATAATTAATAATAATTAACTTTAAAGTAAAAACTGAAAATATTGAATTTTTGAAACAATATTTATACCCTCACTCGGTTCTTCTTTCTTTCCATCCACCTCATCTAATATTCTTTTTTTCGAAACAATCGTCTCTTCATCACACTCCTCCATCATCACATCATTGCCTCCATCAGATTGTACAATCGGTTGAAAAAAAAATTCATCCACCTTACCGCCTTCATTTTCATCATTTCTTGGATTACTAGATTGAGCCACCAAGAAATCCAATTTACTATGAAGTTTTTCAATAGCAGCGTAAATTTCTCGCTTCTCTTCTTTCACCACAACTCTTATCATTTCTTTGATCTTTTCATAATCAATTCCAACTTGGTCGGAGTTGTTTGGCTCATCAAACTCCGAGTCATCATCCACAATGAAATCAGGTGAACTGTCCTCTTCTTCACTGAAATTCAGGTACGATAATCGTTGTCTTTCAAGTTCAGTGGGACGCAGCTTCGGATGTTGATGACGGAAAAATTCATCGTTATTTTTATAACTTTTCAACCCGTTTCTGATATCATTTTGAGTATTTTTATATCAGTTCGAGTCATTAATTCCTATGTTTCATCTAAATATGTTAGTGGTAGTTATTATATAAAATATCGTGTTTTTACTAGTTTTTGTACCGGTTTAGTAACCGGAGTGTCGTGTCGGATTTACGTTTGGTATTTTGGTGGTTCATTGCAGGATTATACATTGACCAAGATTCCACGTAACGACATGTTTTGAGTCTAAAAGATGTGTTTAGAGGATTAGAAGAAGATGCCACAAGCTAACGAGTTCAAATGGATCAAATTATCTTACATACTTAAAACCAAAACCTGTTTCGACGGAGATTTGACCCAGCTTAGAGGCATTTTCAGGGGATGACTTCTTAATGAAAGTTGTAGATCTTCACATAAGCTTTCCAACGCACTTTGAATTACGTCAATTGGAGGTCTACAACTCAAGTTATGGTCAATTGACTAATCAATTCGGATTAGTAGAAATCCCGAAATATCTTCGTAATACGAATGGCTCATCAAAACGACATTTTCTGAAAAAGTTTCCTTCATAAAAGTTGTATATCTTCAAGAAATCTTTCCAATGGATTTTGAATCAAGTCAATCGGACTTCTACAACTCAAATGGTGGTCAAGTGGCTAATTGATTCAATTTCGTAAAAATGTCGAAAAAACGTTCGGAGGAACACGAGGTACTCAAGAAGACGTTTTCTGAAGAAGAGTCCTTCATGAAAGTTTTAGAGTTTCTCGAGACCGTAATTTTGGCATTTCGTTTGCAATTTTGGAGGTCTACAACTCAAGATATGAATTTTAGAAGTTTTAATCCAATATATATCAAATAATCCAAGATTTGGATAGAATCAGTTAGGATTTGCAATGATGACACACGGATCGATCCGGCACCCACCCGGATCGATCCGGCCTTGATATTTGCCTATATATACAGAGGATCAAAGCGGATGATGAACGCCGCCCCTCTTCTTCCCCATCCTCCTTTCATCTTTTCCCTTCTTTTATTTATGTTTTGAGGGCCTATAATTATATATATATGTAGTTATAATGTGGTGGTGTAATAACCCGACTAGTTATCATTTTAATATAATTTCGTTTCGCTTTTTTTATTATTGCTTTCTTTCATTTTTATGCAATTAGTATAAATATATATATATACGTATATTATATATATTATATATATATATCTATACGTATATCTATATATTTGTAGTTATTTTATTTCATTTTGTTTTCTTTCGTTTTGTTCTTGTTATATATATATATATATATATCTATATATACGCATATATATCTATATACTAGTATTTATATATATATGTATGTATTTAGATATATATTTATATTTTGTTGTTTTCTCTGTTTTTATGAGTAGCTAAAGTAGTTGTATAGCCGAATTATGTGAAAGCGGGTGAAATCGACCCTCGAGAGACGAGATGGGAGTTGTGTGCGCGTAATTAAGCGTTCGTATGATAAACTCATGTTTTAAAACCCGTTTTGATCATTTTAGTAGCTTTGAATAAAATTGACAACTTTGTTCACGGTTACATCGAGCTTATAAATGTATTTTGCGGTGAGATGTGAGATATGGATATCACTAATCATAGTCCTGATTGTTAGATTGACAACCTGAGTGACAGGTCAGGACTATGCCTATGTGAGATTCTTATTCTTACGAGATGAAGAAAACAGGTATTAGTATCACTAAAACATAGCTTTAATAGTTAGATTGACAACCTAAGTGACACGTTAAAACTATGCTTTTGTGAGGTTATTCAATGGCTTTTCTTACGGTCAACCATGTTAGGCGAGTTAGCTTTCTAAAGGGAGAGTTAATAAACCTGGTATGGGGGTTAAGTGAGAGTTGTTCAGATCTTAACGCAAGAATAAAGAGTTGACACCCGTGAATGTCATATAAACTGAATCAGTTAAAACACACTCCTTGTCAAGTCATTCCTGAGGTGACAACCTGTTGGATCATAGTTTGGCTATGCTTTTTAATCTCGTTAGAATAATCTTTACTTTTTGCATTAGTTATAAACACTCCACCTAAACTTTGATCGCCTAGACTAAGAAACACGTTCACTTTGGTACTCACAACCACATTTCTCTTGGGATCGACCTCGTACTCCTGTAGCTATTCTAACAATCGACCCGGTACTCTGCTGGTTAGAGAGTTAGTTTACCCACGGTTTTGCGAGTCTTTATAAATTGTATTTTTGAAGGGGTAAATTTTAGCTCATCAGATGTATCTCCAACTGCATTGACATCAGCTTAATTAATTTTAAAACGTCAACCTACAATTTCAAAAAAAATATAATGAAATAAATAAAACAAAAAACCACTAAACCTTTCTTCCTTGCAATGTAAATTCCAAGTTGGACGATGAAAGACTCTTTTTCAATTCCCATTTTTGCATACGAGGGATAGCTTTTTTGTTCATTAACTTACAAAGCTTGCCCACGCATGGAATGGCTTCAAAAGCCCATACCTAAAGCAAATAAAACATAGTTTTTATATATATATTTAACATAAACTATAAACATCTAAGGACAAATACAAGTATCTCAAATACAAATTAGAACAAACGAATGCATACCATTATAGCCAAGGGAAACCCATACAATGAATATTGTATTTTCTCCACGTCCTCACTAAACCATGCTGACATGTCCCGTTTGAAGATTCGTACTGTGCTATAATAAGCCAAACTCCCCCAAGGATATCGGTTGAATGATTTCAAATCATCCACCAACTCGAACCACCACCATTCCATTGTTTTGCACTCCTCCGCCCCCAACAAAACATATGCTAAAATAACTATCAAACCTAACGTATAACGATCCGTTTCATTGTCTACTCTACCAACAAATACATTCATCAACTCCTTCCTATTTATCGTCTTCATATTTGAAAAATATCGAGTCACAAGACGACTCTCTTTACCTTTCGTCTTGTCGTAATGACTATCACTACCGATCATAAATCCGGTAACTAGAGCAAATTCTTTGATCCCAAATCTCAACGCCTTACCACCGACCTTTAACCAAACAGCATCATCAATTAATTCATCATTTTCCGTTTCAATTACCTTTCCTTTTCCCCTTCCCTTTTTCTTTTCCTTTTCCCTCTCCTTTTCATTATATTTGTAAATCAACACTCTCATCAACAAATGATGAACTAATTGCTTTGCTTGAATCTCTTTTACATCTAATAAGCTACCGAAAGCACTCTGCTCAAATAATTCTTTATGAGTGTCATCTAATTTTTTGTAGACCGTTGAAACAATTTTCATGACACTGCGGTTGCAAATTTCACATTTTCTTGTACGGGCTTTTGGGGTGAGTTTATAAGCAAGCTCTATTATATATATTATTCAGCCGATAAACTACAACAATCAAAATGGTGAAACTCATAAAATGCAATAATAATAAACACACATTTAACAATAAAAATTCAGCATGCTTCTACAAGCCAACAAACAATCTACAACATGCATCTGAAAAATGTCTCTCTTCAATGCGATTTACTCATTGAAGAAAGCAAACCAAAGGATGCCATCAAGATTTCAGCATTATACAAAATTTTCAAAATTTTCAGTGATTTATACTAATTTCTGCCCCAGTTTCAGTTTTCTTTCTTCTTCAAAAACAAAAGATCTGAACCAATTGAAATCGAAAGCTAGTCAAATGTAGAAAAGCATTACATTCGGAGTATGAAAGGATTGGATTGCAATATTCAAACATTTTCTTCTATATGAAAAAACGTTGATCAACATAGTACTAACTTGAAACAACCAGATTTATGTCTAAGTTTGGTTCTTTGACTTAAGCTCCACCAAATTTATTTTGAAGCCCGTCAGACATCAATCCATTGATGACAAACCCAACAATTGGAATGCAATTTCCTTATAAAAGCAGCGAAACTTGCAATGAATGATTTTCACTCTGAAACTTCAAATGACAAATTTTCACAGGAAAAATATCAAAAAGCTTCAAACTTCTATAATTTCGATGGCATACCTTCTATAATTGCACAATTTGCATTGCACTGCTGCTTAATTTATGATGCACTTCTTCTCTGTGATTTGTTGTGATTCCATGCGATGGTTTGCTGTGATTTGCTGTGATTCCCTGTGATTTGAAGGTAATGAACGGTCAGGTGGTGGGTCTAAGAAGAAAGGGAGAAGGGAGAATGCGTAAGAAGAAAGGGGTTTACGAATGGCTCTTGCCGGAAATTGGGTAATTTTGCCGGAAAAATATGTTCACATCCACGGTCCCAAGCGAGAAGGCGTAAAGTTAGTTTGTTTTGGAAAGAAGAACAAGAATTAATGAAGGGGAGAATGGTTTAAGGAAAAGTAATGAAGAATTAATGATAAGAGTTGATTTAGGGATATTTAAACAATTTTTTTTTTAAAAAAATAAAATTGTGGTCAAACCGTTTTTCCTAACTCTTTTTCCAAAACACCCGTCTTTACTCATTCTCCTAAAAATATTCATTATTTTGGATATCTGCGTGGGCCAGATTCTAGCTACTAGTAGATATTATCTATGAGAAATACTCTCTTCCTTTAGAGATTTTTTTTTTTTTTTTTTTTTTTTTTTTTGAGAAAACAGAGAATCCTTGAAATAAATAAATGAGAGATAAAATCATTGAAACATATCTCAAAAAAAAAAAAAAAAAAATCATTGAAACACACAGAGCCAAGATACTCTCAATACTAGCATTAAATGATACATCATCTAACTACACTCTCAAAATATGAAAATAATCTAGCCGCAGATTTTGTTTTTTTACTTTATTTAAGGAAATTACGTTTTGTTGATAATGTCTAAAATATTTGTATTTAGATTATCCTTGCTTTTATTATATCAAATTCAACTCCTAAATTAGAATTACATTTATATTACGTTAAAATGAATGCATAAATATAGTACAACCATAATATTTATCAAGTCTACTAACGTTAAGTAATCATATCATACTAAACTAACTTTATCATGCATATCATTGTGGTAATTTCTGAATCATACCCGTTACTATAACTTTACTGTATCATTTCTGTAACTGTAACTTTAACTTGATTGGTTTATGAGTACAATACCACATATTTACTTTATTATCCTAATGTGGAGGGCCTGTTAACTGAACTGAGTGACAGACCGGTAATATCCACTATTTTATCCCGTGGATGGGGTCTGACCAGCTCCAGCATGTACTCCCTATTTTATCCCGGGAGCCGGGCCATTTGTTGGCATGCATAGTTATATAAAGGTCTATGGTCCATTTGTCCTCATTAATTCAAGAACATCAACATCTAGACACAATGAGAAAACATCCTCATTCAAATAGTGGTGTAAATCTAACTTACAAATGTTCTATTCATCATTTAATAAATAATAAACATGAAGAATTTCTCAATATGACCATTAACATCCTTAATTTTCTGTGTTAATATACTATTTGAAAGAGGGTGTTTATCGCCAATGAGACATCTGCCTAGTGGTTTCACTAACTCATACCCTATTAGAAGACCAGGGTTTGAGTCCCGTTAGAGGCAATTGTGTGTGTGTGAACCTTTTGTATCCGGGAAAAAAGAATGTTTATCTACTCGATTGCTTCTTCTTTTTTGTGATCTCGGGAACAATCATTTTTCTCCTTGCCATTTTATGTCTCAAAATGGAACAACCATTTTTTTCCTTCTTAAAAACCCCGGTATCCGGAACCAACTGGTCCGACTAATCTGGAGTTCGGTCCGGGTCATAGTCTGACTCTTATTCAGGATAAGGTCTGGCCAAGAACTCTTCCAACATGGCGCCTCAGAGGAGAATCGAACCGGTGACCTTCATAGGCATTCTCAAGTCACTTATCATTTGAGCCAAGCTACTTGGTTGGAACAACCATTTTTTCACTCTAGAATTTCGAAACAAAAAACAATAATGATTATTTTTTGAAATTTTAATTAGTATATTTATTATATTGCGAGTTGAGTGAATATTACGATGGTAAAAAACAAATATTCTAAAATACTACATACAGCGGTTTTGATAATCAAATTTGTACCATACTGATGTGATCCATGAAGGACTTCAGAATGAAGAAAAATCAGAAATTCATGGTGATGCAGAATAGGCGCAATTATTTATTTTTTTGCCTGAATAAACTCTTAAGTATTTATTTCAGTCATTAGTATTTTATTATCCCACATTGGTTAGATAATCTTTTATTTTTGTTATTATTTTTATTTATTGTTATTTTGTCCCACATTGCTAAATTAGCAATTGGACTTGGAGTCTATAGCCTATATAAGGCACCTAGGTTATTCTTTTACAAACAGTTTAATTTTGAGTGAAAATTTGATGAAAGTCTTTGACTTTGTTTATAACTTGCGAGTGAGGATCTCTTCGTTGTAGAGTTCCACCCCTTAGAGAACTTATCAGCGCCTTGAGCAAGCGTTGTTGCGTTCTTGCCAACGTTCTTAGGTTGGATTATCTAAGATCGTTGTTTCGAGCTCGTTATTGATTTCCTTTAGGAGGTCCTAGGGAAAATCTCGTTCTTGAATCGTATCATTTGGTATCAGAGCCTTCGGTTGACTAAAGGTAATCAAATATCCCATTTATTTTCTTTCTTTCTCTTCGCATTATTATTCAAAAAAACAAAAAAATTATTTGTTATTGTTTTCCTTTAATTTCATCCCCTCCCCAGCCATAAATCTTCAAATCTTCATCCATCCGACCCGGAAAACTTGAAGATTCTTCAAATCTTCAAACCTTCATCCCAAAACCCTAATTTTCCAACCCGTTTTTGCATCAGCTCGTGTAATATCCAAATAACCTCCAAACAATCTGAAATTTTAACCACAACTAAATCAAATCGTTATCTACGTTTTCTCTCTTGACCTCATCTCGGAATTCGCAACCGAAACGACTCAAAACATCTCATCAACACAAAATAGTTTATTCTGAATTCTGCAGCAGTAGATCTTGTTACGATTTTGATTTAGATGCTTTAGAAAATCCAAAATCCCCTCAAAATTGGCTGTAACGCCCCGCTCCCGGATACCGAGCCCTTATCCGGAAGAGAACGTTCGGCGCGTATAACATTAAATAAATCCAATATTATACGTCAGCCTCTACATCGTCGTATCAAAATTAAAGCAACGGAAGCCCAAAAGGTTCGGGTAAAAACTCATAAATGCTACTAGAATAGAATACCAACCGACTATAGCTGAATTGTATAGATTACAACGACGATTCTCCAAAGGTTACAACGTACGATGTTCAGAAAGTACAAACTTGACGTACAAAAGTATTAACAGAAGGTACAACAAATTATTAAAGAAATCTACAACACATTCTAGTACAACCATAATAGAAAAGTAAAAGTAAGCATCATCATAGCACCAACGCCATCAAATCATCATCGAACTCCTCAACGATCTCAAGGCTGACCTGTTCGTCTTCTCACCCCAAAAGCACACAAAACAACATATGCAATTGAGGTAAGTACAAAGTACTTAGGAAGAGGAAGAAGGTAATGTATAATTAAGTCTTACAACGAAATGTTCATTAATTATTATTAAATTATCTTTATGAGACCGACTCAATTCTAGGGTTCACTTCATGCTCATCAACATGTCGTGACTAAACGTTTCTAACTTAACTTATCTTTGTCACATCGGCACTCAAGGGCACAACGCATGGTGCTACCCACCACGAGGTATCGTTTGCAACCTATCAGTGGATCACACCGATAGCCACAGGTTAAGACCCGATAGTGTACACGTTCGGCGAAGTCCCCCTGCCATTTAGCCGTTTATAGGCCAACAGAGTTATTCACTTTATCTGACCGCCCACACATCGCGATATAGCTAGGTGCCTTACCAAGAATGTTACAATGATTAGTCTTTTAACTACACACGTACGTTTATTATTAGTTGTTAACTAGCCACCTAAGTATTTTCAAGTAAGCTCCCTCACCTCTACTCCCCTCTTTCCTAGATCACTAGACACGGACAAGGCCTAGCACATACACAGACTTTGATGAATTCTAATTCATCAAAGCACAAGCCAATCATACTCTTCCGACGGTCCCGAACTTCAACTCCCTTGAAGAGTACATTCGGTGCCGGAACTAAATGCATCAGAAGCTTAATCAGGGCTTGTTCAAGTTCATTTAACGTTATTAGATCCATTAGAACGTTCCTAAACCAAGTATAGTATTAAAACACATATTTTCATGAGAAACTGGGTCAAGAGTGCGCTTGCCCTGGTCAAGCGTGCGCTTGGGTAACTAATAGCATTCTATTTTTCATTCAGCAAGCACAGGTGTACGCTTGTCTTGAGCAGGCGTACTCTTGCCTTGAGCAGGTGTACGCTTGCATTGAGCAAGCGTGCGCTTGTGCTCTCGATAAACATTCTGCTTTTTCATTCGGCCCGGTAGCAGAGTGCGCTTGCCACAGTCAAGCATACTCTTGTGCATCAGAAAAACCTAAAACTTGCAATTTCTGCACTTTACGATTTCTACCCCAAACCAAACATGTTCTTCAACCATATACTCATCAAAACAGCAGAAAAGTACAAATTTTACACAACTAAACACCACATATTCATCTAACAACAAGTAGACATGATATCTAGCATTTAAAACACCACAAACACTCAACCTTAAACATCATAAACCTAATTAAACAATAGGAAGAGCCCCTTACTTGATTGAAGCCACAAACCAAAGATAAACTCTGCAGCACCTAAACAGGCCTCAAACAATATCTAAAATATCACAATTAACATGAATTAATTGATGATCAAAGCTTCTAAACAAAGAACTACGAAACAAAATCTGAGAACATGAATTCATGTTCCGTTTCATGAATTCACAGCAGAAAATTCGAGTCCAACATACCTGAGAATCAGACCCAAATTCTAGTATCAAAACGATCCTCGTCTTCTCACGATTCCAACGGTACTTTCGGATTTCAAAACGGATTAACGGTCGCGGAGATATGCCTAAAAGTATCCAATTATTTTATGTTTTCTCTTCTCAAATTCTCAGTGCAATGTCGTATGTTTTCTTTCGTTTCACAATTCTGATAACTTCTACTAGTTAATGGGGAGTTTTATTTCCCAAAATAAACCTCCCATTAACCAATTCTTTTATTTCCTTTTTATTATTATTATTATTGTTATTCTTTTAAAACAAAGGCTTAAATCCTTTAATTAAATAAAACAAAATTCTAAATCTTTGTTAAAAGACTCTTTTGCCCTTTTCTGAAAAGTCGGGATGTTACATTGGCGACCTTATATGAAATCCTCTGTCCTATAACTGTTATCTTTTGAGTTTTCCCAAATTCGTTGTAGATTGGTCACAATCAACACCTTAAGACACTGCTATCAATATGAAAATTTCTGACAGATTACACCAGTTTCCGAAAAACGATTGGTTGATCGACTTTTATAAGTTCAAAAGATCTGAAATTTTGACATCTTCTATAAAACTCGTTCCTCTACAACGTTTGTCTTTTGAGTTTTCCTAGATTCGTAGTGGTTTGGTCATTAAATACGTGGGTTTCACATCAGGGTGTGAAAATTTTCACACCTGTGTAATTCTGCTGTCAGAAAAAAAAATTCATTACGATTGAGCATCAGGCTGAGTAAACATGAGATATTGTGGGAATATGCCTTATTTTGATCATTATGAGAGATGGGATCGTAGAAAGGAACAAAGGCGTCAAACTGAGTTAGCGGATCGAAATGAGAGCATGTTAGCAGTGATAGCAAGGATCCTTGAGGAGAATAATCGAGCACTCGGTGCGAAGTTGAAACAAGAAATTAAGGCTATTATGCAAGTTAAGACGCAAGAGTTGCAGGATAGATTGGAAAAGGAAGTTGAGCTACTACAGGCGGAGGAGGCCAAACGGTGGGCTGACATTCAAAAGGAAAATGGGTGGACTAAAGCGGAAAATGACGAGGTTGTTAACATTCATGAGGATGATTTGGAAAGGCCGGGAGGAATAAAATAGTTCTATAGTGGTCGATGTGACAGTGGAGGTGGATGAACCTGAAATTGGGGAAGAGAAAATAGAGATGTCAGATGTGTCTATTGTGGAGGAAGTACACAAAGAGTTGATTTTGGATGAGGCACAAGAAGAAACTATGCTACTGAATTCTTGTTCCAGCTGTATTTTGTCCTCTGTGCAGGTACAGGAGGATCATCCACATGAGGAGGAAACCGTGTTGTTGGATACATCCAATGCCGCCCCTATATTGCCTTTGGATGAACTATCCCCGGTTGTTAATGGTGGCAAACCGGCGCACATTTTATTGATCCTTTTGCCTTGCGTGTTTATGAAGATCCTACATTGCATTTCTATGATTATGTTGCTGCCACTCCGAGTTTCATCACCGTCGATATTCAGCCGAGTGACTTTTCTTATGTTCTATTGTGGAAGCATGGATCGACATCTAGACATGCTATTGCTTTGGAGCTGTATATCCAAATTATCTTTGATCCTAGTATATCATTGACGTTTTTTGCGGTTTGTTCAAACTTGGTTCATGATGCTGACTTTTACGACATCCTTTTGATTCGAGGACGAATCCATTCCAACCGGGAGGGAATGATGTGATCCATGGACTTCAGAATGAAGAAAAATCAGAAATTCATGGTGATGCAGAATAGGCGCAATTATTTATTTTATTGGCCTGAATAAACTCTTAAGTATTTATTTCAGTCATTAGTCTTTTATTATCCCACACTGGTTAGATAATCTTTTATTTTTGTTATTATTTTTATTTATTGTTATTTTGTCCCACATTGCTAAATTAGCAATTGGACTTGGAGTCTGTAGCCTATATAAGGCACCTAGGTTATTCTTTTACAAACAGTTTAATTTTGAGTGAAAATTTGATGAAAGTCTTTGACTTTGTTTATCACATGCGAGTGAGGATCTCTTCGTTGTAGAGTTCCACCCCTTAGAGAACTTATCAGCGCCTTGAGCATGCGTTGTGGCGTTCTTGCCAACGTTCTTAGGTTGGATTATCTAAGATCGTTGTTTCAAGCTCGTTATTGATTTCCTTTAGAAAGTCCTAGGGCAAATCCCGTTCTTGAATCGTATCTCATACCCTACCCGTAATAAAACCCAAGGAGAGCTAAAGCAAGAGTTAAGGGGGGCTAAGCCCACCCAAGGGTAAAAATGTTTAAATCAAATAATTATATATGATCCGGTTTAACTCATTATGTCATACGTATCAAAATCGAGAAGAGTTACGGTATAATGGTGATTTAAGAGTTATACCAAGTGGATGAATGTGACACCTATACATTTCTACCGTGTGTGAGAGAGTAAATAAGGATTAATCACACTCATTCATTAACTATAACTCTTAAATCACTGTTGTATTATAATTTTTTCATCAAACTCATCCAATCATCTTCACATAGTTCACTTGCTCATCTGAAGGTAAAATATTCGCTCCGCCGATGTTAAAAGTACCCTACCTTAACGGGTAGTTGTTTAGGGTATATTTTACTATATTTTCGGGCTTAATCCCCTAAACAATTTACCTTGTTTTTAAAGGAAATAAATGAGAAAAGCATGTTTTTAACCAATAAATTCCTATAATGGTTATTGAGAGGTTATAATTTAATTATGAGGAAATATTGGGATTAAATGTTATTTGGTTACACATTTTATTATTATTATTACTCGATGACTTGGTGTAACAATAATTTTGTAGAAAATAAAGAAATGCAAGGGGATATTATTTATTGAGAAGATTTATGTCATTCAATCAAGGATTTCAAAATAAAGGAGAAAATCGGATCGGCATTTGAAGAATAAATCGGATCGAGCGAAAGAGTGGAGTGGGGAACACGTTTTACGAAGCCGCAGTGTGAACGCGAGAGAGTGAGTCGGTCGACCGAGCCGTGCTATTCGATCGACCGAGCCGTGCTATTCGGTCGACCGAGTGCTTCGGTCGACCGAGTCGTGCTATTCGGTCGACCGAGCCGAGACGTTCGGTCTACCGAGGCTGAATTGACGCGTTTTCTAGATCCTTCCCTATGTCGGCCATAAACTCCTATATAAGCAGCATCCATTCGAGCAGAAACAGACATCCAAAAACACCAGAAAATTAGTATAGCAATTAGCAATAAATTAGATTCATAGATAGTCTTTCTTTTATTTTTCTTTGAATTTCAATTCAGCAAATAAGGATGTTTTTGAAGAAGATTAGTGGCTAAAGGCCCGAGGCTAGAACCACCAATGTGAAGCCACCATCACCGGAATAAACAAGGATTTTTGCATTTACTCGTTCTAGTAAGTTTCTTGTTCTTCCTTCATGTTTTGAATTGTTTATGTGCAATGTATATGACTATACTTGTGTTGCATGCTGATTGAATTTAGACATACGATAGTTGATAAATTCATAGATTGCCGTGAAGGAGAGTGATAATATTTCTTCTAACAAACGAAAGTTGAGGGAGAATATTATTAGATTAGGATTTTATATCCATATCTTTGTTCCGTAAATTTGTTAGTTGCATCGAGAGGTGGACTAGTTAACGGTGTTAAATCGAGAGAGAGAACGCCTTTTAGTAGATAATAATCCAAGGCTTTATGAACGAATGTGCGTCTTTCTTGTTAATTTCGGTGGGGTGGTGGATCAACGGTGCTTCTTAGTTGTTTAATTATAATTGTTACGGAAAGATTTGTTACGTGCTAGTTTTTATTTTCAATTTTCAAACTCTTTGTTTTATTGTTTTTAATCCAAGATCGTAGTCATCAACCTTACACAAGAAAATCGAAAGCAAAAACACTATTTTTTATACAAGTCCTGCGGATACGACCCGGTTTCATCACTATAGCTGCGAACCTTCGCACTTGGGGTTGACATCGGTTTTATTTATTATATTTTATCACTGCTTTGCATAAAACCGCAAACAAGGGGGTAGGATCAGTGATGGAGGCAGGTATATCAGGGTGGGGTCACATGACCCCACTGAGATCCGGAGATGTTTTTTGTATTAAAACGATATAGTTTTGGTGTTAAAAATGTCGTTTTGTTAGTAAAATATGTAGTTTTAGGCTCTGGTGACCCCACTGAAACAAATTTTTGGATCAAAAATATAGTTTTACAGTCCGGTTACCACAGGGGCGGAGGCATGTATATCAGGGTGGGGTCACGTGACCCCACTGGATTTTTAAATTAAAAAAATTGTATTAAAACTATATAGTTTTGTTGTTAAAAAGTGTCATTTTGTCGATAAAATTGATGTTTTAGATTCCGGTGACCCGACTGGAATTTTTTTTGGCTAAAAGATGTAGTTTTAGACTCCGGTGATACCACTGGAATAATTTCCTGAATCCGCCACTGGGTTACCACATTGAAAAATCTTCCTGGATCTGCCACTGGGTAAGATGATGGTCCATCGGATTGGATTAGAATTGCCATACTTACACATTATGCAAAATGAGAAGGCCCATAAATAGGGTGAAAAGTTGGTAACATAGTGCAAGATCATGTCTTAATCACAATATCCGCTGGAACTATTTCATCTTCACAACCGTAACAGTAACATTAAAAAGGAATTAGTGGGAACTATATTAATGGTGGAAAAAAAAAACATTTTTTATGAGCTTTTTTTAGAGTCGTCATTTTCATTTATTTATGATTGCTTTATTGAAATTTCCACAACACTCTAGGCCCTGACTCCTAGAAAGGAATAAGGGAATTAGTAATTCGGTGTGTGGCTGGATGTAGTGACATGTGTCACAATCTTAGACTAGATATTATCCATTTTGGTAGATTTGGTTGTACACATATACGGGGTGTTCAAGTTTGTTTCTGTGTATTGTTTTCGGATGAATGAATATCCATTAGCTTGTCATCTTCTTCATCATGATTATCTTGATTGCTTTATCTTAAAATTAAACTTGGTATCAGAGCATTAGACTAACGTCATGAGTATTGGGACCTCGACTGGAACTCCGGAAGCTCAGGGAGCCGGAAGAAGCCATGAAAGCACAGTTCCGACGAGCTCTGTTGCTGTTCCGGCCACTACAACCGTCACAGCTACCTCTGTTACTGTTCTGGCCACTGCAATTGTCGTAGCTGCAGGAATAGAGTCTGGAATATCTTCATACTACAGGGCAACTCTTGGATCCATCCCTTCATGTATCCTTCACCGATTTTTGGTGGAACATCACCACACATTTTCTCCAGTACTATGGTGCCACCGTCCATTCCGACATCTTTTCCAGGCGTGTCCACCTTCATGCGGTCTTCCTCATCCAGCTCATTTCCGCAAGTTGGATCTCATTTTCAAGGTCATTTAAATCAGACTTGCACAGTGAAACTCAATCGGGACAACTATTTACTCTGGAAATACACTATATTACCCACAGTGAAAGGCCACAAACTGGAAGGATTTCTTCTTGGAACCATCCCAGACCTCCAAACATAGGTATGTTTACGGGTTTATCTCAGTCTTCTGCTGATGAATGGGATACTGTGGATCAGTTGTTGATGGGAAGGTTATTGGGCTTTATGACTGAACAAGATTTAGTTGAAGTGATAGGATGTGGTACATCTCATGAGATTTGGACTACATTAGAAACCTTGTTTAACAGTCAATCCGAAGCTAGAATGTTGGAGTTTAAGAGTGCCCTGACCAAAACTGAAAAAGGGGGGAGATCCATGTCTGATTACTTGGCTCAAATGAAAACCTATAGTGATGGTCTGGCTGCAGCAGGATACCCCTATCCAAATCTGAATTGATCTTGGCCACATTGGGAGGATTGGACAAAGATTATGAGGGCTGTTATTGTAAACATTACCTCTAGGATTGGCTCACTTACTCGGCCTGAGGTTCAATCAAAGTTGCTGACACATGAAAGGCTGCTTGCTAGGTTCAATCCTACCTTATCCCTTGCAACTGGAGCAAATGCTACTCAGCCTAATTCTGCTGCTCATTTGGTCACTTATGGAGCTGGTGGTTCAGGAAACAGATCACAGTACAGACCTAGTAACAATCAAGGGAATTACAGAGGTAGAGGGGGTAATATAGGTGGAAGAAATAGATGTGGTGGTAGAAATGGAAATGGTGGTAGATCAGGCCCTAAAATGATTTGTCAACTCTGTGGAAAGAATGGTCATACAGTTATTGATTGCTGGCATAGATTTGAACAGGATTTTCAACCAGCTTCAAGTGGAAATGCTGGTGGCTCAAAACAGAATTCAGCATTTGTTACAAGCCCTAGCACAGTCAATAACAATGCTTGGTATTTGGACAGTGGAGCAACAAACCATGTCACTGCTGATTTGAGCAACATGAGCATCAATCCTAATTACAATGGTAATGATACACTAACTGTAGAAAGTGGTGAAAGATTGGTAATAGCACACACTCGACATTCTTTTCTGCACACACCTCATGGATCATTACACCTTCACAATATTCTTCATGTTCCACACATCACCAAAAATTTGCTTAGTATTTCCAAACTTATATATGATAATTCTATCATAGTTGAATTTGATGATCTATTTTGTCTTGTGAAGGACAAGCATACCAGGACAACACTTCTCAGGGGTCAACTGCAGGATGGCCTTTACAAGATCCCTCTTCATCTTGAGAATTCCCCTCACTCCAAATGTCTTTCTGTCTACTTTTATGTTTCCAAATCTCTATTTCTTGAAATAATATGAATGCTAGCCCTGATGTTTGGCACAGAAGGCGTGGGCATCCTTCTGTTCAGATTCTGTCTTCCATTTTGAAAGATTGTAATGTTAAGACTAATGGTGTTTTATCTTTTTGTGAGTCATGTCAATTTGGTAAAGTCCATAATCAGTTTCACCCTACTTCTGATTCTCATGCCACGACACCCTTTGATCTTATACACACTGATTTGTAGGGTCCTGCACCCATTAAATCCTTAGAAGGATATACTTATTATGTACACTTCATAGATGATCACTCCAGGTTCACTTGGATCTACCCTTTGAAGTCTAAATCAGAGACTTTTCGTGCCTTCACCATGTTTAAGGCTGTTAAGGGTGAAATTATATGTTTTATAAGGTTATATTTTGTGATGTTTTTCCCCTTTTATTTGTATAATTTGCATAATAATAAGGTCTTATATGGAAATATTTAGTAAACGATATTTTTAAGGGCTTAATCGCAATATTGATGTAATTATGTGATTTTATGGTTGAATTATAATTATTTGGATATTATTACAGTTTGCAATGTTTTCCCATGTCTCATAGGTATTATTATGAGGTTCAACTAATGATAAAAAGAGATGAAATTCGAGATATGGTGATTAAAGAAAGAGATAATGATGAGGTGGATTGAAGAAAAGAGATAGAGATGCAAAAATCACATTCAGGCCATATTGACGAAGCGTCGAGTCCCGTCCGAGTGGGACGGGCGTTTGATAAAGCAGGCGGGCGTCCGGAAGAAGCGATTTTGATGAGAGAGCATGAACGGAAGCTGGACGAGCGTCTGAGGAGAGTTCAATAATTGCGAACGAGCGTCATTATAGTGAACGCCTCGTCCATCCGACCGACTTAGAGAAACCGACTTTGGAGGCTATAAATACCCATCTATTTTCACACATTAGGGATACCAATTGACATTATTCGAAACCCTAATATCAGGGGCGGCTTTAGGCTGCATCTTTACCGCTTTTATTCCAGTTTTCACACACTTTAATTCTAGATAAAAGTAGGTAGTTTTATGTTCTTAATTAATTCCTGCACTTTTGAGTTCTCTGAGGATGTTCAGAGGCTAAGCTTCTACAAACGAGCATTGTGAAGCCATCCAACACTTGTTGACTTCGTTTTCTTCGATTATATTGTAAGTTTCTAATCAAAGTTGTTCCCTTTATCATGTTTTATGATGTTAATTGCATTTATATCGAAAGATGTGCATGTATGAGGTTTTATATTTGATGAAAGTCTTTATAAACATTAGATCACCATGATTTAGGAATGGATCTTTAATCTATGTCAAACGAAAGTTGATAGGTTGAATATTTAGGTTAAAGCGTTAAAGTTTACATCTTTGCTTATTTTATGACACGTTAATTTCCGTAAATCGAAAGATAGGAATTAATAGGTAATTATCTACTAAAGTAGGAATTCATACCTTTGATAAGATGAATCACAACTTGTTAGAAGCGAAAATATAATCAAGATAGGAAGTTAATAATTGTTGGATAGGTGGATCAACTCATTTCGTTTGTCCGTTTTGAATTTGATCTAATCCTTAGAACTTGAATTTGTTTAGTTTAGATTCTTGTTTTCCACATTAGTTTAGTTTGTTCGCAACCAATTCTTCCTAGCTTTGGATTTCGTCCTCTGTCTAGTTTATTTTCAGCATATTTGTCTAGTTTAGTTCCCTGTTTAGTTAAGTTTCGTGACATCGTTTAGGTAGGCAAAAACTAGGATTAACAACCATCAGTTCCCCGTAGGATCGACCCGGCATTAACCACTAGTACTACGATCCTTATACTTGGGGTTAACCGGATTATAAATTATATTACTTGTTTATTTCATTAGCAATAATCCGTGGACAAGTTTTTGGCGCCGTTGCCGGGGAACGAACGGTTGCCTAGTTTTTGTTTAGTAGTTAGGTTAGATTTTCATTTTTATTTTTCTGTTTTTTGTAATATCTTAATTGTTAATATTAACTGTTTAGTCTGTTTTATTTATGTGTGTTTCGTGAGTAATTAGTATAGATTTTAGTCATCAAGTTTATATCTCTGCTTTTCTTTGTTTTTGTACTCTGTTTTCTTTGTTATCCCTTTCTTTCTCGCAAATTTTTGATTCCTCCTGAATTTTTTTCAAAGATCGGGACAGCGTTTAGTTTCTTTGGACACCCGTCCGGCGAAAACTCTTCAATCTGTATCAATTTCCGACTGCTGAGACAGCGTTCATACCTCTCGGGCGCCCGTCAAGGATATTCAGCGAACCAGGCAGCGTTCGGTTTTACAACGCCCGTCCGTCTCAAACTTCGGCGACGCTTCGTTCACATTTTTGGACGCCCGTCCGTCTGCGTCTTCCCTTCTCTTCTCTTTCTTTTTCCTAGATCTTGATACTAGTTTTAGGATTTTAATCTCTCAGATAGTATTTTTTTTCTTTTTCTTTAGTTTTTAAGTTCAATATCTTGATTTGGGCCTCGGTTTATGCAAACTCGTAGTCATAAGGGACCACTAATCTATTCCCCCGACCCCGAGCGGACCATAGTCCGACCCAATAGGCGGAGACTTCGTTTCGACGAGGGAAACACCCTAGATAAAGAATTTGAGCAATATCTTGCAGGAGAGATCAAAAAATAGTAATAATGGTGCAGAAGATAGACGGACGTTGGCCGACTATGCCATGCCACAATGCGATCACAATCAACCCGGCTATCATCATGCCGGCCATTCTGCTCCAACTTTCGAGCTTAAACCGGACTTATCTGAGATGATGCGGCATGCATCCATTTTCCATGGGTTCCAATCGAAACCCCCACACTCACTACACACACATTTCTACACATATGCGGTACTACCCGTATCCAAGGTGTAAGTGAGGGCGCAATCAAGCTCAAACTCTTCCCATTTTCCTTGCGAGGGAAGCACTAGAGTGGTATCACTCTCTCCCTTCGAATCCATTACGACTGGGCCGAACTTGAAAAAGAATTTTTGAGTCAATATTTTCCTCCATCAAAGACGGCCCGATATTTGAATGAAATCTTCACATTCCGTCGGCAGGAAAATGAGTCTTTCTTTGATTCTTTGGAAAAGGTTCAAGTCCCTTCTCGAGAAAATGTCCCCACCACCATGGCTTGCCAATGCAAAGGCAAGTCAATACATTCTTTAGCGGATTGACCGAGCTCACTAAGGGCATGGTCAATAGTTCATCAGTGGGGCGTTTTGAAGAAGACACTGATGAAGGATGGGGCCTTTGTTTGAAGACATTGCCAAATACAACTATGCCCCATCCTATCAGGCCATCCAGCGCCTCTTCCTCCCAAGGTGGAGGAAGTAAATGTCAAAGTCGATTGCCATGCCGCAAAGCGGATGGCAAGTCCTCAAGTTCCAAACTCGATTAATCGGACTCTTCGTTTCGCGAAACCTCGGGTTACGTATTGCGAAAATTGATGTCGGTGGTCACATGTTTGGCCAATGTCAATTTCAGATCCCCCTCGCTTATCAAGTCAATCTTTGTTTCATAACAATGGGCAAGTATAATCCAATCACATGCCAAGTATGTGATGATCCGGGCACTGCTTGCCGCCACGTCCCATGATTGGACGTAATGCGAATGAATGCTTTTCTCGGCGATCTAATCCGTGGTTCAATAACCAATTCTCTGGCCGTTATAATTCTCAAAACCAGGGCTTCGGCCAGAATCCGAGCTTTAATTCAAATCCAAATTTCAACCCGAGCTTTAATCAGAATCCAAACTTCAACAGCAACCCTGGATTCAATCAGAACCAGAACTCAATTTTTTCAAATAAAACTCAGAGGTTCAATCAGAATTGGCCCGCCAATTCCAACTCTCAATTCCAGAATCGGCCCAGCCAGCCATACTCTCAAAATCCTCAAAACTCTCAAGGCCCCTCCCAGTCCAACAATCTCGAAGCTAAGTTGGAGGAGCATAGCAAAAGTATTCAACTTCTAATGAATACGAACAAGAGCCTTGAGAGGCAAATAGGGCAACTGGCTGAGCAGTTAGCTTCCAGACCGTCAGGGCAGCTACCCAGCTTTATGGAAAAGAATCCAAAAGGCGGTCAAGTTGCTCAAGCCGAACTGAGTAGCGGCCAATGCACTGACCTGGTACCTTCAACTTCGTATGGTAAAGAAGAGGCCAGTGCAATGAGTTTAAGAAGTGGCACTCAGCTGAGTGGTCCCCACGGCTTCCGGGAAACCACTAGCCCCTCCGCCACCGATAAGGCGGGAGAGGAAGGTGAGCACCAAGAATCCCTTTTCTTTGCAAGAAAAGACTCGGTGGTGATCCACGAGAGGTGCGGAAAAGCAGATCCTCATGTGGCTAACCCCTCGAGGGTGAGAATTCAAGTGAAAGTCGGGAAGTTGATCCACGACTAAGAAAGATTACGAAAAATTTGTTTGGTGGAAAGACACGGAGGATAAAGCCGTAAGTGCATCCTCAAAGAAAATTTTTTCGAGAGTGATCTAAAGAAACTCCCTTTTCCACCGAGGAAGAGCAACATCCTACGAGTGAAGATAAGAAATATGAAAAGGTGCTTAACCTTTTGAAAAATACTCGAGTAAATCTGCCATTATCCGAGGTCTTGGTGAGATGCCTAAGTATACAAAATTCATCAAGGATGTTGTGTCTTGAAAAAGAAATTACTTGAGGCATGGAAAGGCAAATTGGTGAGGATTGTTCCTTGATAAATTATCAAGACTTACCAACCAAGAGAGGCGACCAGGCAAATTTGTGCTCACATTGCGGATGGGAGGCCTAGTCTTCCCAAATTCCTTATGTGTGACTGGGTGCATCCATCGACTTGATGTCGTTGTCATTTGCAATCGGCTTGGTTTACAAGATCTTCTAGAACCCGCCACCATGAACCTTGGTTCGCGATAGATCTTCCAAGAAAGCTTCGGGGATCACGAGAGGCGTATTAGTTCAAATTGATAGGTTTACCTTTCCGGTTGGTAGTACGTCTTAGATATGGAGAAAGGTGAGAATGTTCCCCTGATTCTTGGAAGACCTTTCCTTTCTACAGCTAGAGCCCTCATCGATTGTGATGGTGGGCAAGTAACTATTCGAGTTGGTGACCAAGAGGTGAGCTATAGTGTCTCTAAATCTATTCAAGTACCCTCTGGTTCTCCAACCGGCTTTTCCATTGAGGAGTCATTTAATGACTTCAATGACTGTATGGAAGAGCAAGTCAAGGCTGTGGAAGCGGAATATGAGCGATTGATCGATAATCTGAATAGTCATGGTGTGGTTAATCTAGATCAATTGGCAGCTGACCTTGAAGATGAGTTATTAAGAGAAGAAGCTTTGGCAGTGGAGCCACTAAGTAAGCTCAGCGATGTTGAGTTGAAAAGTGGAGGGCTTAAATCGAGTTTAGAGGATCCCCCCGCAGATCTAGTTCTGAAGCCGTTGCCTAAACATCTTAAGTATGTGTTCCTACGGGAAGGTGACAAGCTTCCCTTGATCATATCTGCCAAGCTATCTCGAATAGAAGAGCTGAAACTGTTAAACGTCTTGCGAAAAAACGAAAGAGCCTTTGGATGGCAGGTGGGAGATATCCGAGGAATACCTCCTGACATCTGCATGCACAAGATCAAGACTAGTGAGGGAGCCAAATGTGTAAAGACACCCCAAAGGAGAGCTTAACCCTCACATGCAAGAAGTAGTCAAGAAGGAAATCATTAAGCTTCTAGATATGGGTATCATATCGCCATCATCGCCGACAAAGTGAATGGGTATCCCTACTCAAGTAGTCCCCAAAAAGGAGGGATTACTATTGAGAGAAGAACGAGAAGGAGAAGAGATAGCATTGAGGCTCGTTACAGGCTATAGAGTGCGTATTGACTATAGAAAACTCAATGAGGTCACAATGAAAGATCATTTCCCCCTTCCTTCATTGACCGGATGCTTGGCGTCTGGCGGGGCATGCCTTCTCTTGTTTCCTCGATGGATATTCGAGGATACTTCCAGATACCCATCGATCCTATTGACCAGAGAAGACCACTTTCACGCCCTTATGGTACATTCGCTACACAGCGGATGCCATTTTAGTCTCTGTAATGCCCAGACCACCTTTCAAAGGTGTATGATGGCTATCTTTGACGGGCTAGTTGAAAAGTGTATGGAGATTTTCATGGGCGACTTTTCGGTCTTTGGTCAATCCTTCGATGATTGCCTCGATAATCTTGATCAGTGTTATCTAGGTGTGTGGAAAGAACTTGGTGCTCAATTGGGAGAAATGCCATTTTATGGTAGATGAGGGGATAGTTCTTGGCCACAAAGTGTCCGCCAAAGGTATTGAGGTAGATAGGGCTAAGGTGGAAGCTATCGAGAAGATGAGTTATCCTAAGAATGTTCGCGAAGTCAGAGGTTTTCTCGGACATGTCGGCTTCTATAGGAGATTCATTCAGGACTTTTCAAAGATCGCCAAGCCCCTGTCTACCTTACTTAAGGAAGACGTTGAGTTCGCCTTTGATGATAGGCTGCGAGCGCGCGTTTGAGGAGCTCAAAAATAAATCGATCTCTGCGCCCAATACTTATATCGCTTTATTTGGAACCTACCCTTTGAGCTTATGTGTGATGCATCCAACTATGCGGTTAGTGCGTTTTAGGACAAAAGCTTAATGGAAAGTTCCAGCCTATCTATTATGTCAGTCACACACTGAATCCTTCTCAAGTTAACTACACGACCACTAAAAAGGAATTATTAGCCGTAGTCTTTGCTATGGATAAGTTTCGTAGTTACTTGCTGGGTGCTCAAGTGATTGTGTGGGTGATCACGCACGCCGCTGCGGTATCTAATGACAAAGAAAGAGGCTAAACCGCGCGCTTGCTGCGTTGGATACCGACCCTCCAAGAGTTTGACGTTCAAATTAAAGATAAAAAGGGCAGTGAAAACGTAGTGGCGGATCATGTTTCTAGGATGTTAAGTGAGGAAAAGGGTGATCCTGATGATATAGATCTTTACTTTCCTCTAGAAAACATCATGTTGATAGATGGCTGCGCTCCAGACGTTCCTTGGTACTCCTCCATTGTCAACTACCTTCATTCCCAGTATATTGATCCTGAAATGTCTTATCAAGAGAAGAAGAAGTTCTTCTACGATATGAATCTTTCGTTTGGGATGAACCTTACCTCTTCAAAATCTGTAAAGATGGTTTGCTAAGGAGGTGTGTTCCGAATCGAGCACCGCGATATAATCGAGCAATGCCATAGTGGACCCACTGGTGGTCACTTTGGTCCTTGAAAAGCGGTTGCGAAGACCTTCCGATCCGGTTTCTACTGGCCCACGATCTTTAAGGACACGGAAGGACACGGATAGGTGCCAACGTAAAGCTTGCGATTCGACATGCCACTTTGAAACCCATTCTTGAATGCGAAGTCTTTGATGTATAGGGATTGACTTTATGGGTCCATTCCCATCTTCCCTGTGGGAATAAATACATCTTAGTCTCGTAGACTATGTATCGAAATGGGTGGAGGCAATAGCCACTCCTCGCAATGATCATAAAACGGTCATGAATTTTACGAAGAAGAATATCTTTGTGAGGTTTGGATGTCCACGTGCCTTGATTAGTGATGAAGGACACACTTTTGCAACCGACCCTTGGAAAAAGTCCTCGAGAAGTATGGTGTTCGTCACAAAGCGGCACACCATATCATCCGATGACTAGTGGTCGAGTTGAGCGAAGCAACGAGCTTGAAGAAGATCCTGGAGAAAAGCAGTGAAGCAGATCATAGAAAAGGCTGGAGTCTAAAGTTGGATGATGTACTGTGGGCATATCGCACTGCCTATAAGACCCCCATGGGTACATCACCCTACCAGATGGTTTATGGTAAGTCGTGCCACTTGCCAGTTGAGTTAGAGCACAGGGCTTATTGATGACGTGGTCAATCAGGTTATAATATACTCGACCACCATAAACCAGTACTAGCAAGAGGACTAGGCCCATCGTAGTATAGCTATAGTGAATCAAGGTCGATCCCACAGGGAACCAATTGTGGATCATCTTATATACAAACAATTAATTAAACATGTCAAGGACATAGAGGTGGTCTATGACCAACATAAGACAAGAAAAGTAAAGACACGACTCGACACAACGTAATTAACCTCCCCAATTATAGTCTTTATCGTTTGGACCTAGATAATTTATATAATAAAATCGAACTTATTAAGCTGTCAATCCGTTTGTATCTATCTTAGATTGGCTACGGGAGTCATCCTCTTTAACTTGACTTAGCACCGGTGAGTCACTAGATCAACGTGGTATTGTTACGTGACTTTGCCTTTTAGTGCCTCCATCTCATATAACTCACACGCTTACGACTCTAAGGATGCCGATATTAACCGTACACCTCGTCCAGGCAACATTCCTATGGTTAGGCGTACTTCCTAAACGATTACTCAAGCTCTCGTCCAACTAGCAATTACCAAGTTATAGTCTCATGCTAATCTACGACGTACGTATAAGCAGGTGCATGCAATTCCCAAATATAAACCTACCTAGATAACGCTGAACGTCCGAAGATCAATTCATGAGCCTACCTAAGAGTTTTATATCGGTATTTCCTTCTTACACGTTTTAATTAAACTAAGCGAGTAACGTAGCCATAGCCATACCTACTGAGATAATAAATTCTATTAAGTTAACCTAACCATAAAGACATGGCTATCTAACGGATGAAAACAGGGCTCGGTCGACCGAGTGAATAGGCTCGGTCGACCGAATGAACTTATTCGGTCACCCGAATCAATTTCGTCCCCAGATTACATCCCTGAACGTATCTCTCAGCGTTTCATCATACACAACGGATTAAACGATGAATTCGTAAAGCATTCATATAAACTAACATAGATACGCATTAATTAAATCAAGTAGATTCATGAATAAATACTAAGTGTATGACGTAGGTTATGGGATCCTCATAGACAAGGCTTCGCCACATCCATAACGACATAACCTAGATCTACATCATCTAGCTATGAATTAACTAACTCAAACAATAAAGCATAATTGGGAGGGATTAATTACTTAAAAGAAAAGAAGCAGAAAATAAAGGCTTACATAACTCATGACCTTTAAATTCTTTCGGAAACCTTCAATCTACTTATGCTACATTGTATTAAAATATCAAAGTAGAATTATATTCTAAAGTATGAAAGGTGTGTTTTACAATTGCTCATATTTGTTGCTTATATAGGAGTTTCGGCCGACTTAGGAAGGATCTAGAGGATAAACACGATTAAAGTCGAAACCGCCCACGACTGCGAGGCTCGGTCAACCGAAGGAAGCACTCGGTCGACCGAAGCATGAGGCTCGGTCGACCGAACTGGATTTTCCAAGTTCTCCACGTTTTCTTAAATCCGCCTTGCTCCCCACTCCACGCCGTCCGATCGATTACTTCTTTCGTTTAATGCTCCGATTTTCTTCCTTTATCATCTTGAGATCATTGATTAATTAACATTAATCCTCCCGATTTGTTGTGATATGCAAAATCAATAATTATCGCACAATAAATCGGCTTTAAATAATAAAAACGGCTAAATACCAAATATCATATTAATAATCACTTAACATTAAATAATAAATATAAACATGTGATTTAATATAAAATATATATTATTAATCTCGATTTTAGGTCAACGTTGATGACTTTTACGGGTATAATTTGACCGTCATCAACTACCCCCCACTTAGACTTTGATCGTCCCGAACAAAGCATCAATAAGTCATTTCCCAAGTCAACATTTTCTATGGTCAAATCATACTTACACAAGAAGCTCAAGTTAACTCATACTAGTCATGCTCATAGGATATCCATTATTCACTACTCACTATGAATCGAAGTGATGTGTGCATGTGTATTTAGTTTTATATATTCGTGGCAAGATTAGAGTTTATGCTAACTTCGCAATCTCAACCTACCAACCTCAGCATTCATACTTCTCAAGCCTTTAAATTTTTGAAGCACTAGAGCAATAAGCAAGAGCGTATCTATAGGGTTTTTGGACTTGGAGACCGAGTACTACTCAAAGCCTCTTAAAGAGTTGAATATTCTTTCATATCTTCATATTTTTCAAATACTATTAATCTCAAGGAAGAAAACTTTTTAGAGTATCCCCCTTTCTTAGATCATGTATAGCATCGAATATTACACACAAGCGGGGCTACTTTGGTAATGTTACTACAAGCCCAGTGTCTAACATTTTGCTAAAACACAGGTACGTCTCAAGCTTATTACTCGCTTTTGTTGGCAAGAAGATAAGAATACATCGACCAATAAGTATCGACACTAAGTTTACATAACCAATCATCTATACAATGTACACATACTTTCTTGATTATTATGATTTGCGCGGTATACTCGATTCACGAGTTGAGTAATTGAATAATAAATAACTACTCGCAAAAGCGGGCATGAATATTCTTAAATTTACTTAACATAAGTATAAAATGATCACGTACTCATGAAACTTGGTTCCTTTCCTATCAATTCTTAGCTAGGAACTCGCAATTCTAAAGTACGAGATACCTAATATGGTATTTATTCAATTTTTTCAATCATGTGCCGTTTCATTCAATTTTCCATTATAACATAACATGGCTATGTCTCCTACCCCCACTTAAACATGGCATTGTCCTCAATGACAAAAATAAATGAGAAGTTAAGAAAAGACTTAGCTCTCGAAACGGCTTTCAAGTAAAGGAAAAGATCGGAGTAAATTTCAAACACATTGTGGAGAAGCAAGTGAAAACACAGTATAAGCGAGACAAACTCCACGAAACCGTTAATAACACCATGTCGATGGAGGTTGTAAAATAATGTGGCAGTAATGAGGTATAAATACCTAAAAACAGTTTAAGCCACTTTATTTTATACAACCAATGACAAGGGAAACCAAAAAGAAAAATACTAAATAGAAAGAAAAATAACAAGCAACTAAAGATGGTGGTCTTCATCTACAACCTCCACCGCCTAAATATTCTTAAAACCGGGTGGAGAAGACAAAGATCAAAAAGCATAACCCCATGTGGGAAAACACGAGGTGGGCTGGCTCACTATGTATTCAGTCCAGTATAAGAGAAACTTGGTAAGGTATAACAGATGCAATGCGACCTATAGGCTAAAGATAAAATTGAATACATAGCGCAGAAACTTCTCGCTGGCATTGGATATCAACAACTTTAGGGAGATGTAACTACTCCTCGAAATTACTAATAACCCAATGTATCACGTAAAATTCATAACCGTCATCAACAAGGCCTGATCAGTATGATGATGTAGAACAAAACTTATCATCTAGAAATGCCGGAATAGTCGGAAAAATGTGAAATTTAAAACTTCCAGTAGAAAGATAAGTTGTACTTTGATTGAACCAAAAACCTTTAAAATCTAGCTAGGGTCAGAGCCACACTAGGATCATGAAAATCAAAATGATAAAAAAATAATCATTAAAGCTTAGCAATATTTCAAATTTCCATAACACAAAGGTATTTTGTAAACAAAATGGAGGTTGAGAGTATGATGGGTTTAGAAAAAGATACACATAAGGATGGGAAGAAAAGATAAAGGAAGGGTAAGAAATTGTGTTTATGGGATTGAGAATTGTTTAAAGGAATGGGATTGGGTGGGAGAGTGAAACGGATGGAAAGAAAGAGAGGCGATGAAAGAATGGTTAGAAATGTGAACTATTGGAGTAGATTGGTGAGAGGATCGAAAAGGTTGAAGGTGACAAAGTGTAAAGGAAAGATAAGGATAATTGCCAGAATGAATTGCACATCACTTTGGATTTTCACTTGGATCACCATTCTAAAAGGTTTTTGAAGTTGGCCAAAATTGTTCTTGTTCGCACCAATCATGCTCTGTTACATTTTCATTAATTCTCAAGCTCTCTTAATGCTTCCATCTTAAGGTGGATTGCTAAATTTCTTTTTCTTTAGCAATTTCTCGACTCTCCTACGGAACTCTATTTCACGCGGCCTATATTGAGTAAAAATGTTTTGCTCATCCTTAGCCCAATGGCCATCGGAACACGGCAAAATAAAAAACCTCAACATATTTCACGTTACTCTTATTTGACTCAAAGAAAGAAAAACCTAAAATCCTAAAAAGAAATCCTAAGGGTTTTAAAGAAGTAGTTCTGAGTTTAAAGTCCTCAGCTCGACTTTCCAAAAGTTATCCTTGTCAGTTATCATTCTTGGACCGCCAGACTTTGACCCTCTGAGCACTATTAGAGGTGGCTTGTCGCCTTTGCGGATTAATACCCTTCCCTTGGTTGTGAGACCTAGGAAATAACATTTATCCATACCATTTATCCAAAGCTCTTACCTCGGCTCTCGTTTTAGGAATTAGTGAATTCTAAGAAACTCGGTCAACATTACGGTTACTAATTACGGTTTTGGCATTGACAATAAGAAACAATGAATCAAAGTACTCCGAATAAGGTCGGTTGTGTAGGCAAGCCTACGCCGTCTTATTCGTTGGGACATATGTGACAGTTCAGGCCAATCCGTCAAGATTAAGCCCCGTTTAGCCCGAAGGCTTATCGGCTATGCTAAGTCTTGTTGAACTGCTGTAACGTACATCACACGTGGAGGGGAGTCGATTGAGCCAAAGCTCGGTTGAGCTCGCCCAGCCATGGTTAGACCATTTTCGAACCCATGTACTAAGAGTCTCCGATTTCTAAATTGTCACCCAAAGCGTAATCTCGTTTCTGTTTAAGGTGGGTTCACCGGGAAGCCATCACCATAAAACTCAATGAAAACGGAAGATTGTGTTCTCTCAAAACTCAACGTCTTCTTTAGGTTGGGAATGCTTAAACTACACAATTTGTTGCTCCCCTGGCCAGTAGAAGCAATCTCATGCATAGGACAAAGAGATTTTAACATAACTACGAGGAACTCTTTATTCACTGCTTCCTTCAACTACTACATGTTTCCTTACTCCCTCTAGATGAGACAGATTTGGGGCAGAACCTTCCACACTAATAAAATTAATCTTATGAACCAACTCCGGGCTAAGATTCATACTAAGGTTCATGTATAGGCTAACTTATGCTCAAAAAACCAAAAGATAGTAAAACATAAGCAAAAAAAAGGTAGTACCTTGCCTTCAACATTGTACCACGAAGAATTTAAGCCTTTAAAATTTTTTCGGAGCCATCTTGGTGCTTTAAAGGTATTGCTTCCATCGCCTTTCCCATCTTAGATTCGTAGCTCCACATGTTTGCTGGGTTATTTTCTCAGCGCCCGCGAAAAATTACTGACTCAGAATATCGCTTCCCTGGTTTCTACAAACAGAAGAAAAACAAAAACAAACCGTAGACTGATTTTAACATGGTTTCCCATGCTGCTATCAGACCTACGGATTAAACATACGGGGATAAACAGACACGCGAAATTCCAGACTCGAAAAACACAAATCAGAAACCGAGTAAACAGAACAGAACAAGAACAAAACAAAACAAAACAAAACAAAACAAAACAAAATTCTAAATTCTCGGTCGACCGAATAAATTTTTTTTTTTTTTATTTTTATTTTAAGAATCTGGAATTTTCAGACAGAGCAGACAACCAGAGGGACTCAAAAACGTAAAAATAGACTCTAAAACAGAAAACTCGACATGAATAAGAAAATTATTTATATATAAAATTGACCGTTGGTTCCCCGGCAACGGCGCCAAAAACTTGATGACGTGGTCAATCAGGTTATAATATACTCGACCACCATAAAGAAGATCTAGCAAGAGGACTAGGCCCATCGTAGTATAGCTATAGTGAATCAAGGTCGATCCCACAGGAACCAATTGTGGATCATCTTATATACAAACAATTAATTAAACATGTCAAGGACACAGGTGTCAACGACCAACATAAGACAAGAAAAGTAAAGACACGACTACGACCAACGTAATTAAGATTAAGAAAAGTTTGGACCAGATAATTTATATAATAAACAACTTATTAATTAACCTCCCTTTTTGAGGAACTTTTATAGTCTTTCGCTATTCTTTTTGGACCTCCCCCCCACAAAGATATAATAGAAGGAGAACATTATATAATAGGAAGACCTAGGATGTAACTTAGGTTGAAATTATCCGTGAGGCTAGCAAATTGAACTAGCCGCCGCTTGTGAGGTATGGAAGGAGATCGATTTAATTGTATCTATCTTAGATTGAGATACCACTGGAAGAGTAGAATCCTCTTTCGGGACTTGACTCGAGGCAGCTTGTCGGATATCTTTGGGTAGTCAATCGAGATATCCTCCGTTCGCCAAGAACTCTTAGAGATATTTGAAAATTGATTCTCAAATTCTATCCTATTGAATCGAAGATAAACAGGTTGGTTCGCGTTATGTTAAGAGCGTATCCGAAAACTAGCGGTTCGCCTGTTATCTCAAATAACTCAATTTTCTCCCATGAACTATTTGTGTCAACGGATTAGTTCGATCAAAAACTTGAGATAATGGGTGTAAACCGAAAAAGGATTCAAAGGTAATTGTTAATGGGGTTGACGTTACCAAATTTTAGGGGTCGGTATCAATTTATCGTTTGTATCTATCTTAGACACACGGAGTCATCCTCTTTAACTTGACTTAGCAACGGTAGTCACTAGATCCTGTGTGGTATTGTTACGTGGCTTTTGGTGCCTCCATCTCATATAACATATAACTCACGCATTTACCTAAGGACGATATTACTCAAGCTCAGGCAACATTCCAACTAGCAATTACCAAGTTCGCCCAATAGCAATTACCAAGTAATAGTCTCATGCTAATCTACGACGACGATATAAGCGGTGCATGCAATTCCCAAATATAAACCTACCTAGATAACATTTGAACGTCCAAGATCAATTCATGAGCCTACCTAAGAGTTTTATATCGGTATTTCCTTCTTACACATTTTAATTAAACTAAGCGAGTAACGTAGCCATAGCCATACCTACTGAGATAATAAATTCTATTAAGTTAACCTAACCATAAAGACATGGCTATCTAACGGATGAAAACAGGGCTCGGTCGACCGAGTGAATAGGCTCGGTCGACCGAATGAACTTATTCGGTCACCCGAATCAATTTCGTCCCCAGATTACATCCCTGAACGTATCTCTCAGCGTTTCATCATACACAACGGATTAAACAGTAATTCGTAAAGCATTCATATAAACTAACATAGATACGCATTAATTAAATCAAGTAGATTCATGAATATATACTAAGTGTATGACGTAGGTTATGGGATCCTCATAGACAAGGCTTCGCCACATCCATAACGACATAACCTAGATCTACATCATCTAGCTATGAATTAACTAACTCAAACAATAAAGCATAATTGGGAGGGATTAATTACTTAAAAGAAAAAAAGCAGAAAATAAAGGCTTACATAACTCATGACCTTTAAATTCTTTGAAACCTTCAATCTACTTATGCTACATTGTATTAAAATATCAAAGTAGAATTATATTCTAAAGTATGAAAGGTGTGTTTTACAATTGCTCATATTTGTTGCTTATATAGGAGTTTCGGCCGACTTAGGAAGGATCTAGAGGATAAACACGATTAAAGTCGAAACCGCCCACGACTGGAGGCTCGGTCAACCGAAGGAAGCACTCGGTCGACGAAGCATGAGGCTCGGTCGACCGAACCTGGATTTTCCAAGTTCTCCACGTTTTATTAAATGCCTCGCTTGCTCCCCACTCCACGCCGTCTTGATCCGATTACTTCTTTTCGTTTAATGCTCCGATTTTCTTCCTTTATCATCTTGAGATCATTGATTAATTAACATTAATCCTCCCGATTTGTTGTGATCTGCAAAATCAATAATTATCGCACAATAAATCGGCTTTAAATAATAAAAACGGATAAATACCAAATATCATATTAATAATCACTTAACATTAAATAATAAATATAAACATGTGATTTAATATAAAATATATATTATTAATCTCGATTTTAGGTCAACGTTGATGACTTTTACGGGTATAATTTGACCGTCATCACTTATTGGGCTATAAAGTTTCTTAACTTCGATTCCCAATCATGTGGCAAACACCGACTGCAGCAGTTGCATGAGTTGGACGAGTTTAGGCTTCAGGCTTACGAAAGTGCCAGGATCAGTAAGGAAAAGATGAAACTCCTTCATGACGCAAAGATCAAGAAGAGAGAATTTCAAGTTGGAGAGCGAGTGTTACTATACAATTCCAGGTTACATTTGTTTCCTGGGAAGTTGAGGACACGTTAGTGCGGTCCATTTGAGATTCTCCAAATCATTTCTGAGGCGTTCTAGAACTACTCGGTTATAAAGACCAACCGTTTGAGTTAATGGTCAAAGGTGCAATCACTACATTGGTGAACCTCTGAGACAAGCCTTTGATTGTTAAATTTCTCGATATCCTTGGATGTGATGTTAATGTAGTCGATGACTCGACGAGGTCTCACCCAATCTTTTCTCACGAGGATGACGGTAGTGGTCTATCACAAGAAGTTCTAGCAGGTAGTTGGGATATGGAGGAATATGAAAGGGAGCAACAACTTAAACGTCATCAGAGGACTCTACGAAGGAGAAAGTCAACCATGGGAAAGGTTCAACGTATCTGGAAAACTGTCAAAGCATTAATCCCATGCGTTAAGTGTCGTTTCTGCGGCCACAATCCTGATCAGAACTTAAACGAGGTAATGGTTGGCAGAAAAGTCAAATGGCCTGATCCAGGCTGAGCTTCAACTGTGTCGAGCTAACGACATAAACCAATAGCGCTACTAGGAGGCATCCTAGATATCCGTATTATATTAGTTACTCTCTTTGTGTGTTTATTTTTGTTTTAGTTGTTAATGCTTTAAGCTAAGTCTAATTAAGTTTTGTCTGCTTTATATCGTTTAGCATTCGATTAGATATGGAGTACGGTATTTTGCGGAGGAGTTCCCTCTCATTAGTAGGATTTCCTTCACCGCGTTTCGGATGGACTGGGGGCACGATAGTTACGGATATAGATATAGATATTCTTACCCGCATCGGATGTCACTTATGTTCTCATTGTTCCCCGATGCTCGGGGTGGAGATTTTACCATTGAGGAGTTGCGGCGACTTTAGGGCGACCATATCGGATCTGAGCGATCCGATGTCGATCGATTAGCCCTAATCTTTGCAGGATGAGCACTTTCAGGTGTAAAGGCGGTGATGACGATTGGGGTGTTCAGGATGACTATGACTTTCCTCCGGCCGTTGATTTACTCCGTCGCTTTATCGGGGTTATAGATCGGCGAGCTTTATGATGACTAGCTATTGTTACTTAGGTTTTGTTACGTCGAGCCCCGACGTTAAACGAAAGCGCTGAGTGGGAGGCAACCCACTGTTTTAGTTATGTTTTTTTTTTTATTTTTCTAAGTTATTTTGTGTTTTTGATCTTTCATCATTGTACTTTTGAATTTTATTTGATATTAATAAGAGTTGCACTTCGATTTTAATTTAGCATATGTGTGAAAAGTTATGATTTTTATCACATTTTTTTTGGTGGACGCCCGTTCATGAATATGGACGCCCGTCCGGACTAATATTTTTATGGACGTTCGTCAATATAGTGGGCGCCCGCCTGCAAAAATCCCTCCTATCTGTATTCAAATATGCCTTATGGACGAGCGTGCTCAATTTATGGGCGCCCGCCCGATTCATGAGGTTACTAGTGAGCGCTCGTCCGTCGATGGATGGGCGGCGTCCACTCTGAGCCTATATATATACATGCTCGGACACGAACCTCATTCTTTTCTGCGATTTCAAAAGTGAACCCGACTTTCCCCTTCTCCAAACCTAAAATCCTTGTTTTGAACCAAATTGGGTGATTCAAGTTGCATTAGCACGCTCTAAACACCCTCTTTTCACTTCCATAACCCAAATTCTCCAACAACCAATGTAATTTCAAGAATCGAGAGATTCTTCTGGTCGCGCCTCTTTGACAAAAGTTCACATTTTGGTGGCCAATCTTGGTGTTTCTAGGCTTCAAATCTATTCGATCATCATCCTTACGTAGCGTTTGGTAAGTCTATAGCAACTTTTCTCGATTCCATTCAAGTTTTTGTGAGTTCGATCTTCGGCTCGACTCATTTTCTTGAATATGCACTCATAATGTTTTATTTTCTGTTTGTTGCTCTTTTCTTCCCTAAATTCTGGTTATGATGATGATGTGGTGTTTTTGTGGTGGTTATTGGTGGTGTGCTTTGCTTGAAATCCCGATTTGTTCGATAAACGGGTAACCATTTGTGTGAATTATTTGGTTTAGATATAAGTTTGACAATGGTGCGTGAGAAGGCAGTTGTGAAACGTTATGGTAAAGGTTTAGCTAGGGAGAGCGGTAAGCGGAAGCGTTTAGAGTTTGATCCCTCCACCATTGCTCCAACCCGAGGTGTTGTCATCCGAGAGCAACCTCCTAGGGCATCTCAGCAACGTAGGACTGAGTTAAGAGATGATTCCCCTTCCAATTCTGAAACTGAGGAAGATGATGAGGTCCCTCTCATTAGAATGTCTCGAGGCACTCGAGGTGGTGAGTCTTCTAGAGCTGAGGGTGGTAATGAGGAGGTAGTTAGGGAGGAGGCTGAAACCGAAGCTACACATGCACCCCCTCCTAAGAAGAAAGCTAAGAATGTTGTCCCTCTTGTATGCCCCGTAGGTTCGTAAATCCACGAGCTCATTAGTGCCTACACTAAGGATTATGTGACTAGAGTCCGATCTTTTGAGAGAGGTCAAGACACTACAAGTTGATCCCGCCTTTGTGAAGATGTTAAAGGCTAGGAAATGGGATGAGTTGCTTTGAAAATTCCTCCTACCCCACCAATGATTCTATAGTGAGAGAGTTTTATGCAAATTGTTCTGAGACAGATTTGGATGACGGTTTTGTGATGGTTCGAGGTGTCAAAGTTCCTTTTTCCGCCGAGGTGATAAATAGGAAATATAAGTTGCCGGCGTTTCAGGGCTTGGACTATAAGGAGGAGATCACTAGACGGCAAAATGAGGAGGGTAAGGATCCGATGGAGGAGATGCGATTGAAAGTTTGTCCGGATGTGGCATGGGTGTTGAGACCGAACGGTGATAGGAAGGAGTTAATCACCACGACTTGGACTGAGGATTGGAGGGTCTACTGTCGATTTATCCAGAGTCGGTTGATTCCTAAGAACAACCTCACACATTTCTATATCAGTGATCTTGGGATGTTGTATGCGTTGGTTTTCGGGTTGAATGTTGATGTAGGACAGGCTTTGTTTGATGACATTTTGGCGAACCAGAAGGTGTCTACCCGGAGTTTAATAGTACCCCATTTGATACATCAGTTATGTTTGGATGCTGGGGTTGCTGAGTATACGTCGGATCACAAGACAAAGAGTTACCCCCCCATTCGTAGAGAGAAGGTTGGGACTACGACATCTGAGCCGGTTCCTACCACAGCACCTTCTGCGGGTCCTTCTTTTTCTAGTTTGTCAGACGCGGAGCAGACACGCTATAGTATGGCGAATAGCCTACGGGATTGGATGGTGGAGCTTCACGAGGGGCAAAAGAATATCATGTCAGTGCTCAAGTGTGTTGTGGAGGGTAAAAAGCCGAGGAGCATGAGTATTTTTTAGGAGAGTGACGTGGAGTTCGTATTCTCTGATCCGATTGAGAAAGTGATTGGTGAGATGCTTGAGGCGGTGAAGAGGCCTGACGATACGGTTGATGAGGACGTCCCGGTAGACACTGCCACGACTTCTGCCACACAGCCTGCACGTGCATCGACGACATCTATGCCTGATGTACCTTCTACTGCTGCTACTACTGAGCCCCCTCCTCCTGCTACTATTGATGTTCCTCCCACGGTTGAGTCTACGCCGGACCCGTCTTGAGTTTATTGTTTTTGGACATTCTGTTTTATTTGTTTCCATCATTTATGTCCCTTTCATTTGTTTCGATATGGTTGTATAATGCCATTTGCTACTTTACCTTTTCGCTTGCATGGTTCTGTACTTTTTACTTTTTGGCGCTACTATCGTTTATCGTAGGCGCGCTTTTATTTTCTTGCTTCATGTACAGTTGACAGACGTCCCGTACTTTGGTTTGAACTTTGTTGCTATTATGATGATTTTGGATTATGCTTCTTGTATATCTCTTCGATTCATTTCCCTTTTATTGTGATATTACTCCCCCGTTTTCCCCCGAGTTTTCTGTTTTCTCGAGTGTTGCAGAGGTGGTTTTTGTCGAGTAATCGTTTGAGTTACGTTTGGACGTTTTTCCACGCTTTTTGCGAGCGTTGGCCTTTACATGCTCCAGCCTGACCGACTGCTCGATTTTTCTACGCGAATACAGCTAAGTTTCTTATCCTGTTACTTTCTGCGCAACATGAGGACATGTTGCATTTTAAGTGTGGGGGAGGGGATAGTTCGATTTAATCCTATGCATATGAGTTTGCTTACTACGTTAGATTGTTTATTATGCAAAATGAGCTAAAATTTTCGAAATTTTTCGACACTTTTGTTTTTGTTTTGTCCCGAGTAGGCAATTCAATTCAATGTTCGTTATTTTTATAGTCATTTAAGCTATACATCATATGTTTGATAAGTTAGTTGTTTAGCCTGATCTATTTGTCACGAGCCATAGTGAATGATGAGCTAATTTATAAAGTTATACCCCTTTTGGACGAGTGATTTTTTATTTTCTTATAAGTCATGTACTTAGTACTACGTGTATATCGTGAGACTTATGATAGTTTGTATTTAGATCCGAAGTATGTTATACTGTGAATATCTAGAAGTTTGAATGTGATAAGTAACACGTAACTAATGTCAAATGAGAAGTTGAATAATTAAATGAATCTATCGTGTGTGTCGGAAACTAGTCAATGATTTGAGTGCGGTAGGGTTTACCACGTAAGTCCTATGCCACTATGATGACTAAGAGCTCACGGCAGTTAGGAAAAGCTGCCTTATGATTGGAGTAAGGTAGGGTATTATCTCGAAATTTCCTATTCTGCTATGAGGGCAATAGCTTCTTCTAATGTGTGTTTAAAAAGTGAATGAATTCAATCAACTTAAGATATGTTATGAAATGAATAAGGCTTAGTTTCCGTTAGTCTTATCCCCAGTATAAACTGAAAGATATGAGGTAGGGATTATCCTCTGAGTATTTCAGAAAGGCCCTAGATTCATTCGATCATTCTTTTCGGGATATGTCACGTTTGTAGGGTACATCTTATGAGTATCATTTATTACTATTCTACGAGGGGGTATTAGCTAGTTTTACTTTGAGTTCCTCAAGTTTGGATTTAGTGGAAGTTTTCTATGGCTATGCACACACACAATGGTGAACTTCTAAGTTATTGAATATATGTTATATTTGTTGAGATGTCTATAGTATCTCGAGCCTAATTTTCGTTTTATTTTGCTAGGGACGAGCAAAAGCTAAGTGTGGGGGAGTTGTTAAGGGTGAAATTATATGTTTTATAAGGTTATATTTTGTGATGTTTTTCCCCTTTTATTTGTATAATTTGCATAATAATAAGGTCTTATATGGAAATATTTAGTAAACGATATTTCTAAGGGCTTAATCACAATATTGATGTAATTATGTGATTTTATGGTTGAATTATAATTATTTGGATATTATTACAGTTTGCAATGTTTTCCCATGTCTCATAGGTATTATTATGAGGTTCAACTAATGATAAAAAGAGATGAAATTCGAGATATGGTGATTAAAGAAAGAGATAATGATGAGATGGATTGAAGAAAAGAGATAGAGATGCAAAAATCACATTCAGGCCATATTGGACGGCGTCGAGTCCCGTCAGAGTGGACGGGCGTTTGATAAAACAGACGGGCGTCCGGAAGAGCGATTTTGATCTGAGAGAGCATGAGCGGAAGTCGGACGCGGCCTCGAGGAGAGTTCAATAATTGCGAACGAGCGTCCATTATAGTGAACGCTCGTCCATCCGACCGACTTAGAGAAACCGACTTTGGAGGCTATAAATACCCATCTATTTTCACACATTAGGGATACCAATTGACATTATTCGAAACCCTAATATCAGGGGCGGCTTTAGGCTGCATCTTTACCGCTTTTATTCCAGTTTTCACACACTTTAATTCTAGATAAAAGTAGGTAGTTTTATGTTCTTAATTCCTGCACTTTTGAGTTCTCTGAGGATGTTCAGAGGCTAAGCTTCTACAAACGAGCATTGTGAAGCCATCCAACACTTGTTGACTTCGTTTTCTTCGATTATATTGTAAGTTTCTAATCAAAGTTGTTCCCTTTATCATGTTTTATGATGTTAATTGCATTTATATCGAAAGATGTGCATGTATGAGGTTTTATATTTGATGAAAGTCTTTATAAACATTAGATCACCATGATTTAGGAATGGATCTTTAATCTATGTCAAACGAAAGTTGATAGGTTGAATATTTAGGTTAAAACGTTAAAGTTTACATCTTTGCTTATTTTATGACGCGTTAATTTCCGTAAATCGAAAGATAGGAATTAATAAAGCTTAATTATCTACTCTAAAGTAGGAATTCATACCTTTGATAAGATGAATCACAACTTGTTAGAAACGAAAATATAATCAAGATGGGAAGTTAATAATTGTTGGATAGGTGGATCAACTCGCTCGTTTGTCCGTTTTGAATTTGATCTAATCCTTAGAACTTGAATTTGTTTAGTTTAGATTACTGTTTTTCCACATTAGTTTAGTTTGTTCGCAACCAATTCTTCCTAGCTTTGGATTTCGTCCTCTGTCTAGTTTATTTTCAGCATATTTGTCTAGTTTAGTTAAGTTTTGTGACATCGTTTAGGTAGGCAAAAACTAGGATTAACAACCATCAGTTCCCCGTAGGATCGACCCGGCATTAACCACTAGTACTACGATCCTTATACTTGGGGTTAACCGGATTATAAATTATATTACTTGTTTATTTCATTAGCAATAATCCGTGGACAAAGGCCATGGTTGAAACTCAGTTTTCTGGAAAAATCAAATGTGTCCAATCTGACTGGGGGAGAATATAGGTCTCTTCAACATTATCTTGACAGTGTAGGAATCCAGTTTAGACATCCTTGTCCTCATGATCATGCCCAAAATGGTAGGGCAAAAAGGAGGCACATGCATATTGTTGAAACTGGCCTCACTCTTCTTGCTCAAGCCAGCATGCCCTTAAGATATTGGTGCCATAGCTTCCAGACCTCTGTCCACCTTATCAATTCCCTTCCTACACCTGTCCTTGCTTATAAATCTTCTAATGAGTGTCTGATGGCTGTTAAACCTAATTATAAGAAACTTAAGGTGTTTGGTTGTGCTGTTTACCCAAATCTAAGACCCTTTCAGACTACAAAATTTCAGTTTCACACCAAAAGATGTGTGAATTTATTCCTGTTAAAAAGGAGAAACCTTTTTAATTAAGGCTTCGATAATTTTTATTCACTTCCAGAGGTTTTAATTTATACAACCAGAAAAAGAAACTTAGTAGGCAAGGACTCTTAATCTACTGATTATTCCCATGTGCCTAAATCTAAATAGAATAAAAACAGATGCCTTATAATCTGGATACATTAAAGATAAAATAATAATAATAACTACCAAATCTCCTCAATAATAACAAATCACGGTAATTAATGAGGGAATATTTTTCTCAACACTCCCCCTCAAGTTGGGGTAAAGATATCTATCAGACCCAACTTGCCCACAAAGTACTCAAACTGTTTCTTTCCTAAGGCTTTAGTTAATCCATCTGCAATTTTCTGTGTGGATGGTAGAAAGGGCACACAGAACAGTCCATTATCCAGTTTCTCCATAATAAAGTGTCTGTCTATCTCCACATGCTTGGTCCTATCATGTTGTACATGGTCATTTGCAATGTCAATTGCTGACTTGTTGTCACAGTACAGTTTCATAAGACCAGATATTTCTGCTCCAATATCCTCCATTACCTGTTTGATCCACAGTCCTTCACACATCCCTAATGCCATGGCCCTAAACTCTGCTTTAGCAGTGCTTCTTGCTACAACAGTTTGCTTCTTGCTCCTCCAAGTGACTAGGTTTCCCATACATAGGTGCAATATCCTATTATGGATCTCCTCTCATTGGTGCAAGTTCCCCAATCTGCATCAGTGTATACAGCAACACTCCTGCTGTCACACTTCTTGAAGTACAAGCCTTTCCCTGGTGTAGTCTTTAGATACCTCAACAACCCTCTTGCTGCCTCCATGTTGGCTTCATTTGGTGAGTGCATAAATTGACTCAAGGTACTCACTGCATAGGATACATCTGATCGTGTATGTGCTTGGTATATCAGCTTCCCAACCAATCTTTGGTAGCTTCCCATGTCCACTGGATTACCTTTTGCACTTCCCAACTTTAGATTGCACTCCATAGGTGTGCTTGCTGGTCTAGCACCTTTCAATCCTGTTTCTTTTAGCAAGTCTAGGGTGTAATTCCTCTGAGTTAGTATTAGACCCTTGGAAGACCAGGCTACCTCCATTCCTAGAAAGTGTCTCAGGGACCCTAGATCTTTAATTTCAAACTCTGCTGCAAGTTTCCTTTTTACCCTTGTTATTTCTTCCTTATCATTCTCTGTTAGGATTATATCATCAACATATACGATCAGAGCAGTCAACCTGCCTTTTTCTGACCTTTTTATAAACAAGGTATGGTCTGATCTTCCCTGTACAAACCCTATCTTCTTCATGAATTTCATGAACCTGTCAAACCATGCCCTTGGACTTTGTTTGAGTCCATACAAGGACTTGGTGAGTCTGCATACCTTGTTGCCGAACTCTTCACTAAATCCTGGAGGAGGATCCATATACACTTCTTCCTTCAATTCTCCATGAAGAAACACATTCTTTACATCCAGCTGTATGAGAGGCCAATTTAGGTTAACTGCCACAGATAGTAGAATTCTGATGGTGTTGAGCTTAGCCACAGGTGAGAAGGTTTCTGAGTAGTCAATCCCATGAGTTTGTGAGTAGCCCTTGGCTACCAACCTGGCCTTGTTCCTCTCAATGCTGCCATCAGTGTTCTATTTTACCACAAATACCCATTTGCACCCCACTGTCTTTCTCCCTTCTGGCAATGGTACAGCTTCCCAGGTCCCATTCTTTTTCAGTTCCCTCATCTCTTCAAGTACTGCTTCCTTCCACTCAGGTTCCATAAGAGCTTCATGAACATCCTTAGGTATGGTGGTGGATGATAGACTGGTGGTAAAGGCTTTGAAAGATGGTGACAGACTGGCATAAGACAAGTATCTGGATATAGGGTGTTGTGTACAACTTCTGATTGGTTTTCTAATTGCTATGGGAACATCGAGAAGGAGTTTTTCTGCTTTATTTCTGGAGAGTCTGGTTTTGTTTCAGAGGTTTTTGAAGGTGATTCTGTGTCACTTTCTAATGTAGCATCTGTGTGTTCTGATTCTTCTAGTTGGTTGTCTGTTTCAATGACTGGATCAGGAGATGATAGCAGTGTAGACTCTTTGTGGGACTTACCTACCTTCTCAGGATACTTCCTCATATAGGTGTTACCTTGGAAAGGTCTTTCCTTGAGAGGTTCTGGAGGATCAGTATTCTGATCTCCTTTTGATGGCAAACTTCCTCACAATTGTCCACTTGTTGTCTAGAATTTGAGTCCAGCCTTGTATCCCTAGTTTCTAAAAAATCATAGGATTCTTCAAAAACATCATTTTCAGACACATTGTCAGACACATTTGTAACCCTAGTCTCCCCCTGAAATTGAGCCTTGTCAAAAAACATGTTTTCTTCAACAAAGGTGACATCCATGGTAACTATACATTTTTTTGCATTTGTGTCAAAACATTTGTAGCCATTTTGTGTGGGTGAGTACCCCAGAAAACAACATCTTTTTGACCTAGGATATAATTTCCCTTGGTTATAAGTGTGAACATACACTGTGCACCCAAAAGTTTTCAAAGGGAGTTTGCCTACTAGTCTGTTTTCTGGAAAAATACTTTGAAACAGGCTCAAGGGAGTTTGGAAATTTAAGGTTCTAGATGGAAGTCTGTTGATAAGGTATGTAGCAGTCAAAACACTCTCTTCCAGAATGTTTTTGGACATTTTGAGGTGAATAAAAGTGCTCTGGCCACCTACAGTAGGTGTCTGTTTTTCCTCTCTGCAACTCCATTTTGTTGTGGAGTTTTGACACAGGAACTTTGGTGGATTATACCTTTTTCAACTAGATATCCATCTAAGTACAGGTTGAAGTACTCTGTACCATTATCACTCCTCAAAATCTGAATTTGTGTATGGAACTGAGTATTCACCATTTCATAAAACTGTTTAAAAATTATTTCCACTTCTGTTTTTTCTCTCATCAAATAAACCCAAGTTAAGCGTGTGTGATCATCTATAAGTGTGATGAACCATTTTTTACCATTAAAGGTGCTTACCCTAGATTGACCCCATACATCACTATGGATCATAGTGAATGGCTTTGAGGGAACATAGGGTTGTTCAGGATATGGTTGCCTGGTTTGTTTAGCAAGAATAAAAACTTCACAATGAAAATTTAAATCTTTATTGCCAACAAAATATTCAGGAAAAAGTTTTTTCATATAATAAAAACTAGGATGTCGTAGTCTCCTATGTAGGACTAGGACTTTATTCTGGTCTAACTGGACAGTTGTGTGGTAGCTTCCTCTCAGAAGGCTCTCCTTCTGTGATTCCATTCCAGATTCCAGCACATAGAGTCCTCCAATGAGTTTACACTTGCCAATCATCTTCCCCAATTCCTTGTCCTGAAACAGACAACCATTCTTAGAAAAAAACAGTGTCACAGTTCTGATCAGAAGTTAACTTTCCAACTGATAGTAAGTTACATGCCAGTTTAGGGACATGAAGAACATTTTTTAGAGTTATATTTTTCGATACATAGATGGATCCCTTCCCAGCAATAGTGGAAAAGGAGACATCTGCCAGTCTGATTTTTTGGTTTCCTGGACATGGGTAATAGTTTAAAAATAGGTCAGAGGATCCAGTCGTGTGGTCAGTTGCCCCAAAGTCAACTATCCACTCGGTTTATGACTGACTCCTAACAAAGACAAAGAGAAATGGTTACCTGACTCAGCAAGGGAGCAATTTGGTTTGGCTGACATGGAGAGTTGTGAATTAAGAAGCTTACTCAATTGCTCTAGTTGGTCCTGAGTGAAAGGTAAGAGTCCTGCTGGTTGTGGTGCAGAATTAGAAGACACCTGGATAGCCTTTCCTTGCTCAAAGATGGCACCTTTGCTCCTCCAAGTTGGCTTTCCATGTATGCCCCAACATATGTCCTTAGTGAGTCCAGTCTTCTTGCAATGTTCACACTTAAGTTTCTGTTTTTCCACCCTCTTTGTTGAATCTGATCTACTTGCCACCATTGCAGATCCTTCCATCTCAGTTTGCCTTGACCTATGCATCACTTTCCTTCTTGATTCTTCTCTCCTAACCTCAGAGAAGGTTTCTCTAAGAGAAGGTAGAGGGTTCCTCCTAAGAATTCTCCCCCCGACTTCATCCAGATCAGAGTTCAGACCTGCCAAGAACGAGTATACCCTTTCATTTTCTTCTCTCTTGTGAAATGTCACACTGTCAGCTGTGCACTCCCATTTATCCTCATGACACAGATCTAATTCTTGCCAGAGGGACACAATGTCATTATAGTATGATGTGACATTCCTGTCCCCCTGCTTCAGGCTCCATAGTTTGGTTTTGATCTCATATATTTGAGATGAATTCTCCAAATCTGAGTACATTTCTTTTACTGCATCCCAGATATCCTTGACTGATTTCAAGAACATGTGTGGTTTGGCAATGTTCAACTCCATACAGTTTATAAGTCAGGCCTTCACCACTGAGTCCTCAGATTTCCAAGTTCTGAACTTTGGATCGGTTTCTGGTGGTTTGGCCTCATCCTCAGTCAAGTATCCCAGTTTTCCTCTTCCATCAATGGTGAGTGTAACAGTTTGTGCCCATTCAAAGTAAATCTTACCATCTAGTTTTCTGGTAGGAAGTAGAATTGGACCAGAATTTTTGGAGTTGTCATCGCTGGTTAGGAGTTGTGTCTCTGTTCCAGTTGATGATCCATCAGAGAGGGTGCCCCCAGAGGTAGGGGTCCTTTCTCCGGTGAAAGCCGCCCGATAGTCATCGGAATTATCTACAGTGAAAAGGTTTTTGTGTGTGATGTCTCTGATACCATGTTAAAAAGGAGAAACCTTTTTAATTAAGGCTTCGATAATTTTTATTCACTTCCAGAGGTTTTAATTTATACAACCAGAAAAAGAAACTCAGTAGGCAAGGACTCTTAATCTAATGATTATTCCCATGTGCCTGAATCTAAACAGAATAAAAACAGATGCCTTATAATCTGGCTACATTAAAGATAAAATAATAATAATAATAATAACTACCAAATCTCCTCAATAATAACAAATCATGGTAATTAATGAGGGAATATTTTTCTCAACAATTCCTCAGTTCCTGTCATAAAGGTTTCAAGTGTCTGGATGACACTGGTTGGATTTACATTTCCAATGATGTGATTTTTGATGAAACTCTATTTCCTTTTTCCCAAGGATTCACTCAAGGCCCCTCTACAACCAATAATTTATAAGGGTTTCCATTGAAACCTTGTTCCCTAAGGCGTTTTTCGATCTTTTTGGGAGTAAACCATGCCCAAATCAAGAATTCTATAAACCCAAGATACCACTAATGCAAAGAGAGAGGCCACTAGGGCTTTCTTGATAAGATCCAACCATTGTTTTTTTTATCTTTCTTAATTACTACAATGCTTTTTGGTGAGAATGGAGATGGAGAGGAAGGCTTGTGTGTGAGAAAGATGAGATGTTATGGGTCCTATTTGTAGGGCAGTTTACTGTATGGAAAGTTATTAAATTTCTCCATTAGTGCAAAAGTGATAAGGTTTGATTAGTGCAAAAATGATGACAGGGAACACGTGAATCACTGCGTTTGATATATAATATATAGCATGCTGCACAATCTTTTAATTTAATGGTTTAAACTTGAAAACAATGAAAATGGTGACACCGTTAATTAGAAAGGTAGAGACCAACAACTTTATGAGTATTGATACATCCACTATTTATCCACTAATTATTTACCATAATATCTTATATAACACAATTAACATCATTTATTTTGTTGTGACTCATCACAATAAATGATACATCACTTTAATCCATGGGAATGAAACATGTAGTGGAAAATACACTACACATTTGTGTAGTGCACATACTAATTCCCCAACTTTATACCGATTTATGATGTGACACAACTTTATGTTATTTTTATCATTGATATACCTCGTGTCATGAGCGTGATTGTATGATATTGTGTGTAAATTGCAAGCTAGATGAGTTAATTCGATGATTTGTAGCTCGTGATAATTGAGATATTGTATTTTTTATGTTATTTATTGAGAAAAGAGTTTACTTTGTGTGATTATTTTGATTTATTACATAAGATGTGGATGATGCACGAAGTTGGTTTAGAGTTTTGGAATGCTCCAAACTTTATGTTATCATACCTTGAATTAAGTATACTTTATACTTTATACAATTTCATATTTTGAGAAAATTCTTGTGGTTCATTTAGCAATTCAAAGGAGACAATCACAATTTTCCTCCAAAAAAGAAAAATTCCTCTCTGCCTCTCTCTAAAAATCCGCTCCCTCCTTGTCTGCTAAGCTTCCTCCTGCGCCGGCCACTAAAAGGCGCCGGTGCCTGTTAGTGTTTTTCCTTTGTCTTTTCCTTTCTTTTGGTTGGTTTCTTTCTAGATCTACCTCTTCTTTGCCTTTTTACATCCTTGGCGGTTTTCCTCTTCTTCATTTCCGTTCAGGATAGCGGCGGATCAGCCGGAAGCTTGTCTCACCTTCTTTTTTCCGGCCGACTTTAGATCTGCTAGAAGGCGCTTAAAATGGTGGATGATTTTCGGAGATGGTCTTGAATTTTTGTCTCATGAAACTATTCTTGCTGGCTGTCCGGAGATCTGCTGATTTCTTGCAGCTCGGTTTTATGGTGAAGTTTGTGTTAGGTGTGATGCCCGAAAGAGAATTTTGTAATTGTTTTATTTTATGAATGAAATGATATTATTATTCATATTTATTATTATCATATTCACCGATGTGACAATAGTATTTACACTACAGAAAACTCTAAAGTATATCGTTTATGTAATCGCTTAACTCAGTGTATGGGATATACACGGGAGGATTGAGTTAGTGAAGATGTACTTAAAATACAATTAGCCCGTAGTGAAGTTAATCGAGAGTCGGGTCTCTCCTTTAACGTGCTATTAATGCGCCCAGAACACAATAGGTGTGATTGTCTTATCCGGACTTTCGGTTAAGAGAACCTAGTGGGGCATTTATATATGATAGATATATCATATAGAAATTTGGACCGATTTGATTTAGAGTTCACGATATAATTCCGTAATCGAGAAGTCTTATCGAATCAATCGATGATCATATTTATGGATATATCTTAATCTCGAGGTGATCACGATCCAACCGCTTGAATCGATTATGAGGTTTGACTTGACGGTTAAGGATTACACTAAGTCTGTGATTCGAAATTACCCAATTTTGACATTGTATTGGATTGAGTGAGTAGTCGTGTTATCACAGATACGGAATCCATTCCTTCCATTTATGGAAGTAGATAGACAGTTCCCTTATTTGTTAATCCTAGAAACTGATCGATCCATGGAGTTCATATTACACTGATTAGCTATCAGTGAATTGTATGAATTAATTGATCACTAGGGGGTTAATGGTAAATAAGGATAAGAGGTTCTGAAAAGGGTTTACGGTAACTTCCCGATTTAGAATGAACGGTCTTTGGAGGATTAATCCATATGTAATGATTATATCAATGGACGCTTATTATCATTCTCGTGAGGAGATAAATATAATCTTATAATCGGAGGAGTGCAGTCACGGGATTATGGTGGCATAATCCTGTGATTGATTTATCGAATATAATTATTCTGTTCGTAAGATAATTCTTTATTTGATATATCGGAGCCGTTGATTATTAGTCCATGATCCCCGACGTGCCTCCAATATAGCATAGCTATTCTCGGACGTCGAATCCTAATAATATTAATTTACTTCTTGTTGGAATTTAATTTAAACGATGTGTGAATTAATTGTTTAGTTGACTATTAAATTAGTTGGGCTAAATAATTAAATATGTGAAAAAGGCATTTTTCATAATCTTGGCCCAAAAGTGTATCATAGTCGAAAATTATTGTGACTAGGTCACAAGAGAGAATTTTCGGCCTAAGCATTATTTTAAGGAACAATGAATTAGTTTTCTTGTGAATTAATAAGACATGTGCACAAAATATTTATTGGATAAATATTTATGGTAAGAAATAAAGATAAATATTATTCTAGATTTGTTCTAGAATATTATGGGATTATCTTTTATTTATTGGATTTATTTATTTGCAAAATAAAATCCTTGGAGGACAAGGATTACTCTCCTATATAAAGAGAGTTCTCCCAAGCCTAATACACACATAAAATTCGACTTCTACCTCTTAGAGAGGAGAAGGAATAATTTCGGCCAAGGGTAAGAAGGGAAAATCTTGGAGGTTTTCCGGGTAGCATATCGGAAGGAGTCGAGACGAGGATTTCTTCCACCGGGAGTTGCTCGGATCACACGTGCGGAAGATCGTGGTGCTCTTCACACCATCTTTTATTCTTCATATTGCGGTTCTTCTACTTGGATTTTGAGATCCAAGAGGTATGTTCTACTACCCCCTTGTAGAGTAGATCTAGTTATTTTATTACGTGTAAATTTATAGATTTAGATCCTTAAATCGCTTCCGTTGCGGATGGTATTACTAACAGTTTGGTCGGATCTGTTGTTCTTTTGGGCGGAATTACATGTTGTTTGGCGTTGGCTATGTTCCATTGAAGGACTGATGCTTTGGGAAGATTGGGGTTGTATTTAGGCTATTGTTGTAGTTTTTTTTGCTTTTATGTGTTCTGGTTGGATCGAGTCGGTATGGTTGGCTTTTCCAGATCGTTTGTTTATTGTCTAGTTCTGTTTAAGTATTAAGCTAAGTTTAAGTTTGAATTATTATTATGTTACCAAATCATGTCCTCTCTAGTGAGGCTGAATTTGGTGGGTATGGGTTCTCCCATGCTTTTCTATTCATTTCCGTAGTGGTGGTGTCCAACTTACTGGCTGGTAGTGATCTGGAAGTTGTCCAGCTATTTCCGGCGTTGGTCGGGTTTGTACGTTTGTTTGTTCTTCTAATGAAATCATTTCGTTTCTGGAAAAAAAAATAGCAATTCAAAGAGGTTTTACTCTTGTGTTGAGGAATCGGGTAGATTGTTGGTAGAAATGTACTTGTTCTTATTGTTTATCATGATTTCATACTTCTTCTTAGCTATGATTTATCGCGTTTCCATTATATCGATGCTAGGCTAGAGTTTCCGTTAGCCGAATCAAGTAGACAGTAATTCGAACCCAGTCTATGTAGTTATTGTTAGTGTAGTGCCCTAAACCAAATCGGGCTGGACCGGATTCGACCGGGTCGGATCATTTCATCTACGCTTTTATGCTTATACATATAATAAATGGTTTGTATGTTATTATATTTTTGTTTGTTTAACAAACCAGTTATGGTATCTATAATAACGTCATTAGTGTCAAACTGTGATAGAGAAACATAATAGTGGTTATGATCAGGGGCGGATCCACCCCAAAGGTAGGGGACACCTCCATCGAATCCAGAAAATACACTATTATATATATGTTATGTATCTTTTTCGCCCCCCGATCGCGTGCAAAACACTTACTAGCAATAGGACTAGGTCTATCTGATGACGGTCAAATTATACCCGTAAAAGTCATCAACATTGACCTTAAATCGAGATTAATACTACGCATTTTATATTAAATCACATGTTTATATTTATTATTTAATGTTAAGTGATTATTAATATGATATTTGGTATTTAGCCGTTTTCATTATTAAAAGCCGATTTATTGTGCGATAAATGCTGATTTTGTAGATCACGACAAATCGAGAGGATTAATGTCATTCAATCAATGGTCTCAAGATAATAGAGGAAGAAAATCGGAGCATTAAATGAAAGATTAATCAGATCAACACGCAAGCGTGCAGTGGGGAGCAAGATAGACGAGAAAAACGATTAACATGTGAAAAGTTAGGTTTGGTCGACCGAGCCTATAGCTTCGGTCGACCGAGTGGGGTGCTTCGGTTGACCGAGTGTGTCAGCTCGGTCACTTATCGGATTTTTTCGTATTTACCTTCTAGATCCTTCATAAGTCGGCAGAAACCCCTATATAAGCAGCAGCTACGAGAAATTGTAAAACACACCAACACATACCTTGAATCCCATCATCCCTTAATCCCATCAATATTTCAATCAAATACATACATTACAATATGCATTAATACATCGAAGGTTTTTCAAACAATGTAGGGGCTTCAATATGTAAGCCTTTATATTTTCTGTCTTCTTTATTTTCCGTAATTAATCCCCCCCAATTATGATTTATCGTTTGAGTTGATTATTCATAGCTAGATGATGTAGATCTAGGCTATGACGTTAGGGAGGTGGCGATACCTTGTCTATAAGGATCACATACCCTACGTCCTCTACTTAGTGTCTATGTATGAATCGGTATTGCTTAATTAACGTGTACCTATGTTAGTTGATAAAATTGCTTGACGAATTGATGTTTAATCCATTGTGTATGATGAAACGCTGAGAGATATATTCCGGGATGCAATCTGGGGGAAAGGACCATTCGGTCGACCGAGTGTCTGTATTCGGTCGACCGAGCCAACCTGTTCGGTCGACCGAGCCCCCTGTTCATCCGTTAGATAGCCATGTCTTTATGGTTAGGTTAACTTAATAGAATTTATTATCTCAGTAGGTATGGCTATGGCTACGTCACTCGCTTAATTTAATTAAAACGTGTAAGAAGGAAATACCGATATAAAACTCTTAGGTAGGCTCATGAATTGATCTTCGGACGTTCAGCGTTATCTAGGTAGGTTTATATTAGGGAATTGCGCGCACCTTGTTATACGTAGATCGTAAACTAGCATGAGACTATAACTTGGTAATTGTTAGTTGGACGAGAGTTTGAGTGATCGTTTAGAAATACGCCTAACCATAGGAATGTTGCTGGGACGAGGTGTACGGTTAATATCGGCATCCTTAGAGTCGTAAGCGTGTGAGTTATATGAGATGGAGGCACCAAAAGGCGAAGTCACGTAACAATACCACAGTGATCTAGTGACCTACCGGTGCTACGTCAAGTTAAAGAGGATGACTCCCGTAGCCAATCTAAGATAGATACAAACGGATTGACAGTTAATAAGTTCAGTTTATTATATAAATTATCTAGGTCCAAACGATAAAGACTATAATTGGGGAGGTTAATTACGTTGTGTCGAGTTGTGTCTTTACTTTTCTTGTCTTATGTTGGTCGTAGACCGCCTGTATGTCCTTGACATGTTTAATTAATTGTTTGTATATAAGATGATCCACAATTGGTTCCCTGTGGGATCGACCTTGATTCACTATAGCTATACTACGATGGGCCTAGTCCTCTTGCTAGTATTGGTTATTGGTGGTCAAGTATTTTATTATAACCTGATTGACCCCGATCAAGTTTTTGGCGCCGTTGCCGGGGAACCAACGGTCAATTTTATATATAAATAATTTTTTATTCATGTCGAGTTTTCTGTTTTAGTGTCAGTTTTTACGTTTTGAGTCCCTCTGGTTGTCTGCTCTGTCTGAAAATTCCAGATTCAAAATAATAATAATAATAATAATAATAATAATAATAATAATAATAATAATAATAATCGACGAGAGACCTCATTCGGTCGACCGAGAATTTATTTTTGTTTTGTTCTTGTTCGCTCGTTTACACGGTTTCGATTGTGTTTTTCGAGTCGGAATTTCGCGTGTCGTTTATCCCCGTATGTTTAATCCGTAGGTCTGATAGCAGCATGGGAAACCATGTTAAAATCGGTCTACGGTCTGTTTTGTTTTTCTTCTGTTTGCAGAAACCAGGGAAGCAGTAATCCGAGTCAGTAATTTTTCAAGGGCGCAGGGAAAATGACCCAGCAACATGCGGAATTACTACGCTACGATGGGAAAAGCGATTGAAGCAATACCTTTAAAGCACCAAGATGGCTCCGAAAAAAATTTAAAGGCTTAAATTCTTCGTCGTACAATGTTGAAGGCAAGGTACTACCTTTTTTGGTTATGTTTTACTACCTGTTGGTTTTTTGAGCATAAGTTAGCCTATACATGAACCTTAGTATGAATCTTAGCTCAGAGTTGGTTTGTAAGAATAAGTTTATTAGTGTCGAAGGTTTTGCCCCATATCCGTCTCATCTAGAGGGTGTAAGGAAACATGTAGTCGTTGAAAGGAAGCAGTGAATAAAGAGTTCCTCGTAGTTCTGTTAAAATCTCATTGTCCTATGCATGAGATTGCTTCTACTGGCCAGGGGAGCAACAAATCGTGTAGTTTAAGCATTCACAATCTAAAGAAGACGTTGAGTTTTGAGAGAACACCATCTTCTGCTTTCGTTGAGTTTTATGGTGATGGCTTCTCGGTGAACCCACCTTAAACAGAAACGAGATTACGCTTTGGGTGACAATTTAGAAATCGGAGACTCTTAGTACATGGGTTCGGAAATGGTCTAACCATGGCTGGGCGAGTTCAACCGAGCTTTGGCTCAATCGACTCTCCACGCACGTGTGATATGCGTTGCAAAGAGTTCAACAAGACTTAGCATAGCCGATAAGCCTTCGGGCTAAACGGGCTTAATCTTGACGGATTGGCCTCGAATCGTCACATATGTTCCAACGAATAAGACGGCGTAGGCTTGCCTACATAGCCGACCTTATTCGGAGTACTTTGATTCATTGTTTCTTATTGTCAAGGCCAAAACCGTAATTTGAACCGAGTTTCTTAGAATTCACTAATTCTAAAACGCGAGCCGAGGTAAGAGCTTTGGATAAATGGTATGGATAAATGTCGTTTCAGCGTCTCACAACCAAAGGAAGGGTATTAATCGCAATAAATGATGAGCCCACCTCTTATAGTGCTCGAGAGGGTCAATATCTCGTGATCCAAGAATAATGGTGACAAGGATACTTTTGGAAAGTCAGTGAGGACTTTAAACTCGTAACTACTTCTTTAAAACCCTTAGGATTTCTTTTTTAGGATTTTAGGTTTTTCTTTCTTTGAGTCCAATAAGAGTAACGTGACATATGTTGAGGTTTTTATTTTGCCGTGTTCGATGGCCATTGGGCTAAGGATGTGCAAAACTTTTTACTCAATATAGGCCACGTGAAATAGAGTTCCGTAGGAGAGTCAAGAAATTGCTAAAGAAAAGGAAATTTATCAATCAATCTTAAGATGGAAGCATTAAGAGAGCTTGAGAATTATTGAAAATGTAATGAGAGAATGATTGAGTGCGAACAAGAGCAATTTTGGTCAAATTCTAAAACCTTTTAGAATGGTGATCCAAGTGAAAATCCAAAGTAGTGTGCAATTCATTACGCAATTATCCTAATCTTTCCCTTTACACTTTTTCACCTTCAAACTTTTCGATCCTCTCACCAATCTGCCCCGGAAGTTCACATTTCTAACCATTCTTTCATCGCCTCTCTTTCTTTCCATCTGTTTCACTCTCCCACCCAATCTCAATGCCTTAACCATTTTCAACCCACCCATAAACACAATTTCTTACCCACCCTTTATTTTTCCTTCCCATCCTTATGTGTATCTTTTTCTACACCCATCACACTCTAAACCTCCATTTTGTTTACCAAATACCTATGTGTTGCGGAATTTGAAATATTGCTAAGCTTTAATGATTATCTTTTATCATTTTGATTTTCATGATCCTAGTTGGGGTTAGTGTAGCTCTGACCCTAGTTAGATTTTAAAGGTTTTTGGTTCGATCAAAGTACAACTTATCGTTCTACCGGAAGTTTTAACTTTCGCATTTTTTCCGTCTATTCCGGCATTTCTAGATGATAAGTTTTGTTCTGAACTATCACACCGATCCGACCTTGTTGATGACGGTTATGACTTTTACGTGATACATTGGGTTATTAGTAATTTCGAGGAGTAGCTACATCTCCCTAAGTTCTTGATATCCAATGCAAGCGAGAATTTTCTGCGCTAACTGTTTGATTTTATCGTTATCCTCTAGGTCGCATTGCATATGTTATACCTTACCAAGTTTCTCTTTTATACTGGAATGAATACATAGTGAGCCAGTCCACCTCGTGTTTTCCCACATGGGGTTATGCTTTTTGATCTTTGTCTTATCCACCCGGTTTTTAGATGAAGACTACCATCTTTAGTTGCTTGTTTATTTTTCTTTCTATTTAGTATTTTTCTTTTTGGTTTCCCTTGTCATTGGTTGTATAAAATAAAGTGGCTTAAACTGTTTTTAGGTATTTATACCTCATTACTGCCACATTATTTTATAACTTCCATAGACATGGTGTTATTAACGGTTTCGTGGAGTTTGTGCGCTTATCTGAGTTTTCACTTGCTTCTCCACAACGTCTTTGAAAGTTACTCCGATCTTTTTCCTTTACTTGAGAGCCGTTTCCAGAGCTAAGTCTTTTTCTTAACTTCTCATTTATTTTTGTCATTGAGGACAATGCCATGTTTAAGTGGGGGGTAGGAGACTTAGCCATGTTATGTTATAATTGAAAATTGAATGAAACGGCACATGATTGAAAAAATTGAATAAATGCCACATTATTTATCTCGTACCCTTAGAATTGTGAGTTCCTAGCTAAGAATTGATAGGAAATAAACCAAGTTTCATGAGTACGTGATCATTTTATACTTACGTTAAGTAAATTTAAAGATATTCATGCCCGTTTTTGCGAGTAGTTATTTATTATTCAATTACTCAATCTGTGAATCGAGTATACCGCGCAAATCATAATAACTGAAGAAATTATGTGTACATTGCATAGATGATTGGTTATGAAGACTTAGTGTCGATACTTATTGGCTGATGTATTCTTATCTTCTAGCCACAAAAGCAGAGTAATAAGCTTGAGACGTACCTGTGTTTTAACAAAATGTTAAACACTGTGCTTGTAGTAACATTACCAAAGTAGCCTTGCGCTTGTGGTAATATTCAATGCTATATTTGATCTAAGATAGGGGGATACTTTAAAAAGTTTTCTTCCTTGAGATTTATAGTATTTGAAAAATATGAAGATATGAAAACAATATTCAACTCTTTAAGAGGCTTTGAGTAGTACTCGGTCTCCAAGTCCAAAAACCCTATAGATACGCTCTTGCTTATTGCTCTAGTGCTTCAAAAATTTAAAGGCTTGAGAAGTATGAATGCTGAGGTTGGTAGGTTGAGATTACGAAGTTGGCGTAAACTCTAATCTTGCTACGAATATATAAAACTAAATGCACATGCACACATCACTTCGATTCATAGTGAGTAGTGAATAATGGATATCTTATGAGCATGACTAGTATGAGTTGACTTGAGCTTCTTGCGTAAGTATGACCTGACCATGGGAAATGTTGTCTTGGGAAATGACTTATTGATGCTTTGTTCGGGACGATCAAAGTCTAAGTTGGGGGTAGTTGATGACGGTCAAATTATACCCGTAAAAGTCATCAACATTGACCTTAAATCGAGATTAATAATACGCATTTTATATTAAATCACATGTTTATATTTATTATTTAATGTTAAGTGATTATTAATATGATATTTGGTATTTAGCCGTTTTCATTATTAAAAGCCGATTTATTGTGCGATAAATGCTGATTTTGTAGATCACGACGAATCGAGAGGATTAATGTTATTCAATCAATGGTCTCAAGATAATAGAGGAAGAAAATCGGAGCATTAAATGAAAGATTAATCAGATCAACACGCAAGCGTGCAGTGGGGAGCAAGATAGACGAGAAAAACGATTAACATGTGAAAAGTTAGGTTCGGTCGACCGAGCCTATAGCTTCGGTCGACCGAGTGGGGTGCTTCGGTTGACCGAGTGTGTCAGCTCGGTCACTTATCGGATTTTTTCGTATTTACCTTCTAGATCCTTCATAAGTCGGCAGAAACCCCTATATAAGCAGCAGCTACGAGAAATTGTAAAACACACCAACACATACCTTGAATCCCATCATCCCTTAATCCCATCAATATTTCAATCAAATACATACATTACAATGTAGCATTAATACATCGAAGGTTTTTCAGCAATGTAGGGGCTTCAATATGTAAGCCTTTATATTTTCTGTCTTCTTTATTTTCCGTAATTAATCCCCCCCAATTATGATTTATCGTTTGAGTTGATTATTCATAGCTAGATGATGTAGATCTAGGCTATGACGTTAGGGAGGTGGCGATACCTTGTCTATAAGGATCACATACCCTACGTCCTCTACTTAGTGTCTATGTATGAATCGGTATTGCTTAATTAACGTGTACCTATGTTAGTTGATAAAATTGCTTGACGAATTGATGTTTAATCCGTTGTGTATGATGAAACGCTGAGAGATATATTCCGGGATGCAATCTGGGGGAAAGGACCATTCGGTCGACCGAGTGTCTGTATTCGGTCGACCGAGCCAACCTGTTCGGTCGACCGAGCCCCCTGTTCATCCGTTAGATAGCCATGTCTTTATGGTTAGGTTAACTTAATAGAATTTATTATCTCAGTAGGTATGGCTATGGCTACGTCACTCGCTTAATTTAATTAAAACGTGTAAGAAGGAAATACCGATATAAAACTCTTAGGTAGGCTCATGAATTGATCTTGGACGTTCAAAGAAAAGATCTAGGTAGGTTTATATTAGGGAATTGCGCGCACCTTGTTATACGTAGATCGTAAACTAGCATGAGACTATAACTTGGTAATTGTTAGTTGGACGAGAGTTTGAGTGATCGTTTAGGAAGTACGCCTAACCATAGGAATGTTGCCTGGACGAGGTGTACGGTTAATATCGGCATCCTTAGAGTCATAAGCGTGTGAGTTATATGAGATGGAGGCACCAAAAGCGAAGTCACGTAACAATACCACGGTGATCTAGTGACTACCGGTGCTACGTCAAGTTAAAGAGGATGACTCCGTAGCCAATCTAAGATAGATACAAACGGATTGACGATTAATAAGTTCAGATTTATTATATAAATTATCTAGGTCCAAACGATAAAGACTATAATTGGGGAGGTTAATTACGTTGTGTCGAGTTGTGTCTTTACTTTTCTTGTCTTATGTTGGTCGTAGACCGCCTTTATGTCCTTGACATGTTTAATTAATTGTTTGTATATAAGATGATCCACAATTGGTTCCCTGTGGGATCGACCTTGATTCACTATAGCTATACTACGATGGGCCTAGTCCTCTTGCTAGTATTGGTTATTGGTGGTCAAGTAATTTATTATAACCTGATTGACCCCGATCACTATCGTAGTAGAGTACTGGGGAGTCAAGGTCTATCCCACAGAGACTCGTAAGAACGTCAAATCATCAAGATTGAGCATGTCACAATTAACGGTCTTCGACCAACTATAATATAGACAGTGGTAAATTTGGTAACAACAAACTTAGCAAGATTATGCAAGTTCAAATGGATGTAAACAAGAGTTACTAATGTACTAGTTCAATTCTGAGTTAGTAGTTATTCCCCCCACACATGTAATAGTCTTTCCCATTGGTGAATTTTAATTCATTGTCAGCTACAGGTACAACTCCTAATCCTATCTACTCCGACCATGGTAGTAGACAATCTATACGCAAGCTACCCTCCTTAATTGGTCCGTAATAGCTCATACGCATAAAGAACTAGAGCTGTCGGTATTGAGCGCTAACTCATACCGCAAACCCGCCTAGACAATTTATCGACACCGATCAAAGACGTTCTGTGGGTCCATCAAGATAATGTCCAAACTAACACTTCACTATTCATATTTAATTCCAATTTACGATGACATGCAAATAGTTGATCAGGCTACTAACATGTAAATTAAATCTATCGATCAACGCAGCTGGCACCGATTATCATGAATTAGTAATTTACTAGGTATTCAGATCTAGCGATATAGACCGTCGCAGATCTGAATAACGCAACCACTATTTCATGATTTCTTCACCAACGAATTAGATCTATAACACATGGGGTAAAATAAACTAACTACTACATAATTAAACTAAATAAGCAATTAAAACATACTAGTCGAATAGAACAACGACAGATCTACATCGTGGAAAAGACAGAAAATCATACCCTCGAAGACGAGTGTAGATCTCCCTCGGATCTCTCCCTAGGCGGTGACTCCGTCGTCTCTCCGACCAGAACTCATAAAATAATAAAATAAAGAACAAATAACTTTTATTGCATAATTTGTCTTGGAAATTTGTGTACTTCCAATGTTACATTGAATTCTGAGGCGAGGCCTCTTATTTATAGCTACATAAACCGAATTAGAAACACCTAGTTCTACTCCTCGTCCAAGAACACGTGTTTCAGAAGATTTTGGACCCTCGGTAAGTCGGTGGTAGTCCTCGGTAAACCGGGGGCAATTTTGTCTTTTTCTTCTGCCGACTTAGCTTGGAATATTCTGGAATACCCTACGCCCAATCCTTTCGTTCGGTCCACTCCAGAGTCGTTCACAATGCTCAGCCCAATATTTCGTATCCAGAAAATAATCAAATAATGCACGAAATAACATCGAAATAGGGAAAATAAACGCTAAGTGCAGATTTCTCAACTCACAAACCCGACATATGATATTCAACTTAAATGGTTCATATATATAGGTCGAAACAACTATTTTTATCTCATAATGGATAGAATGATGATGCCGTAGGATCAGGGGCGGACCTAGCATGGTAGGGGTGGGTGCATGGACCCCACTCAAATTTCCGTGTGAAGTTACTAATATACCCCTCTAATAATATTAAAACTGTGTATGTATATTATTTCAGACAATTTTTAGTGAAATTCTACATTTAGCTCAACTGGTTGAAAGCTTGAATACATATCATAAGGTCATGGTTCGAAACTTGGCTCTTGCATCTATTTTAAATTTTTGTTTTGATTTTGGCCCCCACTGGAAAATTTCCTGAGTCCGCCACTCTGTAGGATAGACCATTTTAACCGTCATCAACCCCCTTAAAATTTGTATTCGGCCTTATCATCTATAATAAACCGATAATTTGACATAAAAATTTTATCATGTAATTAAAACTACATGGTTATTATCAAAGTGATACATTTAAAATATAAAAAAATCGGTTTCGGAACATTGGTTTTCTTTAAGAATGTTGTTTGTAGAAGGGTTAATCGGATCATTCCCTATGTAGTAGTTTTTTTTAACATATAAAGCGAAATGTATTGTCGTTTTTTTTTTGCCATGTTTAGTATATATTTTTTAATAGTAGGGGACAGAAAAAAAAAAAAAAACACTACTATACTGTTGGAAGAAATTGCCTACACTCTTAAATGATAATAAAATAAAGTAGCATCATTACTAATACCAATTGGTTTTAGTACAACGGTAAGCGTTTGATCTTAACATGGTAGCAAAGCCAGAGGTTACGGGATCGAACCCTGGTTGTAACAATATTTAAAAAAAATTGTGCAAGTGTTGGAAGAGATTGCCCACAATTGATGAGGAGTGTCGGGAGAGATTGTCCACACTCTAGAATGAAAAATTGTGCAAGTGTTGGGAGAGAATGCCCACACTTGAGGGGGTGTTGGGAGAGATTGCCCACACTCTTGAATGAAAAATTGTGCAAGTGTTGGGACAGATTGCTCACACTTGAGGGGGGGTGTTGGGAGAGAATGCTCACACTCTTGCATGCCTAAAGAAATATAGTTACGCTTTTACTACCACCAATTGGTTTTAGTGCAATGGTAAGCGCTTGAGAGATTGCCCACACTCTTGAATGCCTAAAGAAATATAATTGCGCCTTTACTACCACCAATTGGTTTTAGTTGAACGGTAAGCGCTTGATCTTATCATATACATTTTTTATTACAAAAAATGTTCAAAATTTTCACCCCCGTCACCTGGGATCCTACGTCCGCCCCTGATTATGATTGATAAGATCTCGATTCACTTTAAAGTGTTTGATACTTAAATATCTCTAGTCATATGTATTATTAAACGAGACATTAATAGTACGGTTAGAGTAGCACGTTTTAAATATTTTATATCTTATGAAAATAGTGGTAGATATCATCTATCAAAGTTTGGAGACACATGGGATTTACGTGGACGTGTATTAGAGAATACGTACGTTAGATTGACCCACTTACTTTATTAAGTGTCGCATTATGTGGCAGTTGTGTAATTATCCTTAGACCGGAGTCTTCATAACACCACGGTGTGGATTGTCATGTTTTGACACTATTGAGGTTTCATCTAATCACAGAGCGGTCATGCGGTAGTGCTTGGGTATGATATTGAAACATGCGTATGATTTATGTCGCTCGTCCGGAAATCGTGTTTCCTAATAGTAGGAATAAATATCCGAAAGAGTCTTCTTATAAAAAATGTCTTATTCTCGAAAGTCTTTGCAAGACGGCAGTAATGTGTGTTACTTTGAGAGAGTGAGATATCCATATTATAAGATACGGTCGTTAATGTTTCGATACTTGAGTTACGACTGTAAGGATATTATTTCTGCGTTATGATTCTATTTACACGGTAACCGTTCAACATGAAAGGTAGTAGTCAATGCACTTGACTCTTTAGGCGATTCGGGGTCATGACGTTTGCTGCTAGACAATGATCATAATCGTTAAGTGTGAATGACATTTCAATAATGTACTTTGTATTACGGCCAATATATTAAGAATCCTATCGAATCACACACATATGAATATCTAAGCGAAATTAAACTATAGTTATAGTGATAACAAAATTATGAGTTATTTATCCCGAATATAAAGTGTTATAGTAATAAATTAATATACCATTCTTTATTTATTATGAATAAATAATACAACATACTATATACGTAGATTAATTAAGTATCTACAATATATATATATATATATATATATATATATATATATATATATATATATATATATATATATATAAACACATGTAACGCCAATATGTATATATTTAAGATATACTACTTTCGACCCAAAATATAAGTCATCCTACACTTTTTGTTTCGTCTCACAATATAATTCATTTTACATTATCAATGTAATATTTATTACTCTTTTCTATATCTTATCCTTAATTTATTATTAATCCAACCACTTTTCATTATTTTTATTTTATTAATTGAGAAAAGATATTACAAGGTTTATGCCCTCCCGGCATCTCCTCAAAAAAAATGTCATCAACCTACATACCCCACCTTCTTAAAACCCTAATCAAGTAAAACCAGGGATAGAAAATCGGGTGTTAAGAAAAGTGTAAGCCTCTGTAGGGTGGAATAAAACTAAAAAAGGAGTACAACCCCAAAACACCAAGGATCTAATGACTAGCTAAAAACAAAAGCAACATCTAACTATCAAACTAAAAGTATTTTTCATTCTTTAAACAACTATTGTATTAATGATAGTCGAGGGTATTTTTTACATTAACCATCAAATATATTACATTCAACCAATTTCTTAATATATGTAAAAGCACATAGGATGAACTTATATTTTAAAGCGACTTATATTTTGGAGCGAATGTAGTATATTTTTACAAATTAATCATAGTATTATGTTAATATTAATATATATATTTTTCGAGTAGTATTTTTATGTCTCAAGACATCGACTCACTGTGATTAACTAGGTTATCTGCGACATAATGACTTCGGTTTGAGCCCCGTTTGGAGCATAATTAGTGTGTGTTTCCTTTTGTTTAACAAACCAAAAAAAAAATTAATATTTATACTCCCTCGGTTTAAATTTATCTAAACAGTTGCCAAAATCACGTATATTAAGGATGTTAGTTAATTTATTAACTTTTATAATGAAATGACTAAAATGTCATTTGATATAATTAATGTGGCTTTGGCTTTTATATCTCCTAATGTAATAAATAATGGTAAATCAAGTAAAAACATAATAAATGTTGAATTGAAAATTATACTGTCTCATATAAAATTAAACAAAATATTTTAACAACTATCTCAATTATTGTGGAAGGAAGAAGTATATTTTTATATGTTTTGCGAGTTCCAATGTTCCCAATGTCTTAAATGGCGTGGGTCACATGCAAGGTGTTTGCTGGCAAGCAGTCGTATTAATCAAATCTCAAGCATTATTTGCAAATCATATCTCAAATAATACAAACCTCGAAGATTTCATAGGAGTATTTTATGAGAAATTTTACTGTACACTGATAAACAAAATTTTATTTTTATTTTTTATTTTTTAATTTTTTGAAAGGTGAACTGATTACCGGAACATTGCAGATGGAAGTTAGACATTTGTATTTTTTTTTCCTTCTAAACAAACATTTACATTACATCACATTGTGAGTCGATATATAAAAATTAACGAATCAGTTATATATATGTATATTAATTATTATTTTTACTTGTGTAATATTTTTTTAACATATCAGTTGTCCCACATTAACATTATGTGGCGACGCCGATATATATGTATGTATGTATACATATAACGTAAAGTGTGTGGTTCGGTAAGGTTGTTATCTGTTTTTAAATGAATTTATATTTAGGAACGGAGGAAGTAATAGAAGGATGCCAATTGCAAGCCAACTTGATACATAATCGTCCAATGCTATATTTTACGGTATGTTATTTTTAAGGGCAGGAGTCAGAATTTCACTCTTGAATGCGGTACTCTGTGAATATTGTCCTATGCTATATGTTAGGATAGTTGGTGTGTCGTTAAACCACCAAAATAAACACCTCCAACCTCTATAACGAGTATAGTGGAAGCAGGGATCGAATATTCAAGGAACAGAAGATTATTTCTTTTAGAACAAAAATATAAAAATCCAATTTGTGGTGAATTAACTAAACGTGCAAAAATTAAAATAAACAATTCTAATAATCGAGAAAATGTGATTTCAAGTAGTGAAGAAAATCAGTAATAGGAAGGCTCCAGCTGAAGTTGATTATTTCCACCTCGATTTCCTTGACTGATCATTGACGCAAGAATACTCATTAATTTATTAATAAATCAGTTACAGTTACCGACACGCGCCAAATAACCATCCTCTTCTAAATTTGATAATTAAGACACGGTCACTAATTATACTCCAACCGAAAGACACTCCTAGACACGGTCATAAGAGTTTGGTGTTCCGGCAGCATTAATATTTAAGAGACCCGATTCTGAATATTAACACACACGCGGGTTAAATTTAATCCAGATTATTCACCTTCGTGGTAGCGGATTAACCAGCTACGAACAAGTACAATCATATCACTCTTCACCTTATTAAAACTAATAAGCAATTACGGACTTATCGTTTCAATTAACAATCGATTAATTAGTTATATCAATTACCCTGCAGATATAATTAACCCAACTAATAATCGAAAAGAAATTATAGCAAAAGAGGAACAAATACTAATAAATCAACGAGGAAGAAACACAATTTGATCTCACAGTCAATTACATCGAGATTTCAATAATTCTTCAACTGGAATAAAAAAAAATTAAAAACTAACCATTGTTGTAGAAAATACAAAATAATTCACACGGTAGTTTAATCTGTGCAAAACGTGAAATTTTAAAATACAACCGTTGTATGAAGGTTTTACCAAGTGGCATACATTACAACCACTCATTTCTAATCTCTCACACACGATAAAAGTGTATTATGTGAGAGAGAGTAAAAATGAAAGGCTACAATGTACGCTTGACTTGATAACTCTTACAACCAGATTCAGACCATAAAAATCTCTCGTGTGCAAAACGGATGGAAGATAAAGCTCTGCCGTTCCTCCTTTGTTTTTCCGTTCCTGATGCCGTACCCTAGGTGATGATATCTTTTCCTTAATTGTCAAATGCATATATATAAATATATTGCTCATCCACGCCATTGCCAAGTAAAGTGGGTCCCAAAAATTTTATTAATGATCCACCAATCAGAAATTAAGAAAGACCATCCAATAAAAAATAAGGTCTTTCAACCAATCAGAAAATAACTTCACTTAAATATCTTTTAGCATTTGCAAATTTTCAGCTTCACACTAGAACAATGGTATGATCATACCATTTCCAGAATCTGCTTCCAACACTTCAAAATCGTCAAAATGTGAAACATCTCTCTCCTCTTCTAGCGGTAACATCATCTTTTAGCTACTCCTCTCTTTTTCGCATTTCCCGACACAAACACTCATCTAAGTCATTATCACTGTCAATCCTGCAAAACAACACCAAACACCCCGGAAAAACGCATATCTCCCTAGAAATGACATCGAACAAGCGATAAAATCCCAACCAAATATGCTCCTATCAAAAGTGTACCTCGAAGATTTCATAGGAGTATTTTATACACTGATAAAGAGAACTTTATGTTTTATTTTTTATTTTTTAAAAAGGTGAACTGACTATCGGAAAATTGCAGATGGAAGTTAGACATTTACGTTACATCACATTGTGAGTCGTCAGAGTCGATATATAAAAAAATTAACGAATCAATTATATATATATGTATATTAATTGTTTTTACTCGTGTAATTTATTCTTTAACAAATCAGTTGTCCCACATTAACATTATGTGGCGACGCCGCTATATATGTATGTAAGTATACATATAACGTAAAGTGTGTAGTTCGGTAAGGTTGTTATAGTACATGTTTTTAAATGGAATTATATTTAGGGACGGAAAGAGTAAGAGAAGGATGCCAATTGCAACCCAACCCGATAGATGATCGTCCTATGCTATATGTTAGGCAGGTTATATTCAAGGACGGAGTCAGGATTTTACTCTTGAATGCGATAATATACTGGGTGAAAATCGTCCTATGCTATATGTTAGGATAGTGCACTAGCTTTGTGAAACTCGTCCTAGCTATACAATTCATTTGTTGCTTTTGATCCTACATCTAACACATTTTTATACCATCAATGATGATGTATTGTATATTAAATTTGTACTACCTCCGTCCCTAAAAAATGTCCACTTTTTAAAATGAATTGTCTCATAAAAATTGTTTATTTAGAAAGCAAATAAATCATTTGATGCATTTTTTCCAAACATACCTCATCATAATAAAAAAAATTACTTAAAGCCCCCGGTATCCGGAACGCACTGGTCCGACTAATCCGGAGTTCGACCCGGGTCGTACCTGCAGAGTCTGACTCTTACTCATGGGTAATGCTGACCCCTATCATAAAATTTAATATTTATATATTCATTTCATATTCCAAATGAGCATTTTTTTTTATAAGATAGGGATATATATGTCCATTACTACTTAAAATACAGCACATTAATAGTTTCTTAATCTGTGTGCACAATAAAAAATGGAGATTTTTTGTGAGACGGAGGTAGTATTTTTATTATTATCAATTGTGTAAAAATATCTTATGACATTTTGTTGTAACCATTGGTTTTTTTCAAGATATAGACATGTCATTTTCTTTTCCAAGTGTTATGGGAAAAACAAAGTAGGAGTAGGCCGCACTAGCCAATGAGGCTTACCTCAATCAAAGGTTAAGTTGCGGTCTTCTGAATCAAATATAGGTCTTAGGTTGAGTCACACCACAGATATATGTGTGAGTTAATTATAATACTCTGAATAAGATAATATCGTTTGAAGTAAAAAAAAAAAAACAGTAGTTTGCACTAAATTTTTTAAGCATAGATCTAATCAAGACACTGAATATACTACATCCGTCCCAAAATATAAGCTCATTTAGCTTTTTGGTTTTGTCCCATAATATAAATCCATTTAGATAACAATGAAGTATTTATTACATTTTACTACTTTTACCCACCATTTATTATTTATACACCCATTTTTCACTACTTTACACTAATGACAATGAAAGGTCATTTTAGACTTTAAACAAAATTAATGACATATAAACAATTTAATCAATTTTTTTAATCTGTGTGAAAAACCTTAAATTAAATTATATTTTGGGACGGAGACAATATTACTCTAATTAAATGCTCTCACAGCTCACATAGATCCCAAGTTGTAAGACACTAGACTTAATTGCAAGAATCTGCCCTTTGATACTCCACCCCTTGTTTTCGATCAACTGATAATCTGACAGATATATTTACCAAGATATTGTCAACTGCAATGTTTGAAAGACCGGCAAAGAACATTAGGATGCAATGTTTGAAAGATCTTAATTGATGCTTGGTTTAGGAAAAGTAAATCCAACAAAAATAAATATGTAGGTTTTTGCCGAGAAGGACATATTCATGAATAAATCGGGATTCAAGAAAACTGATGATTAATCATAACAAATGATAATGTTTTTGCCTAAATTACCCTCATTTATTAATCTTGTTTGCTAGTTATCATTATTTAAAAAACAAATCTTTAGTATCCATGAAACGAGGAGATTCCTTAAATAAAAAACAAATCATGACTTTTGAGTGGAAAACAAATCATATAAGTTGTTATCGGTTTTTTTTTGCCAGTTAAAATTATTTAAACAAAAATAAATTGCTATTTATCATGAAAATAAGTGATTTCTTAAACAAACAAAAAAAAATCATGTAAATAGGAAAAAAATATTTTTTTCTAAATCTAGACATCCATTATCCCTACATGATTTTAAATCTAATGGGAAAAAAATACTCACTCCTTCTAGGCTTACTACATTTACTCCATGTACACTTGTGTGTGTTACAACTTCTGATTAAAGTTTTACTACATTTGTTATTGTTGTAGTACTTCTTTTTTATGTGTTACTACAATTTTTTTGTGTTGTGACTACATCTATTTTTATTAGTTCTTCTATATTTTTTTTTGGGACAACGTCTATTTTATTCCTGTTACTACCTCTTTTCCAGTGTTACTACGATTTTTTTACTGTAACTACATATTTTCTTCATCTGTAACAAATTTTTTTTTTTTTTTGCCGTAACTACATGTTTTTTATTCCATATCGTCCTACCTAGGATAGTGTTGCTTTAGGGTTTTTTTATCCGACAATTGCGGAAGGATTTTGGCGTAAGTACATATTTATAAAGTAACACTCCATGATATAACATCTCAAGGAATGTATATGAAGTAACACTAAAACACAAGAGCATACTACGCATTTCCTATCGGATATAAAGTTAACACTGCTTTCATCAACTCTATATTCTTTTTTGTTATCATTTCTTGTTAAAATGTTACTATATTTTTTTGGCTGCAACCACATCTATTTTACTGGTCGTTACTACATTTTTAATTACATCTTTATTATTAGTGTTACTACATTATCTGTTTCTGTAACTACATCTATTTTATTTATCGTTGCTACATTTTATTTGTCACTTTAACTATTTTTTTTTCCCATTCAAAAAAGAAACTACTTTTTTTTTTTTGTAGCTAAATTTTTACTTCTTCTTTTTTTTTTTGTTGTAAAAAAGAAACCAATTTTTAGTTGTATCCGATTCCCTAATATTACTTCAACTAATTTGCTTAGTTTTAGGTAAGTGATAAACCACTCCCAAAAAAAGGCTACATGATCTAATTTTTAAACGGGTGGTGGTCCTAAAGGACAAGTTTACATCTTAAATGAAGAATAGGACAAAAAAAATAATATTTGGTTGAGAAGGACAAAAAAAAAAGAGATGTACAAAAATACCCTTAATGATAATATTTTTTTTTCTTTTCACATTAAAAAGTCGTGCCGGTGTTACTACGTGTTGGTGTTACTACTGAGTTACTACATTATGTGTTACTATGTTTGAGGTGTTTCCATTGCTTTCTACCCTCTTGGGAAGAGGCGATAGGGATTTGTGTGCGCTTAAGATCGTGCACATTCATAGAAAAAATGCCAAAGCGTTACTCTTTCTATACCCTACTTGGAAAGGAACGATAGAGGATTTGTGTGCACTCTAAGATCGTGCACATTCATACAAAAATGTAGTAACATTACAAAAAATGCATTGATAATTTCTAAAAAACAAACAATTGATAATTCTTCAACAACAATTCTTCAAGAACAAAAATAAAGACAGTAGGATTCATACAACAACAATTGATCAAAACCGAAATGCAACAACAACAACAATTCTTCAAGAACAAAAATAAAGACAGGAAAAAAAAGCTTTACTTGAGGAAAAAAAAAGCGTAAACTTGTCCCATGCGTTTTTTTTCTGCGTTTTTTTCCTCTGCTTTGTTTTGATTCAAAAAGGGATCGTCACATGTGGAAATCAGATTACGAAGCCTCCATCATCAAATTAACCCTCCATCGTCGTTTTTTCCTGCGTTTTTTTTCTGCGTTTTTTTTCCTGCGTTTGAATCCGAGAGCTTTTTTTTCCTGCGTTTTTTCCTCTGCTTTGTTTTGATTCAAAAAGGGATCGTCACATGTGGAAATTAGATTACGAAGGAGAAGAAAGAACGGTTTTGCTGAGAATCCGGGCAGGGAAAAAAAAACCCTAATCAATTTGAAGAAGCCATGAGATGAGGGATTAGGGTTTCGAACGGAGAAAGGATTCGTAGCAGTTATGGTTGGATTAGGAGAGGAGGAGCAACAGAGGTTTTTGGTGCCGGTGACGAACGTGAATCATCATTTGTTTATGGAGTTCTTTGAAGGAGGCGGAGGAAGAGTATGGATTCGATCAAGCTTCCTCCGCCGTTTTGGGATTCCGCGAAGCCGATGATCCAGTTTAACATTGCGGAGAGAGTAAAATCGTAAACTAGGAGAGCGAGAATGAAAATGGCATGAAATGAGGAGAAAAGGTCATAGGCGGTTACAACAAAATATTTACCTCATTTATAACAATAAATATCAGATTTATTCGAAATAAATAGTAAAATATTAGAAATAAATCATTAAGGGTATATTTGGATTGACATTAATTTTTGTCCTTTACAACCTTTGTACTTTTTTTTTGTCCTTTTCACATAAATAAGATGTAAAACAGTCCTTCATGACCTTTTCCTAATTTTTAAATAAAGGAGATAATTACGTGATCCAATATCAATAAATAAATATTGATTCAAATTTTATCTTTTAAGTGTATTTCGATTCATGTATTATCATTTTGTTTTTTTTAATCACTCAAAATGAAAAATATCTTTGGATAACCATTTATGACATTTGATGTCATACTTCATCCCAATAAATATATCTGGCTTTTCTTTAAGCTAAGATTTTTCTCATTTGAGTTTTTCTTAGTAAAGTTTTAACAAATCATATCATATTTTTGTTGGTTGTTGGATAATAGATATTCAAGGGGAGTGTTTTAAAATATATAATTATAATTATATGCTATTCAAATTGATTTAGATAGATTTTATGGTTTATCTACTCTATTGTATTCACATTATACTCTCTATTATAAATATCCCTTATACTATTGAAATAATACACAGACAATTCACTTTCTTCTTTATACTTTGTATTTTCTCTGGTCCTCTCTTGTTTATTTAGTTTTATGACACAAATAGAATTGTAAATTTTTTATTTCCGTAATCGGTTAACCAAACCGAACCATATGTTTCGGTTCGGTTCCCTAAAGCAAACGGTTCGGTATCGGTTTCGGATATTTACTAACCGAAATTTTCGGTTCGGTTTCGGTTACGGTCCATTAACTGTACCAAACCGAACCGTGAACACCCCAAGTCGACAAATGATGAATTATCAAATATGCGTAAGGATGACAATTGTGATCCAATCCGATGGACAATCATCCTACCCTACCCGTTAAGGTAGGGTAGCGGAGCGAATATTTTGATTTTAGAAGAGTTATACTTAATGGATGAGTGTTATTAGTCATTATTTACTTTTTCACACACACTAGAAGTGTGTAGGTGTGATTTGAGTATATCGCATACATCCACTTGGTATAACTCTTGAATCACCTCGATTTTGATAAGTATGAAACAATGATTTAAACCGGATCATATATAATTATTTGATTTACTACCTCTGTCCCAAAATGTAAGTTCATTTATCTTTTTAGTTTTGTCCAATAATATAAGTTCATTTAGATAAACAAGAAAGCATTTATTATTTATTATTTACCCACCAATTTTTCATTACTTTGCATTAATAGTAGTCAAACATCATTTTAGATTTTTTATCAAAATTAATGACACGTGACCAATTTAACCAATTATCTTAATATGTGTGAAAACCTCAAATGGATTTACACTTTGAGACAAATGTAGTAATTTTTTTTACCCTTAGGTGGGCTTAGCCCCCCTAATCTCTTGCTTCAGCTCCGTCCTTGGGTTTTATTAAGTGTAGGGTAGGGTACATATTTGATATTCAAAACCCGTCGTAGATAGGGTATGGTAGAGTATTGTTTTTACCCATCGTAATATCCACTCGACTTCTTGTATAATAAATATACTAATTAAATTTCAAAAATAATTAATATTGTTTTGGTTTCGAAATGCTAGCTTTAAAAAATGGTTGTTCCAACCAAGTCGTTTGGCTCAAGTGGTAAGTGACTTGAAAATGCATAGGGAGGTCACCGGTTCGAATCTCCTCTGGGGCGTTATGTTGAAAGAGCTCTAAGGCAGATTTTACCCTTGAGTAAGATTCAGACTCTGAAGGCACGGCTTAGACGGACTTGTTGGTTCCGGAAACCGGGTTCTTTAAGCAGAAAAAAATGGTTGTTCCTTTTTGAGACATAAAATGGCAAGAAGAAAAAATGGTTGTTCCCATGTTCACAAAAAAGAAGCAGCAATTGGGTAGTAAACAAAGGGTGTATACGGTTATGGATAATTCAAAAACCGAACCGAATTGTAGTAATTCGGTTGGTTCTGTTCAGTTAATGATTACCCAAGGTTCAGTTTCGGTTCGCATTGTGAAGAAACCAAAAATTTATGTTCGGTTACGGTTAGTGATATAAATTAACAGTAACCGAAAACCGAACCGAATAAAAAACCGAAACGTTATCCGAACCGTTATAACCGAACCGATATCCAAACCAATATAACCGAACTGTTTTAATTACATTGTAACTGAACAGAAAAAATATTAACCATACTTTTTTTTAATTTATTGTGAATTTTATATACCATACATACATATGCATAAATACTACATGTACGAATGACACATTTCCCCCAAAAAATCTTAATAGAATACAAAATGCTCGGAGTAGTGATCCTTTTAAGGAGCATTTATTTCATATTGTGTGATTTGGAGCAAAATGTATTTTAAATAAAATTATAGAATTTGAAGTTCTTTTGGTTTAGAACAAATTGTCTAACATAATTATTTCCACTTTAATGATTTAAACCGATTTGTGTAAATTAAAGTCTATTATGTAAGGACTAAAATAGTGTGGAATGTGTGGCTTGTTTTAAGTTTTTTGTTGAGTTTCTAGATTAAATTAACATTTTTAATAGTTTAATTACGGTTTTTCGGTTAAGCAACCGATTTGAACCGTTTATTTTGGGTTTTTTTGTTAATCGAACCGAACCGAAAAATTCGGTTTTCCGTAGTTCAATTTTGGTTTTTCGGTTAACCGATTAATTTGAACTGTTTATTTCAGTTTCTCAGTTAACCGACCGAATTGAACCGAAAATTTCGGTTCAGTTCGGTTCGGTTACCTTTGAAAAACGGTTCGGTTTCGGTTTCAGCTTTTTAATAACTGTAAATTTCGGTTCGATTTCAGTTACGGTTATTAATAATCTTGAACCGAACCGCGTACACCCATATAGTAAACACCCTCTTTCAAATAGTATATTAACACATGAAATTAAGGATGTTAATGGTCGTATTGAGAAATTCTTCATGTTTATTATTTACAAGGACTTTTTCGATTTAGGATTCCACAAGGACCATGCATCATATGTTTCACTACAAGGCTGTGAAGTAACGGATTATTCTTAGGACATGGCAATTCAGCACTTATTATTTGATCATATGCTTTAGCAGTTAAAGGTTTTGAATCCTTTTTCATAATTAAAAGCATATGTGCATGTGGTAAACCACGTTTTTGAAATTCAATAGAGTAGACACAAACACTAACATCACCTAGTATATTTTCTTGGCAAAGCACTCAAAAGCGCAAAAGTAAAAACTGAATTTATTGAACTTAAGAACAAAAAGAATCTGTTGACTTTATAATACACAAATTAGATAGATAGACTAAATCTTTAATGAAGAAAAAAATAAAATAAAATAAAAGGAATAGGCGCTGCTTTTTTTTTTTTTTTTTCCTAGGTGGGACGCTGTTCATGCTCAATGGTTTTTTTTTTTTTTTTTTTTTTTTTTCTGGGTGGGACGCTGTTCATGCTCATTGTTTTTTTTTTATTTATTTTTTTTAACCGATGTATTGACAATCGTGATATAATAACCATCCCGATACATTGACCACAACAATTCAATGACCACCCCGATTCATTGACCACCCTGATACATTGACCACCGCGACGACCGATGCGATGACCATCGCGGTAGAGACACCGCAATGAAGTGACACCGCGATGTAGAGACACGGAGATGAAGCGACACCGTGATGCAGAGACACCGCAATGAAGTGACACGCGATCGATGACCACCCCGACGCGAGAGACATCAATGAAGTGACACCGCGATGCAGAGACATCGCGATGCATTGACCACCCCGATGCAGAGACATCAATGAAGTGACACCGCGATGTAGAGACACGGCGATGAAGCGACACCGTGATGCAGAGACACCACAATGAAGTGACACCGCGATGCAGAGACACCGCGATGCACTGACCACCCCCGATGCAGAGACATCAATGAAGTGACACCGCGATGCAGAGACACCGCGATGCATTGACCACCCCCGATGCAGAGACATCAATGAAGTGACACCGCGATGTAGAGACATCGCGATGCATTGACCACCCCGAAGCAGAGACATCAATGAAGTGACACCGCGATGTAGAGACACGGCGATGAAGCGACACCGTGATGCAAAGACATCACAATAAAGTGACACCACGTTGCATGCGACCACCCCGATCGCGAGAGACATCAATGAAGTGACACGCGATCATGAGAGACACCACGATGCATTGACCACCCCGATGCATACAGTGACCACCTATGATGTAGAGACACAACGATGCAGAGACACCGCGATGTATGCAGTGACATATGCAGTGACATCAATGTCACTTCATTAGTTATCTAACATATGCAGTGACATCTGCAGTGACATCAATGTCACTTCATATTAGATAAACTTAAATATGGTTTATAAGTAAATCTCTTTATTTACACACCCCCAAACACATCTTGATTTCAAAATGTTCCATAATAAACCTATTAGTTTCTTGTAGCTATCCGTGAGTGATTATTTTAGTCTGAAATAAACATATAAATTGATTAATCACACCACAGCGATTTCCCGTTGCTTCCCATTTCCATCACACTGCATTTTGTCAAACAACAAAAAAGGCGAGTTAGACAAATCAAGACATCGTTTTTTAATTTGAATTTGAATTAATAATAATCCATCTATAAACACTTCAATTCGTGACAAATCAATTGAAGCAAAGAAGTATACAACGAAAGATGGACTATTTGAGGCCTGAATATTGTGCTGCTAAGACTGAGAATGCAAGAAATTTGTATCCATGTAACATGGCCTTTCAAATATATCAGGAACTTCACTGTCTCTTTCAAGCATTTTCAAAGCATCCAAGATTGTTGGTCTTAAAGCCACCATCAGATGAGCACACAATATCCCAACCAACAAGAACTACAACCGGAGACAACTTGCTTCTTCAATCGAATTCAACAAAATACAGTACTATAATCCAATCCGCTTTTCTGTTTTGCTTCCAATTCGAAAGTTTGTTGCTACATTCCAAATTGCTAGTAAATTATTTGGCAGTCTCAACCACAGGCACCACCACCACCACAGCCTCTGTTTGATGCGACCCATTCAACCCCAGGCCCAAGGTCTGCATAAAGGACAACAGAGGTAAGCTTATCACAGATTTGTCCCGCCATGTAGGAACCATTATCATCTTTACATGTCTCATCACCGCTACCTTGGCATTCTGCTGCCGCTACGGCTTGAAAAGCGAAACGGAAAAGTTTCTGAAACGACCGGGAAATCTTCGACGGTGTTGATTTTCTGGAACGATGAGGAGGCTGATTCGCCGGCGCCGGAGGCATCATCAGGCGGGAATCAGATAATTGAGGCATGGAGAGGGTTTTAGAATGGATGGATGAGTAAAGACGGCGTTCGATTTGGTTGAGCTCAAAAGAATCATAGAGAGAGCTTTCGCAGTCCCATAGTATTTTTTTAAATTAGGGGTAACATGGTACATATAGATATATTATGTCCTTATAAGTCCAACAGATTCCTTTGTGTCCTTACCGGCCATTAAGTCTAAAAAAGTGTACTTTTAAGTAATAAACCCTATTTTCTTTTAGTATTCTTTGTTTTAACGATTCGAGTTTTGCTCTAAAAACGCGACCAAGCAAATCGGGTCGATTTTGTGGCAATTCATCTGGAAGCATATATTGGCTTATTTCAGGCCACGATGGATTACATGTCATGGTGATAAAAAAATCTGGCTTACCATATTTCTGGACCAATGCCATCGCGTCAAGATAGCGCTTACGCATATCCCTGGGACCACCAGAAAAGGATGGAGGTAAAATCGTTCTTTTGCCTATTTTAGAACCTCTGGTACATCCATTTCCAATACTGTCAATAATACCTTGCAATAACTCTGTACGTGTTTGTTTTTGTCTATTCCTATGAAAGTCTAATCGTGAGGTTTCAATCTTAACATACATATCTACCACGTATTGTTGCAACAATCTGCCGGTGTGTAGAATCATAGATTTATCTCCGTCACGTATTTGTAGTTTATAACAATAGTATTCACGACACGAAACAATGTTCCTTTTCCGTTGCCCTTCAGATTGAACTGTGCAAGAGCAATTGAACGGAAAAAAGATTATAATATCAGAAAACTAAACAAACCAAGATTAGTGAATTATTGTTTAATTATTTTTAAGTGGTTAAAGGAAGAATACCTTGTTGTTCATGAGCAAGTAAATCGTATGCCGAGGTTACCATAGTTGCAGCGTCGTCCAGCGGGCCTTGGCATAAGAAAGTTCTTCTTTACCTATTCGGTTGCAATATTTTTTTAATCCCATAATACCATCCGCACTCCCCACGAGGGAACATGAGAGGATATTGAAGAGGATCATAACAAGCGTAATTGTGTGATATTATATGTGGTCCTGTATTCCTACTATAAATCTGTATATGGCATTGTTGATTAAATTTATACCTATCATCTAGAGAAATAATAGCCGAAACATCATCTGTAGTTGGCAAATTGTAGACACGTTGATCCATAACAGGATTTTGAACTAAACATATTAGATCGTCGTCATAACTGTTCATTTCTTTTACTTGTTTCAAGAACGAGGTGTATGGATTAGCTGCCAAAACAGAGAGTAATTTTTGCATAATCGATTTTTTAAATTCAGAATATATTTCCAATCTTTTTTCCACCTGATAGTCGCCGTCGTAGAAATAGAGCTGTAAACCCCTAGGTTCAAAGTCCGTGGGAGTAATTCCAGGTAAATAATGATAAATTTTCCCTTGCACCTTGAACGTATAAACGCCTTTATTATTCTTTAGTAAATTCTCGTCAGTATGAGCTGCGAAAGTAGTGTAAGCCAAGTTATTATTATAACTCCTAATTAACCGTTTAAAATCGCGAGATTCAGAATCATTGTTCGTACACAACTGGGCAAGAACATCTGGCATTGTTGTTAGTACCAAAGCAACCTCTCCATTTGAACAACAAAACGAAGGGGTTCTAAATAAAATTTCTTCGCAGAACAATGAACGCACACTGAGCATGAAGGCAGTACCCAAGGACTATCATCCCTGAGACCTTGTGTGTTCCTTGTAATCTCGGTTATATCTACACATTGAAGTGGTGTATTAGGCGACCAAATTCTTAAATGGTTAATGCAAGGTGAGTAGCTGGTCGTTGTACTCTAATTAGGAAAACAAACACATATTTATAAGTAGTATACTCACTTGTTGCTGTGGTAGGTGTGGAAGTCTTACAGGAAGGGTAAAAATTCTCAGATATGTAAGCAGCGTATTTGGATCTGTGTACAGTTTCCGTATGACAGCGTACAGATTGAGTATCAATGACACTAACTCCATTTTGTATGTTTACGTCTTCGCTCAAGCCTAACATATTATCTACATTCTCCTCTGTGGACAGCGTATGTTCGTTTGAAGAGGTTATTTCAGAATTTGTGTTTTTTTCGGATAGATCAGTACTCACAACGACCTTTTGCACATCATGCTGTTCCAGCCCAATACCTCTAGAAGCTGTAAATTTTTTATCCGAAAAAACCTTATCATTTTTTTGTTAAAGACCCTCACGTGGGGAGGAAAAAATATAAAGTGAACCAAGGTACGTGCCTTTTTTTAATGCGTACTGTTCTCTCCTTCGTTTAAGAAGTGTGTCTTTCGTCTCTTTAGACATCTCCGCATAAGCTCGACGTCGTCTTTCATTACGGTCTTTCTTTTTTTGTTCGTCTACATTCATTTTTATTTTCTTTCGTATCTCTTTTGCAGAAATACTCAGAACTGGAAAAACAAAAGCATAGCTGATATATCAATCAAGAGTCGTACAGTAAAACGAAGAGCCTAGAAATTACCTTCGAAGAGGACACGGCAAAGAAAGGAAAAGCGTAGAGCTGAGAGAAGCACCAAAGCGTACAGGGGCACTATTTGTAAAAATTCTTTATCCTGCTAGTAGTAGCAGTCCCAGTAGAAGTGATGCTGTAATCAAAAAGATGGAAAGATCAAAGAGAACTAAAAGTTGACAGAGAGAGGCTAAGGTTGAAGGTGGAGGAAATAGTAACAGGTATGCGTTAAGGCCTGGCAACCCTTCGTGTATATATATTTGCATATAAGAAGAGGCAGCCCTTTTTTTAATGTTATTTTTTTTGCCAATGGACAGCTGTGAACCTATGAAGAGGACAGCTGTAGGATGGAATAGGCATGGCAAGTGTATTCTATGTGAATCAGCAAATGGGGAAAACGGTGTCGTTTCAGCAATGGGTTTGGGAATAAAAAACATAAATATATATGTACAGTAATAATCACTCAAAAGGATACGGTGTCGTTTTTTTTTTAAAAGAGAAGGACGACCATAAAGAGGCCGACTAAAAAAGTTGGCTCTTTATATATATTCTATACTAATCTAATAAAAGGATGAATAGAACGTTAAGTTAGATTTACACCACTATTTGGGTGATGATGTTTTGTCTTTGTGTCTAGGTGTTGATGTTCATGAAAAAATGAAGACAAATGGAACAGAGACCTTTATATAACTATAAGCTATTGTTAAACATACCTTTTTTTTTTAGGGGAAGTTAAAGATACTTTGGTTTTGTGATTTCTATGACTTTTGAATCAGCTTGCAACATGAGATGTATGTTACTTAGTAGTACCAGATTTGTAATTAAGGTTTTTTCCAGTAATTTTGGCTTTTTAACAAAAAAATCCACTCAAGCTCCAGTCAAGACAAACGGATGCGGCTTGCGCCTCGAAAATTGCATCGACTCAACCCACACGTTTTTTAGGCAAGCTAGGGTTTTGTGGGATTATTGAGTCGGCTAAAACATTAAAAATGGCAGAGTTTATAAACTATAAAAGCCTCATAATTACACATCTAGGTATCATATAACATCTTTTCCAAATCCTAGATGTACAATCGCATATTGGCAGCTTTTCACATCTAAAAAATTTGCCTTTCGCGATCTAATCGTTCTGTCTTCGTAGTTAATCAACCGCACTCGATCAAGGAATCGGTGGGGCGATAGTTGATGTTTCATCCGCATTTCTTGGTGATCCTTCGTTCGTGCCTTTTTCCTGAATCTGAATCGGTTCGCATTTGACATCCGTTAGAGGTAAAAGTTATATAATTGAAATGCTAGATTAAATTTATGATTTTTAATGGATCTAATTGTGATTGATCGGTGGTGGCGGTGGTGGTGTCAGGTATCAGTGGTGATCGTGGTGGCGGGTGATGAGTGACGGTGTGGGTGGTCATCGTGGTGGCCGTGACGGCGGGTGATCAGTGTTGGGTGGTCATCGTGGTAGCCGTGACTGCAAGTGATCGGTGTTGGGTGGTGATCGTGGTGGTGGAATTGCGGGTGATCGGTGGTGATGGTGGTGGGTGGTGATCGTGGTTGCAGGGCGGCGGGTGATCGGACGGTGGTGAGTTGTGATCGTGGTAATGCATTCCATTCCATCCTATTTTTTATGGAATGAAAATGACCAATTTCATTCCATTGGAATAAAAAAGCTTTTCATTTCTTCTTATCCAAACATGCCAAAATGATGGAATAGAATGAAAAAACATTCCATTCCATTTCATTCCTGCAATACAAACGCGCCATAAGATTAAAAAGGAATTTGTGGGAATTAAAATAATAATTGATGATAAAAAAAATTTTAAAGAGTTTTTTGAGGCATCATTTTCAATTATTTTCGTTTGCTTTATTTCCAGTGTAATGATACGGGCACAACCGTTGTGCCACAATGAATGACACATAAATGATATTCACCGTTTCGATTTACCGTTGTGATCAATGGTGCAGATCAATCGTCGTCATCACTATTGTATCACAACGACGATTGTCTTCAGATCATTAAATTTCCACATCACTACTGAGTGTTTTTGGACAATCAATTTTTTCATTTATTTCTCTTAAAGTCTCCGGTATCCGTAATCAACTAATCTGACTAATCCGGAGTTCGGCCCGGGTCGTGCTTGCATAGTCTGACTCTTACTCAGGGGTAAAGTCTGGCCAAAAGCTCTTTCAAAGTGGCGTCTCAGAAGAGAATCGCACCGGTGACATCCCTCGGCATTTTTTAAAAAAAAATTCATTTATTTACGCAATAATCAATGGTGTAAAACTTGTGAAAAAATAGTGAGAAATATTTTGACTCGGTTTATCATGTCTCTGTCAATATTAATAATGTGAAGAAAATATTAATGACTCGGGCTATTGATACATTTGCATGGAGTCTGATTCTCTCTTTTCCGTTAAGCGCCTTCAGTCGCGTGCTGATGATCTCACCTCTCTTGGTTGCTTGACAATGGATTGTTATGTGTGGCAGAGTCTATTGATTTTTTTATTTATTATTTTGCATTTTTTTGTTTGTTAAACAGACTGACAATACATCGGCTCATATCCTGCCCCAGACAGACATAGCTTGTTTAGGTTTTGCGGACTGGGGTATTTTGCTTCTTGAACACGTTCTTAGTGCTTGTACCTCTGATTTATATACTTAAAAAAACATAAATCACAATTTGTGTTATTATATCAGTTCACATCATCGATCATAAATAATGGAATATATATTAGTTTATTTGGGTTCCATCAATTCACAGCATATATCATGGGATATACCTATTAATTTATTGGATTTTATTACTACTTCCATCTCAAAATATAAATTCATTTGAATTTTTCACATCTAGTAAATTTATTTAAATTGGTTAGTCATTAATTTAAATGAAAAATTCTAAAACTGCCATCAATACAATAAATGTAAAGTATTAAAAGTGACTCAATATATAATAAATGTGGGTGAAAGGAAAACAATGTATATTATACTACTTCAATAGTATTCTCAATAGATAGAAACTTATATTATTGGACAAAATATATAATGTAAACAAATTTATATTTTATTTTCAAAAATAAAATAAATTTATATTTTAGGATAAATGTAGTATATCATAATAAATATATTTAGATTATTGATTATACTCCGGAAAAAAAAATCCCAACAAAATACATTGCCTATAATCTGTTGAAGGACTATGCATTATGTAATTATTGTGAGCTTAAGGCTCATAAAGGTAGTTAGCCACGCAACAGAACTTTACCTAGCACAAGTGAGAGAGAAGTGCAGGGTTCGATCACTTTCTCCGTAGTTTAAAAATCCTTTCGTTTTAAAAAGAAAAATGTAATTATTGTGAAAAGACAACAAATTAAATCCAAACATTCGTCTTTATTACCAAATGGAGGGGAGCTTTTTACATTGCAATACAAATTTATCCAAAAAGAGAAGAAAATAATTTAAACAAAGGTGATGCTATTACTGTTTCTGGCATAAGCTAGAGACATGCATTCATCTTATTATTGTCATAATATAATATATGAAATCATACAATACACACAAACCAACCCCTCCTGCACCCTAAGCTTCAACTAGATTTCTTTCATTCAAGCCTCTTAAAAATCACATTGGACCCAAACTGTGGCTGCAAGGTAAGGATAGTAAAAGGTGCATGGGTATACGATGGTGTAACATCCCATGTGAAGCGTTGCAAAAGCATGGTGAGGCCTAATTTTGCTTGCAACAGAGCAAAGTTTTTGGCAAAAGGCGGACCGAGGACTGCACCGAATGACATAAAAGAACCTGTTTGGTTCTTGGTTGCATTCGCGACGCAGATCCATGAACCGCCATGGATTGAACTCTAAGGCATCATCTCCCCAAATGGACTTGTCTCTTTGAAGCATAATTGTTAGTGATATCAATTGTGTTCCATTTGGAATCGTGTAGGGTCCCAACTTTGTATCTTCATGGCACACCCTTGTCATTTCCACCACCGGTGGGTACAACCTTAAAACCTCATACGATTATCATGGTCACCTGAAAATACCACAATAATTTAATATCGATTACTATACATTTTATATAAAAGCGGAAATGATATACATTTATTTAGGTCCCGTCGTGATCAATGGTGACAAAATTGTGTATTGAAAGTAGGAGTGACGCGTCATTATATAATGCAATAAAGACTAGCACATAGACCGTGATTGTTATATTTTGACTTTCTTGTGGGACATAATTATGTATGAAATTTGAAAAAAAAAAAAATGAGGCATGACCCAAAGGCCCTCACTTCTTTGACCTCTAGAATCTCTTAGAGTATAGTATGTAAACCATAAGATGTGTCTTAGTGTGCAAGGGTCCTCAATACCCGCGGATCAAGAACATTTCTCAACGGGGACACTGGAGGAGAAATGATGATCCATCAAGGACACCAATACTATTTTTACATTTTCTAACAGTAAATTTACATCATTTCAATACTGGCCACTCGGATCTTAGTCTGAGGGCATTGGACCTCTCCTTTCAAGGAATGCATACGCCCTTCTGCTACCTCACCCCTAGGATTTCGTGAGGTTGTAAATCAGGAGTTGTGTTTTAGTGTACCTTGGCTGCCAGTACTTTCCTAACAAGTACACCTCTTTCAGCTAGAAAGAGAAGGCATTTATGGAATCTGATGCACACTCTAACTCAAACACATGTCATTAAAACATTCATACTTTTTAACCACTTAGCTATATATACTGTATAAGAAAATTTCTTACATATTTGAGGTGGTTGAGTCTATCGAAGTCGGGCTTGTTTTTGCCAAAGGTCTGAAGAACTTCTTCTCTAGCACGTTCTTGCCACTCAGGGTACTTGCTAAGGAGAATAGAAGCAAATGTCAGCAAAACTCCGGTGGTTTCTTGGCCGGCAAAGTAGAACAACTTGCATTCGCCGATGACGTCATCGATCGTCATCCCGGCGTTCTTTTTGTTTCCATGTTTTTTGATTTCTTGTGCATTGCTATCCAATAACACGCCGAGTAAATCTTCTTCGCTTGGCTCTCCGGCTTCCATGGCTTTCATCCTTTTGTTGATGAGGTTTCTCGGCATATCTTCGATCTCCTTGTTGCATGCCTTCAACCTCTGTTTGTCTTTGTTGGCACGTAAGCTGCACGACAAATTTTGTATATACATATATAAACCAATTGATATCAATGATGTAAACATGCGTTGACGGGGACAAGAGTCTATCTGACTATACTTACCACCATCCCGGGATGTAGACACTCCTCATGGTGTTAATGGTGAGGTCCATCATCTCTTTCAAAAGTATGAAAATTCTAGTACCTTCTTCATAGCTGCTACCAAATGCAACCTTAGAAATCACATCACTTGTCACAACATCAAATGCTGGGAAGCAATCCACCTCAATGTAACCTTGTTTTGCAACTGTCTTCTCCCATTTACTCAGCATATCATTATAGCATACGGCAAAAGAAGGCAACATACTCTGCATATATGAATGAAATCATACCCTCAAGTTATATATCATATATTATATACTTATAATATAAATATAAATATAATATAATATAGAAGGAAATATAATATATAAACCTTGAGTTTTTCAAGAGTGAAAGCAGGGGAAATAATTCTTCTGTGTTTGGACCATTTATCACCAGATGTACTTCCAATACCAGTGAGCAATAGCATAACAAGTGGGTTGAAGAGCTCAAAGTGCTTATGGAATTTGCTATGGTTAAACACCATTTCTTTAACTAATTCTGGCTCTGTAATGTGCAACCTTGGAAGTGTTCCCACCCATGTAAAGGATTTTTTACCTGCAACAACAATAGAAAAAGAAAAAAAAAACATATGTTTAACCATAAATAATGATGGGATTTTATTGTTATAATTAAATATTGTACTTCAACAAGAGCATTGTGCATGGTAAGCTACATGCATGTGGCCGTTAAACTAGAAATCGGGTTTGAGTCCATGTGAGGACAAAAAGAAAATGTGCGTGCGTATATTTCGTTACAAAAATTTAAAAAATAAATAAAATAATACCATATTTCTGGATGATGTGGTTAATGTGAGGCATGACACGAGGGAAAATGTCATGGCCAAAAGGCATGGGCTTAGACCTGGCTTCTTTAAGCATTTTGCATCTTCATTAACATCTCCAACCAATAATCTATAATGGTTTCCATTAAAACCTTGTTCCCTAAGGCGTTTTCGATACTTTTGGGAGTAAACCATGCCCAATCAAGAATTCTCCATACCCAAGATACCACTAAAGCTAAGCAAGATGCCACTAAGGCTTTCTTGATAAGCTCCAACTCCATTGTTTTATTTTCTTAATGCTATTTGGTGAGAATGGAGATGGAGAGGAAGGTTTGAGTGTGAGAAAAAACTAACAAGTTATGGTCCTATTTATAGAAAAGTTCGTGCAACAATTAAGTTTCTCTCTAAGGGAAAAATGATTACAGGCAACACGTGAATCAGTGCCTATGATATTTTATACTCCCTCCCTCTTTTTAGGTGGAGTTTGAATAAAGGACAATGACGATACGATTTCGGCCTCCAGCGTGGAATTATCTAATTTGGTCAATTTGGCGTGTGGAAAAGTCAAGTATATTATCCACATCGGGTCGAATACTGAGGCGAATCGGTGATCACCACCGCCGCCAGCAGAGATCTTGCAAGTGTGTCAACTCGAGCACCCATGTCGGTGTCATACGAGTCGATATCGAGCTCGGCCCAGGTCCCAGGCCCAATAATCTAGAGGGTTGCTTGGGCGAGGAGCAAGGCCCATTAAAAGGCAATTATGTCAATAGACCAAACCGCCCTAGGATTAGAGGCGGAAGAAGGGCATGTGCCTATAAATACATCATTCAGGGGAACTACGTAAGGGCGATTCTGGACAATACATGAGATACGTAGGCAATCCAAGATACATTCTTGGACTCACCATATAAAACCCTAAAATCACCCCAAAACCATCCTTGATTCTATCATCCCTAGATTAAATTAGCCTCAAATTATACATGACAAAATCCAAAGATCGTCATTTGGCGCTAGAAGAGGGCCTTCTATCGGTGATAGATCAAGGAGTGGTGGTTCGTGATAAAAAACGCAGCACCCAAAAACGCAGCGAGATCGGCGGCGAATTTATGGAGTTTCAACCGTTGGAACTAGATTTCCACCGTTCAGATCCAAGGATTAGGGGGTACGAACAAGCCCTCCAAATTTCAGGCTGATCGGAGTTGTTTTGAGTCCCCGATCGTCGCAAAGAAGTTGCAGCTGTATAAAAAATGCAGCAGCCCAGAAAGCGGTCAGATCGATGGATTATTGCCGGAGTTTCAACCGTTGGAACTAGATTTCCACCGTTCAGATCCAAGTATTAGGGGGTACGAACAAGCCCTCCAAATTTCAGGCTGATCGGAGTTGTTTTGAGTCCCCGATCGTCGCAAAGAAGTTGCAGCTGTATAAAAAATGCAGCAGCCCAGAAAGCGGACCCATCGATGGATTATTGCCGGAGTTTCAACCGTTGGAACTATATTTCCACCGTTCAGATCCAAGGATTAGGGGGTACGAACAAGCCCTCCAAATTTCAGGCTGATCGGAGTTGTTTTGAGTCCCCGATCGTCGCAAAGAAGTTGCAGGTGTATCAAAAATGCAGCAGCCCAGAAAGCAGTCAGATCGATGGATTATTGCCGGAGTTTCAACCGTTGGAACTAGATTTCCACCGTTCAGATCCAAGGATTAGGAGGGACGAGAAAGCCCTCCAAATTTTAGGCTGATCGGAGTTCGTTTGAACCCTCGATCGTGGCAAAGAATTTTCTGCGGTACCAAAACGCAGCAGGATTCTGGACAGCAGCTGCCAGATCGGCGGCTTATTCCCGGAGATTGAGCCATCGAAAGAACAATTCCACCGGTCACATCGAAGGAAAGTGAGGAAGAACGATCCTCCAAATTTTGTGCCGATCGGAATCCGTTTGAGGTCTGATTGCCACCGGAAAGACACTGCTATGGCGCCCCAGAAAGCTGCGAGTTACTTACCGTATCTAGCTATCCACGAAGCGAGTTCTCGAGCTCCAAGGAGCGAGCCGAGCTCTTTAGCTCTCCAGGTTCTTACAAATGTTATTTTAAATTCTTATATACTTTGTAAGTCTTTATTATATGTGTAATGTTTTTTATCACAATCACATTGCACCATAAAGACTCGAGATATCGAGCTCCGGCATTCGAGCTCTACGGACTCGTCTTGCCCATAAACCCGAGCTCGACTCGGCGTCATATTTGGAGCTCTCTCGAGCGCATCTTTTATAAGACCGGGCTCGGCCTCGGCACCATATTTGGAGCTCTCTCGAGCATATCTTTTATAAGTCCGAGCTCGACTCAAAATACCATATTGGAGCTCTCTCGAGCATATCTTTTATAAGTCCGAGCTCGACTCGGCATCATATTTGGAGCTCTCTCGAGCGTATCTTTTATAAGTCCGAGCTCGACTCGGCATCGTATTTGGAGCTCGGCTCGGCGTTATCTTTTATAAGACCGAGCTCGAGCTCGGCATCATAGTTGGAGCTCTCTCGGCGTCATCTTTAATAAGACCGAGTTTGCCTCGGCATAACATTCGGAGCTCGAAGGCGATCTTACGTAAGTCCGCCTGCCATCTAAGCATGGTACCAACAGACTACGCCAAATAAGCTAAGCCTCGTCTCGATTAACTTACATTTTTACCTTTTTTATGTCTTGTAATAAGTCCATGTGACAATTTCATAAATATTCTAATAAGCATGTCTTTCCTCGAGACGCTTTTGTGTTTGTTATGATTCTGACCTTCACATACGAAATGGCAAAGGCAAAAATTTGACCGACCTTAAAGCAAGAGAAGTCCATGTGATTAAAAGATAAAAGAGGCAAAAGTCAACCACAACTACAAATCCTCGACACGGCGAAGTCGGAATAATATGGTGAATAAAGCCAAGTCAGCGGCGGTGCTTATATCACCTCGACACGATGCAAATAGAAATAAAAGCATTGAAAAAGCCAAGTCAGCGTGAGCTTATATCACTCCCGACCGCCGAAGAAGCCACGATGCTAAGCGGTTGGAAGATCCCACGATGGATACCCTATTCGACCGGTTCGAAGCACCACGAAGTGCGGCAATGAGTAGGATTTTTCAATTCGACCATGTCGAAGCCCGGCGAGGCAAGGCGATCGACTCGAGCTCCGACCAAATAGCCAAGTCAAGCCGATAAGGCAATGCGATCTTAGGTCGACTCATATCCAAGTGTACCATGAGTCATGTACTCATACTTTACACTTCGAGGAGCCACAGGGAATTAAGTCCAAAGGACTACACCCCACAAGGCGCTTTTGCAAGGGAATTAAGTCCAAAGGACTACACCCTAGGCAAATATTCAACAACACAAACAACATTCAAAGGAAAGGTCAGAATTCAAAATTAGATAATTCCACGTGGAGGGGTGAAATCCCGTATCGTCATAAGCCCCAGACCGTCTCGAGCTCTTGAGGTCAGTCCGATCTGTCAAAGGTGTATCTCGCCCCTTTGTCATCCAATGCTCGAATTTAAATCGCCTGCAGACTTACTTCTGTGGAGTCCGACATACGGGCTTTCCATATCGCTTTGCAAACTTTTTTATCTTAGCATTATCTCGTCCTAGGACTTATAACGTGTGGATAAGTTGACATCGATTTCGATGCCGTAGTTGTCGAAGGAATGATGAGATGTCCAACTTGGGACTGTCTCGGTCGAGTCGACTTCTCGAAGAATTTGACTTGCCACGACTTTGGAGTCTGAGATTCGGATCTCGAATGTCGATCTAATGATCTTGAGACTTTGCCTTAGCGCGAGAGATGATGCTTCTTCTTAGGCTTTGCCCTTTTTAACCAAAGCGTTGTCTTTGGCTTCCATCTGTATAAACATTTAGCGGACATTTGGACTTGGCTTATTTTTTCCTTGAAAAAGCATCACGTTTTCCTTCTTTTCTTTTGTCTTTGAAGTAGACCATCTTGCTTTATTGCGGCCTTTGGCCTTATTTGCACATCGGCCTCTCTCATGTCGATGCATATATGTCGATATCTGCCCTCCAAGTATCATGAGAACCTTAGGTTTGGATCATATTTGGCCAGTCTTTGTGACTAGGCTTTTTGTTATAAATGCTGAAATTTTTACAAGTATTTGGTGTCAAACACTTTTGTTGCATGTCGATTCCCATTCCTTTGCTCGCTTTTTCTCGAGTATTCAATGTCGACTCGTTGTTGCCTCCAAAGTATAATGCAGATTCATCATCTTCGTTATACTTTCAGTAGTTCCATTTGTCGACCATATGTAACTTGTCTTCCATGCTTTAGCATTTTTTGGACTTTTCTTTGTTGTTGCGTGGTAGAAGAGATGCCCTGGTTGTCTCATTTCGTTTGTCGGAATCGATGCTCTTTCGTTTGTCGATAGATATTTCCGCCCACGATGTCTAGTAGTACTTATTGTCTAATAAGACCGTAATACGTAAATGTCGCTCTGGATCTCGGTGTCGTGGTGTTTCTTTGTCGTTCATGACTCATGACACATGACTGCCGAGAGTTTTGGACTTGGTCCGAACTCGATGCCTTAGCCTTTTGGTTCCATGGAACTTTTAGCTTCACTGGCTGTCGATCGAAATGATCATGTTGCCCGGCCTCGATGCCCTAGTAAATTCTCTCTCTTGGGAGTCAGATTACGCCGCTGTCGACTCGGACTTCGATGCCATTGCGTTTTCGTCCTATTAGGACTTGTAAACGTTGATCGCCGACATCTTGAAGGCATCCGCCCTTGGATCCTCGTAGACCGTTGAGTAGATCCTTTACGGAGTGGATCCTCGAGATACGCCAGGCACTAGTCAAAAAGTCGCAATAACCATAGGGATAGTCCCCGAAATAAGAAGGCTCGTCCCGCCATGCTCGGCTAGGAGAGTTCCAAAAAAATAGCTCGACCCGCCAGTTCGGTAGGGTGAGTTCCAAAATAAGATAGCTCGACCCGCCAGTTCGGTAGGGTGAGTTCCAAAATAATATAGCTCCGAGGTAAGATGCCGAGTCGAACTCGGACTTATTACAGATTCACTCATCGGTGAGCTCCAAATATGACGCCTAGTTTTATTTTGCTTCAATTTTTGCAGTATGTTGCTTGTCGCTTTTGTTGTCTCATCTTTCACGATTCGATCCCTAGGACTTTTGAATTATGAATTTTGAATTCTGACCTTTCCTTTGAATGTTGTTTGTGTTGTTGAATATTTGCCTAGGGTGTAGTCCTTTGGACTTAATTCCCTTGCAAAAGCTTGCCTTGTGGGGTGTAGTCCTTTGGACTTAATTCCCTGTGGCCCCTCAAAGTGTAGTATGAGTAAATGACTCATGGTACACTTGGATATGAGTCGACCTAGCACTCATCATCGCCTTATCGGCTTGACTTGGCTATCTGGTCGGAGCTCGAATCGATCGCTTGCCTCGTCGGGCTTCGACATGGTCGAATTGAAAAATCCTACTCACCGCCGCACTTCGTGGTGCTTCGGCTGGTCGAATAGGGTATCCATCGTGGGATCTTCCAACCGCTTAGCATCGTGGCTTCTTGGCGGTCGGGAGTGATATAAGCTCACATCGGTGACTTGGCTTTTTCATTGCTTTTATTTCTCTTTGCATCGTGTCGAGGTGATATAAGCCTTTATCGGTGACTTGGCTTTATTCACCATATTATTCCGACTTCATCGTGTTGAGGATTTGTAGTCGTGGTTGACTTTTGCCTCTTTTATCTTTTAATCACATGGACTTCTTTTGCTTTAAGGTGGTGAATTTTTGCCTTTGCCATTTTGTATCGTGGTAGATTTGCAATGTGAAGGCTGTAAATCATAACAAACACAAAAGCGTCTCGAGGAAAGACATGCTTAGTAGAATATTTATGAAATTGTCACATGGACTTATTACAAGACATAAAAATGTAAAAACAGAAGTTAATTGAGATAAGGCTTAGCTTATTTGGTGTAGTCTGTTGGTATCATGCTTAGATGGCGGCGGGACTTTACATAAGATTGCCTTCGAGCTCCGAATATTATGCTGAGGCGAGCTTGGTCTTATTAAAGATGCGCTCGAGAGAGCTCCAAATATGATGCCGAGGCCAAGCTCGGTCTTATAAAAGATACGCTCGAGAGAGCTCCAAATATGATGCCGAGGCGAGCTCGGTCTTATAAAAGATGACGCCGAGCCGAGCTCGGTCTTATAAAAGATACCGCCGAGCCGAGTTCCAAATATGATGCCGAGGCCGAGCTCGGTCTTATAAAAGATACGCTCGAGAGAGCTCCAAATATGATGCCGAGGCCGAGGCTCGGTCTTACAAAAGATGACGCCGAGCGGGCTCGGTCTTATAAAGATAACGCCGAGCCGAGCTCCAAATATGATGCCGAGGCCGAGCTCGGTCTTATAAAAGATACGCTCGAGAGAGCTCCAAATATGATGCCGAGGCCGAGCTCGGTCTTACAAAAGATGACGCCGAGCCGGGCTCGGTCTTATAAAAGATAACGCCGAGCCGAGCTCCAAATATGATGCCGAGGCCGAGCTCGGTCTTATAAAAGATACGCTCGAGAGAGCTCCAAATACGACTCCGAGTCGAGCTCGGGTTTTGGGCAAGACGAGTCCGTAGAGCTCGAAATATGATGCCGAGCTCCAAATATGATGGTTTTGGGGGTGATTTTAGGGTTTTATGGCTGAGTCCAAGAATGTATCTTGGATTGCCTACGTATCTCAATGTATTGTCCAGAATCAAGCCTTACGTAGTTCTGGAATGATGTATTTATAGGCACATGCCCTTCTTCCGCCCCTAATCCTAGGCGGTTTGGTCTATTGACATAATTGCCCTTTAATGGGCCTTGCTCCTTGCCCAAGCAACCCTCTAGATTATTGGGCCTGGGAACCTGGGATGGAGCTCTGATATCGACTCGTATGACACCGACATGGGTGCTCGAATTGACACACTTGCAAGATCTGCTGGCGGCGGTGGTGATCACTGATTCGTCTCGTATTCGACCCGATGTGGATAATATACTTGGACTTTTCCACATGCCGGTGGACCAATTAGATAATTCCACGTGGAGGGTGAAATCCCGTGATCGTCATAAGCCCCCAGGATCTGTCTGAGAGCTCTTGAGGTCAGTCGATCCATCAAAGGTGTATCTCGCCATCGTCATCCAATGCTCGAATTTAAATCGCCTGCGCAGACTTACTTCTGTGGAGTCCGACATACGGCCTTTCCATATCTGCTTTGCAAACTTTTTTATCTTAGCATTATCTCATCACTAGGACTTATAACGTGTGGCTAAGTTGACATCGACTTCGATGCCGTAGTTTGTCGAAGGAATGATGAGATGTCCAACTTGGGACTGTCTCGGTCGAGGTCGACTTCTCGAAGAATCTGATTTGCCTGGATTTTGGAGTACGGCATGCGGATCTCGAATGTTAGTCTAACAGTCTTGAGACTTTGCCTTAACGCCAAAAAAGATGCTTCTTCTTAGGCTTTGCCCTTTGAAGAGAGTTTGAGAATGTGTTAACACAAGAGTAAACTTCAACTTAGTTTATTCATTGATATGAAAGGTATATAAATAGATACAATTGAGAGAGAGACTAGCTAGCTAGCTTGGGCGGCCACTTGAGTATGTAGATGTGGGCGGCAAGCATGCAAAAAGTAAAAGTAAAAGCTATGTCTATGACATAAAGTAAACTAGAGTTTGACATATTAATTGTTTATATGTATCACAATTAATATGTCTTTTACAAATAAATAAAGTGTACAAATAATATAATACACGAAATATAGATCATTGAACATGTCCTCAAAGAGAGGCATAAGAGCACCTTTGGTGCACCTCTTTGAGGTAATATTTCCACACCCCTCAAAACCTGGTCAGTATATGTTAATGCGACCAAGTTTGCTACTTAGTCTCTTTGAACATAAGAGGTGGAATAGCCTTGGTAAGGATATCAAAGCATTACGATCTCTTTGAGGAACATCTTTGGAGTTGAATAATCTTGGCATCAATCTTCTCCTTCAAAAAATGTCTGTCAATGTCCACATGTTTGGTTTTGTCATGATGGGTGGATCCTCTGCCATGCATAGTCTTTGAGTTATTATCACAGAGTGTGATAGGTTCTTTGAAGAGGTCTTTGAAGTTCGAGTAAGTACTCTTTTGAGCCAAAGAGCTTCACAAATGCCTAAGACAAGTGCTCTAAGTTCGGCTTCAAAGATCGCTTCTAGACTGATGAGGTTGTTTCTTGCTCCTCCAAGTAACAAGATTGCCCCATACATAGGAGATGCTTTGTGTGGTCGACCTTCTATCTATGTGGCATCCGGCCCAATCGACATCAGTGTAGACCTTGATGGATCTATCGCCAGACTTGGTGAAGTGTAACCCTTGGCCAGGAGTGGACTTTAAATACCTCAAGTATCCTATTCACGACATCCCAATGTTGCTCAAGTAGGCGGTGCATGAACCGACTAACCAGATCGACACCATATGCAATATCAGTCTTGTATGGGAGAGGTAGATGAGTTTCCTACAAGTCTTTGATATTGTTCTTTCTGACAAAGAGTGTCACCATGTGTAGAGGTATATTTGGGGTCTACAGGGATATAGCGAGTTTGCACCCCAAAGCATGCCAGTTTCCTTCAAAGAGATCCAGTACATATTTCCTTTGGGAGACAGAAATGCCTTTCTTTGTTTCTTGCTACTTCCATGCCAAGAAAATATTTGAGAAAACCCAAGTCCTTCACTTGAAACACCTTTGCCGGCAGAGTCTTCAAATGTTGGATCTCGGTGAGAGTCATCTCCAAAGTGAGGATGATATCATCCACATAGACAATAATAATAGACCTCTTACGGTTGGTTGTCTTGATGAACATAGTGTGATCGAATTGCATTGGTGATATCCAGTGAGCTTTTGACCACGATTGTTAATTTTCCAAACCATGCCCTTGGTGATTGCTTCAGGCCATATAGAGATTTCCTCGGTTGCACACCTTGCCTTGAGTATGAGGATTGATAAAACCGGGAGGTACATTCATATAAACCTCCTCGGTGAGGTCCCCATTTAGAAAAGCATTTTTGATGTCCAATTGGTGAAGAGGCGGTCAAGTTGGACATTTAGAGAGATCGAGAACCACGACGGTGTTGAGTTTTTGCTGGTGCAAAAGTTTCCTTATAGTCAATGCCATAAGTTTGAGTGAATCCCTGGCTACCAATCGGCTTTGTACTTGTCAATAGTGCCATCGGCATTGTATTTTATAGTGAATAACCATCCAGAATCGATCGTCTTCTTGCCCGTGGAGAGAGGTGTCAAATCCCAAGTATGATTATCCGAAGTGTTGTCATCTCTTTTTTTAAAATGACCTTCCATTTATCATTTTGAAGGGCCTCCGAATATTTTTAGGAATAGAGTGAGAGTCCAGTCCCTGTGAAAACATGGCAAAGCGCAGGAGATAACTTATCATAAGATAAATAAGAATGAATAGAATGATCAGTGCACGATCTCTTTCCCTTCCTAAGAGCAATAGGCCTATCATCAATGTCAGCAGGCTGCTGAGGATCTGTAGATTGCTGAGTGTTAGTAGGCTCAGGATCAGCAGGCTCTGGGTCAGTAGACTCTTGTTCAGGAGGTTCTTTGAGGAGTATTAAGTGTAGAGAGTCGGTAGGTCTTGAAGTTCGATCTTGAGGATCGATGGAGTTCTTGAGGTTAAGAGGTTCTTTGAGGGAAGGGTTTAGGTCAATTTCAATCAGTTTTCATCATTGAATGGCTCAAGAGGGTTTCTTTGTAATAAGGGTCCTTTCAAAGAATTTTACATCCATAGAATTGTAAAATTTCTTTTCAATAGGGAATAACACTTGTAACCTTTTTGTCCTTTGCATAACCTAGGAAAATGCACTTGTGAGCTTTAGGATCAAGTTTACTTCTGTGTTGAGCATGGATATACACAAACACAGTACAACCAAAGATCTTTGGAGGCAACTGGGAAACAAGATGATGACAGGAGTGTGTGGTCAGTAGGGTTTGGAGTGGAGATTTGAAACCTAACACTCTACTTTGGGAAGTCGGTTGATTAAATAAGTTGCGGTCAGTGTATAGCTTCACCCCACATATATTTAGGAACATGTGTGGTGAACATGATTGATCTGGCCATTTCAGCCAGTGCTGTTCTTTCTCTCAAGAACCCCCATTCTCACGAGGTGTTTCCACACAACTATTGATATGAACAATTCCTCTATCTGTCAAGAAGGTGCGAGATTAGACTCATAGTATTCTAGAGCATTATCGGTCTTTAAGATCTTGACCTTAGTATCAAATTGAGTGGAGACCATATGATAAAATTCTTGAAAGATAGGGCCAACTTGATTTGTCTTTCATTAAAAAACCCAAGTGTTCTGGTATGATCATCAATAAAGGTGACAAACCACCTTTTCCTGTTATACTTTTCACCCTAGAGGTCCCCACACATCACTTTGTGTATTAAGGTGAAGGGTGAGGAATGCAAATGAGGTAACTTAGCATACAGATTTTGTAAGTTTAGCAAATTGACAAATATCACATTGAAGGTCATTCAGATTACATCCTTTAAACAATTCAGAGTTAAAGATTTTAAGTAACCAAAACTTGGATGTCCTAATCTATAATGCCATAACATGATATTGTCTAAAGTCAGGAGCAGTCTTCGAGGCGATTCAGTCTTGATCCTCTGTCTTCAGCGAGGTTGACGAGAAACAATCCAAGCGCAAGGTTTAGCCTTCCCAATCACTTCTGTGAAGTAGGATCTGGAATGTGCATCGATTCTCCTTAAAAACAACAATCCAATTCAAATCTTTAGTGAGTCTCTTGATGAGATATAAGATTGCAGTCTAAGTTTGGAACAAATAGGACATCCTGTAGGCATATCTTATTAGTGAGTTTAACATTTCCAACACACTTTTGCACGAGAGATAGATCCATCAATGAGTTTTAATGTTATGAATTTGGTGACAAGGCATATAGTTGGTTATAAGGTTTTATTACAGATCATATGGGAGGATGCCCAGAATCAACAATCCATGTTTCATTGCTGCTAAGGAAGAGTAGAATTTACACAGATATGAGTATGAGTAGCAACATCAAGTAGAGTGACTACCTTCCTTTTGTTGATTCAGAAGGCTTTGAATGCGACAACCGAGCATTCATCTGGTTGTCATTCTCCTCCTCACCGATGTGTATGCGCTTGACTTTCCTCGATAGGTTTTGAGGTTTTTGAGGAGTTAGGCTTGCCATGGAGCTTCCAGTGATTGTCCTTGGTGTGATTTGTGCGTTTGCAAAGTGATCACGAAACAGTTTTCGATTTTTCCAAGAGGCTTCCTGTATGTCTCAAAGAACCTCAAGCAGCCTTCCCGGCGGTCAGCAGGCAAAGCACCTTGAGTAGGGTTGTGGTAGGGAATTTGAAGCATGACTTTTCTTCTACTTTTCTTCATGTTTGACTTCAAACAAACATGGATTTGAGATTTGGAAGAGGTTTGGTGGCAAGAATTCTTCCTCTAACATCATCAAGAGTAGGATTCGATCCGGTGAGGAACCTGAATACTCTCTTCTTTTCTATGATGTCTTTATAAAGAGCAAAGATCCTTGACATCATTCCATGAGTGAGTTTCTAACATATCTAAGTGTTGCCAAGCCTTAGATAGTTGATTGAAATATTGAGTTCTGCATATATCCCCTTGCCTCGCAAGTTTGAATCTGAGCTTAGTTCATATACCTCGGATGTATTATCCTTCTTGGAGTAAAGATCTCGGCATTATCCTGCATTTCTTTGGCGATATCATACATCATAAAGTTTTCACTTATCTCTTTTGTCATTGACCTCGTGAGGATGGTCATGAGTTGATTATTTGTTGTGTCCCATGCTTCAAAACCGGGTCGTTTTTGAGTGTGTGTTTTGTTCCGAGATAAGTATCCCATCTTACTTTGTCGAAATGTACATTTTCATAGACCTTGACCATAACAGATAGTTGTTACCATCAAGTCTATGGTTTGTATAAGAAGAGAGTTGTCGATTACTCGGTCACCGAGGTCTTTGAGAGTCTCTTTGAGGTTGAAGTAATGTCGGATGTGGAAGACATTCTTGAAATATGAGTTTTCTAAATGGAAAAGTTAGAACACAAATGGCTCCGATACCATGAAGAGAGTTTGAGAATGTGTTAACACAAGAGTAAACTTCAACTTAGTTTATTCATTGATATGAAAGGTATATAAATAGATACAATTGAGAGAGAGACTAGCTAGCTAGCTGGGCGGCCACTTGAGTATGTAGATGTGGGCGGCAAGCATGCAAAAGTAAAAGTAAAAGCTATGTCTATGACATAAAGTAAACTAGAGTTTGACATATTAATTGTTTATATGTATCACAATTAATATGTCTTTTACAAATAAATAAAGTGTACAAATAATATAATACACGAAATATAGATCATTGAACATGTCCTCAAATAGAGGCATAAGAGCACCCTGCTGAGGCTGCACCCTGCTGAGGTAATATTTCCACACCCTTTTTAACCATCGTTGTCGTTGGCTTCCATCTGTATAAACAATTAGCCGGTCATTTGGACTTGGCTTATTCTTTCCTTGAAAAATTGTTACATTTTTCCTTCTTTTCTTTGGTCTTTGAACTAGACCATCTTGCTTTATTGCGGCCTTTGGCCTTATTTGCACATCGGCCTCTCTCATGTCGATGCATATATGTCGATATCTGCCCTCCAAGTATCATGAGAACCTTAGGTTTGGATCATATTTGGCCAGTCTTTGTGACTAGGCTTTTTTGTTATAAATGCTGAAATTTTTACAAGTATTTGGTGTCAAACACTTTTGTTGCATGTCGATTCCCATTCCTTTGCTCGCTTTTTCTCGAGTATTCAATGTCGACTCGTTGTTGCCTCCAAAGTATAATGCGATTCATCATCTTCGTTATACTTTCGATGAGTTCCATTTGTCGACCATATGTAACTTGTCTTCCATGCTTTAGCATTTTTGGACTTTTCTTTGTTGTTGCGTGGTAGAAGAGATGCCCTGGTTGTCTCATTTCGTTTGTCGGAATCGATGCTCTTTTTCTTTGTCGATAGATATTTCCGCTACAATGTCCTAGTACTTACTGTCTAATAAGACTGGTAATACGTAAATGTCGCTCTGGATCTCGGTGTCGTGGTGTTTCTTTGTCGTTCATGACTCATGACACATGACTGCCGAGAGTTTTGGACTTGGTCCGAACTCGATGCCTTAGCCTTTTGGTTCCATGGAACTTTTAGATTCAATGGCTGTCGATCGAAGTGATCATGTTGCCCGGCCTCGATGCCCTAGTAAATTCTCTTTTGGGAGTCAGATCACGCCGCTGTCGACTCGGATTTCGATGCCATTGTGTTTTCGTCCTATTAGGACTTGTAAACGCTGGATCGCCGACATCGAAGGCATCCGACTTGCGGATCCTCGTGAGACCGTTGAGTAGATCGCTGCGGAGTGGATCCTCGAGGTACGCCAGGCACTAGTCAAAATGTCGCAATAACCATGGGGATAGTTCCCGAAATAAGAAGGCTCGTCCCCGCCATGCTCGGCTAGGAGAGTTCCAAAACAAGATAGCTCGACCCGCGCTTGATTCGGTAGGGTGAGTTCCAAAATAAGATAGCTCGACCCGCCAATTCGGTAGGGTGAGTTCCAAAATAAGATAACTCGACCCGCCAATTCGGTAGGGTGAGTTCCAAAATAAGATAACTCGACCCGCCTTGATTCGGTAGGGTGAGTTCCAAAATAAGATAACTCGACCCGCTTGGGTTCGGTAGGGTGAGTTCCAAAATAATATAACTCGAGGTAAGATGCCTAGTCGATCTCGGACTTATTACATATTCACTCATGGTGAGCTCCAAATATGACGCCTAGTTTTATTTTGCTTCAATTTTGCAAAGATGTTGCTTGTCGCTTTTTGTTGTCTGCCTTTCACAATTCGATCCACAGGACTTTTGAATTTTGAATTTTGAATTCGACCTTTCCTTTGAATGTTGTTTGTGTTGTTGAATATTTGCCTAGGGTGTAGTCCTTTGGACTTAATTCCTTGCAAAAGCTGCCTTAATGGGGTGTAGTCCTTTGGACTTAATTCCCTGTGGCTCCTCGAAGTGTAGTATGAGTACATGACTCATGGTACACTTGGATATGAGTCGACTAGCATCTGCATCGCCTTATCGGCTTGACTTGGCTATTTGGTCGGAGCTCGAGTCGATTATCTTGCCTCGCCGGGCTTCGACATGGTCGAATTGAAAAATCCTACTCGACCGCCGCACTTCGTGGTGCTTACGAACCGGTCGAATAGGGTATCCATCGTGGGATCTTCCAACCGCTTAGCATCGTGGCTTCTTGGCGGTCGGGAGTGATATAAGCTCTGTCGGTGACTTGGCTTTTTCACCTTTTTTATTTCTATGCATGCATCGTGTCGAGGTGATATAAGCAACATCGGTGACTTGGCTTTATTCACCATATTATTCCGACTTCGCCGTGTCGAGGATTTGTAGTTGTGGTTGACTTTTGCCTCTTTTATCTTTTAATCACATGGACTTCTCTTGCTTTAAGGTTTGGTCAAATTTTTTGCCTTTGCCATTTCGTATGTGAAGGCTGTAAATCATAACAAACACAAAAGCGTCTCGAGGAAAGACATGCTTATTAGAATATTTATGAAATTGTCACATGGACTTATTACAAGGCATAAAAAGGTAAAAACAGAAGTTAATCGAGACGAGGCTTAGCTTATTTGGCGTAGTCTGTTGGTACCATGCTTAGATGGCAAAGCGGACTTACGTAAGATCGCGCCGAGCTCGAATGTTATGCCGAGGCAAAACTCGGTCTTATTAAAGATGACGCCGAGAGAGCTCCAACTATGATGCCGAGGCCGAGCTCGGTCTTATAAAGATAACGCCGAGCCGAGCTCCAAATACGATGCGAGTGGCTAAGCTCGGTCTTATAAAGATACCGCCGAGCCGAGCTCGGTCTTATAAAGATACCGCCGAGCCGAGCTCCAAATATGATGCCGAGGCCGATCTCGGTCTTATAAAGATACGCCGAGAGCTCCAAATATGATGCCGAGGCCGAGCTCGGTCTTACAAAGATGACGCCGAGCCGGGCTCGGTCTTATAAAGATAACGCCGAGCCGAGCTCAAATATGATGCGAGTCGAGCTCGGACTTATAAAAGATATGCTCGAGAGAGCTCCAAATATGGTGCGAGTCGAGCTCGGACTTATAAATGATATGCTCGAGAGAGCTCCAAATATGGTGCCGAGGCCGAGCCCGGTCTTATAAAAGATGCGCTCGAGAGAGCTCCAAATATGACGCCGAGTCGAGCTCGGACTTATAAAAGATACGCTCGAGAGAGCTCCAAATATGATGCCGAGCAGAGCTCGGTCTTATAAAAGATACGCTCGAGAGAGCTCCAAATATGATGCCGAGTCGAGCTCGGACTTATAAAAGATATGCTCGAGAGAGCTCCAAATATAGTGCGAGTCGAGCTCGGACTTATAAATGATATGCTCGAGAGAGCTCCAAATATGGTGCCGAGGCCGAGCCCGGTCTTATAAAAGATGCGCTCGAGAGAGCTCCAATATGACGCCGAGTCGAGCTCGGACTTATAAAAGATACGCCGAGAGAGCTCAAATATGATGCGAGTCGAGCTCGGACTTATAAAAGATATGCTCGAGAGAGCTCCAAATATGGTGCGAGTCGAGCTCGGACTTATAAATGATATGCTCGAGAGAGCTCCAAATATGGTGCCGAGGCCGAGCCCGGTCTTATAAAAGATGCGCTCGAGAGAGCTCCAAATATGACGCCGAGTCGAGCTCGGACTTATAAAAGATACGCTCGAGAGAGCTCCAAATATGATGCCGAGGCCGAGCTCGGTCTTATAAAAGATAACGCCGAGAGAGCTCCAAATATGATGCCGAGGCCGAGCTCGGTCTTATAAAAGATGCGCTCGAGAGAGCTCCAAATATGACGCCGAGTCGAGCTCGGACTTATAAAAGATACGCTCGAGAGAGCTCCAAATATGATGCCGAGCAGAGCTCGGTCTTATAAAAGATACGCTCGAGAGAGCTCCAAATATGATGCCGAGTCGAGCTCGGACTTATAAAAGATATGCTCGAGAGAGCTCCAAATATGGTGCCGAGTCGAGCTCGGACTTATAAATGATATGCTCGAGAGAGCTCCAAATATGGTGCCGAGGCCGAGCCCGGTCTTATAAAAGATGCGCTCGAGAGAGCTCCAAATATGACGCCGAGTCGAGCTCGGACTTATAAAAGATACGCTCGAGAGAGCTCCAAATATGATGCCGAGGCCGAGCTCGGTCTTATAAAAGATAACGCCGAGAGAGCTCCAAATATGATGCCGAGGCCGAGCTCGGTCTTATAAAAGATAACGCCGAGCCGAGCTCCAAATATGATGCCGAGGCCGAGCTCGGTCTTATAAAAGATAACGCCGAGCCGAGCTCCAAATATGATGCCGAGCATATCTTTTATAAGTCCGAGCTCGACTCGGCATCATATTTGGAGCTCTCTCGAGCGTATCTTTTATAAGACCGATCAACTCCGATCAACTTCTTTGCTCGAGCGTATCTCACCCAAAAATGCAGCGAGATCGGCGGCTGATTTATGGAGTTTGAACCGTTGGAATGAAAATCCCACCGTTCAGAGTGAAGAATATCGAGGGACGAACAAACCCTCAAAATTTCGTGCCGATCGGAATCCGGTTACATGCCCGGCCGTCGCCAGAAGTTGTCTTTGTATCAAAAATGCAGCAGCCCAAAAAGCGGTCGGATAGATGGATTATTTCTGGAGTTTCAACCGGTGGAACAAGATTTCCACTGTTCAGATCCAAGGATTAGGAGGGACGAACAAGACCTCCAAATTTCATACCGATCGGAGTTGTTTTGAGTGCCCGATCGTCTAAAAGAAGTTGCGGCTGCATAAAAAACGCAGCAGAACCCTAATTGGGAGCAGACAAGTCGGCTGAATATTCCCGACAATTGAACCGTTGGAACAAGATTTCCACCGGTCAGATTCAAGAATTATGAGGACCGAACAAGCCCTCAAAATTTTAGGCCGATCGGAGTTCGTTTGATTTCTCGATCGTGGCAAGGAAGTTACTGCAGGCACCAGAAACGCAGCAGGATTCTGGACAGCAGCTGCCAGATCGGCGGCTTATTCCCGGAGATTGAGCCATCGAAAGAAAATTTCCACCGGTCACATCGAAGGAAAGTGAAGGAATAATGATCCCTCCAAATTTCGTGCCGATCGGAATCCGTTTCGAGGTCTGATTGCCACCGGAAAGACACTGCTGTGGCGCCCCAGAAAGCTGCGAGTTATCTACCGTATCTAGCTATCCACGAAGCGAGTTCTCGAGCTCCAAAGAGCGAGCCGAGCTCTTAAGCTCTCCAGGTTCTTACAATTGTTATTTTAAATTCTTATATACTTTGTAAGTCTTTATTATATGTGTAATGTTTTTTATCACAATCACATTGCACCATAAAGACTCGAGATATCGAGCTCCGGCATTCGAGCTCTACGGACTCGTCTTGCCCATAAACCCGAGCTCGACTCGGCGTCGTATTTGGAGCTCACCGATGGGTAAATCTTTAATAAGTCCGAGCTCGACGTCGACTCGGCATCATATTTGGAGCTCGGCTCGGCGTTATCTTTTATAAGACCGGGCTCGGCCTCGGCACCATATTTGGAGCTCTCTCGAGCATATCTTTTATAAGTCCGAGCTCGACTCGGCACCATATTTGGAGCTCTCTCGAGCATATCTTTTATAAGTCCGAGCTCGACTCGCATCATATTGGAGCCTCTCGGCGCGATTTTATAAGTCCGAGCTCGACTCGCATCGTATTGGAGCTCGGCTCGGCGTTATCTTTTATAAGACCGAGCTCGAGCTGGCATCATAGTTGGAGCTCTCTTCGGCGTCATCTTTAATAAGACCGAGTTTGCCTCGGCATAACATTCGAGCTCGAAGGCGATCTTACGTAAGTCCGCCTTTGCCATCTAAGCATGGTACCAACAGACCACGCCAAATAAGCTAAGCCTCGTCTCGATTAACTTCTTTTTACCTTTTATGTCTTGTAATAAGTCCATGTGACAATTTCATAAATATTCTAATAAGCATGTCTTTCCTCGAGACGCTTTTGTGTTTGTTATGATTTACAGCCTTCACATACGAAATGGCAAAGGCAAAAAATTTGACCAGCCTTAAAGCAAGAGAAGTCCATGTGATTAAAAGATAAAAGAGGCAAAAGTCAACCACAACTACAAATCCTCGACACGACGAAGTCGGAATAATATGGTGAATAAAGCCAAGTCACTGACAGTGCTTATATCACCTCGACACGATGCAGTAGAAATAAAACGTTGAAAAAGCCAAGTCACCGACGAGCTTATATCACTCCCGACCGCCAAGAAGCCACGATGCTAAGCAGTTGGAAGATCCCACGATGGATACCCTATTCGACCAGTTCAGAAGCACCACGAAGTGCGACAGTCGAGTAGGGATTTTTCAATTCGACCATGTCAGAAGCCCGGCGAGGCAAGACAGTCGACTCGAGCTCCGACCAAATAGCCAAGTCAAGCCGATAAAGCGCAAGATGATGCTTAGAGTCGACCATATCCAAGTGTACCATGAGTCATGTACTCATACTACACTTCGAGGAGCCACAGGGAATTAAGTCCAAAGGACTACACCCCATTAAGCGCACTTTTTTAAGGAATTAAGTCCAAAGGACTACACCCTAGGCAAATATTCAACAACACAAACAACATTCAAAGGAAAGGTCAGAATTCAAAATTCAAAATTCAAAAGTCCCAGGGATCGAATTGTGAAAGACAGACAACAAAAAGCGACAAGCAACATACTGCAAAAATTGAAGCAAAATAAAACTAGGCGTCATATTTGGAGCTCACCGATGAGTGAATATGTAATAAGTCCGAGATCGACTAGGCATCTTACCTCAGAGCTATATTATTTTGGAACTCACCTACCGAACTGGCGGGTCGAGTTATCTTATTTTGGAACTCACCCTACCGAATTGGCGGGTCGAGCTATCTTATTTTGGAACTCACCCTACCGAACTGGCGGGTCGAGCTATCTTGTTTTGGAACTCTCCTAGCCGAGCATGGCGGGACGAGCCTTCTTATTTCGGGAACTATCCCCATGGTTATTGCGACATTTTGACTAGTGCCTGGCGCACTCGAGGATCCACTCCGCAAGGATCTACTCAACGGTCTCACGAGGATCCGCAAGTCGGATGCCTTCGGTGTCGGACGATCAACGTTTACAAGTCCTAATAGGGACGAAAACACAATGGCATCGAAATCCGAGTCGACAACGGCGTGATCTGACTCCCAAAAGAGAATTTACTAGGGCATCGAGGCCGGGCAACATGATCACTTCGATCGACAGCCATTGAATCTAAAAGTTCCATGGAACCAAAAGGCTAAGGCATCGAGTTCGGACCAAGTCCAAAACTCTCGGCAGTCATGTGTCATGAGTCATGAACGACAAAGAAACACCACGACACCGAGATCCAGAGCGACATTTACGTATTACAGTCTTATTAGACAAGAAGTACTAGGACATCGTGGCGGAAATATCTATCGACAAGCAGAAAGAGCATCGATTCCGACAAACGAAATGAGACAACCAGGGCATCTCTTCTACCACGCAACAACAAAGAAAAGTCCAAAAAATGCTAAAGCATGGAAGACAAGTTACATATGGTCGATAAATGGAACTACCGAAAGTATAACGAAGATGATGAATGCATTATACTTTGGAGGCAACAACAGTCGACATTGAATACTCGAGAAAAAGCGAGCAAAGGAATGGGAATCGACATGCAACAAAAGTGTTTGACACCAAATACTTGTAAAAATTTCAGCATTTATAACAAAAAGCCTAGTCACAAAGGCGGCCAAATATGATCCAAACCTAAGGTTCTCATGATACTTGGAGGGCGAGATATCGACATATATGCATCGATACGAGAGAGGCCGATGTGCAAATAAGGCCAAAGGCGCAATAAAGCAAGATGGTCTAGTTCAAAGACCAAAGAAAAGAAGGAAAAATGTAACAATTTTTCAAGGAAAGAATAAGCCAAGTCCAAATGACCGGCTAATTGTTTATACTGATGGAAGCCAACGACAACGATGGTTAAAAGGGCAAAGCCAAAGAAGAAGCATCTTTTTTGGCGTTAAGGCAAAGTCTCAAGATCTGTTAGACTAACATTCGAGATCCGCATGCCGCACTCCAAAATCCAGGCAAATCGATTCTTCGAGAGAAGTCGACCTCGACCGAGAGACAGTCCCAAGTTGGACATCTCATCATTCCTTCGAAAATTTCACGGCATTGAAGTCGATGTCAACTTAGCCACACGTTATAAGTCCAGGGACGAGATAATGCTAAGATAAAAAAGTTTGCAAAGCAGACATGGAAAGGCCGTATGTCGGACTCCACGGGAAGTAAGTCTGCAGGGCAGATTTAAATTCAGAGCATTGGATGACAGTGGCCGAGATACACCTTTGACAGATCAGACCTGACCTCAAGAGCTCGAGGCAGATCTGGGGGCTTATGACGATACGGATTTCACCCTCCACGTGGAATTATCTAATTGGTCCAGCTGGCATGTGGAAAAGTCCAAGTATATTATCTACATCGGGTCGAATACGAGACGAATCAGTGATCACCACCGCCGCCAGCAGATCTTGCAAGTGTGTCAACTCGAGCACCCATGTCGGTGTCATACGAGTCGATATCGAGCTCCAACCCAGGTTCCCAGGGCCCAATAATCTAGAGGTTGCTTGGGCAGAGAGCAAGGCCCATTAAAGGGCAATTATGTCAATAGACCAAACCGCCCCAGGATTAAAGGCGGAAGAAGGCATGTGCCTATAAATACATCATTCCAGGAACTACGTAAGGCTTGATTCCTGGACAATACACAGGATACGTAGGCAATCCAAGATACATTCTTGGACTCAGCCATAAAACCCTAAAATCACCCCCAAAACCATCCTTGATTCTATCATCCCTAGATTAAATTAGCCTCAAATTATACGTGACAAAATCCAGCATCGTCAGACAAGAAAAAGCAATAAAATATGAATAAAGACCGTGAAAATAAAAATTGAGTGATAAGAACAAATCCACTATGACGTTGGTTTTCATTGCAACATTGTCCTCTTTTTACATTTGTCTATTTTTTTAATAGCCGCATAGAGAAAAATCACACAGATTAAAAAATTGATTAATGTGTCTAAAATATGGTATAAAATGACTACTTTATCCCTTTCGTTTCTCCATTTTATATACTACTACATACCTCCGTCTCAAAATATAAATTCGTTTAGACATTTTCACACGGATTAAGATATTGGTTAAGTGTAATTAATTTTGAATGTAAAATTCTAAAATATCTTTTGACTCTCATTAATATAATAATTGTAAAGTAAGTGAATGCATATTAAATTAGGAGTAAAATAAAAAAATGTAATAAATACTATATTGATATTTTAAATGAATTTTTATTTTTGGACAAATTTAAAAATCATTCCGGTACATTTTGGGACGGGACCGAGGTAGTAGTAAATTGTGCCTTTCAACCTTCCAGCTTTTGCTTAAAAAAAAAAAAAAAACCTTCCAGCTTTTTTTCCATTTCAATTACTTATTTTTTTTTTTTTTTTTTTTTTTGTGAAAGGAATTACTTAGTTCTTTGATTATCCCAATTCACATGACATTAGCAAATAATATTATTTGCTAAGGGACATGTGAAATATAAGCAGTGGCTTTAACTAAAGAGGGTACGAATGGAAAAATAATAACAAATGTTTTATTGATATTCAAAACGACAGATAAATGTGACCAAATCAAATTTTCAAATGTGACAGCTTAAATAAAGACAATGATAGAGACAATAAAGTTGACATGATCGGGCGACACAACATAATTCTTTTCATCATCGATTTTAATGAGTCTATATCACAATAAATTGAGGCACTCATTAAAATCAAAGATGATAGATTATATCATGTCACATGTTGTGTAAGTTTGATTACGCCTCTGTAATTACTCTGAAAAACGTAGGGAGTATATAACATTCTTCACAATCTTTTAATTCAATGGTTTAAACTTGAAAATAATGAAAATGGCTACGGTGTTAGAAAGATGGAGACCCACAACTTTATACCAATTTATGATGCGACTCAACTTTACGATGTTTTTATCATTGATTTACCTTATGTTATGAACGTGATTGTATGATCTTGTGTGTAAATGCAGAAAGCTAAATGAGTTAATTCGATGATTTGTAGCCTCTGATTGAGATATTGCATTTTACATGTCATTTGTCAAGAAAAGAGTTTACTTTGTGTGATATTTTGATCTGTTACAGATGATGTGGATGGCGGACTATCTAGAAGATTTCTAGAACAAAAGAAATGATCGAGTCGCAGAAAGCTAAGAGTGACCACAATGGTAGTATTTTAACCCTCCTTAAATTTGTTATAGGGTGAATATACGATATTCAAGCCCACAATCGCAGCCTATCCCACTCCCTATCCCTATTTGAAATCAAGGCTCAGCCCAAAAATAGGGGGTCTGCTAATATGAATAGTTGCATCATGTCTCTCTCTATGTACTACATAAATACATATCAACGGGCTGTAACACTTATACAAATACTATTTTTTTCATTAAAAAATTACCTTTTCAAATAATATTATTTTCATTTCGAAAATAGCATACAACATTCTTTTTGTGCACGGATACGACATCTTTTTTATTTTTTGACAAGAATGCGACGTATTAAAATCTAATTTTGTAAGTATAAAATATTTTATTTTGATTTTGGTAAAAACAAAAGATGGTGTATCCGTGTAAAATATTTCATTTTGATTTTTTGTAAAAAAAATATAAAAGAGGAAAAATATGTTGGTAGTTAGATATATTAATTGAGATGTGAAAAAAAATTAGTTTTGGGGAATCAGATATGAGTGTTTATTGGGTTGTTTGTTTTTTATGGTGTTGAAAAAATAAATCTGGAACGAAAAAATAAGATAAATGAGGAGTGTAATAGAGGACACCGTTGTGGTCTTATAATATAAGGTAATACTCCCTCCGTTACACAATAACAGAGTTAGTTGTCAAAAACATGCAGATTAAGAAAGTAATTAATTATTTTGACTTTTATTAGATAAAACCTAGAATACCCTTATGAAACATGGAGTAAATAATACTAGTGCATTTAAGGCAATATATGGGGGGAAGGGTGAAAAAGTAAAAGTGCATTAAATTTTGTATTCGAAAACGTTATGCTTCAGTTATTTTAAAACAAATCTTTTTGACAACTGCGTGAATTATTTTGGAACGGTGTGAGTAATAAAATTCTACATTGAAAGCAAAGTCGAGGAGAACACGTGAATCACGGCATTGTGTGACATGTTTGCACCATTTTTTATTTATTGGTTTAAACTTTGAAAAAAAAGGTAACTTAGGTTTTTGTTTTTTGTTTTTTTGTTTTTTTTTTTTTTTTTTTTTTTTTTTTTTTTACGAAAGGAGGGAATGGGGAAGGGGGATTCGAACCCTGGTCCTCCCACTGAGGCCAGGGTAAAACCTAAGTTTTTTACAAAATCTTTTATCTAGCTTAACTGGTAAAAAACTTAGGTTAAATATCTTATGTTATGCGGGGATGATGAGTAATAGCGGTTATTTGATTTATTATGATTTAAGTAACGTTTTTTGTTCCGTGTTATGAAGCGTTATATACGATATTTCAGACGGCTGTCAGACTGTACTAATTGTTACGCCGTTATTACTTCTAGAATCTTTTTATGTGGTACTGAGATGAGGTCGACGGCTCTCTTAAGAGTGGGATATTGTGATATTGTATGTTGGAAAAAAAATGAGGAAACGTTATTAGTATATAATATTGAGACATAATAGATATGGTAAATCTGGATTGTTTCATGAGGCGCTTCCAATCCTCTCGGAAGGAAACTATATATATATATATATATATATATATATATATATATATATATATATATATATTATTATTATTATTATTTTTCTTTTAGAACAGTAGTAGAGTACTCATCACACAGATTGAACATGGAACCTTTCATTATTGAGGAAAGTAGTAACTACTAATCAGGTTATTACGATGCAGGAGGAGTCAACAGAGAGCCTGATACGCTGCAGAACATCCTGACCATACAGATTTTCATCCTCAATAGGGAATGGCATACGTGGTATGAAACTGTGTGGCCTGGGATGCCAAGCACGACGCAGCCTCTCTATCGCCTCCTCCCTCGCATCGTAATAACCCCTACTAACTCGACAACTTCTACTACTAACTCGACAACTTCTACTGTTCAAATATTAATGTCTCGAATTGTGTGTAATTGTATTACGGAGGTAGTAGTAGATATTGCGTCGGGACAGATCGAACATGGAATCTTTCATTATTGAAGAAAGTAGTAACAACTAACTCGACAGCTTCTAGTGTTTAAATAACAAATGGTGATGGGCTTAGACACGTTATCAGGATGCATTTTTTATATTTGATTTGAGGGGTCAAGGATGTTTTTTTTTTTTTTTTTTTTTTTTTTTTTTTTTTTTGTTAAGGATGAAAAGAAAAACAGTTTACCGTGTTAGAATCACTGGGTTATCATCAAATTCGAAAATGGAGTGAAGTGCATTAATAGTGTTTTTTTATATTTTTATGAACAAAAAAAATATCGTTTTTCGGATTACGGTAGACACTGTACTCACCCAACCATCAGGGGCGGACATATCCTTTGGGAAGGGAGACACTCGTCCCTCTCGGTTCCGGAAAAAACACTACTCTATATATGTTAGTTATTTATTGTTTTTGCCCCTATAATATTTAAATTCTTAGTCAAAAGAAATTTTAAATTCGCCCTATCACTTATAATACTAGTATAATTTATTATAAAACGATTATCATGTAAATAAAAATACATGGTTATTATTAAAGTGTTATATATAAACAAATATTAATAAGTTTTGAAACGTTGGTTTCCGTCAAAAAGATTTTTTGTAGTGTTATAAATTCTTATTGATAGGAGCAGAAAGGTAAATGTGCTCAAATTCTATGATATATAATAATGTTTCATTTCTATTATATGACGTATAGTGTATAGTCGTATTTTATAGCGGTGGTATATAGTAGTGCTTATTTTTGGATTTGAGGAGACAGAAGAACACCACTATACATTTTTATTGCAAAAATTCTTTTTAATTATCGTCCCCTCTCGCCGATCTCTGCCCATCCTCGCTACCATACTTGGGTCTGCCAGTAGTATCCTGACCCGAATCATTAATTTATTGGTCCCAAGTTATCTTAACTAGTTAAAATGATCAATAAGTTTCGACAGATGTCTTACCAACTCAACACGAAATAATACTTTGCAAATATCAGTATCTTACGCAATCGATATGAGAACAAGAGATAAATTTCTTATACAATAGAGATAGTCGGTCATTAAATTTAATTCTAAGATTGTATCATCATTTGGATAACCAGTAAAAGATGTACTCAAGTATCTTGAGAGAATGAGGTTTTGTATGTTAGTAATAATAAGACTGATAAAGATTATCAAGAGTCGGTCTCTGATTCAATGTCTAAACCTTTTCGATCATAAATCTTTACAAAATGCTCTTTAATAATAAGCATCGCAAAACATTGTAAAGTATCGAGGCCGCCGCTGGGAGCATGGCCGGATATATATATATATATATATATATATATATATATATATCATACATAGTAGTATATATATACTTATTATTTGTGCAACTGTCTTTTTGCGACCTTTTTGGTCGTTCTCCTTTTGCGACGGTTTGGTCGTCGCTATAGGTTTTTTTTTTTTTTTTGTTTGTAAAACGACGGCGTTTTGATTTTTCTTTTCTCTTTTTTTCCTCAACACACGTGTTACCTCATTCTCTCTGCGTGTAGAATGAGTCATCTTGTATACGTCGCATCTCATGTCCACCACCGCCCTCCACTACCGCCTTTCTTCCCCTATTACCAATTCCACTAACAATTCCACTCACAGAATCATATAGCAAATAAAGGTGAAGAGAGCCTTTCACTCCGGAAAATAACTCTTATTCTCGCGATCTCCTCCATAAATCTAGCAATTGGGGTCCCCATCCCAGACTCCAGATCCTCCTCTTGAGCCTGGGTTCAACAAACAACAAAGATGTCTCAATCTCTCCTTCAGTATCATTTTCCATCTCTCTATAGCATTCGAGATTCCACAATTCTTTTTCTTCCTCATTTGATTCGGAGTTATTAGCCGATGAAAATCGAGAAGGACTTACGGATTTGTCTGCAAATGGGTATACGGAAGAAAGCGATTGAGGTCGGTGCTCAGTGGATGCGCTTTCAGAGAACAACCGCAGAACACCACCGGGTTAACTCTTCGCCGTCGTCGGAATTGAGCCGTCGGCCGTTTGGGGAGAAACCCGATTTGAATTTGAAACCCGAGCCCGAGGATCCGGATAATTATTTCGTAATAGAAGCAAAATTTTCTGCCGCTATTTTTAAGTATTTTGTTACTTCTTTTTTTAATTTATTAATTTCTTTTGGTAGGTTGTTACTTGCTTTTAATGGATACACGATCCAATTTCGGAAGAAATGAATGTACATTTGTTTAAGCTTTTTGTATAAATTTTTGTATGGAAAATGTTATAAGCAAAATTATTTGTCCTAATATTTGAAAAAATCACATATTATACCAATAATAATTATAATGTACACAGTAGAGCATAGTTCAATTAAGAACCATGAGAATCGTTCATCATAATATTGTGTCTTATATACTCCCCTTTTAGTATCATGGATGTGAATGAAGGTGGTTTTTTTCCCCAGTCTACCCGTACCCGGCATATGCATGAGAGTATACCTCTTTGATGATGAAATTTGACATTTGCAGCTGTTTAAGGTTCTAATTTTGTCTTCATTATTCAGTGCTTTTCGACAATCAATGTTATTGTTTGACAGGGATTCGAGGTATGATTTACATTAAAGATGTATATTATACATATACACACATGTGCTACTATGCTTTATTTAGTTTAAAAGCATAGATTTCTGCTGCATTTGTTGTTGTTTGACGAGCAATCCATTCACCCGGGGCTGGACATACAAGTCTTGCTTTGCTGCATATACATTCAAATCTTTGTTTCACACCACACCAGCCTGAACATACAATGCCTTCATGTAGGCAGCACATCTTGCTTTGCAACTAAAATATATGGAATAGTTAGGTTTATAGTAGATAAGTTGCTTACAATGATTTTTCTTTATTTCCAAGTGTCGTTTCTAGGCTCCATATGTAGCTTAGGTGTGTATTCTAGGATCTAATAGATATTGTTTTGCTACTTTAATCTGTTAATGTATGTAGTACTTAATATACTTTTTCCTTCTTATAACCCTACTTACCTAAAATGCTTTTACGGACTTATTTAGTGTTTAATTGCTCAAATTTTTTTTTTTTTTTAAACTTTGGTGTGTTTTATGTTATTACATGGTGCTCCGTTAGCATTATATTTTCCTTTTGCCTTGGGCAACTAGCAATGTTAAGTGTGAGCCCTTCGCTTATTAGGTTTATGGAAGATGAAAGTAGTTGTGAAAGGAACGAGAGGCGCCCAGAGCGCACGGTCATATGGATTTGCCCTTTTAACATAGGCATAGATATATAATTGTGCGGGGTGTCGGTGACAGCTAGATTGTGGGGTAGGGGTGGACTAATTATCTGCAGCTTTAGCGCTTTTTTGCTCAATCTTACAACCTTAGTCGCTACGGTATTTCTTTGTTTGTAATCGCTTTTTCCTCCGCTTATAGATCACTCGTTTGCTTTGTGATGTTGAAGCGCTTTTTTGGTTTTATTTATTCTTTTGTTTCGATTAATGTTCTTTATGATAGTCGATTTTACAATGCACCGTGTTCGAGTGCCGAAATATACCGTTCATTTCACTTCAGAAAGAGAAGAGGCTGACTTATGTATTGAATGATGGCGATGCCACCAAGGTTTTATCTTTTTCTTTCTTAAAATTATCTTTGTTTATTAAATTTTCATCTGTGATCCATCTGTATTAATTTGGTGCATATGTAGTTGATGGAAAAGGTAATCTGCTTGTTTAACAATGCGTATTAGTTCATCATTCTTCAAAAGTTGAACCTTCTAAAGGTTATTTTATCATGTGGGATTTAGCCTAAAATTGATTTTGTTCGGTGTAAGGTGATTAAAGTTAACGTGGAGTTTTCGTAAATTGATCTCATATTCTCGCTTTGTCTTGATTGATAGCAACGGATATGGCCATTTGTTATGCATCAATGGACTTAGAGGAAAATGATTTTTCCAAAGGGCTATGAAACCGATGTGATGAACTTTCGGGATCGTATTTGCTGGCTTTTGAATACAAGGTGAGGGTGAGGCATCTCGAACACGGATCGTTCTTTTTTAGAATAATTCATTCAGTTTTCGTTGTTTGAATATTTGCAGCTTTACTAAGTGCTATCGGTGTTGGAGAGAAATCGCCACGGTATTTATGTTCGTGATGCTTCCCGCTTTGTGTCTAACCAACTTATTTAAAGTGCTCTGGGCCACACCTTTACCCCTCGCCTATGACACGGTCTCTTTAGGCACCACTCGGGCTAAACTCGATTAGTCGGGTCGGTTGGTCCATGATACCGTGGCTTTTAAAAAAGGAAAACAATTTATTGAATCAAGAATGCTCGTTGGACTTTTACATGATGATGAATGCCAAAGGCCTCTTGTAGAGCATCATGTTAGAACAACTACCTTTGAAAAAGGTGGTATTTTCACTTATTGATTTGTTTTTCTGTCTCGATAATTTGGATTCTTGCATCTTGTATTATGCTAGACTTGTTGGGAACATTTCAAAACGTAATCTTGAATTTTGAACGCCTTTACAAAAATTTAGGTGTAAGAAGAACATGAACAACTTGGTTCTCTCACTTGCTCCAAAGTTCAACCAAGTTACAAGGACTTCACCTACGACAAGATATACCGCAGCCTTCAAGTCGATTCAATCGAGATGATTTCCACCAATCGTCGCGACCTACAAGACCTCGACCTCAAAGAAAAGTTTCAAGTCGATCGATCGCTCCCTATATGCTCCGCACACGGTTGTCCAAATCTCTCGAGGCTTAACATCGTGGATGCTCACCTTTTCTGAAAATGCGCCGCTACCTAGCAAGGTTTTGTAGTAATCAAGTACTTGAATCTATGTGGATGTTTTAAAGTCGCGAACCGATACAAAGACTTAAAGTGTGTAACCCCGCACTTAATTTTTCAAATGCGATCGCTTTTGAAAACTCATATGAACTACTTTTTGCAAAGTCTATTGGGCTTTATTGCAATAAGTCGCAGATATTAATCTGGGATGGTGCGAAAGAGTCGGTGATGCAGGGGTGATGAGTTTAGCCAATGGTTGCCCCGATTTAAGAGGTTTAGATCTGTGTGGGTGATTCGATTATGTGTATTTTGTTCGTATTTAAAACCGACATCAAATTGCTCCTAATACGTGTTTTTAGCTTGTATTTGCTTTTTTGATTGTTTCTTGATTGTGAGTTCATTCTCTGTTATTTCAAATGAAAGTGTCGTTGCATTAGCAAACAATTGCCTCATATAAGAACCCTAGGCCTATACTCACGCCGTAACATTACTGACAGAGATATGTACTCATTAGCTCATAGCCGATCGAGAGAAAGCGAAGATTCTAACACCGATTCTATGTGGGAATCCGTGAAGAACAAATCTGAAGAAGGCCTCATAAACCTAAACATCGCCCAATGCACACCTTAACTCCTCCAAATTGCTCAGGCTCTATGTGACTCCTCTCCTGCGCGCTTCCATACGTGTCCAGGTTGACATTCCTCATCATCAATCATTCGTCTTAACTTGACATCAGACATTGCGCGCGTGTACGTCCAGGCACATGCTCATCGTGCTCTTTCAAAGATTGTCGCACCCAAACTCACTAAAAAGGGCTTCGAGGTATTTTGATGTACTTGTGGTAAAGGTACTACATCTGGAAAACAGGGACGAGAATGGTCTTTTATGTATTAAGAGTGTTCTGCGTGATATTTTTAGTAATGTTTTGGATAATGTGAAAATTATGGACTCTTTTTATGCCCTTAATGGAATGTGAAGACCACTATGTGAGGACTGGTTTCACGAGGACCATCTTGGTCTTGAGATTTCTGATGCGGTATTCTTCTATGCATCTATGCTTTCTTTTAACAACTTTCCAGCTTTATTGCTATTGACTTTCAAGCAAGAATACATGTACCTTCTCTGAGATTGTTTTTTACAAATGCAAGTTGATGTATCTGATTTTCTCTTAATGCATCGCATCATTCCATCATTACATTGAAATGGACGGAATTACATAGTAGGTTACATGATGGTTAACAGGTGGTGGAGAAGGAGGAGTCGGGCAATAAGGCGGTATATGTTTGTAGACACAAAACACAACAAAAACGAGGGCAAAATCGTGCAACGCACGTCACAGGCCACTAGTATATATATATATTAGTATCAAACATTTACCGTTGTACTAAAATCAATTGATGTTAGTAAATGTGCTACTTTATTTGTATGGGCAATTTGTCTCAACACCCTCCGTCAAGTGCTGGCAATCTGTCCAACACTCTTGAATGATAAGGACGCACCCGCAGTTACATGTTTCACAAGAAAATCGTGTAGATTCAATCACAACCAACCTAATATAATTTGTTGTTTTTTATTTAATTTGATAAACCCAAATTATAAGGCCACTACTATATAGTTTTTAAAAAAATTTACTTGAATTGAAAAAATGGCCAAATCATAGGCCCAAATTTATAATAACTTCATCTAAACATATACAACACATATGTATACATAATACACGGTTTTTTTTTGGTTGATAATAAAACAAGGTTAACCAATAAAAAATATCAAAACATTACAAAATAGAAATCGAAAAAGAACCAACGCCCAATTCCGTGACAATTGCATCCGGAGAAAAAATATTTCAAGTTGAAGTTAATAAAAACCCGCTTCAGAAAACAAATGACTCAAAAACGTTTAATTAATTGGGTTAACCATGATATCGATTGAGAAGATTATGTCAATGAAATTGACAATTCAACTTTGATTAGTGATTTCGCATCTAAATGTGCTGCAAGAACGACCTTGAGGTAGTAATATGTAGGTATGTTTTGTTTATACGTATGAATTTGGTTTTTGTTTCTAAATATGCTAGAAAAGAGATTTTGAATTACTACTTTGTAGGTATATTTTGAGGCTATAAATAAAATGAATTTTGTTTCACGGATGTTAAAATCGTGATATCAAGTAATATTTTGTAAGAACTTTCGGAAAAAAAAAAAGACCTCGCTCAAGGTCCAAAAAATTCCAGGCCCGGGCTTGCCCATTCATTTAACATAAGCCTTATTGCGCACTATCTTGCATCTTTCCTCGACGTAATACTAACATCTATCGCCCTATTCAGTCATTAGCATCCAACGATACCACTATGAATCTTAGGCCTAAGCTCCTGAACCCGCAGAAAGAGCACACCCCCAATGTCCTCCTTCGTCTTCTGCGCCCAAAATGAAATGGACTTGTTGGATGCAATGCTAAATTCAAATTTCAGGTCAGATTGATGCCTTTTAACCTACCTTTTTAATTTTAATTTTTTCGTTTTGTATAGACGCAAAATCATTCTCTCTCACGGTCACACACACACACACACACACTCTCTCTCTCTCTCTCTCTCTATATATATATATATATATATATATATATATATATATATATATATATATATATATATTCCAGGATCTATGTTTGGCCCAACAAGGATCTTTGCAAAGCACAAATTGTAGATTGTTAATATGTCCCAAAACCAGGGGCGGACCCATCATGGTAGAAAAGTGCTGCATTTAACCCCACTCAAATTTCTGTATTTAAGTTCTTAATATACATCTCTAATAATATTAAAACTCACAGATGTATATATTATTTAAGACATTTTTAGTTTAATTTTTCATTTAAATTTAACCTGATAAACTTGAATACATATCATAAAGTCATGAGTTCAAAACTTGACATTTGTATTTTTTTTTTCCAACTTTTTTTTTATTTTAAATTTAGCCTCACTGGAAAATGTCAAACCAATAGTAAATTGCCATGTGTCAAAAATTGTCATTGTAGAAGAGATCAATGTCTTTTACCATTAGGTTGCTCTAATAAGATAAATAGAGAGAGTTGAATTTCAAATTAATGATAGAAAAAGGAAAATAATTGAAGAAGATGCCACTTCTTTTCAAAAAACGAAAAAGATGCCACTTATGTGGATGTCATTTATTCATTTACATGGAGATGGCAGATCTATCTACTAGCACATTCTATTATTGGACTACACATGACCATTATTAAATCATATAGCCCCAGACTTTATGAATAGCAAGGAAAGGAAGGCGCTGCCTTCCCATATAAGAAGCGCAGAACGAAGTCGAATCTCACCGAACTCAAGTAGTTCTACGATTTAAACACGTGTTCGAATACATTATTGATTCGGTTTTCAAAATTTTGGAAATTAAAATATAAGGATTCGATTCGGCTCGAACTTAGAAAAAGGGAAAAATATTCGGTACTATTCGGCTCGAATAGTTCGAACATGTTTGGTCCGAAAATTCAAAAAGACCCAATAAATAATTCTAGTTCAAAAATACATGTCCAAAACCAAAATAATACATGTCCCAAAATATAACATAACATATCCAAAATGTTCAAGGCGCTATTCCAAAATATAACATAACATGTCCAAAAATACCCTGAACTCTACGAGCCGAACATGTTCGGCTTGTTGGTCCGAATACCAATTTCCAAGGCCCTATTCTACGTTTGATGATACGAGCCGAGCCCCGAACCGAACTTTTTTGAGCCGAACACGCCGAATCGAATCGAATTTTAAGACTCACTTACATGCCTATATGCATGTAGATAATACTAGTAAAACGAGACAAATGTAAAAAACAATTAAAAAAACTGTGGGAAAAAAACATTACTCTATACATTTTAAATAGAGGTCAACACGGAACCTCCCATAGACAGTACACATAAGTACAACATAAACCAATTGCTTCAACTCATTTACAAACAAACAGATCCAATCTAATCAATCAACCCATGTTAGATGTTTACCGTAATGTCAAAAACTATTAAATATAAAATACATTCAACTAAAATATCACTCCATACATTTTAAGTACAACACAATATAAACGACGAAATTTAGCCGGCATTGATATTATACAACAAATTATGATGTCAATTATTTAACATGACGACAATTATAGTCATATTTTTGCTACATATATTCTCACATTAAAATGTGATACAATTGAGTCCTCCAAAATTGAACAATTAAACTCAAACCCTTATTCTAAAATAAAAAACAAAATCTGGCATGGGCCGATGAATAGTGAAAAATAAAATAAAATAAAATAAAATATATATATATATATATATATATATATATATATATATATATATATATATATATATATATATATATATATTTGGACTGGGCCATGAACAGCCTTAATGTCAAAAACTATTAAATATAAAATACATTTCAACAAAAATATCATTCTACACATTTTAAGTACAACACAATATAAATAACGAAATTTAGCCCGAAAAAAAAATTGAAAACAAAAATAAATAAAATTAAAATCCGATGAAAAGTAAAATGCATGGTCGATGAACAGTATAAAGAAGATGGGCTGCTGGGCCAATGAACAGTAGAAAATGGATAAACAAGGAAAAAAAAAAGGTTGGGCTGCTGAGCCGATGAACAATAAAATGATGAACCAATAAAAAAAAAACATGTGTCACTCCCTCACCAACTCTTGTCTTCTTATTATATAGAAGAGAAATATTCCCTCCAAGGGAAACATTGCCATTAAAACTATGTTATATATATATATATATATGGTAAATGATATATCCACAAAACATACTGTGTAGTGCATATACGGTACACACATCTTATCCATATATTAAAGTGTACGACTTCAAACGTATGGATAAAATTGATGGATGTAGGATCTTAGATCTAAACGAGTTAGATCTACGCGCAGCGGATGGATCACGACTTATACATCATAATACATAATTAAAGGACTTAAACTACTACAAGGGGGTTAAGAAAATCATACCAATAGTAGGAAGAGAAGCTTTGATCTTAGGATGAGAAGCCTTGATCTTCCAATGTGTTCTCCAAACGGTGGTTGGTGGACACCCTTCTCGATATGAGAACCTCCTCGATATGCCTTCAAGAAAAACTCCAAGTTTTTCTCCAACCTGAGAGCTAAGGATCGAACTCCCTAGCCTTTTTCTCTAGGAATTTCGTGGCTCTCACATCACCTAGGCTCAAGGGAGAACTCTTTTATAAAAGAAAATCCAAGAGAGAAAACCTATACCCAATCGGTTTAACAAAATAAAAGAGATAATTCTAATTATTATTATCCAATAAAAATAAGAGATAATTACAATCTTATAATAAGAAAATATAATTATCCTTATAGTTAAGAGATAAATAATAAATAAATTATTTTCTTTTATTTATCCAATTAATTATTTAACAAATAAATAACTAATTACACAATATGTCATTATCCAAGAAAACCAATTTCATGGAAAATCCAAGACATATTGGCGCCACACTAAGCCCACTGCGCCCTCGTAAAATGCCTTTTTTACAGATTATATTATTTAGCCCAACTAAATAATATTAATGCATATTAATTAATTGACCCAACCAATTAATTATTTCTGAGGCCTAAATAAACAAGAATATTAGCCCGAATTATAGAATCCACATCGTGATTATCGATTTTATAACCAAGAATTTCCAATAATTAAATATATTATTCATCGAACGTAATATACATATTAAATTATTAATTCCGGGATTACGCCACCATAAACCCAAATCGAACTCTACCAATTATAGATATATACTTACACTCAACCCATAGAGTAGATAAGTGTCCATTGATATAATCACTACATACGGATTAACCCTCCATAGACTGTCCATTCTGAGTGAGAAGTCTCCGTGAACCCGGCTCAGAATATCTTATCCTTATTTACCATTAACCCCCTGATGATCAATTAGTGCACATATCTGACTAGTAGCTAATTAGTCAAATGTGAACTCCGGGATCGATCACTTTCTTAGGGCTAACAAATAAGGGATCGTCTCTCTACTTCCTGCAGGAAGGAATGGATTCCATGTCTGTGAAAATCGAACTACTCACTCATCGGAGATAGTGCCAATGAGAAGTGGCTTGGAACACATATTTAAGTGGACCGTAACTAACACATCAAACACTACCCCGTGACAAGCAAAGACTGCGTGATCACCTCGGGATTAAGGTTGATCCATATATGATCATCTAATGATTTAATAAGATTCCTCGACACGGAATTATATCGAGAAATTCAGATTAAATCGGTCCAAATCTATATGAATGCCATCATATATAAATGCCCCACGTAGGTACCCTCTACCGACAAATCCGGATAAGACTATCACACCCTAAGGTGTGCTCAAGGCGCATTATTGGTGTTTTAATCAAGAGACCCTAAACTCGATTAAGTTCACCACGGACTAACAGATTTAAGCATATCTCCACTAACTCAATCCTCACGTGTAATCCATACACCGAAAGTTAAGTGGTTACATACAAATATACTTAGGGTTTGCAAGGTGTATTAGTTACAAGCACAAAGCAAGTAATAAGGTGAGATAAATTCACACAAAAACAATTACATAAATTGTCTTTTCGGCACTACACCTAACAAAAATGTGTATAGTGAATGTCCACTACACACTATGTGTAGTGGATGTACACACCACCCTATATATACATATATATATATATATATATATATATATATATATATATATGTGTGTGTGTGTGTGTGTGTGTGTGTGTGTGTATATATATATATATATATATATATATATATATATATATATGTGTGTGTGTGTGTGTGTGTGTGTGTGTGTGTGTGTGTGTGTGTGTGCCCAGTAATTTGTGAACCCGTGAAAAACATGGTAATTATTCTCTAGTCACTTCATTTACACCGTAGACACACGTGGATGATTCTAGACCACGAGTTGAAAATGTGTGGTCCAGATTCATCCACATGTTTTACTCCTCAAATAGACTCACCATAGAATAACTTCCTGAAAAATACTGCCAACTAAAAAGTATAAGCACTTCCCGAGTACAACATTGATCCCCTCCAGTACTGTAGGGTACATTGCATATATTAAGCACCAAAACGACGTCGAACATTGCCAACTAAAAAGTATATCATGTGCACAAACACTTCCCGAGTAGAGCATTGATCCCTTCCAATATTGTAGGGTACAGTGCCAGGTGTTGAGCACCAAAACAATGTCGTACATATAAGATTTAAGTTTGCACGTTAGGGTGCGCCCAAGGGCCATGGGTACTTTTGTTGAACATGGAAGGCTTAAATACATATTTGTTTGTAGTTAGATTTATCGACGCGGGTCTCATCAGAATCAATTGTAAAATTGTTTTGTATCAATAATTGTGATGCAATTGTTATGATTGAGAGAAAATACATTTTCAGGTCGTTTTAACACTCCTTATTTCATGTCAGGTCGGGTCAGACATGACATTTTTTTTTAAGTTTCCCGTTGAAAAATTCAACTTCGCCCCATTAAATTTTCCCCCTAACCCGTTGAATTTCACCCGCCATGTTGAATTTTACCCCACTGTTGAATTTTTCAACGCTACCGAGGAATTTTCAACTCGGACGAAATTGAATTTTTCAATGGAAGACATAAAAAAAATATCAAATCTTACTTGACCTGACACGAAAGAAGAAGTATTAAAACGATCTAAAAATGTATTTCCTCGTATGAATATAGCACTGCTCTGTCAATTAATTATGGGCGTCAGAAAATGGCGTACACTTACCCCGTTTGCAATTCAACCTTTCAAAAAAAAAAAGGTTAAAGGTTGTGAAGGACTGTTTTTTATCTAAAATGAGGAAAAAGGACAAGAATAGTGGTTGAGAAGGACAAAGCAGATATATTACTACATTGTGTTACTACATATTGGCCGCAATCACGTGTAATGAACACATGTAGTGAATGCGTTTTATTCTTCTCAACCATTATTTTTTTCGTTTCTTTTTTCCCATTTGTATCTTATTTTGTCATTCTTCTTCGTTGCAGTAAAAAAAAAAAAAAACTCTCCGAGTTCATACTTGTAAGGGTACTGAAAATTAATCCAAAGTTAAAATAAAATATGTATTTAACTATACTAACAATCCATAAAAATATAACATAATTTATACTAAATCAAAATGGCCATGTCCGTCAAAGTGTCCACGGATCCTGAATTTCATAGGGCCATGCACCACCGCGCGATTTTTCATGTTTTCTCATCCAACTCGTTTGATTTGGTGGGGCCCGGCCGATTCATGAAAAATCATGCAATCAGTCTCGCCGGTCATCTTCTTTCGTTTCTTCGCCATTAGTTTCTTTGCCGCCATCCTTTCCCTCAACAAGTAACAATTCCAGGACCGCCCACCCATAGCGCAGAGGCCAGACCACTTCTTGCCTCAGGGTGGGCGCCGGATTACTGTTTTGCAAAAAAAAAAAAAAAAAAAATTGGTCCTGCACTCCATTTTGGACACTGCTTTGCCAAAAAAAAAAAAAAAAAAAAATTGGTCCAGGCCCAATTTTTTTTATAATGTCTCAGCCGGGGAAAAAAAAATAAAGAAAAGAAAGGTATAGAGTGGAGTACTTCTTGTTTATTGTTGATAAATCTATTACCTCACTTGGAGAAAGATTTTAACAATTTCGTGTTTACGAAACAATTTTTGGCTTCTTGTTTGATTTGAAAAAAAGCTCACAAGATGCTAAAAGTTTAAAGAATTCTTGTGACAATCTTTCAAATCTTTTGACATATAACGGAAATGAGGATCTTAATGGTGATGAGTTGTTTAGGGAGTTGCAACTTGTTGCACATATTTTGCCTCCAGGAGTAGTTCGACCTATCCAAGTTTTGGAATATTTGAAAAAGCGTGATCGATCTTTTGCAAATATGGAGATTGCTTATCAAATATTGTTAACTATTCCGGTGACAATTGCATCTGGAGAAAGAAGCTTCTCAAAGTTGAAGTTAATAAAGAATCATCTTCGAAACACAATGACCCAAGAACGTTTGAATGGGCTCGCCATGATATCGATTGAGAAGAATTTGGTCGATGAAATTGACAGTTCTACTTTGATTGATGATTTCATCTCTAAAAGTGTTGGAAGGGCGACACCGAAGTAGTCATTGTAAGTATCAAGTATGTTTTGTACTTTTGTTTATGCATATGATGATATGAATTTGAATTATTACTTCTAGGTATGTTTCGAGGCTATTAATGAACTCGAATTTTGTATTTATGGATGTTATAAATACAATGTTGATATATTTTGTAAGTATGTGTTCAAGAGAAAAAAATTTATCGCAGCGCCCACCGTACCGATTCGCCTTAAGCCTCGGGTTTGGTTGGGCCGGCCCTGAACAATTCTAACAATTATCGACGGTTGTAAGCGTTCCAAGCAGTAAAAGATAGTTTCAATCGGTTGACAATGGTTAGTTCAATTTTGTATTTCTCCACCAGATTTAAGTCATGTCCGACTTGGATCGGTCGGAGAAATTTAATAAATTTTAGGTCATTTGATTTTTAATGTTTTATGTTGTTATCAGGGGATTATATAGTAATATCCCGTTTGAAACAAGAGCTCTGCATTGTGACGTGGATAGTGGTGCAATCGAGCTAAGTGGAGTCGATACTCCCTACGGTTCGATCTCGACTCAACTAAAAAAGTTTGAGCTCAAAACTCGACTCGATTTCGATCGAACCATAAAGACAAGATCGAACTCGACTCGTTTAAGTACTCGATATAGTTCGACTCGCTCAATAAACTCGGATATTTTCTTAGAATTCATTTAATTTTTAATGAAATATAGCAAGATCGAGCTCGACTCGTCTGATATTCGACTCGAATAATATTTTTTGAATTATAAAAAATAGTATTTTATAATAAATTTATTTAATTAAATAATTATTTAATCAAGTTCGATAAGCTCATGAGCTACTCGACATTATATTTTAAAACTCGAAATCGCCTCGATTAATTATTCAAGTAGCTCGATTTGAACTCGAACTCAAAAACGAATCGAATGAAAGACGAGTAGTCACAAGAATCTTGACTCATTTACAGCCCAAGATGTAGAGTATATGTGTCTTTGTTTGGAAAACCTAGTTCTCTCATGTTGAAGATTTTGCCCGCCTTAGAGTCATTTCTCCTGCATGGAAATTGACTCTTTCTTAACGACTTAATGTAGTCGTTGTTATATTTTAGTTTTCTCTAATTAAAAAATCCAATATTTCGTTTAATAATAAATAAAATAAAAGGCAACTAAAGGAAATGCAAAGCCAAGTAATAGGCTAGGGGGACGCACGACCACAATGAATTTTTTCTCTCAAAAAAGTTCAACCCTTCAAGTCATGCTAATCAAGTCCATCCGACTATTCGAATATGATCCACAAGCTCACATCAACTTCAATTTATGCCTCCGACATTTGACTTTTGGTGTTCAATTAGTTTGGTTTGCTCTTATTTGAGCCACTAATCTTAGGTTTGGTAAATTTTATGGTGGTCAATAGCCACCAAACTCATAAGCATTTGTCACAACACGGGAGTTTGTATGTATATTTGTTAATCATACATCTATTAAGATCAAGATTGAGTTTACTGGTTATTGAGTAACATTAAATTGTTTTCCCTAGGTTTGTTGAATTTTGGAGTTTTGACAACTCAAACAAGCCATATTATAATGGGCCCAAATTAAACTATATAGAATAACCGGTTCAGCCCAACTTGATTTGGGTCAACCCCACAAAAAAGATATGCAAGTTCACCTCAAGAAATGTTAATTTTTTTTTTTTTTTTTTTTTTTTTTTTTTTGGGCAAAGTGAAGAAATCTATATAAGAGGAACATTTTAATTCTTTACGAGTTATACCAAATTACGTGTATTATATTTATGTAGTTCTACTTTCTTTTGCATAGTACAAGCGTGTATGATAAAATATAGTAAAAATATTGTATAGGTATAATGCGTTACATTTTATACAACGATATACGATTATATGACATGGATTTTATAGCGTATGGGAGATGTATATGACACACTTCGGGAGCACATATATATATAATAAATTGATTAATTTCTAACTACTGAAACATTTTTGTGTATAAACTACATTGTTCCAAAACATTTTGAAATTGATTGTATATGATTTGCATGTAACAAAATTACAAAAGACTACAATACTAAATTTTACATAAAATTATTGGCTAATGTACTTCATATTTCTTTTTTAAGTACGGACGGTCCAATCACCATCTCGAGCTACGCTATATCCCTAAAACCATAAACTACTAGCCAACACGTTAAATGCCATGATTTACATTGACATCTAACATGTTATTTAGTAAGGTAAACAAGGACGGTTCAATCACCATCTCGAGTTACAGTATATATATTTCCAAAACCATAAACTACTACATCAACACGTTAAATATCATGATCCGCTCTGACATCTGACGTGCGGTTTAATAAAGATTATTTAGGACAACTAGGAACAACACTCCCTATTTCTTGTACTTTAGCACTTATACAAGTAGCTACACTATTATACCCTCTATATGATAAATCCACATCTTGTAATTTTATTGTATCACATGGAACACTTTTGCTGCATTTGAGAACCACCCCTTGATCTTTTGCACTTGTTCCTTTTATATTCTTGTATAATACATTTTTCACTTGTACAGCTTGTTTCTGTATCACAACAATAAAAGCATATTACATACTTATTTCACACACACACACACACACATATGGCTATGATTCAATGTTTGATGTAACTGAAGTTCAAATGTTACCTTTTCTGAACAAGATTTTCCATTTTTGTCACAATAGTATTGGTCAATTATGATAGGATTGGTTACATTGTGCATATAAATATTTTTAAATGCAATGTTTTCAGCAATTCCACTCCCTCCCTGTAAAAGAAAGAAAGACAAAAAAATAAAAAAATAAAAAGAATTAATGTGATGAGACAAACTTTTATAAATAAATAATAAATAAGTATAAAAGAATTATAATGTGTGATTCACCTGCCAACTTTTTATTCTAACTCCATTTTCTGCATTAGATATTATTGCACTATCCACCAAAATATTTGAAACAACATCATGTGCTCCATTTTGTCCTAGACTTCCAATACTGCATGTATAATTACAAACAATTTTTAATGGAAAGTTTTCTATATATATATATATATATATATATATATATATATATATATATATATATATATATATATATATATATATATATATATATATATCTATCAATAATAAATAATTTGTATAATTACCTGATTCCATGTCCTGGTCCACATTTTATATTTTGTGCTTTGACTTGATTGGATCCACTTACTATGGAAATGCAATCATCACCTAAATCAAAGAAATAACCCGTAAGTAAAGAATATTTTGAAAAATGAATCTAAACCGAATTGACGGGTGTAAGAACACGTGCATCGATGCCTTTAACAGATTCATATCCGAACATTTTTCATGAAAAACATTTTTATCATAATGATTATGATGTAACATTATGTTATAATATGATATATAATATATATATATACCTGTTTGAATATCACATTGGTGTATGAGTATATTTTTTGTCCCCGATACATGAATACCATCGGTGTTCGGGCTATCGCCAGGTGAATTTATAATAACATTTGATGCTTCCACATTTGCACAACTATGGAAAGTCATATGCATTTGTTGTGCATTTTGTATTTTTATTTCTTCCACTTTCACATTATTGCAACCAGCAAACATAAGAGCCTGTAATTACAAGCAAATAAAAAAATATTTAATTTAAACAATCAAAATTCCAAAAAAAAAATAAAATTACTGTATTAAATTAGAAGTTGTAAGAAAAGGGTTTGACACACGTACCGTTGGTGCAGGCTTGCATGGCTGCATGCAGAAAAAAACATGAAAAAGAAAATTAATTAATCTATTTTATAAAACAGTTACTACTTGTTAATTTATATTACTCTAACAATAAGGACACATGATTGCTTAATATCATAACGAATAACATAACCAGAATAATAAATCGTACTATAATATCACGGAGGTTTCGTAAAGAATACCAAAACTCTACCAAAAAAGTTCTGCCACCACAACGAGTGACATAATAAGGATAGCAAATCGTAACAGAGTGTCACATAAGAAGGTACATATCATAAAGCATAGCAATACATAACAATTAACATATACTTCGTTGTGAAATTTTATCATGACAGTAGCCTTTTTTATTTAAGAAGTAATAATGATCCGCTATTTCCACAAAAAAACCAGTAATAATGATGTTATTTCCGCAAAATAAGACCACATCAGAAGTATGTTGAGATTATTTGCCGTGATCATTTTATCGTGAAACTATTATTTAAAAACAATAATAATAATAATAATAATAATAATAATAATAATAATAATTAAGACAAATTAATTAAATAATACATACTTGTTTCTTATCTTTTTTGCAAGATTTTTTCCACCAAACTTGACCATTTCCATCAATTGTTCCACCACCAACAACACTTAGATCTTTCACACTGTGAAATTTAATCCATTGATTTCTATTTGCTGTGTAATCCGATATCTTCTTTGAAGCTTTTATAGTACCTTGAATCTGATACACAAGTTTTAAAAAAAGAAAAAACAGATAATTAATTCCTTTAAATATCACATTAAATAGATTACTCACTCTCATTAACATAACAATATCATAAAATCAACCGGCACGGCCGCAGGATTTTCGGGATATATACAGGTCAAGAATTTGTCACAAATTTTTTATCTTAAACTTAGGCTTATATATTCAATTTTAAATAATTTATTATAAGTCAATACAATAAACTTTTTTATTTGAAAACGTCAATACAATAAACTTAGATGGTTAAATTCACATATATTTATATGTATATAAAAAATAAATATCTACGGCTACCCTAAAATGCTATAGGTTGGAGCCACCCACGTCGTATTATACATATATGTGTGTGTACATACACACACACACATATATATACTAAGTATTGTGTAACAGTACATATAAAAATTGAATTTGTTTATGTTTAATTTGGTACTTACTTTAATAATTGTAACGCCATTGCAAGGGCCATAAAAAGTAACTGGCTTTAGATAATAATTCTTTTTTGGAGAGACCACCAAAGTGCTATCTTTCATATAGCAAACCTTTTTCCAAGCTTTGAGAAATGCCTGAATAAAAAAATAAAAATAAAAAATATTATAGTGAACAAAATTATAAGTGGGAAAATCATAGCATCAGAAATATGTATATTACCTTAATTTTAAATCCGAAATATTAATTAAAAAAACTATAAAAAAAAAAACTCTAGTACGTGACCACGTACTATAACTCCTGCAGAATGGGTTATAAACCGTAAACCCACGTTTGAACATTTAATAGAATATGGTTACTTGAAAAAAAATAAAGAACATATTGCATGTAATTTTCATTAATTTACATCATTAATTGTATATTAAATTCTTTATTCTTATATATCCCAATGAATAAAACTAGAGTCACAAAAACTCTAATACAATAAATGACACGTTTGATGTTGCGGTGAAACCTTTCATACTCCAATCGCACATCCCGTTGTAGTATTCGTTGCCTCAAAATGATTGTAACAGTAGTATATAGTATTCTTTTCAATGATGATGTTGTCACAACTCTGACACATCAAATGTTATAACTAATCTGATGTGTCATTAAAATTGTGACATTGGGGACGGTCTTCTTCTTATTGTGACATTCATTCATTATACTAAATTGTTGGGTATATAGTTAGTAGGACCAATATCTCTTAAATAATGCTTTTAGTCTAACGACTCTCACACAATAAACGCCACAATCCGATATGCTTGGTGAAGCTAAGACATCAGATCATGCGGTTGCGAGACTTCCATTTTAAATAGATATCACATCGGCATTACCGTTATGATATTTGTCGTATCAGAACGATTTAATGCAGTAAACTCACTCTAATTCTTTTCAAAAAAGTGAAGTTTAGTACCTTAGAGTCATCAGTTTTTCCATCTCCTTTTGCACCAAAACTGTCAACATTAAATACATGCGTTTTGTTTCTTCTTTTATTAGCTGCCATCACCCAATTTGCTTCTAATTGACCTTGAAATTCATTCACCAACATCTTCAACTTCCGGTTATCGTCGATACTCTTTCCGGCCGCCGGAGCATTCAGAAGTTGAAGAAATCTTGATTCTCCGGTATCATTATTACTATTATTACTGGAATAATGACAATCCAAACGCTTTAACCTCATGCCATAACAAGATGAAAATGAAAACCCCATCATAATCACCACAAAAAATTTGATAATAATAGACATTATTTTTTCTATTTCAAATATTTGTAATGTGAATTTGTTGTAATTAAAGAATTTGATCGGGCTTTTTGTAAGAAGATGAAGATGGAAATGAATTATGAAAATGGGCATGTATTTATAGAGAAATAGTCATGGATTTTTTGTGGGGCCAAGGTGGGTTTGGGGATGGGGTGGGTTAGGGGTGGTTATTTGTATTGACTGATGAGAGAATGATTTAATTAATAAATATATGATGAGATTCAGGTAGAAATAAACTGAAAAAGAAAGGGGGAAAAAAATGTTGACTATATGCCTTTTTTAGGCATCAAACAACTTAGAGATAATGTCAACTAGTTAGTTGACTGATGCTTATTTACCAAAATATGCAAGTAATAGTGCACTTAATTAATTTGTGTATATAAATTAAACCTTCTCATACATCTATTTAATTAACTTGTAAAAATTATACATGCAAAATAGTTGTAACATAATGACTTACGTCACATGTTTTTAAATTATTGATTATGACGGAAGGTTCATTAGTTAATATAAAACCCACGTGCATATATAACTAGGGGCGTAAAAATGTGTTGTGTACGCTTATTGTGACGTAAATGTTGTAGTAGTAAGCGTGACCCAATTAACTTGATATGCGATAGGTAAGTTGTAATAATCCATGAGGATAGTGTTTTATATTAATAGTATTATATATTTTAATGTCTCGTGTCACATAATACACATTAACTATGTGAAAAAGGAGTATAAATAAAAGAGTGTGATACATGTTATTTGATGCAACATTATATTACAACAAATTCTACAACATTTCCTTCAAAACAAAAAAAAAAAAAGAAATCTACAACATTCCAATATTTACCGAGATTTGTCCATACAAAACACTATACCGACACGCAAAGAGTTAGAAAATGATGAATATTTTTAACTTAATTTGAGTCGGTTAAATGATTCATTCTTATCTCAATTCTCATCAGAAAATGTAATTAAACTAGATCAATAAAGTGTTTCATTCTTGGTTTAAAATTGAGTCGCAATCAAGAAGCACGGGAAACAAGAGAAATTAAAGGATTAAATTGAAAATAAAAGTATGATGTGAAAATAAAAGATTTAACAAATGTTTTGGCTATTGATTTTCTAACTTCTTCAGTTTTAAAGGATTTTTTAAACGGATTTGTCAAAGAAAATGCATTAGAATAAATTGAGACTCTTGGAACCTAAAAGCAAAAAATGCATACAATGTCCCATTATATATCTTTTAAATGTAGTTTCGTTAATAATTATTCTAATAAATCAATTTCCAATTTAATGTTCTTTTCTTATTCTACATAATCGACCTTAAACCACTTGCATTAATATCAAGACTTGATATAACTTTTGATATCCCTATGAATTAAAAAGGATGTCAATCATTAAGATTTTTTTACATATCATTAAATTAAATACCTTTAAAAAATCAATATTAATGAAAAATATGACATATTATTATGTTTTTATTTTGGACAAGGCGGTTGTTTGTTTGGCATTGAGTTAGGGAGGTTAGCAATCATTTTAGTTATAGTTTGACCACTGGTCTGGGACAAGCAATTGAAATCATGCATAATATGAATCGAATTATGTTGGAAGATATTGTCCACACTTTTAAAATATATAAAAAAATATAATAGCACATTTACTACAATCAATTGGTTTTAGTACAACGATAACATGATTAATAATACAATACACGTAAAATTAAGGGTGACGGTAATTACCTTATCAAATAACACCCTAAAAAAAATAATAAACCTTATCAAATAACAGTTAATTTAGGTAAATGATGTTTTAACGGTATGGGGTAAGTGGATAGACTCACAAGTTATTATTCTGGCGGTAATTAACAAATTTTGTTAGGCAAATTGGGTGAATTTTAAGGATTAAGTCAAACGTTTGACGCGAGAAAAGTATGGAATGTTCGTCTTTCATTTGGATTTCACAAGTAATAATATATTTCTATTTTTGTATAATGCATGAATTGGGAAAAGTAACACGTTAAATAAAATAAAATAAAATGCGGACTTGATTATGCAAGTTACTTTAGACCTTAATTTTAATTGAGAATTAGGGATAATGACAGCGTCTTGAAATATTTTGAAGTAACATGATAACCATGTATTTTTTTATGTGGATATTAGTTATAAGGCCGTCGTTAGAGACTTAATAATCATTTAGGACACTCAAAAAACTTATTCGGTTATATAGGCGACAATCTATTTTTTTCTTTTCCCTCGACATTACTTCGAAACCCATCGACTTTCTTGCTAATGCTTATGTTTGTACCGTTTCTTGTCGCCTTTATCGCTATTGTATTTCTCCGGGAAATCCCACCGTCTTCTACCTCCGGCGAAGAAAAAGAAGAGTCAAAATACTTTGGGGTTATTAACATAATCCATCTGTTCCGCCACTTTTTCTTCTTAATTTTTTTAATAATTTGTTCGTTTTTGTTTCTTTTCTGCGGTTGAAGGATTTCTGTGAGCTGTGTACCTTTTTTGAGTTGTTAAAGTGGGTGGCATTGAAATAAGGGTTTGGAATCATTAGTGGGGTCTGCTGATTTTCAAACTTCTGTTCAACTGTTTTGACATACATTGGTAGGTGTTGAAATTTTTTCTGTTTTTTTTTTTTCATAGTTAAATTACACTTGTAATTTTTGTTTTTTTAATGTTTGATATCATTTTCATTTCTCCTCTTAATCGACACCCTTCTGTGCGCTATTTGATTAAAAAAAAAACTTTTTTACGTGTTTTAAATCGAGTGTTTGAGTTTGAAATGAGTGTCGTTTTGTTGTTTCGCCAAGTGGAGAATGAAGAAGTTGTTGATTGTGTAGTTCTTTGAATGGTTAACATGTGAAAAGGAACCATTTTCGTGTAATTAATCAGATCTTGGGTTTGAGGATATTTGAATTAATGCATTTTTTCAAGATGGAAGCCTATATCCCCATTTGTGCATCTATGATTGTGGAAAAGAGGGGCAATAAAAAGGAGAAGGTTCTAGTTCGACAAAAAGAAAGAAGGTAAGAAGAAAAACATCAAAATCTCAATAATACACAAGAAAATAGACTTAGGGAAGCTCTTCAAGAGGCCTCTGAAGATGGGTCTCTTGTAAAATCACATGCCATTGATTCAAAACCTTCTAATCATGATCAAAACTTAGGAACATCCTCAAGATCTCTAGCCAGGCTCCATGCCCGTAAAGAATTTTTGTGGGCCAACGCTTTTTGGTCGATAGAAGATTTTTCTCTCAAGAATCAATTCTATGCTTAGTGATGCGTATGATTAGTTTTTTGAGTGTTTATCCCAAGTACAAGTGTAAGCTCAAGAAGTACCGAATTAAGAAATATTTTTTCGATTTACATGCTACTTGATGGAATGACATTGATGATCGATCGCAGGACATTGTCGACTTATGCGGTGACATTAATGTCTCGATGCGATGACATTGATGACTTATGCGGTGACATTGATGACTTACGCATTGACATTGATGTCTGAAGCAGTGACACAATAACACATCTAGGAGAAACATTCAGAGTATTCATAGATTGTGTTTTACTAATTAGTTGACAGTGTATTTGGGTGCTTATAATAGATGGTATAGTCCTTTTTGCTTTCGCAGCACAAGTACGATCTAGGAGGCTCTTTATTACCTTCTTATGGGTTTCACTCACCATGGTGGCTTACAATTAAGTCTTTTGGGTTTAAGTGTCGCTTATAATGAGACGTGGATACTCATAGTTTGGGGTTGTTTTTCTTTTCTCTTATGGTTGTCTTTGTCCTGTTTCTTAGGTTGCAGGTCGATATAAGTGCTTTATGGCATTTGGCTAGCGTGGTTTCTATATTGGAGCCGGTTTATGAGCTTGCAACTATGAAAAGAGCTATCAATTGTTAAAAAGGCGGTGACCATGATAGCTTTCGACCTTGTTTTTGTGTATATGGCTATTTGTGGGTGATCACACTATATTCTCATCAGTTGTGGTTAATGGTGGGGATAATCATGGTGTGCTTACAACAATTATGGTTGGTGGATTTTTGGTGGAGTTCTTTGGTGATAGTTAATCTCATTTGGCCTATTAGTGTAAAGTGTGTTTTACTATGTGTGCAAGAGTTACCATCATCAAGAGATTGACAAGAGTGCCCTATATGATCATCTTGGTGGTCCGGGCTTATGCGATGACATTCTTTGATTATGCAGTGACATTGATGACTTATCGCAGTGACATTGATGTCGATGCGGTGACATTGATGATCGATGCGGTGACATTGATGTCGATGCAGTGACATTGATGTCGATCTGATGACATTGATGTCTCGATGCAATGACATTGATGACTTATACAATGAGATGTCACCGATCAAGGTTGTCAATGGATCGCGGTGGTCAATACATCATTGTATTCAATGAATCGCGGCGGTCATTGCATCGGGGTGGTTAATGGATCCCGATGGTCAATACATCGGGGTAGATGGTCAATGTATGATGGTGATGAATACGCCACGTAGATTTTTATGAAGAAAAAATTGATTTATGAAATTTATTCGAAAAATATCAAATTTGATTTTAGAATAAAGAAGACGAAAAATATGAATTTTAGTGAAAAATTATGATAATCCGAGTTTTAGATCAAAATATATGACGTTTATAAATATGATGAATTTAAAAATAAAAATAAAATAAAACTCGTTGTCGTCGTTCTTTTTTCCTTTTTTTTTTTTTTTCTTATGCAGTGACATTCTTGATTATGCGCGATGACATTGATGACTTTACGCAATGATGATGATGTCGATGCAATGACATTGTTGACTTACGCAGGTGACATTGATGTCGATGCAAATGACATTGATGACTTATACAATGAGATGCCACCGATCAAAGTTGTCAATGGATTGCGCGGTCAATACATCATGGTATTCAATGAATCGCAGCCGTCATTGCATCGGGGTGGTTAATGGATGTCGGTTGTCAATGTATGACGGTGATCAATACGCCACGCCGATTTTATGAAGAAAAAAATTGATTTTTGAAATGTATTCGAAAAATATAAAATTTTATTTTAGAATAAAGAAGATTTAAAAATATGAATTTTAGTGAAAAAATTATGATGATCCGAGTTTTAGATCAAAATATATGACGTTTAGACATATGGTGAATTAAAAAAAAAAAAAAAAAAAAAAACTGCTTTGAACGTGTGGTTTTTTTTTTTTTTTTTTCTTGAGAGCTTCTTTTTTTTTTTTTCCTTTCTTTTTTTTTTTTTTTTTTCCCTTCTTCCTCTTTATCCACTTAAAATTGTAATGCCCTTATAACTAAATAAGTTTCCTTTTAAAATTAGAATGTCCTTATAACTAAATAAGATTTTGATGTCATTCTATTACCCTAATAAGTTGAAAATCATCCTTTTAAATAATTAATTTTTTTATTTGAAGAATGACAATTTTATATTCCTTTTATAGCCGGAAAGACAAACAATTTTTTTTTTATTTTAAAAACGCGCCTGTAGGTTCCTGGAATTTTTTTTCTCTTTCCTTTTTCGATTTTCAAACACTCATATCTATTGATCTAGATCTCAAACGTGATGAAAATTTCACTGATTTATTTATTTTTTGATGCTCTTCGTTTTGAGACTTTGTTCGATATCATTACATCGTTTTTCGTGAGATTCACTGTCGAAATTCACTCAGTGAATCTCCCGGCGAATTTCGACAGTGGATTTTCTGAAATCACGTCGGAATATGTTGAATGTGGTATCAAAATAAAGAGCATGAAAAAATTAAAAAATTGGTGAAAGAATTTTCAAATTTTGAAGTTCTAGATTGTATGAGTAATTTAAAAAATGGATGAGAGAGAAAATGTGTTTTTTTTAATACATAACATGCGCTAGAAATTAAAAAAAAATAGTTTTATCTTTTATGCAAAAATTTCAAAAAACTGTCATTCTCCTTAATTTTTGAAATGTTTTTGTCATTCCCCCTAATTTTAATATGATTGTGGATTTATTCAAGTTTTAATTTAATTTAATTATTATTAGGTTAAAGTGGGCCTAATTAAGAAAAAAATTTGAGTGTATAAACCATGTTACTTAGATTTCTAGAAGGTGTACTGATTTGGCTTTTGGTACCGGGCTATCGTTTGCACCACACCATTCTGATTTTGGGTTTTGGTATCGGGTTATCGTTTGCACCACACCATTCTGCTGGTGCATCTCCCTACCTATACATCGTAGTAAAATCGACCTTCTAAAAGTCAATTCTGAAACCAAAAATCGGCTTTTCGTAGATGCATTGTGAGAACCAATTTTGAGAAAGTCGGTTCTTGCTCCAAAAACCTTATGAAAAGTCAATTCTCAGCTCCGAAACCGACTATTACTGTTAAGATCAAACGCTTACCGTTGTACTAAAACGAATTGGTGCCAATAAAGACGCTACTTTATTTCTTACTAGCAAAATGCACGTGTTTTGCACGTGTTCAGCTAAATATATTGTTGATTATGCGCTTAGCTTATAGAATAAATATATGTTCAAGGATGATAATTATTATACAATGATTTATGAATGATAGAATTATTTTATTTCTCTTACCCATACGCATTGTATCAAAGTTGTTATTTACATTTTCATTTTTTCCAATATGATAAGCTACCTTAAAACATGATAAGATTTTTTTTATAGTTTTAAATCATTTATTTTATTGGTAACAAATGAAGATTTGTCTCACGTATCTTGTATATTTGTAGATACTCTCTAAGTCCCTTCTAACCTTAAAAAAAACATCAAAAAATAATGTGTCCGAAAAATTGTGTAATGTTTTAATTACGTATATTTTTATACTAACATTATATTACAATTGCAAATACTTTGTCAAATAATTTACTACCGCCAGTCAAATTTAATAATCATAAAGACATAGAATCATTAATTCGTCACATATGAGTATTGTTGAGTTTAAAAAAAAAAAAATCAAGGCTTTAGCAATAATCCGATATGGGCGCAAATCTCCTCAGATATACATGTTAGGCCAAAAATTCTCTCGATTCACCACATTATAGGTTTGAGGCAATTTGACATAGCTTGAATCTTACTGGTCAAGATGCACTTCATCCTCTTGTATGACATAGCTCATGAATACCACATTGGTTTGTACAAAAGAGCGTTTGGGCAATTCAACATAGTATTGGTTTTTTCTTCAAAATTCTAGAACCACTTTAAGATGTTGTGTGTAGGAAGTCATGTCAAGGTCAAGATAATTAGGATGTCACCAAAAATATCAACACAAACTTCCTCAAATAAGGCCTCAAGATCTCATTCGTATTTCTCTGGAATGTGGTCGGGCATTTGTGAGCCTAAATGACATCACTTTGAACTCAAATTGGCCATAATGAGTTACAAAGGCGGTCTTCTAGACATCATCTTCATTCACCAAAATCTTACGGAATCCGGACCTCAAGTTTATTTTAATAAATACCCTAACACTCTCTAAATCATCCAATAATTCATTAATTAAAGGAATATGGTAGTCCTTGACAGCCAAGTCACTCAACCTTCTGTAATCCTCACAAAAAATCGCCAAGTTTTATCTTTCTATTTCACAATGAGAAAAAGGTGATGAAATTTGACTATTATTGTGCTGTATAATCCCCCGTTGTAGCATTTGATCTACCAACTGCTCTATTTCATACTTCTGACTGTGAGCATATCTACAATGTTTTTGTTTCACATGTTCAACACATTCTTTTAAAGTGATGGGATGCTTATAGGCACAAACCCTTCATTGATGAAAATCCTTGAGAATTCACGAACACCTCATGACACTTTTCTTCAATGGGCATAGATTCTGACACTTGTTCCTCAGATCAAAGTTAGACCCTAAAAGTGCCAAAAATGCACCTTTTCCCGCTATCACTTTCTTTCTGATACATGCTCCGAGAGGGTTAGCCCTGGCTATCAAGATGGTCACACCAGTGTACTATGCCAAAAGAAAATATTAAAGATCTCGGATTGCTTCAATGGCGTGAATTACAAGAGATTGTATCTAGCCGTAAGAAGAATGTTTGGTATAACTAACGCACTTCTTGGTCTTCGACCCCGATCGGTGCAATGGGATGTGTCTATTTATCTATCTCTTGACTCGAAATGGGGAGCAGTTTGAAAAGGATCTTAGAGTGTCTAAGGTTGGGCAAGAGATTTCTAGGGTCTCCTTCTCTTCTTGGCCGATATTCCACTTTCCTACTTTGAAGAGGGCTTGATCATAATGCAACTACTATCGTGTGACGTGGTAAAGAAGTCCGAGGAATTTTTTTCATTTTAAATCCCTATTCTTATCGAAGAGAAGGAACAAAAAAATCGATATATTCCTACTCGAACAAGAAGTTCTATAGTTTACAACTCTTCTTTATATAGTAATTCGACCTATTGCTAAGTCGCCTTTCTCAAATTCTTAGTAATGATTTTACAGTTGATCATCTTAATTAAGTTGAGCTTCTTCTATGTAACTTCTTAGCTTAATTTGTTTTACCTCGTTAGTGATAACAAGCTATTTGTTGAAGTCAAAGACCATGTGATTGTACATTTTCATCTAATCCACCCCTAATATCATGTCACAACCTCTCAACTTTATCAATCTCACATCTTGTTAAAACTTAACCCCTTGCAGGATCCACGGAAAGCTAGGACACTTAAACTTCACCCATCTTTTTGTTTCCATCTACTTTTGTGATCAACATAGAGTGAGTTGGTTATGTCACACATTGCACCTCATTGGTAGCTTACTGGTCTATGAAAGTGTGAGATCCACCACTGTCTATGAGGATGGTAACTGCATTTTTCTTCAAGAGACATGTAGTCTTAATGGTGTTAGAGGTGACCTATCTATATAAGGTGTACATGGATAACTAAGTATTCTCAGATGGTCTAGTATCCCGTACCATATCCTTTTTATCCACTTCAATCTCTCCCCAAACCTCATCATCCCCATCTAGAAGAAAACTTATGTGTTTCTGGTCGCACACTTGGCCGGGGGAGTATTTTTCATCACATTTAAAACATAACCCCTTGGCCCTCTTCTTCCTTGACTCATTATGAGTAATTGTCTTATGTATCACTGGTTTATTCTCAAGGCGAGGTATTTTATTAGTCACCTCAGTGATGAATGGAGGGAACCTAGATTGGCCAAGGTTTGATTAATTCTTCTGCACATGCATGTTCTTCATTGCCATTATAATAGATTCTTGGCATATGACAACATTAATGGCATCATACATGTCCTCATGCATCATCAATCTCACCGTAGAATTAATCTTCAGCTAAATGCCTCTGATAATTCATTTGATGAAGTATGTCTCTGTCAACATATGATTTTGTAACTGCACCAAGCTTCTTAATGCCTCAAGCTCTTAGATATTCCTATACGTACTGCTGTCTTTTGTCTCAGCAGATGGAATTCATCTATTGCCAGTTCTAAATACTTACCTCCATTTCATCTCATAACTTCTTCTCTAAGTAATTCCCTATTCATACTGGAAAACTCAATCTCGGATTCCCGAACGACACATCTGCTTTTCCTTGAATATGAGTTTCTATTAAGCCTAATCTCTGATCATTCGAAACATCATGCATCTGGAAGTATCTTTCACTATGTTGTTTCCATTCCTTAGGCTATTCTACCTCAAACATGGGGAAATCGACCAAACTCCCGCCTCAAAATTCTCATTATTATCTAATTTGAAGTTAGCTTCATACATATGTGGCGTAGGTAGCAAGCCTTCATGAATTGATGAGTGAGTTCAAGTTTAATCAGATGACGACGAAGGTGCTTGTGAAGATGTCTCACCCACACTATCAATCTTCTTCATCCACGCTTGTAACATAGACGTCATGGGACCCTTCTAAGCTTGCATGGCAACTTGATTCTGATCATAGATGACCGGAACAAGTCCATTTTTAGCATGCACCGCATCAATTTTCACATTACAGTTATGCACCTCCTCCATGCAAACATGAACATCTGTTTCAAACCTATTTTGGTCCTTCCACAACTCATCAATTGTCTTCAAATGTATACTTTCAACCATGGAGATTCCACGGGGGCAAGATATGGCTCTAATACCAAATGTTAGTAATGATCCTCGAGCATCACTATGGAATTAGGACGATGCAATGACAATGCCATTGATGCTAAACTTCATTGGATTCAACATAAGTAGTACTTTACTCAATTTGTAAATGGTAAACCATATATGGGTAAGGCTGAAACATCTTCTGAAATTTAACCAGAGTATATGATATATGCAAACAATATTTTATTATGGAACAAGGTGCGTGTTTAGAAAAAATAATCTGCCACGCAAATAGTATTTTGGAGGAGAGAAATATATACATTGTCAGTTGATGTGGCGGTCATTGGAAAACAATGACATGATATGGATGTATTTTCGTTCTTGGTTGGATTGAAACTTGAATAAAATCCGATTCAGGATCAATTGCTTGGGGGCACCAAGTTTCTTACACCCCCTGAGGAATTCTTTAGGCTTTAGAGAGTCACGTTCTACAATATGATGTTAACGGATGAAGAAAGTGAACAAAGAAGCTACGTTTGTGCCTTCAAATAGCAGGGGGCAGAAGTGCGAGCTTCTCGCATGGCGGCAGGGGAGAAGCAATCGTGGTGGTGGCGCGACAGAGGCGGTCAAATATGCTCACATTGCAACCGAACGAACTATACGATAATGCTTGGAAAGCCTACATGCGAAGCATGTCATGCTCAAGCATTCGTCACACGCGAAGCATGTCATGCTCAAGCATTTCGTCCCAACACCTCGCTGGTGATAATCTGGCCCAACACTGCACAACTTTTCATTGTAGATAATCTGTCCCCAACACCCTCAAGCACGCGCAATCATCCCTAACACTAGCATTTTTTTCTTAAAATAATGTTCCAACCAAGGTTTGATCTCGTAACCCCTGGCTCCGATACCATTTTAATATCAAACGCTTACCGTTGTACTAAAATCAATTGTTGTCGAGAAACGCACTACTTTATTTTTCTTATACATTAAGAAATGGCAATATGTCCCAACAATTACAAAATCGATTCACATGCACAAATAGAGTGATGCACGAATAAAATAAATGTTGTGAATAAAGGTTCCTGGTATATGTGATTAAGTTGCAAGGTGCAGTGGGCAACTACACTACACATTCCAAATTTATTGCAAATATCTTACAAGAATGCAATAGCCTATGCATAAAAAATAATATAGCTCCAAAAGTAACCACAAATCAACATAAAAATAATTCATTTAAACAGCAAGATATAACTCAGCATTATCATCTCAAACTCACGCGCAATTAACATTACATATTCAAGTAATTAACATGATTTAATCCAATACTAATTAACCAAAAACAAAGGGATTAATCCTATCCACATTACACTAATTTACAAGGAAATATATAACTTGGAAAAAAAAGAGAAAAATCAGAAATAAACGGTAAAAACGCGAAAAAGTATACGCAAAACCGTTCATACTTCCCTTTTCTTCTCTCCTCTCCTCCCAGAAAATAGTGTAACAAAGCCAAGAATGAATTGCCTGAGCAGAGCCATATATGCTCCACAAACGCGGGCCCCACTGACGAGCGACGACAAGTTGATATAAAACAGGACACGATCCGCCTGTATGTGAAATTCTACTGTGAAGAGTTCTTAGTAAGGCGTTTCACTAGCACCCAATCAAAACACGACACGCAAGGCAACAAAATAGGCCACCTCAATCATACTAAAATCATGCAATCATGTCGTGTTTTGATTGTGGTGGTGCAACTTTGTTGCCATCTGTGTGTGTCGTGTTTTGATCGTGGTGGCATGTTTTGTTGGCGTGTGTCGTGTTTTGATTGGATGCGACGTGAATTAAAGACTCCGCAATAGAATTTCCCCAACTATACGAACCGACATAGGGCCCGACCCGCTTTCTAGTTGTTGGCAGTAGCCGCATGTGAAGACCGGTTCATAAGCCCGCCCAAATCGCTTGATTGAAATTGTGTCTTCCTTGGTCACCACCTTCAGTCAATGGATGATAATATATCGATGAATTCCCGCGAACATTTGAGAAGTCAGGTTTTCCATACGCGCGTTGAACACGAGAATTTCCGTTAGAGTCTGGAGTGTAATGTTCAGAACCCGAGGAATTACCGGACTGTGTTGAAGAAGCATCTCCTCCACTCCCGCTGTCCGCCCGTGTGAGGTGGCGTTTGGAGCATCGCTTTTGAGGTTTTTTGTATCTAGAAACGGCCTCCGGTCCTCTTGGCCTTCTCATAGCATGCTTGTGACGAGATTCATGCAGATACGGCTACACGAATAAATTAAACACACGAAAAAAATAAACATAAGCAATCGAATCAATTTTGATGGATTTTTACATCATAAGACAATCCAATTACAACTATGATTATAAAGACTCGTTATCCGGATCGAGGTATAAGAGAAATGCAAGCATTCATGCATATCCAGATACAGAGATGTGCTAATGTTTGATTGGAAGATTACCAAAATACCCTTTTAGAACACTTGTAGTTGATACTATTCATATATGTAATGTAACACATGGATCTATAGGCCCTTTTCTTCCATAATAGGTGGAACTTATCAACATGAAAATAGGGAACCATGCGATTTAAAAAATGGGAGATTACCAAAATACCCTTTTCTCCTACCATTAAAACCCTGATTCATACAGAAACAGGTACATGAAATCCCTTATTTATCCCCGGTTGCATGCTCGAGCTAGAAAACATGCTCACTACGAAAACTTAGGTCATGTTTCGGTAGGGGTGATTAATACAAATCAAACAACGTTTGAATCAAACTTTATTCGAATCGAGTCGAAATCATACCTTTCTGGATTTTATGAGTTTCTCTCCAATTCTGCTTTAGCTCGTTGTTCCCTACGCCTCAGTATTGCATGATACTGTTTCGGGTTCACATAAACCGGCTCATCCTCCATTCAAGATTCAACCGCATCTGGGGATGATATAACTGCGCTATCTACGTACAAGCAAAAATCAAACACCGAAGTTTTTCAATCATTACACATCAAAACAATTCATGCACTTAAAAATTACGAGTTTCAAAAGAAATAATATCCAAGAAAAATGTGAGTACAATAAAAATCCGGCTTATTTGAATCTTGAGAAAGAAAACATAGGAGCCTGACTGGGCGGATTTGGAATTTTGTAAAGTTGGATACGTGATCCAAGATGCACATCCATAACTCGGACACGAGGTAAATAAGGAACCTTGTTGGAAACTACAAAATGAAGAAAAACTACACACAAAAAAACGAAGGAAATGCACTAAAATTGGCTCTAATATACGAATTTAACTATTTATAACTTGAACCATATAGTTTTAATTTATACAATTTGATCCCTAAACTTTACACATATCTCATCCATACTTGTATCCTATATATTTTTCAAAAATCAAAGGTACATAATAACAGATAAATCCCAGAAAAATAAAAGTAACTAAACATACTTACCGGCGCCCCGTAAGTCATGATTGGCACATATTGCATATCCTGATAATAGGGTAACATCTGCTTGTAGAAAAAAGAATCCGTATCACGAAATTTCATCAAAATTAGACATATACAAAATAAACCAAATTAATAGAATATTACAATTGTGTGACCAACAAGTTCCATAGCGCGTGCAGAATCAAGATGCTCGTTGGCTGTCAATGCCGAAGCTAAACCAGGCTCAAAATGCTGCGTTTCTTGGTCTCGAGATCCATCTGGTCCTGAAAAGAGAAATCTACTTTTAAGTTGTTTTGTTTTGAAAAGCACATTTAAAACCACCATTCTTTGAGTGTGTGTGTGTGGAGAGAAATAATGAATACCAGTTTCGGAACCGCATCGGTTTCCCCGCTTTTAAGCTATCCTCACCACCATCATATACCGTCATAGTTTCACCTCGAGAAGGGACTCGTCGTTTGGAAAAGACCGCAACGGAGATTGAGAGTGGACAGAAGGAGCCGATATGTTCGAACACCGGTCTCAACCGGCCTACCTTCATCTGTGTAAGATGAGGGCATCCTTTAACACACTCCCAATCAAATAGCAACAAGCCTAACACAACAAATACAATATCAATTACATTCTTAGGGAGGGGCGAAAAAAGGAAATCAAAACACGACATGTGGTATCAAACATATACTATAAAGAAGCTCATAAACATATTAGGCCGCTGCCTACAAAGACACGAAAATCAGGCCACATGTTGTGCTTTAATTGGATGCAAGTTAATCTCCTCCTTGAGGACAGCTAACAAACAATCAAAGTTAACGTCTTTTACGAGTACAACTTCGGCATCAGCTCACGAGCTGTACTAATACTTCTATAAACGTAATCATTCAACTGCTTACAATAATACAAACATATAACCACAATCAACACGATAAAGATACGCAAATTCTCATAATAGTACTTAAATTATCATATGAGAAGATGTCATAGAACAAAACTTAACAACTACATGTTCTCTGTTAGGGAGCAGCATTTATTTCACCCCAACAATTCTACCGATACACCATGCTGAATCGATCTTTTAAAAATCGATTCTCGAGCCAAAAATCGACTTTCCAAAGGGTCAATTCTCGCATTCGAACGTTTGAAAGTCGATTCTCGACTCAAACGGTCTAACATAGGAAACTAAAAAGTTCACAGCATAAATATAGCAGAACTCAAACGGTCTAACATAGGAAACTAAAGAGTTCACAGCATAAATAATTAAATATAGCAGAAAGTGCTAAATCTTTAGAGTTCAGAGTTTAAACAAACTTCACTCATTAACTTAACAGATCAAAAAGATGAACACACTTCATATCCCACAAAACAACATCCACATCTCTCAATTTTCGTTTTCCACAAATTAATTTCAGCACCTTCAACCTGTGGAAGTCTGTTCAGCAAATATCAAGTCAAAAGCATTTAAAATGGCCAAAATAAAAACATCCTAAGTCTAAGAGACACCAAAGATCAAAGCTTTAGCATAAACCACCGGAAAAAAAAAAAAAAAAAAACAAGAAAACATTTTTAAATACCAGAAGATGATCAGTTCAGGTGAATGGAACATTTGACCAAATAAAAAATTTAAGGAGGAAAAAATGAAGACTCACCGCTTGGGAATAATAAGCAATTGAATACGATCAATAAATTTAGGGAGGATTCCCGTAAAATCCCAAATCCCTGTGCAATAGTAGATTATAGAACCAGACAAGGTGGTAGTTGAGAAGCTGCAGGATATAATCCGTAAGCAAAGCATATACTAAAGACAAATAAGATAGGCTAAACTACAGATTGCCCCCCTAATTCTTTTGGTTTGACAGACAACCACCTTAAGATTTGAAAAAATGTCTATTTACCCTTTACCAATTGTGTTTGGAGGTATCTATGTTATTGTTATTTATTTATCTTTTACCACCTTCCCTTGAAAAGAAATGGTTTTGACGTTGTTAACGGTGATTTTTACGATATATATGATACTATTTCGTAGCAATTTCCTTCGTGTTTTATTACTTTTTATAGAAAAGTGAGGGTTTAAATGGAATATTGAAAGAATGCGTATTGAAATCATTAAAGTGCAAAATCGAGCTAATTACGTGGTTTTATTGGTGTTTTCTATCTAGATATATGGTTCTACATTTTGCACGTTTCTATTACCTTGTAGGTACATTTACATGGCAATGAATGAGCTTAAAGGATGAAAAACTGAAGATTAAGTGGAGAGAAAGATGCATATTGAAGTTGGAATGAAGATTTACAAGTTGAACGTGCGTTTGATGCTCCGTTAGCCTGGACTGGCGTCCAAAGCATGGACTGGCGTCCACTGGAGCTGCTCAATTCAGGAAAGCATGATTTTGACCCAAACGGGCGTCCAGAAGGGTGGACTGGCGTCCAGGAAGAGCCTTTTTATTCGATGATGTTGATTTTTCGTGGACGGCGTTGCTCGAATTGCATAGGACGGGCGTTTGAGAAGACTCGGCCCGACTCGAAGATTTCAAAGTATTAGGAAAATATCATCCGCAACGGAAGCGATTTTAAGGATCTAGATCTATAAATTACACGTAATAAAATAACTAGATCTACATCTACAAGGGGGTTGTAGAACATACCTCTTGGATCTCAAAATCCAAGTTGAAGAACCGCAATAGAAAGAACGAACGAAGGTGTGAAGAGCACCACGATCTTCCGTACGTGTGATCCAAGCAACTCCCGGTGGAAGGAAAATCCTCGGCTCGAATCCTCCCGATATGCTACCCGGAAAATCTCCAAGATTTTCCCCATATATTCCTTGGCCGAAAATTTTCACCTTCTCCTCTCTAAGAGGTGTAGTCGAAAATATTGTGTGTCTTAAGGCTTGGAAGAACTCTCTTTATATAGGAGAGTAAAACTTAGCCTCCAAGGATTTAATAATTAATACAAAATCAATTATAATAATCCTATTAAATAAAAGATAATCTCAAAATATTCTAGAACAAATCAAGAATATTTTTATCTTTATTATTTACCATAAATATTTATCCAATAAATATTTTTATGCACATGTCTTTTTTAACACACAAGAAAACTAATTCTTGTCAAAAAAAGAACATATGAGGCGCCACAATTTTATATTGACCTAGTCAATATTAATTTTGCCATTACACAATAATTAAGCAAGATTATGGAAAATGTCTTTTCCACATATTTAATTATTTAGCCCAACTAATTTAATAGTCCACTAAACAATTAATTCACATATCGTTTTAATAAAGTCCAACATGAACTAAATTAATATTATTAGGATTCGACGTCCGAGAATATACATGCTATAATAGGAGGCACGTCGGGACCATGGACAAATAATCAACGCTCCGATAAATCAAATAAATAATTATCTTATGAATGTAATAATTATATTCGATAAATCAATCACAGAATATGCCACCATAATCCCGTGATCGCACTCCTCCGATTATAAGATTATATTTATCTCCTCACGAGAAAGTAATAAGCGCCCATCGATATAATCATTTCATATGGATTAATCCTCCATAGATCGTTTCATTCTAAATCGGAAGTTACCGTTAACCTTTTTCGTAACATCTTGTCCTTACTTACCATTAACCCCTAGTGATCAATAATTCAAATAACTCACCGGTAGCAAATCGCTGTAATATGAATCCCATGGATCGATCAATGTTCAGGATTAACTCATAAGGAATCGTTTCATCTACTTCCATAAATGGAAGGAATGGATTCCGATATCGTGATAAAACACGTACTACTCACTCAATCCAAGACAATGCCAAGACGGGTAATTCAGATCACTGACTCGGTGTAATCCTTAACCGTCAAGTCAAACCTCATACCGATTCAAGCAAATGATCGCGATCACCTCAGGATTAAGATATATCCATAATATGATCATCTAATGATTCGATAAGACTTTCAATTACGGAATTATATTGAGAACTCGATCAAATCGGTCCAAATTCTATATGATATATCTATCATATATAAATGCCCCATTAGGTTCCCCTTAACCGAAAGTCCGGATAAGACGATCACACCTATCGTGTTACGGGCGCATTAATAGTACGTTAAAGGGAGACCCGATACTCTCGATTAACTTTACTACGGACTAATTGTATTTTAAGTACATCTTCACTAACTCAATCCTCCCGTGTATATCTCATACACCGAAAGTTAAGTGATTACATAAACGATATACTCGTGGTTTTCTCAGTAGTGTAAATACTATTGTCACATCGGTGATTATGAGAATAATAAATATGAATAATAATATCATTTCATTTATTAAATAAAACAATTACAAAATTGTCTTTCGGGCATCACACCTAACAATCTCCCACTTGCATTTAAAGCTTGTGATTAATTGTTTTAGAGCACACCCTATTATTTAAAACTACAAAGAAACTACATCTCCCACTTGCTCTAAAGCAATGGAGACTCATCCCGTATTTTAGTACCCACAAAACTTATCATAACCATTTCAGATTCCAAAGTACACTCCGAGTATGCCGTCGTAGGATAGGTCGGTGACTCGGGAGCACCTATATCCGAATGTCATGGGTCTTAATGATCGATCAAAGTTGTCGGCTCGAGACGATCCGTAGAATCAAACGTCGTCGGTCCATCTCGATCATGTGGTACCTACCCAATATGCTCTTGAACTCCAATGATTTCGAAATCCTTATAAGCTACCCTTCATCGTTTGCACAATGATGTGGTATCGGCTTTCCAAATCTGGAATCACTCCTAATCGAAAGGAAATCCCGAGGCTATATCGCTCTCTAGCTACTACAAAAGCCGCTAATCACCCAACTAGTTAAAGTCGAGTTGGCGCGGCTGGATTTCTCCAGGCAATAGCTTCAACAAGAGTAAACATCGAGCCCGAGATCGACTTTAACGATCATCCTCAATCGACTTAAAGTCAAAATCGCTGTATCACACATATCCAAGCTCATACATGAATATGTCCGCATATTATTCCTCGCTCTCTCAAGATACTAAAGGACATACTAAACTTGCTTTGTTAATCGCCGAATCTAAGATTCGATCAAAATTGACGCTCAATAACCCGACCATCTCTTGTCACAAAGAGAATCCATCCCATTTCTCTTTATCCGAAGATTTAAAGAGTCATTCCCGAGGCATAGTGGTAGAACTTCCTCGTTGAATGTTGCATACACAGATGCATCATCTTAACCAATAAGATGGATGGGAAACCAATGATCGATTCTAATGAATTCGACCGAGTCAAACTCTTCGAATGTTGTCCAAATCTCGCTGCGCAGAATTGTGGTATTGTCGATTTCGACTTCAGATAACACACCCATGTTGAGTCCAATCTGGTGTGCGCGTTATCCTTCACAAACACTAATATATATGTATATATTCACTATTGTACTAAAATTGATATCCGGGCCTACACAAGACTTATCAATATTCGGTCAAATCCATATATTATAGAAATATATGACTTCCAATGACCAAGAGGTTTGCTTTTTATCCACAAAGGACATAAGCCTTGACGGTCATCCCGTCATAAGTTCATAAGGCAATACCCTTCGTTCGAATGAATCCAGATTCCGCTTGTTTGGCAAGAAAGTCTCGTGGAATCACCCCTATTTTCTCGCTTTTGAACGAAATCATGAATTACCGAATTCATTCTACTCTTTCCGTAGATCCAATTACTCCCAATCGGGCCCCGAGAGACACTGTGGTTCTACAAGAGTATGAACACTCCTGAGTACCAAACTCCATTCACTGTGGTTATGGCATGTAAACCAACCTCTATTATCGTAATCCTATACGCTCACAAAAGAGCCATAGGTTATCAATCGATCCTCGACTACAAAGTCCGCAGAAACCGTGAATGGGTAATGGATAAACCATACTCCCACTATTTTCTTGGTGGATCAAATTCGATCTAGTTTAGCAAGATTTAGTGTTATCACCAACAACCAAAGTTGGATGTGGTTTGATCTAATCAAGAAGTAACTACCTTGAGTATCCGCACTTCAAGGTTCAAGGTTTGTTGTTCATAGACTCTATCGTAAAGGATGCAACAAAGATAGTCGCCCCTTCCAGATGTCAAGAATCGATAACGAACCTTTCTCTCAATTCTTCAAGATATATCACGATTTGGTCATCGATCGAACGTACGTGAAATTCTGGTCCTACCATCAAGCATCATGTGCTAAATGCTTATGTTGACGGAATTTGGGTGAACCGAATCCACTCATTATTCGTTAATTCCAAAGCACATTCTAGGTAGACTTCTCGGTTCTACATTTCAATGTAAACCGTTATTTCACTTCCAATATCTTTATTGAGTTTGTTGTATTGTAGCACATCTACAACTATGTAAGGCAATTCAATGGTTTCTTCCTTAGTGAAAGCATTTCACTATGAGGCAGCCGAACATCGCCTCTCAGGACTATGTGATGGCCCATTTTCGAGTATAGAATACTCCATCTCGATGTAATCCGAGACACCATAAAATATTTTGGATAAACTTACCGGAGTGTTTGAATAGTTATCGACAAGAAGTCACTACTGAAGCTCCTACTAGCTTGTATCTTTCATCGGACTCGAAGGTCGCCATGAACAAGCTATGTTACTTTATAACCATTATCCTTTCCCGATTGAAAGGAAACTTAGTCATTGAACCTTTGAGACAATATAACCAGATCGGGAGAAAGGAATCACCATGAGCCGTCTTGTGTCTTTGTCTTTTAGTGGACTATGCACTAACTATGGAATATGAAGAAGCGTTTATCTAAATATAGAAACCAATTGCTTTTAATAGTTCTTAAGATGGTACATATAACGTATTTCAAAGATTTCTTAGTGGTTTTGACTTTATCAAACAAAAGTCCGAGTCTTAGATTCGTACTACAAATGGTATATTCACTTTCTATAAGACAAACAAATTATCGAATAAAAGGTAAATCCATTCGCTCCAACGAATCTTAAACAATAAAAATAAATCTTCTGCGATATCCAAGGATTGAATCTGAGATTCATTTCCTCATATCACTCCCACTATTTTGCTAAAATTATCGCCCGTTGTCTATTAATCGTTAATGCACAACTATCTCGTTCTTCCAAAGAACATAGCCTAAGAGAAAATCACCAAGGATTCATAGGTTGGTGATCCAAATCACTATCCTTATCCTATGACTTTCGTTTGTTAATTTTCGTTTTAGCCTTAAAATCAACTCGCTTTTAGATGACTAACACTTTTAGACATATTCTCCCATTCTTGACTTTCCGTGAATGGAAACAGTCTTGAACCAAATGTTCGCTTTGAGTAGACACTACTCTTGAACCGTGGGATGTCTATTTCGATTGTTACTTGTTAGACTTCTCGGATTTTCTATCATACCGTAAAAACAACAAATCATAACATTAAAGCTCCTACTAGTTTATCGTTTCCAAATACCGCCTAACCAAAGAATGTTTCTATTTTATGATTTTCCAATTTTTCAATTTGAAAATCTCTCGTGTAAACACTTACACAGATTCTAATGTTTCAGAAAAACAACAAATCATAGAACTCCCACTAGTTCATCGATTCCAAATATCGCCCAACTAGCGACATTTCATGACTTTCCGGTTTTTCAATTAGAACGTTACGTGTGTAGTCAATTACACTTTTCTAATGTTCTAGAAAAACAATAAATCATAAAGCTCCCACTAGTTCATCAATTCCAAATATCGTCCAACTAGTAACACTTCATGATTTTCCGATTTTTCAATTAGAAAATTTACTCGTGTAATTACTACACACTTAAAATTCACTAGAAGAATTTCAAAGTCCGAAATCACCTTTGATCAAACTAAGTTTGTCTCCCGTTTAACACAAATGACACTAGTGACATACCCATATGTCACTCTTGGTTTTTTTAAAAGGCTTAAGAGAAAATATCTCTTTCGAAAAATAATTGCATTATCGATTAACTAGTTCAACGTCCTAGTTACTTTCCACTTTTTGAACGAAGTCAATACTAGTCAATTATAAATTTTTAAACAATTTAGTAAGGGATATGATGCTGTAAATAAAATGACATATATTAATTCAAGTTTAACACTACTATATTATTGCATTTTAGGAATTGTAAACTAAAAGTAAGTCTACTCTACCATTCCAAGGTTTTAACCTTGCATCTCAAATGTCGCCGTAGGTAGGTCAAAGAGATCAACGGTTAAATCAATGAATAACTTGTGAGAATCGACATCCCACGAGAATCGAACATCCCTTTATTCATTGACTACCTTCCTTTTTTAGCCTAGGTATTACCAAAAAAACCCTTGATGAGTGTGACCTACTATATCAGATCTCTTAGGTACGCCCGAGTGTGCCGTCGTAGGATAGGTCGCTGACCCGACGAGTACCTGTAAATCCTATCCTTTCGGAGACCAAGCCATGAATGTTGATAGGGTGAACACCATCCGTAGGGGGGACGAAATCAAAGCGCCGCGAGGCGCCACCTTCTCTCACTTACTTGCATCTATAGTAGAGACCGTGGGGTTGGCCGTCGCCTTCCCGCTCCCACTCAATATTTTGGAAGTGGTTGTGGGTTAACTAACCACGCCTTTTGATGTTAACATAAAAGCACATCAAATCAAGGATTCCGAATGGTGTCGGTAACGAGGAAAGCCTACCCTTCCTATTCGTTGGAACATATGTGACACCGGGACTAAATCGGGTCAAGAGAGCCCTATTGAGATTAGAAGGAATCACCCTCCGCCTCGGTTTGGCTTAGTCTTGCCGGACCCCGTGCATACATCACACTAGGAGGGTTAAGTCGCTTGAGCGAAGCTCGCTTGACCACCCAACCTAAAGGCGAACCGCTTTTATCCAAGATTTATTGTTCTTTTACCATCATTCAATCTCGTAGACACTACGAATTGAAAACGTGATCTCGCTTTCAACTTTTAAGGCGGTTCACCGAGAACACACACCTAAAGGCTAACGATTTCATAACCCGCCCTCGGATCTTTAATTAGTTACTAAATTAATTAATTACCACGTATTAATTAAATTTCAACTAATTACGCGAGTTTGTATACATGCCTATTTTAATTGCCAAAATTAAAATTCTACATGTATGCATGGAGTGGATTTATGATATGATGCATGTCATGGCAATTCCGATTTTATGTCATTTTATGATCAAACACATAAAAAATAAAATTGCGGAAAATTAAAACACCGAGATGGATCGTTGGCACTTCGTGAACTAATCTATTAGAAAATAAAGAAAAACAAAACCCTAACTAGGGTTTACTACTTTCTAACAAAAAACTGCAGCTGTTCGAACTCTTCGATGATCGGGAAACCAAACGAACTCGGATCGGGACGAAACTTTCCAGATCTTTTCTTCACTTCTCGAACTCCAATATGGACGGTTGGATCGGAGCTTTGACTTGTCAATTTTCTCCAGTTAACCGCCCAACTTGCTGCTGAATCTAACTTTGACTGCACCGCATCAAGGACTTCCTAAGGCAGATCGGGAATCGAGATGAATCCCGATCGACCTGAAATTTTTATGGTACCTCCAAAACTCCAAGTTGATCAATCTGAACGGTCGGATTTTCGTTTCAACGGTCCAAACTCTCCCAGAAAATCGAGGAAGTCACAGGTAGTGTATCTGTGAATCCTGCGTTTTTCTGTTACAGCAGCCTCTTCGCAGCATCAAACGGATATCGAAACGGACCCTGATCGACACCAAAATTTGTGGAGTTGATCATCTTCTTCTAATCTTGATTCTGACCGGAGGGATCTTCGTTTCAACGGTTCGATCAACGGGAAAGGCAAAAATACTAAACAGCTACAAACTAGATCTATTTGCTGGAAATTAAACTTGCAATAAAGATAAATTACATATTTTCTATACTCATATGAACGAATTTTCATCATTCATATGAGTGTACAATAGATCTAACGGGTAAACAATGCCAACACCAATCCATCTCTTCAACCACAACAATCGCAAGCATTCATCATAAAATTTTCAAAATAATAAAATTAAAAACTAAAATAATGCAATCTACACACGATATTCCACTCTAGATCTAATATTTTATACTTAATAAATATAGATCTCCTGGCGATCGATACCATTTGTTAGGAAAATATCATCGCAACGGAAGCGATTTATGGATCTAGATCTATATAATACACGTGATAAAACATTAAATCTACATCTACAAGGGGGTTGTAGAACATACCTCTTGGATCTCAAAATCCAAGTTGAAGAACCGCAATAGAAAGAACGAACGAAGGTGTGAAGAGCACCACGATCTTCCGTGACGTGTGATCCAAGCAACTCCCGTGGAAGGAAATCCTCGGCTCGAATCCTCCCGATGCTACCGGAAAAATCTCCAAGATTTTCCCATATTCCCTTTGGCGAAAATTTTCACCTTCCTCTCTAAGAGGTGTAGGTCGAAATATTGTGTGTCTTAAGGCCAAGAACTCTCTTTATATAGGAGAGTAAAACTTAATTTCTCCAAGGATTTAATAATTAATACAAAATCAATTATAATAATCCTATTAAATAAAAGATAATCTCAAAATATTCTAGAACAAATCAAGAATATTTTTATCTTTATTATTTACCATAAATATTTATCCAATAAATATTTTACGCACACGTCTTTTTAACACACAAGAAAACTAATTCCTTGTCAAAAAGAACATATGAGGCGCCACAATTTTATATTGACCTAGTAATATTAATTTTGCCATTACACAATAATAACAAGCATTATGGAAAATGTCTTTTCCACATATTTAATTATTTAGCCCAACTAATTTAATAAAGTCCACTAAACAATTAATTCACATATCGCTTTAATAAAGTCCAACATGAACTAAATTAATATTATTAGGATTCGACGTCCGAGAATATACATGCTATAATAGGAGGCACGCGGGACCATGGACAAATAATCGGTGGCTCCGATAAATCAAATAAATAATTATCTTATGAATGTAATAATTATATTCGATAAATCAATCACAGAATATGCCACCATAATCCCGTGATCGCACTCCTCCGATTATAAGATTATATTTATCTCCTCACGAAAGTAATAAGCGCCCACCGATATAATCATTTCATATGGATTAATCCTCCATGATCGCTCATTCTAAATCGGAAGTTACCGTTAACCTTTTTCGTAACATCTTGTCCTTACTTACCATTAACCCCTAGTGTATCAATAATTCAAATAACTCACCGGTAGCAAATCGGTGTAATATGAATCCCATGGATCGATCAATGTCTCAGATTAACTCATAAGTGGAATCGTTTCATCTACTTCCATAAATGGAAGGAATGGATTCGTATTCGTGATAACACGACTACTCACTCAATCCAAAGACAATGCCAAGATGGGGTAATTCAGATCATGCACTCGGTGTAATCCTTAACCGCCAAGTCAAACCTCATAATCGATTCAAGCAAATGATCGCGATCACCTCAGGATTAAGATATATCCATAATATGATCATCTAATGATTCGATAAGACTTCTCAATTACGGAATTATATTGAGAACTCAGATCAAATCGGTCCAAATTCTATATGATATATCTATCATATATAAATGCCCCATTAGGTTCCCTTTAACCGAAAGTCCGGATAAGACGATCACACCTATCGTGTTATGGGCGCATTAATAGTACGTTAAAGGGAGACCCGATACTCGATTAACTTTACTACGGACTAATTGTATTTTAAGTACATCTTCACTAACTCAATCCTCCCGTGTATATCTCATACACCGAAAGTTAAGTGATTACATAAACGATATACTCAGGGTTTTTTCAGAAAGTGTAAATACTATTGTCACATCGGTGATTATGAGAATAATAAATATGAATAATAATATCATTTCATTTATTAAATAAAACAATTACAAAAATTGTCTTTCGGGCATCACACCTAACACAAAGCAGCTGGACGCGCGTCCAGAATCCCTGGACGGGTGTCCAGCCACCGCCTTTGCTGAAACCGACCTAAAAACTTATAAATAGACGCGTTTTCTGCAACCCTAAACACCACAATTCAATCCCTGGCCGCCCAGGCCCCTTGGTGGCGCCCTAGCTGCGTTTTCCCACCATCATAAACATCTTTTTATCTTCCTTTTTATTTATATGATTTGTATTCCAATGATGGATAGAGGCTAAGCGTTTTGAACAAGCTTGTGAAGCCGATCGAGCATCAACTTGATTTCTTCTTTGGATTTGTTTTGTGAGTTTTATTAAAGCTTGTATCTTTATTATGCTTTTATATTGATTACGCAATTATATCGATTGATTGTTGCTTATTGATGTTTAACGTTTGATGAGAATCGTTGTTAGACCTAGATCACCGTAGTAAAGATTGGACTTTTAACCTATAAATAACGAGAGTTGCTAGGTTAAATTTCTAGGTTGCTAGATTGAATAAATCTTACACCTTGTTATGGAAGCGTTAATCTTTAAGATCGAGAGATGAGAGATTAATAGGCGAATTATCTACGAGAGTAGGAATTCATATCTTTGATAGGTGAACCACATCTTTATTAAATCTTCACTAAACGATCTAGGGTAGAAATTGAGAATTGCGAGATAGGTGGATCATTGCTTGTTCTACGTTAGAATTAATTGAAATTATCTTGTGCCTTGTTCTTCGTTGTGATCTTTGAATTTTATTTTCGTTTTAGTTTTTAGAATAGATTTTATTTTCATTAGTTAAGTTCGTAACTTTCCTTCCTGGTTTTGGAATGACAATCCTCCATGTCGATTTATTTTATCGCTTTTAGTTTCGTTTTAGTAGTAACAACCTTAGGAAAATTAATGAACTAGATACCCCGATTCCACCGTGATCGACTCCGGTATTAATCGTTATACTACGATCCCTACACTTGGGAATACCGGATTTATAAATTTATTACTTGTTTGTTTTGTTAGATAAAATCCGTGACAAGTTTTTGGCGCCGTTGCCGGGAATCAAAGTGCGGTTGTCGATTCATTATTAATTTTTCCGAGGTAGTATAGTGGTGGAGTATTCGCTAACGGAACCAAAAACAAGTTTTTGGCGCCGCTTTTCGGGAATCGGTACTGGTTGTCTAGTTTCTATTAATTTTTCTGTTTTTGTTACAAATTTTTCGTAGATAGGTTTTTGTTTTTATCCTTTCTAGTTTCTACATTGATTCGGGGACATCTGAGGTTGAATTATCTGACTCCACGTTTTTAGCGATCGAATTTTTGGATAAAAGGATCGTTTTAGCACTCGTTAGTATTTTGGCGTAACTTTCGGCTCGAGTGTCCGCTTAGCGCCAGACCCCAATTCGGAAAGCTCGTTCCGACGCCGACGACGTGGCGAACCGCCAGAGGCCGTTCAACACCGTTTTCGAGGTCAAAATCTGCTGTTTTCCCTTCCATTTTGGGCTCAGAAGATTTCAACACGTTTTTCTCCCTTTTTTTTTTTTTCGCTTTTTCGCTTTTAAATTTTCCGTAGGTAGATTTATGTATCTGCTTCGTTTCTTTTCCCGTTTCTTCATCCTTTCCAAAGAAAAAAAAAAAAAAAAAAAAAAAAAAAAAAAACAAAGGGTCACCCAATCTTCTACCGAGGATTGAGGACATGGATGAGCAAAGTCGGATCGCCATGCCGCAAATGTGAGATGGCGACTCTTCAAAGGTCGCTTAATCCTATTAATCGGACCCGTCTTTTCCACGTAGACTCACAAGTTTTGTTTCGTGGAAGATGTTGTCGACCGCCATTGTTGGCGGTGTCAATTTCTTTCCTCTTGCGATCGAGTCAATTCTTTCCGAATCGTGGAAATTTCAATCTAGTCACATGTCGAATTGTGACAATGTAGGACATCGCTTGCTCGTTCTGCCCCATGAATGGACGTAACGCTGAAGTAAATGCTTTCGTGGGCCGGCAATATCGAGAGATTTAATAACCATTTCTCTCGCCAAAGCAATTTTCAGAATCAGGGTTTCAATTATCAAAATCCGAATTTCTATCAAAACCCGAACTTGATCGGGACCAACATATCAATTTTTCCAATCAAAATCAATGGTTCAATCGTAAGCAGTGCCGATCCTTTGTTTCAAAGTCATCAGCCAATATTTCCCACAGAACTTTCAAAACTCTCAAGGCCCCTTGCACTTGAATGATATCCAAGCTGAATGGAGCTCCTTTCAGGGGGAGCAAAACAGGACACTCAAGAATCTTGAGAGACGGCTCAGGCAAATGGCTCAAGACCAAGGCATTGACCTAGCCCCCACACTTCCTTATGATAGAGAAGAGGACAATGCCATGAACTTAGGATCCGGCATTCAATTCAGTGGTCCCCCAAAAGTAGAAGTGTCAAGTTCATCTGTCTTTGGATCCGATGCTCGTATACCCTCAACTGATGAGAATTCTTACGGACATGGATTTAACAACGTTCAAGTGAGATGTTCGTATTGTGGTGGAAACCATTATGAGGCTCAGTACAGTGGAGGTAATTCACCCCACCAATGGAATACTAATAGCAATTATGATGCAAGTTATGAGAATCCACTTCAATCTAACTATGCATCCACATACAATGGTGGAGAAGAGGCTGGTGCTATGAATGTAAGGTCCGACACTCCACTTAGTGGTTTCCCTGTTCTGGATGAGAGTACTCAGGTGGCTGATCCCCTGAGAAATAAGGAATTTAGTGGAAGTCGGGAGGCTGATCTCCTGACTGGTAAAGAGGGTGGAAACGAAGTAGATGATCATATGTCTAGAATGAAGGATGAAGAAGTGAAAGAACCTGAATGGATAGACCTTTACCTTCCTCTCCAGAATGTTATGCATCTAGACAAGTGCACTCCTAAAAATCCTTGGTATGCTTCTATCGTCAACTTCTTACATTCCCGATGATCTAGATCCGAATTGTCTTATCGGGAGAAGAAGAAATTTTCTCTCGATGTGAAAACATTCGTTTGGGATGAACCTTACCTCTTCAAGATCTGCAAAGATGGTTTGCTGAGAATATGTGTTCCAGAATCCGAGCAACGAGATATTATTGAGCAATGCCACAGTGGACCCACTGGCGGTCACTTTGGTCCTTGGAAAACCGTTGCTAAGATCTTTCAATCCGGTTTCTATTGGCCCCCGATCTTTAAAGATACAGAAGCTTTCTGTAAAGCTTGTGATAGATGCCAAAGGACCGGTACTCTGACAAGGCGTTTTGACATGCCTTTGAAACCCATCCTAGAATGCGAGGTCTTTGATGTATGGGGTATCGATTTTATGGGACCATTCCCATCATCTTGTGGTAACAAATACATCTTAGTCTGCGTAGATTACGTGTCCAAATGGGTGGAGGCTCAAGCCACTCCTCACAATGATCATAAGACGGTCATGAAATTTTCTAAAGAAAAACATCTTCGTGAGGTTTGGATGTCCACGTGCCTTGATCAGTGATGAAGGGACGCATTTCTGCAACCGACCCTTAGAAAAAGTGCTCGAAAAGTATGGTGTTCGCCATAAGACAGGCACACCATATCACCCGATGACTAGCGGTCAGGTTGAAAGAAGCAACCAAAGTTTAAAGAAGATCCTGGAGAAAAGCAGATTAACGATCATAGAAAGGATCTGAGTTCAAAGTTGGATGATGTCTTTGTGGGCATATCGAATCGCCTATAAGACTCCCATGGGCACATCACCCTATCAGATGGTGTATGGAAAATCATGCCACTTGCCAATCGAATTAGAGCATAGAGCGTATTGGGCCATTAAGTTCTTAAACTTTGATGCCAAATCATGTGGAAAACATCGATTGCAACAGTTGCATGAGTTAGACAATTTAGACTTCAGGCTCGAGAGCGCCAGGATCGAGAAGGAAAAGACAAAACTCCTTCACGATGCCAAAATCAAGCGAGAATTTCAAGTAGGGAACAAGTTTTATTATACAATTCCAGTTACATCATTTCTCCTGGTAAGTCGAGAACGCTGATGGTCCGGTCCCTTTGAAATTCTCCAAATCATTCCTGGAGGTGTTTTAGAACTAAGAGGTCATGGTGACCACCGTTCAGAGTGAATGGTCAAAGGTGTAAGCATTATATCGGTCAACCCAAAGAGAAGCCTCGATTGTTCACACTCGACATCCTCGGGTGTGGTACTCTCGAAGTCAATGAGTTTGACGAGTTTTCACCCGATTTGTTTTCTAAGAATGACGGCGGTGGTCCAAGTAGGAAGAAGTTCTAGCAGGTAATTGGGATATAGAAGAGTTTAAACGGGAGGCACAGTTAAAGAGAAGATTGAAGAAGAAGAAGTCGCAATGGGAAAATTAAGAATAATGTTTGGAAAGCGGTAAAGAACCCCGACCCCATGTGTGAGATCTTTGTTTTCAGTAGCCACACTAATGACGAGCTTACACTAAGTAGTGGCCGGAAGGAAGATTAAGTGGCTTCGATCCAGTGAATAGTACGTGTGTCTAGCCAAAGACACTAAAGAAAGGCGCTTGTTGGGAGGCAACCCAATAATAAGAATAGTTTTTATTATTATTTTGGATTATTTTGTTTTTTGTTGAATAAGGGGGGCTAGTTTTGTCTTGTGTCGTCTAGGTTTTTGGAGTCGGTTTTTGTGGCGGGTAACTTGCATGAGTTGAATTTGAAAAATCCATGTGATTCCTTCCTCCCGCCGATGTTACATTTGTGCACTACTTTTCACATAGATTCGGTTTTTGTCAGTTTTTGCATTGCTTATGCTTTGTTCCATGATAATGCCTTGTCTATCATCTTTTGTGCCCCTACCCCCGAGGTCCGTTTTGTTTTGTTTTTCAAGTGTGCAGGATATTCGTGATAGCAATTGTGAGCGTTTAGACGATATCAGTTTTCCGGTGGATGGTCCACAGTCTACTGATTTCTTCAAGCAATTCTGGATCTGACTCGCGACCACTTCCAGACTTGCACCTTCGAACTACAATCACTAAGTACTTTATCTTTCTTTTATTACGCACAACATGAGGACATGTTGTTATTTAAGTGTGGGGGAGGGATTGGTTGTACCTACAATGTGCTTAATTTATTATGCTTACCATAATTCTTCAAGAATTCAACAAATTTTGAAGTTTTTTTAAAAAAAATCCGTCCCGAGCATGATTTTCTTTTGGTTTACTTACTTGCTATGTTCCCATACTTGTGCTGGTTGACTAGTATTTTAGCATAGACCTTTGTTAGATAAGCCTTTACTCGAATTCTTTTCACGTAAGCCTCTTCGATGACGAGCTGAACTTAGGAAATTGTACCCATTTAAACTGATGATGTTTGATTCTGGTCATCAGACCGTTCGCTTAATCTTTGATGTCATGGAAATTGTAATATGTGCGTAGTTGGAATTAAAGTAGGAAGTATCGTGAATATACGAAGCTTTGAATGTGATAAGTGAAACGTAACTATTGTTCTTTAAAAGTATGTTCAAAAACAAATATGATGAATAAGTTGTGTGTGTCGAAAGCTGGTCGATGATTTGAGTGAGGTAGGTCATATCTCGAATGTCCTATACCACTATGATGACCAAAAGCTCACGACAGTCAGAAGAAGCTGCCTTATGATTTGAGTAAGGTAGGGTATATCTCGAATGTCCTATTCTACTATGACGGGCAAAAGCTCATTCTGATGTGCGTATAAATGTGAATTAATTGAATCAACTTATGAAAGAAAGTGGTATGAATAAATGAAAGACTTAGTTATCGCCTACCTTATCCCCAAGATATAGGCTAAGGTATATGTTGTAGTGGAATATCCTCTGGTACAATTGAAAGATTTCGAAAACACATGTATTACTCTAGTCATGACGTGAGTAGTTTTGTAGGGCATATGTATAGTCAGGGTGATTCATTATCTGTCTTTAATGGGTATTGGTTGGTTAGCTTGATTTTAATTGTCAAGTGTGGAATCGGTGGAAGTTGAAGAAGGTTTTGCACACACTACACATTCGAGTAATCGTTTATTACATTGGATATGGAATATGGGATTTTTGCAAGAGTAAGCCTATGTCTTTTTGTTTTGATTTGCTCGGGACGAGCAAAAGCTAAGTGTGGGGGAGTTGTTAACGGTGATTTTTACGATATATATGATACTATTTCGTAGCAATTTCCTTCGTGTTTTATTAATTTTTATAGAAAAGTGAGGGTTTAAATGGAATATTGAAAGAATGCGTATTGAAATCATTAAAGTGCAAAATCGAGCTAATTACGTGGTTTTATTGGTGTTTTCTATCTAGATATATGGTTTTACATTTTGCACGTTTCTATTACCTTGTAGGTACATTTACATGGCAATGAATGAGCTTAAAGGATGAAAAACTGAAGATTAAGTGGAGAGAAAGATGCATATTGAAGTTGGAATGAAGATTTACAAGTTGAACGTGCGTTTGATGCTCCGTTAGCCTGGACTGGCGTCCACTGGAGCTGCTCAATTCAGGAAAGCATGATTTTGACCCAAACGGGCGTCCAGAAGGGTGGACTGGCGTCCAGGAAGAGCCTTTTGATTCAGGATGTTCAGATTTTCTGTGGACGAGCGTTCAGAATTGCATAGGACGGGCGTTTGAGAAGACTCGGCCCGACTCGAAGATTTCAAAGCAGCTGGACGCGCGTCCAGAATCCCTGGACGGGCGTCCAGCCACCGCCTTTGCTGAAACCGACCTAAAAACTTATAAATAGACGCGTTTTCTGCAACCCTAAACACCACAATTCAATCCCTGGCCGCCCAGGCCCCTTGGGGGCGCCCTAGCTGCGTTTTCCCACCATCATAAACATCTTTTTATCTTCCTTTTTATTTATATGATTTGTATTCCAACGATGGATAGAGGTTAAGCGTTTTGAACAAGCTTGTGAAGCCGATCGAGCATCAACTTGATTTCTTCTTTGGATTTGTTTTGTGAGTTTTATTAAAGCTTGTATCTTTATTATGCTTTTATATTGATTACGCAATTATATCGATGGATTGTTGCTTATTGATGTTTAACGTTTGATGAGAATCGTTGTTAAACCTAGATCACCGTAGTAAAGATTGGACTTTTAACCTATAAATAACGAGAGTTGCTAGGTTAAATTTCTAGGTTGCTAGATTGAATAAATCTTACACCTTGTTATGGAAGCGTTAATCTTTAAGATCGAGAGATGAGAGATTAATAGGCGAATTATCTACGAGAGTAGGAATTCATACCTTTGATAGGTGAACCACATCTTTTTTAAATCTTCACTAAACGATCTAGGGTAGAAATTGAGAATTGCGAGATAGGTGGATCATTGCTTGTTCTACGTTAGAATTAATTGAAATTATCTTGTGCCTTGTTCTTCGTTGTGATCTTTGAATTTTATTTTCGTTTTAGTTTTTAGAATAGATTTTATTTTCATTAGTTAAGTTCGTAACTTTCCTTCCTGGCTTTGGGTGACAATCCTCTGTCGAGTTTATTTTATCGTTTTTAGTTTTCGTTTTAGTAGTAACAACCTTAGGAAAATTAATGAACTAGATACCCGATTCCTGTGATCGACTCCGGTATTAATCGCTATACTACGATCCTACACTTGGGAATACCGGATTTATAAATTTATTACTTGTTTGTTTTGTTAGATAAAATCCGTGATGGCGTTATTTATCATCGTAAGTCATAATGTTTATAGAATCTTCAAGACCAAATTGGATTAACTTAACAAAATTTCTTGACTCTTTCACTATATCAAATACTATACTTGAAATTTGAAAAACACGTTATGATTTAGCTTGCTTAAGTCAAGTTGAACTCAGTTTGAGCTCAAAGATGTGAAATAACCCGATGAACCAACGTTGAACCATAATATTCCTTACATTAACGTCTTACGTGTAAAGAGGACAACTTATGGTAATAAATCATATCACAATTGCTTACATTAACGTCTTTTGTGTAAAGAGGGCAACTTATAGTAATAAATCATATCACAATTGCATGCTAGTCTATAGGAGGCACTCGGGAATGAGGACTTCTTTCAAGAGAATCTCAACCATAATTTACTAGGCTCATATGAAAGACACCGTTAGATCCATGGTTCATAGTCGTACAACATGTCAGCAGGTGTGAGGACTACATGAACATCCACGAAGGTTGTTGCGCCCTCGTGGAGCCATAAGAGTATGGACTTCATGAAGGGTTTGCCCAACTCCAAGCGGTATGAGATCATCAGGGTGACGGTGGATATGTTCACAAATTGAGGATATTTTGTTGGTAAGGAGAAAGGGTACACAATAAAAAAAAATGGCTGACTTTTTTTCATCACATATACAGATTGCATGGTTTGCATTTAAGATCAGTAAGCAAGGCGTTGGTCAATAGTAATTCTTATTGTCTTAATCAGGAGGTTTAATTTGAGTTTTATTATGGATAAAAGAATATGTCGAGTATATTTCGTATCCGTCGAAAAGAAAAAGACATGGAAAGTTATTTACATTAACTTATCTTACAACATGTCTTGTTATATTTGAAGGAGTTTAGATTTGAATGTAAAAAAAGAAAAAGGGTAAGAAACTAAGAATGAACATAAAGTTGAATATTCTTTGTGCACCACAACAAAGATGAATCCAACTCTTTTACTTGGAAGATTCATTCTTGAGGGCAGCAGCCAATGGTAACAACTGCCACATGTGCCAAAACTGGCAACACAATAATAAAAGTTAAGAAAGCTGACGATTTTCTTTGCTAAACATGTATATTTTCACCAAAAATCTTGGACCTCATATAAATATTCTAGTATCTTTTGGTCAGATAAATTATACTAATCATTTTCCAGAAAATATTTCTAAACACAAAGATTCATTGAACTCTAGATTCACTTCCAGCTGCAACTCCTATTGCTTCCGTATGATTTCTCTCCAATTTAATGTTTTAATTGTATTTTTTATTCTGTGTTTCCTCTGTTTTCCAGCAAGTTTCTATCTTTTTGAAATTTCAGCTTTGTAAGTGAAAGCCCATGATTCTAATTTTGCTAAAATTGCCCAAATTTGTATTTTTTAGCTTTTTGGGACAAACCCATCACTCAAATTTTGCTAGAAATTAATTCTGCTATATTATGATTCTTGAAATTTAGCATTTTCGGACAAAACCCATGTCTCAACTTTTGCTAAAATTAAATTCTGTATTTTGATTCTTGAAATTTTAGCTTTTTATTCTGGTACAGAACCGATGGCTCATTTTCTGCTAAAATGTAATTCTTTATTTTGATTCTTGAAATTTAGCTTATTGGGACAAAGCCCATCTCTGAAGTAATTGCCTTTTTTTGTTTGTTTAATAGGATGGTTGGAGCTAGTGGAGTTGGATCGTTCACTGAAGCACATACTACTCCATGTATGTTCTTTGATTCAATGGCTTCTGCTAGCTTAAATGCGAAGCCTAAAGGGGATGGGATTTTGTACAGAGATTTGACAGAGAAGAAGAATTTGATGAAATCGAAGTTAGTGGAATTGAAAAGGAGCTCATTTTTGGATTCTTGTTTTACACGAAGGCTTTCTTGTGGTGCATATTCAAGAAAGAGATATAAGTGCAGGAAATTGAGCATTGTTGATGAATTGGGAGGCCAATATGAAGAAGGCTTTGATGATGTGAAAAATGTAAGGGCTAATATTTGAAACTATACTTATGGGATCTGTTTTTGCTTAGTATTGTTTTCTGCTCCAACTTGTTTTAAATGTTTGGTTGCTATTATAGATAGTTACTCTACTTGGTATGTAGTGAGGGTCATCACTTGCATTAGTGTTTATAACTGTAACGCCCAAGAACTCAAGTCTAGAGGCGCTATTTGAGCCATAATGGATCTAGTAACTAGATAAGCCTATTGTCTTCCTTGGCCTAAAATGATTAACTAGCTAGAGGATTCTAGAAGTGGCCCCCACCATCTCTAATGGCGTAGTACTTGGTTCCAATGCCCCCCCACCATCTCTATTGGTGTAGCACATAGTTCCTTCCGGTAGTTAGCTCCGATATACTTATGAATCTCTCTAATGGCGTAGTACAATACGTAGTTCTAGTGCCCCCACCATCTCTATTGGCGTAGCACATAGTTCCATCCGGTAGTTAGCTCCGATATCACTTATGAATCTCTCTATTGGCGTAGTATAGTACTTAGTTCTAGTGCCCCCACCATCTCTATTGGCGTAGCAGATAGTTCCATCCGGTAGTTGGCTCCGATATCACTTGTAACACCCCAGAACCTGGGCCTAACGGGGTGCTACTTGAGTCATAATGGATCTAGTAAGTAGATTAGCCGATCGTCCCCACTTGCCCTAAAATGGCTAGCCCAAGTTATGAAGTTCATTATGTCTCAACCTTATATATATATCTTGATAAGGTTTCTCCCACCTTTTCAACGTGGATTACACTAACAAAATCTCTACAGTTGATAATTTGGATAAAGATTATGATTTTTTTTTTGTGTGCTGGCACGGATTTAGCTCTGAAATCGACCGTGAAAAGTCGATTGTCCCTGTTATGCCACAACGATAGATTTAATGTAGATGTTAAAGTCAATTGATTCTTATTGTTAGGCTTTACATTTACCCAATGGAAGTTCCATAAGAGTATCTTCTTAAGGTATTGGAACCGGATCCTGTGACATTACGGTGCTGTGATGAGATATATGCACCTGCATATATCACCCTAAAATATAATATATAAAAAACCAAAAATATAGATATGCATGTATATCTTTCACAGCACCGAAAAGTCACAACAGAGGATCCGACCTCGTATGTCTTTTACTTGATTTCAGAAGGAAATGTTTTAGTCCTGCTCTTTCTGGGATGCTGAAACTTGTGAATAATGTCTCTGCTACAACATATGCATGTATAAATCTACGCCGATAGCAAAGATTTTTATATATCTATTACTGATGATGTTTTCAAATATTCGATTTTCATTTTTAATTCATTTTTGTGCAGGAAATAATCAATTACTTGACATATAAAGCTGTAAGGACTGTTCTAAACCAACTCTATGAGATGAACCCTCCACAATACATGTGGTTTCATAAGTCAGTCTTACCATTCTCAATGCTTTTTCAATGCATAACAAAGTTGTTCGTTTGTTCGTTTTTTTCAAGAACATAAACGATATATTCCAAATATAGTAGACAAATTTAATCACATATTGTGGACTCGTTGCACGTAGATGACCATTGTTTTGTCGTGCAGCTTTGTGGCTGATAACGTGCCTAACACCGGAAAACGTTTCCTTCAGACACTTGCAAAGGTATGATTCGTGTCAGATTTCCTCCTTTTTTTTTTTTTTTTTTTTTTTTTTTTTTTTTTCTTTCAATCCCACTGATGTGAGTGTACTGTAAAACAAAAACCATCTGTAAAGTACAGATTATGTGATACATGCATTACTTGTACAAAATAAAATACAGAATCTGAGTGTCTATTCTGTTTTTTTATGTTGTGAAGATTCTGGTACAGTTCAGTATGAACTATGAATAGACATTCCGTAAAATAGTGAAAATTTGTGTTTGAGTCTGTAAAATAAACAATCAATCTACAGAATAATGTAATGCAAATGCTCTGTAAAAGAAGGTAAATATGTAAAATAGATATTGAAATCATCCAAATCCATCTAAAACTATCTTAGCCAGAAACTCTACTTAGAACTGTAATATACAAAATTTATGAATTATGTATTATATGTACTATATAAAATACAAATTCTTTATTCAAATTATTCATCGTAAAGATTCTTATTCATTTCGCTCTAAATAGAGATTCTATAAACATTTCGCTCTATATGTTTCAGGAGAAGTTGGACCTTGCAGAAAGAGTGATGGTAACGCGGCTTCATTTGTATGGTAAATGGATCAAGGTACATGCAATGCCTAACATGTACTATTTTAATGGTTCATAAGTGTGTCCAGTTTTCTCACCCAAAAAAAAAAAAAAAAAAAGTGTCTGTACAGTAACACAATGTAGTGGCGATATCATTTTCTTTGCATTATAATTTTGTTTTTGTTTTTTTTTAACGTAGGTTTGTGATCATGCTGAAATATACAAGGAGATCTCGGATGAGAACTTGGAGTTGATGCGAGAACGGTTACTGGAAACCATTAAATGGCCAGCCGATGAAACGGATCCCGATAAGATGGATTCTTAGAGGGTGTTCTTGGAATTTCAACTAGAAACTCTTTATTGCACAGTATCGTCAGATACGTGTCATTTGTACAAAAAAAAAGAAAAGAAAAGACATAACACGTCATTTATTCAGTGATTTTGTGTCACATAGGCTCCAAGATTATTATTAAAGCTTTGAAGAAAATACGATACGTACGATATATAATAATGTACAATTTAAAGACACTTCAGCCATCTGGAGTCGTTGTTTATAGTAGGGTTCATCGATTGATGAATAATGACATTTCAACAATCCGGGGTTGATGTTTACAGTAGGTATCGATGTATGATGCACTGAATGATCAATGACTCGAGATGACTTAATTACCCTTCAAGTATGCAAATATAGGTTGTGCTGCATTATTGCTAGGACAATGATTTTCCTTTGAGATACCTCCAAGGTCCTGTGGCACTACCTACCCTGCAAAATCAAGAGACCAGTTGTTGTTTTTAACCGGATTTTCTATTTAACAGACTTAAACGTCATTTTTCTCTGTCTTACGGTATCTCTGAAATGCAGCGGAATCTGCTATTTTACGGCGGTAATTGAATGAAGTGTTCTAACAACATTTAATAATTACCTAAACATGCCGATCAATGCGCGTAGCACCATGAAAATGCTCAAAGCAATCCATATTCCAACAAAACCATAAGTTTTTGAGAGAAGAAACAAACATCCTATACTTATTACAGCCACAATTACCTGTAATTAAACAAATAATTAATACGGCACCACATGGAATCGACTCTATACTCAGGATCAAGCTTCGGACAGTCGATTTTTGTCTCAATAATTGAATTTCCCCGAATGTTGATTCGATATGGTGCTCAAACAGTATGGTATTAACTTGGGTAAAAACGCGGTGGTGCAAATATAGGGTATAGAAGAAGACACATACCATGGAGTATGATGAATATGCAAAATCAAAGGATCCATAATTGATGCCATCAAACACAAAAGCTATTGAGTTTATTGGCTGTGTACCAGCAACAAACTGCAGGAAATACATCAGAATTTAATCATTTTAAAAAACAAACAAATAAAAGGCACGTGTTTAAGGCACCACGGTTGATCTACTGTGCCACTACACTTCGGGTTAGGTTCGATTTTGCAGAGGTTAAAAAAAAAAGGCATTCGACCTCTGTACATGTTGAGTTTAGATTCGATTTTCTAGAGGTTGTGTGTTCATGTGGTGGCTCGAAAATAGATCTGTTGCGGTGCCTTTAACAACTGCCAAACTAAAATCATTGAAACTAATGTGAAAAAGAAAGAAAAAAAAAAAAAAAAAAGGTAATTGTGAATGACACCACAACGAATCTATTTTCGGGGTACCACAGTGACATTTGATATTTGGAAACTCGAATCTAAATCCGAAATGTGGTGCCACAGTAGATTCGTTATGGTGCCGTTAACGAGGCACCGAAAATAAAAATAAAAATCATAATGTAGAGAACATACAGGAATTCCAAAACTTAGGATATGTAGTACAGACTTGTCCTTTGAGAAAATGCTGTCTCCAAAGTGTAAACCAAGTCCTACAACCGCAGCTAAACCGATCCCGAGCACGAACCCCATCTGTAGAACCAATTATAAATTGATACAGCAAAACCATCAAATTCGCACATATGAAGTTATTATCGGCATACGTAAAAAATGTTCTACTATCCTTTGTTTTGTAGAGAACCCGGATCACTTCTACGGTGCACAACACCTTGTTGTGCCTTGTGAGAGATCTTTTGATCTGCATAATCGCAAAGACGGTGTTTCGCGACCGTGAAGATCCCAGCTGCAATTTATACCTGTAGTACACGGTCGCGGCTTTTGTTGCCTTGTCGTAATCCTTTTCAGTAAAGGCACAAGCAAGAATAGCCTGAAAAATAACAGTTTGATGTCCAGAAAATTTTCTCAGTGAGGGCGCGCACCAGAGGAGTAAAAATGATGATTCATGGGGGCACCAATTGCATTTTAAAAAAATAACCTCGGATCCCAATGCGAGAGGAGAGTACCTGTCCAGCAACAGCTAAGCCATCTGCAATTAACGACGACGTTAGCCAGACCTGTAGACAAATTTGAAAGCGCGCCATATCGTCGAACCCAACCTTGCAGCCCTTGATGCAGCCAAAGTCACACAAATGGTGGCAGCTAAGACCCTAGTCAAGATTAATGAACCTGCATTCAATTTCCAAAATAAATAAATAAATCAGCTCAATTAGTTAACTAATATTTAACCTGTCATTGAGCTCTACATATTAGAATGGTATGTTACTTTTGCATACACAGTGGCATATCCAAGAATTTACTTCAGTAAATCTTAAGATCCACCGCGGGTACTAGTGGTGTTTTTTACAATTTTTTTAACAAAAGAAAATACATCGTTTTAAAACAAAAAAAAATTGCAGATCTCGGTGGGATCGATAATGTGCCCACCAAAAGGCTATAGATCCGCCTCTGATCATAGAGAGATCATGATTTATTTTAGGGCATTATCAATGACACCACAGAAGTCGAAAACTGTTTTCAATCTCTTTAGCAAAATTCGAGTATCAAGGGGTTGAAAACAGATTCCAATATTTATATAGACGAAATTTGCACGAAGTGTGGTGTCTGAATAAAATGGCTGGGGTGCCATTAACAGTGTCATTTATTATGATGAATCGCGATAAAATACGATATAAAAAAGCGACACTCACCACTCTTAAGGAATTTAAGAAATGGCAAATCTTTAGATTTTGGAGGCATTAAATCAACTTGCTTCATTAATTTGCATAATAGAATTGCGGAAATCAAGTACCTGCAACGCCCGTTAAAACCCGAGTTAAACAGATTGCATAAACAATAGGAAGATAAACGTCACTAGTGGCACCACAGCAATAATCGGCTTTTCTCACAGCCGATTCTACAGCTAAAAGTCGACTTTCTACTGACTGATTGTGGCAATCGACCGGGTGAAAGTCGATTCTAAAACCAAGAATCGGCTTTTCACTGATTGATTATTTACGGTGTGGTGCTACAGTTAAAACACTGTATAACTTTATAACTTACTGAGAAAACACATGAGCAATGGCTGCACCGCTGACTCCCAAATTGCATGCAAATATAAGAATAGGATCCAATATTATGTTTGTTGTATCTCCTATAACTAATTGAAAAGAAAGAGAAATGAGCCATTGCCTTTTTATTAAATGAAGATTTCTTGTTAATAAAAGTATCTACAATCAATCCGGAACCACTGGCCCAATTAATCCGAAATCCATTTTTAAGTGCCGTTAGAGGTTTGATCAGACGCCACGGCCTAGGACCTCAGAAATATGATCAAAATTTAATGCCTCGTGTTTTTTTTTTTTTTTTTGGGGGGGGGTAATTAAGTCAAAACATGTGAAATATATCTTCTAAAATAACCGTTTGTTTCTTTCAGAGGGCCTAGCTCGTTTCGATAAATAGGCCTAGGGTGTGTGAAAATTCAGTGACGGCCTACAACACTCGAACCCTTAATCTTTGAGGCATTTCTCAGACCACTGACCATCTGAGGGAAACTACAAGGTTTACAACAAATGAAGATATGCCCTAAACCATAACAAAGCTTACCCTGAACATGTTTGTAAAAATGACAAAACCGAAAGTGAGCGAACCATCACGAAATTTTTAATTACCAGTGGCTAACAAAGGAGTTTTCGTGTCCTTGAAACCTCGAAAAACACCCTGCATAGCCAACGAAAACGCTAATGCCGGTGATCCGAGTGCTCGTAGAGTTAGATACCTTCTCGCGGGTACAAACATTGGAGATCCCTATACGAATCAAATAAAAAATTTGAATTAATACACTTATCAAATAACCTGTAATTGGTGCTGTAATTCCTTCAGTGACCTTATGTTCTTAACGCGTGTATTAGAATCAGCAGAGATACACGTTATGACAGCAAGGGTACTTACGTCTTTTACACCCATGAAAGCTAAAATTGGATTTGCTAGGAATATGATGAACATTGTTTGAAGAACACCAAGAAGGCTTCCAACAACTAGTGCAGTTGATGCTGATGGAATCTGACGCCTTTCATTTTTGCTTGTTTTTTCACTGCTTATTGTTGTGATTCGCGGATCGCAAGTAGCAATAATACAACCTATACAAACAAATTCACTGAGTTACGTTGCACGAGTACGAATTCACGAATACGAGATACTTGTGATGGATCTAGGAAAATAATTCAACTGGTCTACAATATAGTTTTAAAAGAATTTGACTTTTCGGTGGGATCCACGCGTGGACCCTTTCGTTATATGTGGAAATGCCCCTGCAGTATCGGCATTTTTAGAAAAATGAAGGATGCAAGTATGAAAAGAGGGAAAAAAAAATTGGAGGTACATCCGCACGGTGCGTGTATGCTTATTTTACAGGGTAAAACGCTCACTTTTTTCGATGTAAGTGATAAAAAGGGGAAAACCTTTAACATATACAATAAGGTTATCCACCCTATGCGGATGTTTTATCCAAACCCCGTATCCTACTTTTAAAAATTATAAATTCGCCCTCTAGTAAATCATGTATGTATCTGTTTCAGATACATAGCGCATACGAAATTCAGTACCAGACAGAAGTATCCGTCCATCATAACACGTGCATGCGTATGTAAACACACACTCACAAAAAAAATCTCTTACCTTCATGATCACACTTCTGTGTTTCAGTATCATGATCCAAATCATCAGAACTTTGAACATTAACATCTTCAAATTTGATGTCTTCTTTTTCAATAATATTGTTCTTGATTGAATTTTTCTCAATGTCAATATTAATTTCTTCAGATTCATTAATTTCTACCCTTTTGATTGTGTCTTCTTCAGCAACAAAAGAAGTAGTAATATTAACAAGTGGGAAAATAGCCACTTTTGATATCTGATTGAATATTGCTATTGAAACACCAACTGCAGCTATTTCAACTGGTCCTGCATAAAATAATGGAAGGTCCAAAAAAAGCAACAAAAAAAAAAAATTTAAAAATCTATTTCTCCCTGAAGACTTAAATTCTTATGCAAGTAAGAGCAGTCACATCCGATCCTCTTAACGAATTCTCTATTTTACATTGTTATTTTCTAGTTTAAAGATTCTCTATTTAAGATGAAATGCATCAGATTCTCAATTTTACATAATGGATCTGATATAAAGGATTTTTTTTACAGAATCTGAATAAATACGATAGATGTTAAGGAAATTTCACAAAATCTGTATTTTACGGTAAAAAAAATAGAGTATCTCATATTTTCCCATTAAAATCTCGAAAATACATTTTTTTTTGAAGGATTTAAACTATGTAATGCAAGTTGCTCTAAGTAATTTACATAATTAAACATCGTAAACTTCGACATCTAAAATGAATTCCATTTTTTTTTACCTAACTGTCCGATGAAAATAGTATCAATCAAAGAAGCAACAGGATCCGCGGCTAATGCTAGAGCTGCTGGAAATGCTATTTTTAGTATCTCTGCTCCAAGTTCATCCCATTTGAACACATTCCTGTCAAATAATAATAATAATAATTAGGAATTCATGTTTTTTTCATACTTTAACCAGCCAAGTGGGGCTGTTAGAAAGTGTAAAAAGCATGCAAAAAAGAAATTAAAGAGAAATAAATTCCATAAAAACAACCGTCGTAGTAATGTTATATCAAAAATAAAACTACCTAGCATCCTTGAAGAACACTGAAAATGGCATATTCCAGCTTTTTTTTCTCAGGGGCAATTAACAGTGTTTTCTGTCAAGTAAAAAAAATAAAAATAAAAATTCTGGCTGATCTTAGTCCAACACATATAGCAGAAAAACCAGGCAGCAATTTGGCAAGAAAAAAAAATTCAGCTGCCTGAAATCATGAAATGTACAGAGAATTAATTAAGAGATTAAACACAATATATTAAAGAAAAATGTACTCAATATTTTACCAAACTATTTTTCACACATGCAGCTGCACAGCAAGCAAAGAGTGTATGTTTGATCACATTGTGAGTGTAGTGGGAAACTTGATACAATATATAGTTATTTTCTATAATATAAATACATATTATAACTATATAATGGGGTGCTATATTAGCAGTTTAATTAGCACCACACAATATCTATTTATAATATATACCCCAAAGTTATAAAATTGACACTTAATTTGGCAGAGCATTGATGATGGCCGATCCGAACTACGTCACGTGTGTTGTATAATAAATGACTGGCCTCTAAAACTAGGGCTTTAAGGGCCAAGAGCCCAAAAGACATACCTAAGGGTAGGTCCTGGCCTCAGGTGGGAGATCGGCAGAAACTCCTCCTCCAGCCTCCGCAGGTCGGCCAATGTCTGCCGAAGAGGAGCTGCCCAGTTCGGACACAATGGCCTTGGGGCCTCGGCGGAGGAGGTATAGAGCGACCCGATTGTTCTTCCACGTCTTGAATAGCTAAAGATAGATAAGGAAAGAATCTTAAGTCATAAAAACTCTGATCATAACATTTAAACATGTCCATAATTATCCTTAAATTATAGGAATTGAATATATTTATCCTTAGGAAATAATAATAATATTTATGATTATAATACAATTCCTTGCAGGACAAGGATATGGATAAATCGTCTTTTATAAATATAAACCCTAAAAACTACGAAAGAAACTTGATTCCAATACAATGCATTGGATGCAACGTGAAGTATTTCGAGAGAAATAACTCGAGTAGCTTGATCTAAAAATACACAAAACAACCCCCGTTTCACATCTTATTCTAGGGTTTTAGTCTTGAGTCGATTGTCACAAAGGAATACGGTCCGGATTAGTTAATGAGCGAGATCCAACATCACAAGATCTTTAACCCGACATCACATGTGAAAAATGATACTTGACTAAATCCGAAATGTTTTTTTTTTTTCTTTTACAAATGTTCTAAAATCAGAGAATCGAATTTTCAAAAGTCGAGTTTACAATTGACCAATCAAAATTGATTTTTCCATTGGTGGGAATAACGGTCGGTCCTGGGATCGACCCTTTAATATATTATCACCGAAAGTTGAGATGGATTAAAGTCGGAATTATATGGTGTGTGCCGAGATTCTTTAATAAGGATTTTTCATTGTTCATTCATAATGTATTTTTATTATTATTTTTATGTCATGACATGTAAAGTATATATATTTATGGAATAATATATACTAGCTTGTATTCTTTACGTATAGAATTGTGCTTCAAGTAGGTAATGGTAGCATCAACATGAATGGGGCACGTTGGATTTCCAGCATGTCATGTCTTGTCAATGTTGGTTCAATTTTGATGGCCTGCTTTTTCATGGCATCACAAAAATAATACTTTGAATTTTGAAACATCACTACTATCCTATCTTAATTAATGCCCTTTATTTCGTCTTTTACCGTGTGACATATAACTAGGAGTAAAGTGGTGAAAGTGGCAAGGTATGTTAAGTGGGAAATTTTTAGGTAGTGTGTGTAGTGAGACATACATGATGAAGAAATCGTGTGCCCAGGCAGATCGGCTACACACCACACAAATAATTCTGTAATCGATCACGATCATAGCACATTGATTGTGCGCGTAGTGTGCACTCACGACGAGACACACTACCTAAAAATTTCCCATGTTAAGTGGTTATGGTAAGTCGGGATGATGATAGGATGATGTAAGGTGGGCAGGAGTAGGGTGGGACAAGCTAGGAGTAGAAGTATCACTACAAAAAAAAACACTCTATTGCTACATTAGTTTTTACCACACACACACACACAAAAAGTGTGGATAATATATACTTGACTAGACTTTTTGCCACGCTCTTATGGCTAAAAATAAGTATATAACAACATTTTTTTATTGTGTGTCTAAAAAAATTGTCACTCATCATCCATATTTCAACCACATATATGTGGTTGAAATGAGTAGAGGTAAGGTAGGGGATGAAGTAGGGTGGTATAGGTGAGGTGAGGTTGTCGGGGGGGGTTTGTAAGGTAGCTAGGGTAGTTGGGTGATTGGAGATTGGTAAGGTAGAATGAGTGGTAAGGGTGAGGTGATAGTGTGGTGAGGGGGTTGAAGGGTAGGGATGGTATGTGGAGGGATAGGGCGGTTGGATGGTATATTGGGGTTAGGGCGAATACGAGTTTTTTCAATTTTCATTACACATCATCTCTCATTCATTTTTCAAAGCTTCATTTTCGTTACGTTGTATTGAAATTTCGTTACATTCAATTACACTGCAACATTACCTAAACAATGTAATGAAACGAGAAAATCATTGTCTAATGTTTGTATTGCTAATAATGTTAGCAATCAAATTGTCTTTATCTTTCTATATTACCCACCTTTCATCTTTCCCCTAGCTAACAACGAAAATGGATATAGCTTTTTTGATTTAATATTATAATATCCGTATATACTTTACATATGCACCCACATATAGCTTTTAGAAAGTTTTAAGGGTACTTTGTGGTCAGAAACAGTGGAGTAATGGAGTCGAGTGATACTCTCTGGGGCTCGAGTTCGACTCGACTAGAAATGTTTGGGCTCGAAACTTGGCTCGAGCTTGATCGAGCCTTAAAAAAGCAAGATCGAACTCGACTCGCTAAGTACTCGATACAGCTCGACTCGCCTCATAAGCTCGAATATTTTATTAGAATTCGTTTAATTTTTAATGAAATATGGTAAGATCGAGCTCGACTCGTCTAATACACGACTCGAATAATATTTTATTTTTTTTTGGAAATGAATAATATATTTTTAATTATGAAAAATCATTTTTATAGTAAATTTTTACCTTTTTTTGCAGGGTAATAAATTTAATTAATTAAATAATTATTTAATCAAGCTCGATTAAGCTCGCGAGTTACTCGATTAATATATTTTAAAACTCGAGATCGGCTCGGTTAATTGTTCGCGTAGCTCGAACTCGAACTAGAAAAAAACCGAATCGAGTCGATCTCTCATGAAATGAAAGACAAAGAAATTTCAACTTATTTACAAACTCTCAATTAGAAACGACCTAACTTTAAATTTTCTTTTTTAAAACAGGAAGAAACCCGCAAGTTTCTTTGTTTTTTGTTTTGTTTTGTTTTTTGTTTTTTTTTTGCTTTTTGGTTTCACTAAAGCACCATGTCCTATCTTTTCAAGGCTGATAGAGAATGCAGTGATTATGGATACAAAGGAGCACATAATTATAACGAAATATGATACATATGAATGTAAAATCATGAAACCATAATAGTACTAAGAATCAATGGTGGACCTCTAAAGGCGGAGCTGTGAATTTACTTTGCGCGAAATTAAGTAGATTATATCGAGTTAAATCGGCCACATTTGATTAGAATATTTTATAAATCAAACTGGACTGCATAGATTTTATAATGTAATATTTTTTTGCCCGAGTGGGTTTAGCCCCCTTTGCCCCTAACTTGGATCCGCCCTTGGACCCTGCATTTCGATCCAGTGAAGGCATCGGATTAAAATTGGATTAGTCGGTGGACATCAATGACATATGTATTTTTTCAATAATAAAACTATATTGTTTTAATAGGAAAAAAAAAATTCAAAAATTGAGTGGGGCTTGTGTCCCTCTATGATTGTGGATTCACTTATGCTAATAGCTCAGAACAATCAGACGAAAATGAAAAAAATTAGCAATCACATATAGGGCAGTGATGAATCTAGAAATTGTGGGCTTGTATGCACTTGTATGGTTCATCCCGTTTCTTTGGAGGGAATGAAATATGGTTAATAGAGCACATAACCCCATGGAGGTAGATCCTTCTCCGCATGTGGGCTTGAATGCAGTACATCCTGTTTCTTTGGATGGAATATAATATAGCTAATGAGGCACATAACCCCCGTACGGGTAGAATTCAAGGGCGGACCCAGCCTTATAGGGATGGGGTGCATGGAACTCACTCAAATTTCCGGACGAAGTTACTAATATACCCCTCTAGTAATATTGAAGCTGTGTAAGTATATTATTTCCAACAATATCTAGTGTAATTATCCATTTAGCTTAATTGGTTAGAAGCTTTGTTATTTGTATTTAGTTCACTGGTTCAAATCTTGGTTTTCGAGTTTTTTCTCCACCTTTTTTTTTTTTAATTTTTAATTTGACCCCCACTGGAAAATTTTCCTGAATCCGCCACTGAGATAGATCCCTCTTTACATGGGGGCTTGTTTGCACTTGTATGGTTCATCCCGTTTCATGGAATGTAATATAATGTAGCTAATGGGGCACATAACCCCTGCAGGTAGATCCCCTCTCGATTTGGGCTTGTACACACTTGTATGGTACATCCCAATTCTTTGGATGGCATATATTGTAATGAAATGAAATGAAAATACTATAGTAAAATTGATTTGAATTGAGACATTTCATTGTTGCATTGGAGCATGAAAAATAAAATTCATAATAGATGACACATTAGGTAATGATAGGTGGTGTGGTATGGTGGGATGACGTAAAGGGTAGAGATGTAAGGTAAGGGTGAGGTGGGGTGGGGGCATATGGTAGGGCAAGGTATAATAAGGTGGGTAGGTGAGGGTGAGATGAGGTGGTAAGGCGGGACATGGTAGGGTAGGGTAAATGTATGGGGTTGAGGATGGGTAGGGTAATGATGCATAGACAAGTGTAGGTGCATAGTAATATGGAGCCTGGGTGGCAGAGTAGGCTAGAAGGTTGTGGGGTAAGATAATACATGGTACGGTAAGATAGGGTAGGGTAAGGTGGGACAATGGTTAGTGTATGGCTGAGAACAGTGAGAGCACGGTAGGTTAGGGAGAAAGTGGGAAGGTAGGGTGAGTGTGATAGGATAGCGTATGAGTGAAAGGATGAGGCGCGTATATGTTTATGTATACGTATGTTTTACGACTCTTCTATTAACTCGTTCCAGTCTTATCAATAAAATACACAACATAGTAAAACAGTTGTACCGTAAAATTTATCGTTTCCGAAACACCAGAAAGACTTGGCACAAGAAACAGCAACATAGATTAACAACATTATGCAAAAACAAAAATTCCAGCAGTTCCAAAAAAATAATAATACATAAAAGAATTCTGGAATTCAGCACATTGTAAATCATTTCCAAACATTTATTCTTAATAATTTTAGGGTAAAGGTACCACCATTAAAGGCAATAAAAACAAAAACATAAAAAAGAAACTTAATCTCAAAACAATTGTTTACTACTTTATGTAATGATCTGAAAATCTCAGGCCATTTTGATCACATATAAAGAAGAAGAGTTTGATTGCTGAGAAAAATATCAGATTAGGGTTTTCAAATGCTGTCGAAGTTGACCGGATCGCGAAGGAACCGCTCCATCTGGCGGGCTCGAGTTCTTATGGACATGTCGAGAACTTTCTGGCCATATTCCACCACAAGACCTCCAAGAATGTTTGGGTCAATCTGGGTTCATGTTAAACAGAGATTAAAACATTCGTTTCGATATCAAAAAAAACCGGTTTAATCAGTGTATAATCGAGATTCGAGGAATATAGTTATAACATGGTGTGTTCCTAGTTATTACCTTGTGTTCAAGCTTGACGTTCTTTCCTTTTCCAATGACTTCTTGCAGAGTTTCTCTCAATTCTTTCTCCTCTTCAGGAGGGATAGGCTAATAGGAGAAAGAAAACAAACAAAATTAGTATACATAGAAACCGCAAATTAATTTAGTGAAGGATAACGACGTTTTTGGTCCCCAATCTTTTCCCATCGTCTCAAAACTAGCATCTATCTTCCGCAAAGTAACTTTTCACTTCTAACTATACATTTTCGTTACACTTATAGGACAAATGACAGACCTGACCTGCAGACTAACGTCTGACCCAAGCATGGTTTACGTTACGTGTCCTAAAAGTACAGCAAAAATGTATAGTTAGGGGTAAAAATTGTCATTGTAGAGAAATAAGGGCTTTTTGAGAGACGATAAAGAAAGATAGGGGACCAAAAAAGTGTCGTCGCTTTATGTTTATTATCTTGCAACCAATTGGACGGTGACATGTGGCACATACGATTACGGTTGGCCATCAGACGTTAATCAACTATGTGTTTCGTTAAGTGTTCTAAAAGCATAACAGAAATATATAGTTAAGGGTGAAAAGTGTCGTTATTATGGGAGACAGGCTAGTTTTGAGACGATAATAAAAGAGAGGGGACCGAAGTATCATTATCCGAACTTAGTAATCGCTATCAACTTCCGAACTGAACCAGGGATATCAAAGTAATGGTCAATCAGACACACAAAACAAGCTAAATTTGAATGCATGAGTAATTTTTGGTACGGGGCCAAAGGGTAGAAAAGGTAGATCTTTATGTCCAGTTTATTGAACACAAATGATTAGTCCTTGCAAAGGATTGGATTCCTTTGGTTCAGCAAAAATGTGTCGAATAGTTTCACAAAAGCGGAATTACGGCAGCAGATTAGTGCCCAATGATTAGCCAAAAGGAAAACTAATTATATTAACATTAGATTAGATACTGAGAAAGAAACTTACAATTACAGATGTTACAATGGCTTTGATTTCTCCTTTATGTGCCATTGTCAACTCAGAAAATCTCCTTGCCACATTGTCCAAGTATCTCAGCCTCCCGTTTTCGGTCAACACGACTTTTACACCACCGATGCAGCAACGAAAACGAAATATATGTCAGAAAGGATAAAGTACAAATTCAATGGAATCCATAACAGACTGTAGATACATAGAAGCATTGAAAAACCAAAAATCATCGAGAAAACTGAGGCATTAAATGCAGAAATTCAAGTACTCAGTCACCGGTTCAAGAGAATTTAGATAAAAGTACACATGCTTTCCATTCAAAGAATTCTGGATCTTATCCATAAACGAGACGGGAGATCACACAAATACAAGCAATAAGATCACAAGCATTATGTCATCCAGAAAACCAAACTTTTAACTGCACAAAAATGAAGTATTCAATCACCAGTGTAAGAAGAATTCAGGTGAAGCTACACATGCTTCGTTTGAAAGAATGAATGAAAGAAGGGATAAAGACACTTTTAGATGCGTTTTTTTTCACGATTCTTGCACTTCTATCCCTAATGTTTCATCATTGCACTTTAACTCCTCACCTATGCATTTTGTTACATTTTAAATCCATTTTTGCCATGTGTCCGATTTCTATAGGTTGGAGCATGTCGTACCTTCTATGCTAGTTGTTTAACAAATGGCGCTCTGGACTGAAAATGTAACGAAAAATCATAGATGAAGGGTTGAAGTGTAAAAGATGAAACAATGGGGATAGAAGTGCTAATTTCGTGAAACAAAAGGGACCAAAAATGTCTTTATCCCATGAAAGAATTCTAGACCTTTTCAATTCAACTCATATCGAAACACCAATTTCTTGACATCATGTCTATCATGCACAGAAAGTGAGACACTATATCATTTAATAAAATAAACTCACTGAGCAAATAAGTAACCGTTGGTGCAAAAATAACTCTCACATGCTTGTATTACAAAACACATTATCACATAATCACACGTAATTTGCAAAAATAACTGGTCATACCCAAGAAGTTCCTGGTAATATCAGAAAACTTTGCTTCGCTACAAATTTGTGTTATAGCATTCACTCTTGTCTCCAGAGGCACAGACAAATCCTTCATAAAATCAGAAAACGCAGGACTCTTTTGCTTGCCTCTACCAGATCAAAAACTCAGATTCAACCTTATCCAAAGTATTTGCTTTCACAGCTGCAATGTACAAAGCCGAGGCATAATTTCCAGAGAGCCCGAACAACATCAGGGGTACCTACAGGTCATTTTGAGAGGGGGAGGTGAGGATAACTAAAATGGTGTCAAGTAATAAACGCGTCTTTTTAGTATCAGTCGAGTATCACATTGCTTACAAACTAAATAAAATGCAACCAATGTAACATAAGTACATAACAAAATTGATACACAGGAAAATCTCTTACTGTTGCCACAATTTCTCTGAAAAGATTTGACATCCTTAGAAAAAGAGACTGAAAGTTTAGAGTTCCTATATTCAAAATATAAAACAGATGCCTAAAATTCTTTATTATCCTATAGTATTACAAGATTGACATCCAAAGAGAGAACAAAATAAAACCTTCACTTTTTCTCCTTTGTATTACCGACTGAGTTGCAAAGTCCTCACGAGAACTACTTTGCAGCCGAAAGAAAAATCAGGCAATCAAGAGCTGATTTAAACCTATTTTGCAAAAGTCAAGTAGTAATTAAAACTATTTTGCAAAAGTCAAACAACAACAACAAAAAAGTAAAAAACAAACACCAAGCTAATTGAGTTGAAACCACATTACCTAACGTATAACAACAAATGGCTAAACATCACTCTTTCACACAAATCCGTCAACAACAAAATGAACGAAAATGCTTTAACTAGCTTTCACTAAACTGGCCGATAATCATTAAAATTCAATCCCCATTCTTCCCTTTAAACCTAACGGGGTAAAAAGACTCCGTCTTGCTGGAGAAAACAATCAGTAAGATACAAATACACATAAAAAGTAAACAAAAGCAACACAACCCAAAAGCTGTAAAACCAACGGCATCCTATCAATCTTAATTCAGCATAGAATCATATAACTCAGAAGCACAACATCATCCTATCCATCTAATTCAGCATAGAATCATGTATCACAAGCTAATTCAGCTAGATAGCGACCAAGCTGAAAGCAAATGCTATGAGCCAGCGGAAAAAAAAAATCTACAAGCACTTAATACTAAAAAAACTCCACCACACCAGAAATTCCACCTCTTTAGCACAATCTTAATCATATCATACAAGGTCTTAGCTTATAAGATAAAATAAACATTAGGTCGAGACATTTTCTACCTCGGGATTGGTGCGGAAAGCACAGAGTATAGAACGTTGGATACCGGTGGATCCATTAATAGCCGACGAGGCAGCATCGCCGGCGATTGCTCTACGGAGAAAAGGTAGAGTCGATCTCAATTTACCAGACGCCATTGCCATTTCCTTTTTTTTTTCTTACTACTGAAATGGAGAAGGTGGCTCTTCGGCAGTGACTTTTTTTTAGCTTTAGATTTCTTCTATCTTTTTTTTTCAGAATAATTTTGTGTTGGGCTGCAAAGCAAAACATAAAAAGATGGCCCAGAAAATAAGTGCAAATTTTAAGCCCAAAACAATGCATAGCGATCTGGCCCATAAAATTTAATGCAAAATTTCATTTATTTTTTTCAGAATCTATTGACACCATAGAATTTTTTTTATTTTTATTTTAGAAAACGATCTTCTTTTATTACTTCAAATGGAAGAAAAAACTACAAGATGGAGCACAAGGATCTCCAAAAACATCAGAAGCTCCAAGAAAAACTACGAACCCCAAGCAATTTTTAAATTCCTGACTCTATTCACTACATTAGAAGTAAAGACATGAACTCGTGGCTTATATTTGCCTCATTGTGAACCAGTTTATTCCTCCAAAACCATAAGTTGTTCACTGTCTCACGAAAATAGTATGGCCAGTCACTGGTGTGATGGGTTCCCGTAAGATTGGCTTTGAACCAGACCTGGATGGTGGATCGAGCAATAAACGCATTATGCTCTGAAGGCGTGATTGGTTTCCTCTGCAGGCAGTTGAGCCCAAACACAGTCATGAAGAGCATGAAGAGTTGATTCCTCTGAGCAATTACAGAAGATGCATTTAGCAGAATTACAGACATGCCTGCTCCAAAGTATTCTAAATGTGGGCAAAGCATTGTGATAAGTTTGCCATAGCATGATGTTGAGCCTGTAAGGGCCTTTAAGTTTCCAGATTTCCTCCCAAATTTGATCTCTTTGTCCAGTAATCTCACTATTCAGAAACTAATAGGCATGAGCAACAATATATTTACTTTCTGTCTGCCCCTCCCAGAAAATACCTCCATTTCTAGTAGTAAATCCCTCCCTTAAGGCTGCTGCAGCTAGGCAAATGCCTGTCCAAGAGTAGGAGTCAGAAGCATTGGACACCACAGAATTATTTCGAACATTATGATATTTGATTGAAATCTCTTCTTTACTTAACACCACAAATTTACTTTTGGCATCTTTTGTATGTATTTTTGTTATTGTCATTGACGTTTCTACCAATGTCATTGTCACTAACGCTCGTTATTTAAGGGGCTGTTTGGTAAACAAATTAAGTATTTATTCTGAAAAAATTAAGTGTCGGTTAGAATTAGGAGTGTTTGATAATATTTTTAACATATTTTAATTAATTAAGTGTCACTTGATTTTACATGTAAAAATTTTGAAAAAATTCAACCCATGGTGGAGCGCTTAACGCTGAAATGAAACCGACGCACTTGTTTTTGGGTGGTCTTTTTTTTTTTTTCAAAGGTGGGTGATTTTTTCTAGAAATATTTTTTAGGCCTACCTTTTTGTATATGTGTTTTTCTTAAATGAGCTTTTAATATTTTTATGCTTCTCATTTCAATACCTTTCGTGTAGTATGTATCTTATTATACTGATTAAAGTATTAAATTTTTTTATTTCTTACGAATCTGTTTTTTTTAATGTAAAAATACATTTTTCATTAAGATATGATGTATTATTTGAATTGTATATAAATAACAAAACATATACGTGCAATCTATCATAATAAATGTGGCGTTTCATGTGTATGTACATGTACATAGATATGTATATATATACATACATCTATATATACATATATATATAAAGTAACATTAATAGGTATAAATAAAACATTTTCTGCTTTCATATTTATAATGTTACCAAACAGTCTAATCAGTTTCACTGTTTAAATCATTCAGATTTCAGATTTCAAACTTTTACAATCGTCCTGTGGGGACGTTTATGTAAGGGTAGGAACGTCAATATCACTGGTGTTATTTTGCGGAGGAAAAAAAAGTAAGTGACATTAACTTATTTAGTTAAGTGATACTCTCAAGTCTCATCATTTAACATTAGTCAAGAAAACACACATGTACTTGTTTAACTAAGTGATTTTATGTAAAACAATAACAAACACCGTTAAATCTAACTACCTCCCAAAATTTTGAGAAATAAGTGATGCAGGAAAAGTGTAATATGTGTAAGAACATTATTATATCTTATAAGTAAATATCACATTTAATGGTATGATGTAATAGAAATTATGCAGAGTGCAATAAATGTTTCCAACTTTTACCTCTTGTGGCCAAGGGATAGATGTGATAGTGTCAGTACATGTTAAAAAAAAGGGTGCTGTCTTATAGAGGGGAAATGATACGTGCACTACACATTTGTGTAGTGCACTTTCCACTATATGTGTAGTTCCCATTGATTAAAATGAGTAGTAAAATGTTGTGATGGTCCCAACAAAATGTGTGGTGTTGATTATGTTGTGTAGGATGTAGTAGTAAAATGAGTACTAGATATATCACTATTCCTTATAGAGACATTGTACTATTTATAAAAGGTTGAGCCCATCCTGAATTGGTTCAATGTTACGCTCTTAGATTTTCGTGAATGATAAAAATCGAGAGTTATATCTTATTTGTCATGTCTTCATACGAAAAATCACATATTTGAGGGAAACTTTTGTGTAGTAACTTCACATGCGGTGTGTTGATATATGATTTAATCCGAATCACATAGTTTAACTTTATATCTTGATAAATTGTGGTTCTAAATAACCTACGTATCACTTCAGTTCATACGGAGTTAATATCAAAACCCTGCCCGTTTGATGCTATAGCAAAAGGAAAGAGGGAGAATGAAGTTTAAGTATGAGTTGAACTTCAAATACAAAACGTGTGATAAATCTCTAACTCATTTCCTAAAATTCTTAAAGTTGTTTTCGGATGTCATTTAGATGTGATATATTTACATGTGGAGACAAGGCACGAAAATGCCATATTTATTACAAAACCACTCAAGAATTTATGACTCGTATCAGGTACAACCAAAGGGTTCTGCACAATCATATCCTTAGTGTTATGACGGATGGAGATAACTTCAGATGCAATCAAACGCAAATGATCAAAGGAGATAACAGAAAACAAGAAGAACACATATTTAACGTGGAAAACCCTCTCAAAGTGAGAGATAAAAACCACAGCAAAGGAAAAAGATCTTTATTATTATGCAATCGAGTTACGATCACACACACCGACGACAATGCAACAACAAGCTGTATTTATAGGCACAAATCCACTAAACCCTAGCCGCAAGGAATCTTTGTCTGATACGTCATAAATACCCCTACACGTGTCCTTCTTTTAATGACAATGTATAGCTATCACATAACAGAAATAGTAGATGTGGGACCATGTCAGTTCCAAGATTTCTCGCAGACTTCACTGCCGACGTGAAGCCTCGATGAGACTCCACCCACCGATGCACGAATTGAATACACTTCTCGGTGTCCATCACACGGCCGAGTCTTGATTGGTTCCACCAAATGTAGAGTTTAAGTCACTTTCTTGACAAATCTCCACCTTGACTTCAACTCTCACCGAGTCAAATAGATCGCGATAACCGGATGTACTTGTACCGGATGCATTCGTCAATGCCGGATGTACTTGTACCGGACTATCTCCACAAAGATCCACTACACCGACCGCCTCCTCAGAGTTTCTAAAAGCAGATTATAAGCTCGGATATTCGGTAAGTCCAGGCAAAGTTGAAACTTATCTTTGAATCGGTTTAGTGAACATATCGCCAGGATTCTCCTTTGTGCCAATCTTTTTCACCACAACCCTCTTCTCATTTCGAGAAAATGATACGACATCAATATGCTTGGTTCTCTCTGCGATGAACCGATCCTTGGCTAAACATATTGCACTTGGTAGTCGTCACAATATATCTCGGCTGATCCCGATGCAACCCCAAATCAGCGACTAGCCCTTTCAACCGGATACCCTCTGCATTTCGCTTGAAGAAGAGCCATGTATTCTCGCCTTGAGAGTTGATAAGGCTCATCGAGCCTCAAGAGTAGCTTTCGGATGAGCACCGCATTTCCCAATATAAACACATAACCGAGTCATTGATTTTCTCTTCATCAACATCACTGCGATAATCAAGCATCACAAGTAGAGCTTTGTGACTGCACCGATATCACCTCCATAAATGAGACCAACATCGGTTGTACCTCTCAGTACACGAATATCCTTTTAACAACTTTCCAGTTGTTCTTTCCGAGGTTGAGCCATAAAACTGCCGACAACACCGATCGCTCGAGCCAAATCAGGGCCTAAGGCATACCATGGCATACATCGATCGCCAAGCCGCACTAGCATAGGAACTTTGACATATACTCCTTCTCTTTAGTGGTGTGAAGCATAAAGCAGACAAATGAACATTTGATGCCATAGGAGTATCTATTGGTTTTCAAACAAACATCCCAAACTTGGCCAATATCTTTCGCAGACATAACCTCTTTGAGACAAGAACAATTTCTTCCGACTTCTATCTCTCCAGATCTCCATCCCCAAGATTTTCTTGGCTGCACCCAAATCCTTCATTTCAAATTCAGCACTAAGAAGGTTCTTCTGATTTTGAACATCAGACTTCCTTGCAGCAGCAATCAACATGTCATCCACATACAGAACAAGATAGATATGTGATCTATCTTTCAGCAGACTGAAACAGTCATAAGGACTTCTGTTGTAACCCTGCTGAAGCATAAAACTGTCAAACCTTTTATACCACTGCCTTGGAGCTTGCTTCAAACCATATAATGATTTCTTCAACTTGCAAACATAATTTTCCTTACCAGGAACTTGAAAACCCTCAGGCTGTGTCATGTATATCTCCATATCCACCTCACCATGTAGAAAAGCAGTTTTCACATCTAATTGCTCAAGTTCCAGATCCTGATGTGCCACCATTGCTAGGAACACCCTGATTGAAGTGTGTCTAACCACTGGTGAAAATATTTCATCAAAGTCAACCCCTTCTTTTTGACTCTGCTGATGACCAAATTATATATCCCTTCACTCCATCACCATACCCCACAAACACTCCCTTCTTGGCTCTTGGCTCCAACTTCCCTTCACTAACATGATAGTAAGCTGTACTCCCCAAAACCCTTAGAACTGAGTAGTCAGTAGGCTTGCCTGGCCACATCTCAAATGGTGTCTTGAGATTGATTCTTGTGTGAGGACTCCTATTGATTAAGTAGCAAGCTGTTTTTACAGCCTCTGCCCAAAATCTCCTTGATAAACCAAGCTTGAGAAAGCATACATCTTGCCTCTCTCCAGAGTTTGATTCATCCTTTCACCTACACCATTCTCTGAGGTGTATTCCTTACGATTATGATGTCCGGCAATACCTCACCAGTGTACAAAATGAATCAAAATCCATCCAGTAATTCTGGACCATTATCATGCACGAAGCTTCTTGATTTTCTTGCCTGATCGATCACCACTAGGGCCTTCCAACGCTTGAAGTTATTGAATGCATCACTTTTTTCTTCATCATCACCACCCAAGTCATCCTTGAATAGTCATCTATGAATGACATAAAATATCTGTGACCACCCAATGACTCAACTTTTGATGGACCCAGTGAATGAATGGATATAATCAAGTGATGCCTTTGTGTTGTGAAACCCCGCCGAGAACTTACTTACGTGCAATTTCCCAAACACACAATGTTCACAAAAGTCCAGATTCTTGACCTTAATTATATCCCCCAAGAAAACCTGCTGAAGAAAGAATGCATACCCTTTCACCCATGTGACCTAGTCTCACGTGCCACAATTGAAGTCTCATTGAGATCGATGAATCTGGCGAGGATGCAACAACGGTGATGCGGATCTGATAGAGATCCTTGTAATATATACAAGGTTCCCCTCTTGATGCCTTTGAGGACTACAATCGAATCTTTGAAGACATTCAATCAGCCCACCTTCACCCTTGAAATTGAACCCCTTGCTTGTTAGATGTAATATCGCGGATGGATCAAGATCCACCCGATTACATTAACGGAATAGTATAGATCTAGATCTAGTCAACCAAAATACATAAAATAAATAGATCTAACCTACGAGGGGGTTAGATTGCTTACCGGTTTATTGTGAATAAACGTCTAGAACAATCCGAGATCCAAGTGTAAGGTGTAGTGCCGAAAGACAATTATGTAATTGTTTTGGGATGAAATTAATAATTCATCTTATTATATGCATGTATGCTTATAATTAAGACACTCATGAAAACCCTAAGTACCTCGTTTATGTAATCACATAACTCGGTGTATGGTATATACACAAGAGGATTGAGTTAGTGAGATGTACTTAACATTAACTTAGTCCGTAGCGTTTATTAATCAGTAGTATGGGTCTCATGATTAATTTGCTATTAATGCGCCCCGAACACACTTTAGGTGTGTGATCTTATCCGATTATCGGTAATAGGAAGTACTAGTGGGGCATTTATATATGATGATAATCATATAGAAATTTGGACCGATTTGATTTGAGTTCTCGATATAATTCCGTAATCGAGAAGTTTTATCGAATCACAAGATGATCATATATGGATTAATCTTAATCTCGAGGTGATCATGCACGCATCGCTGCTTAGACTAGGGTAGAGTTTGATGTGTTAGTAAGGATCACTTAAGTATGTGGTCCAACACTTTCGTTGGCTCTGATTCGGAATGAGTGAGTGGTACGTGCTATCCGCGTGATATGGAATCCATTCCTTCCTCGGGAAGTAGAGACGATTCCACTTATTTGTTGACCCTGTAAAGCGATCGATCGGCCGAGTTCATATTATATTGAATATGAACTAATTGATCACTAGGGGTTAATGGTAAATAAGGATAATATGTTTTGAGAAGGGTTTACGGAAATATCCCGAATCGAAGTGAGCGATCTATGGAGGATTTATCCGTATGTAATGATTATATCGATTGACGCTTTCGACTCATAATTTGAGTGTAAGTTATCTATATTCGATAGAGTTCGATTTTGGGTTTATGGTGGTGTAATCCCGAATTAATAGGTTAGATATAATTATTCGTCGACGAATAATTTTATCTAATTTATTGTAATTTATCGAATATGGGTCCATGGTCCCCGCGTGCTTCCTAATATAAGATAATTGGATTTTCGTCGTTGCATCTCAATTATAATTAAATAGTTGGATTGGGCTATTTAATTTGATATGTGGATTAATTGTTTAGTTGGATTTAAATAATTAAATACACGAAAAAGACATTTTAAGTGATTTCACTACAAAATTAGTGTGTTGACCTTTTTTGACTCAATTGGTCAAATATCAAAAGATGCGTGACCTTATTTGATTAAGGTTGGTGGCGCATTTTTGTTATATTATTTAATTATTAAGAAATTAGTTTTCTTGGATAATTATTTAATGTGTGATTTATCTTTTATTTGTTAAATGATAATTCATGAAATATTAGATAATAATATGATTTATCCTAATTTGTTTGGGATAATTATTTTATTTATCTTTTATTTGGAAAAAGGATTAATGTAATAATTATCTCTTAATTATTTAATCCTTGGAAAGTTAAGTTTTCTTCTCCTATATAAAGAGAGTTCTTCCAAGCCCTATTCACGTCACTATTCACAAGAGAAATTGGCTGAAAATTTGGCCTTTATTCTTAGGGTTCGAGTTGGAATAATCTTGGGATTTTTCGGTAGCATATCAAGGAGGTCCGGGCGGAAACACCATCCACCTGGTGTTCTTTGGGAGACACACGTTGGAAGGCCGTGGCTTCTCAAATACGTGTTCTTGGAGATCTATCGTTCTTGGAGTTAAGCACCATAAAAGGTAGGCTCCTAAACCCGCTGTAGAGTTTAGATCTTTTATTTATGTATTTTGTTTCGTTTAGATCTAGATCGATGTCTTCCATGCGTGAATCGGGTCAATCCATGATTGATCCGACGATATTACATCTAACACCAAGATCCAAGAATTGAGAAGCCACCGTCTTCCGGCGTGTATCTCCAAGCAACACCAAGTGGATGGTGATTCAAGCCGCTTGACCTCCTCGATATGCTACCTTAGAAAAACCCGAAGTTTTTCTAAAACTCGAACCCAAGTATTATAGCCGAAAATTCCAAGCTATAATACTACACAAATGGCGTGTTTTTCATTGTGTCAAAAGACTTTAGGAATCTCTCTTTATATGAGAGAATCATCATTCTCCAAGCGATTTAATAATTAAGAGATAATTATTAGATTAATCATTATTCCAAATAAAAGATAAATAAAATAATTATCCCAAACAAATTTGGATAAATCATATTATTATCTAATATTTCATTAATTATCAATTAACAAATAAAAGATAAATCACACATTAAATAATTATCCAAGAAAACTAATTCCTTGATAATCATTTAATCCAAAAATGCGCCCCACCCCTTAGTAATAAAGGTCCACGATTTTTGACACATTAGCCGAGTCCAATTAAAACTCTTTTAAGTGTATTTAATTATCTAAATTCAACTAAACAATTAATCCACATATTAATTAAATAGTCCAATCCAACTATTTAATTTTAATTGAGGTGAAACGACGAGAAAACATATGCTATGTTAGAAATACACGTCGGGAATATGGACCCATATTCGGTGATTCTGAGAAATTAAATAAAATTATTCGTCTCGACCGAACAATAATATTCAATCTATTAATTCCGGGATTACACCACCATAAACCAAATCAACTCTGCGCGAATAGATAACTTATACTCAACTATGAGTTGATAAGCGTCCACCGATATAATCATTACATACGGATAAATCTTCCATAAATCTGTTCACTTCGATTCGGGATATCTCCGTAAACCCTTCTCGAAACATATTATCCTTATTTACCATTAACCTACAGTGATCAATTAGTTCATAACTAATATAGTATGAACTAGGCCCATCGATCGATTTTTAGGGTTAACAAATAAGTGGAAGGCTATCTGTCTATTTCCGAGTGAAGGAATGGATTCCATATTCGTGATAAGCGTGACTACTCACTCATCATGAATAGAGCCAACGAGAAGTGTTGGACCACATCCGCTGAAGTAATCCTTACTAACACATCAAACCCTACCCTAGTCTAAGTTAGTTGTGCGTGATCACCTCAGATTGAGATTAATCCATATATGATCATCTTGTGATTCGATAAGACTTCTCGATTACGGAATTATATCGAGAACTCAAATCAAATCGGTCCAAATTCTATATGATTATCATCATATATAAATGCCCCACTAGGTACCTATTACAAGCAGTCCGGATAAGATCTGTCACACCTAAAGTGTTCAGGCGCATTATTAGCAAATTAATCTTGAGACCCGTACTCAGATTAATAAACGCCACGGACTAAGTTAATTTTAAGTACATCTCACTAACTTAATCCTCTTGTGTATAGCCATACATTGAGTTATGTGATTACATAAACGAGGTACATAGGGTTTTTGATAGTGTCTTAATTATAAGCATACATGCATGTAATAAGATGAATTATTAATTTCATCCTAAAACAATTAGATAATTGTCTTTCGGCACTACACCTTACATTGTCATCCAAAGACTTAGAGATACCAAATTCTTGGTCATATGTGGAACATGTCTTACTTCTTTTCGAGTGTACAAAATTTACCATCCTCATCCCCTAACTTTCTTGAGCCAATTTCCACAACTTTGCAAACATTGTTGTTGGCCATATAGATTTGACCACCATCCATCTCGCTTATAAGTAGAAAACCACTCCTGCTTGGACAAATATGGTAGGATGCTCCAGAATCAAGTATCCACACATCATTATGGTGTGTAGAATCCCCTGCAACTAGAACCAGATCCTCATCAGATTACTCAGTAGCCAAGGCTACTATGCCAGAGTTGCCTTCCTGTTATTTCTTCTTCCTTGGACAATTGGACTTACAATGTCCCTGCTCCTTACAATAATTACAGACATCAGTAGACTTAGGACCTTTGGACCCTGATTTCTTTTTCTTCTTTTGTCCATATCTTTTTCCACTATTACTGCTAGCTACTAGCCCAAAGAAATTTGATCCCATCATCCCAACACGCTTGTGTCTCAACTCCCCTGGCATGTAGGCGAGAACTCACATCCTCCAAAGCTCTCAGATTCTTCCCAACTATGAAAGATCGCACAAAGTTTTCATATGATGCCGTAATGACACCAACAGGATTAGGGGCTGCATCTTCATCTTCAATTTTAACATCAATATTCCTTAAATCAAGTAATATTGTGTTCAGCTGGTCCAGATGTTCCCTTAGTGGACTTCCTTCATGCATCTTCAAACTGAACAACCTCTGTTTTAACATCAACTTGTTGGTTAGTGACTTGGTCATATACAGGCTTTCAAGCTTCTTCCACAACTTGGCTGCAGTGTCTTCCTCAGCAACCTCAGTGATAACATCATCAGATAAGCACAACATGATGGTTGAATGTGCTTTCTTTTCCAGACTGGCATAATCTGCTGCACCTATATTTGGTTTGTCAGATAAAGGACTCAACAAACCCTGCTGTTTCAATAGTGCACGCATCTTGATTTGCCCTGAGATCAAAATCGTCCTTCTTGTAAATTTATTGATTTTCACGTTTCATCGACATCTTTTCTTGCTAAAGATCACAACTTTATCACAGATCCTAGCACTTTGCTGAAGGTCTTGGTGAAGATGAAGTTGATCGTATAGATTGTTTTCTCCAGAACCTGTCTCTGATACCACTTGTTATGACGGATGGAGATAACTTCAGATGCAAGAAACAGAAACAGATGCAATCAAACGCAAATGACCAAAGGAGATAACAGAAAACAAGAAGAACACATATTTAACGTGGAAAACCCCTCTCAGAGTGAGAGAGATGAAAAACCACGGGCATAAAAGAGATCTTTATTATTATGCACTGAGTTACAGATTTCACACACACGGACAATGCAACAACAACTGTATTTATATGCACAAATCCCTAAACCCTAGCCGCAAGAAATCTTTGTCTGATACGCCATAAATACCCCTACACGTGTCTTTCTTTTAATGACACTGTATATCTCATCACATAATGTAAATAGCGGATGTGAGACCTGCTTTGTATTCCAAGACTCGATGAGACTTCACTCTCACGATGAAGCCTCGAGACTCCACCCTATCGATGCACATAATTGAATACACTTCTCAGCTGTCCATCACACAACCGCGAGTCTCAGACGGTTCCATCAAATGTAGAGTTTAAGTCACTTTACTGACACTTAGAATTAGTGGAAAATGTCAATCGAAGATGTATATCAATTATTCAGTATACTTAGACTGTCTTTAAACCTTTTTTTATGACCGGGCCGCTCCATACATAATTCAAATATCAACTCTAGCTACGCTAAACCGTCATTATAACACTCGACCCCTTTGACCACTAAGTTATGCACTTGGAGACCTCATATCATAACTCTTTAAACTGTTCTTAGATGTTTTCACATGTGATATCTTCACGTGTGGAGACAAGACATGAAATGACTCTATTTAAAAAAAAAAAAAAAGATTAAACTCTAACGACAATGGTCCGCAATAATCCCACTGTCCCACGAGATGAGTAGAGATGTTAATCAGGTAACCTAATGGCTCAGAGTCATGGGTTTGCTATTATACCAAAGAATTGAAAAACGTCTCCCCTTTACGGAGTTCGAACATCCACACTTCAGTTTAAGATCCAATTATGATTTTAAAACACTCAAACCCTTTAATACTAAACCATTTCCTGAAGACCGAAAATGACCCTATTTATTACTATGCCAAAAGGAGAGGTAGAATGAAAAGGACTAAACATAATAGGTTTTTGGGAACTTGCTGTTCATCTACTTATATGATGTCACATGGATAGTGAAACTTGGGATTGAGATATATCTCTAGCCAGATTCTTGCCGACAAAAGACATTACATAAACAATAGCCTGCAGTAATATGTTGTCATTACATATAATACATACATATATGATACATACGTTACATATCTACTTTTATATATATATATAATATTAAAATGCATAGGTTTTATATTATTATTTGAGCAAACATTGTATCATGAATAATAATGGCAATAGAGAGCAAAGTTTCATCCAGTGCATAGTTCACTGCGCTACCCTGGCTCCCTGGAAGGTGCGGGAGTTTCATCACTCCTCCTTCTTTTCGTTTTCGAAAAAAAATAAAATTTAATGGCAATAGAGCTTTTTTGATCTTGCAAAAGTTTGTATTAGAAGGAAAAATATTCACAATAAATATGTGTCAACATCTTATCAATCTATTTTCTATTGGGTAAACTCAACAACTGGATGGGTGGGACCGGGGGCGGGTCTCCTGCCAAGCTTTTCTTCGGACGATTAAAACTATGGGTAATTCTATCGTAGGGAGTTTCTATTACACTCGACAGTCAAATTTGCGTCACGTGGATAATAAAACAAAACAATTATTACGTTTGTTTTCTCTATAACAAATTAGTGAAACCTCTAAGTCTATTATGATCCATCCATTGACGAGAGATCCAATATATCTGTTCATTGTACAATCATATCACTTGAACTTATTCTAGACCACTTACAATATGAGTCATGCATGCATGTTGACACAGTCAAAATCAAAAAAATTCCAAGTGACACGATTGCATGTAAACTCAACATCGCCTATGGCCTTTCATAGTAGATAGATTTTGACATGCAGCTGGACAAGTCCCATCCATCCATATAGTAGTTAATTGGGAATATTTTTTTTATTCATATTCTTGAAAATAAAAAAACAAGAATTTGGGTCCATTACAAATAGTGTAGCATTTGTTATTTTTGTATTTGGTAGGATTCTAGGAAAGGGAGATTCTTATAATTAATTTGTAGGTAAAACAATGTGTATGTATATATATATATATATATATATATATATATATATATATATATATATATATATATATATATATATACATATATGTAGAATTAGCTTCCAAGGTTTAATTTATTCCGTTCTATTGTTTAATATATGTAAAATTATATGATAAATGTTAACTGATGGTGTAAAAAATCCAAGTCGATCGAGTCGAGCAATTGAACTTATCGAGTCGAGCATATATGTTAAATTTTACAAACTCAAGTCCGAACATGAACTTGACATTACTTTCGAAATCAAGCTAAATAACAAGGATCTTCAAATTCGAGCCAAACTCAAGTTGAAATAGTAGAGCTTGCATTGAGTTTAATGAAATGAGCGCCCCCAAGATATATATAACTTGTTGTACATAAGATTACTTGAAATTGACTTATTTACTGTTTGAACATTATTCGAGTCGAGTTTAATTATCAGTTCTCGAACTATATTGAATCAAACTATTCGAACAAAAAATCAAACCGAACACGTACTACTCATGACTCATTTACACCCTTACCTGATACTCCTCCGTTATTTTTTATCTGTCACATTTCAGTTTTTGCCATTTTTTTATTTATCTGTCATTTTACATTTTCAATGCAGCATTTATTATTTTCTCCTCCTTTACTAACAAAATATTTACATGTCCAATACTAAAAACTCCTTGACCAACAAAATATTTACATCTCCAATAAAAAAATGCATTTCCAATACACATATTAATTACTTTATTAATCTGTGTGATTCTTCTCTCAGCGACATATATATAAAAACGGAGGGAGTACAACTTTTAAGTCAAGAGTGTTTGGTTTTTTTTTTTTTACTCGAGTGAATCGATCTCGACCCTTAATGAGTATCGACTTGACTCGTCTCGTCTCCGTTACATCCCTACTCATCACTAAATCCAAAGTATTAGGCCTTTTCGTTTAAGGGTACACACTATATGAACTATAAAATAAAATAAAAATAAAAATAAAAAGTCAAAAGAGTGTTTGATACTCCGTAGTAGTAATATTTGATCTTCCTAGAAATTGTGAATAAGTAGGCACAAATGTTTGGAAAACAACAAAAATGATATAGAACGTGGGAACTTGGAGACCGGAAAAGCCGGTTTCCAACATAAATCACACACGCTCGTGCACTCTTGAATAATGTACTTACTACTAGTACTAGTACAAAGTAATGTGTCTCTCATGCAGTCAAACTTTGTTAACCCCCTTTTTTAATTTTCCTTCTAGTTTTCTCCACTTGTTTTTCTTTTCTCTATGCATTGAAAATGGAAGCTTTGTACTCGTGAGGTAAAAGTCCATATGCCTAGATATACATACACATAGAAAGAAGAAGTGTGCATTCAATTGCCAACACCTTTAACCTATACAACTGATCATGGTTTATGATCAGTTACACGATATGAGTGAGTTTTATCATTACCAAGACTCTAAAAATGTATTGTTTAATTTTGTTATAGACAATGATGGTGTCGGAAATGAAAGTTCGGATGAGCTAGTGAGATGTAGTTGAATGATTGGGTGGACGATAAAATGGTGGAGTGAAATATGATGAATTAATAGATTGAATTAGCTTGTATAGGTTTCTTTTAGTGTAATATGAAATAATCCGGTTGGGTTTAGCCTTCCTAACTTCAACCTTGGTTGTGGAAGTAGGATTTCCGGTATCTTACAAATCCGAGTAAAAATTTCCATTGTATATGGTTTTTTATAAATCTGAATGATTTGAATGTACATACTTTACATATTTACCTTCTTTTTTGCTATCTAGCTACAACAACATATAGATTCTTGTGTCACTTATAGTGATCATTTTGATTACTAATTCACTATCACTAATTCACTAATTCACTACTCGATAATCTACACACACAAAAAAAATAGTGTAGCACATATGGGAATAGTTCAGGAGAGGGATATTGTAATGACAAACTTGTTTCTGAGTAGAGACGTAGGGGTTTGATGCCGTAAATCTTCGATTTTCTCTCAGCATTAATAAGATGTGTACAAACGGTCCTTTACAAATTGGACCATTGAAACATAACTATCGATTTACATCATTCATAAAATTCTAAAAGCACAGAGTGGGGCCTTTTAGGTTGATCCTCAACCATTTTTACTTTTATTTAATATTAAAAAAAAAAGGTTAAGCCTCAACCAAAGGACCTCCATTGTCATGCTCTATTACTTCATGAATGTTGTAAATCGACACTGATCCAGTTTGCAAAGTCTTTTCAGACACTTTTAATACTCGAGAGAAGTCAATACAGAGATCGAACTCCACACTTTGTACCTCATTGTCTTTACCCCCCCGCCATTTTACCACCGAGTTTGTGCATATATTTTTCTCGGAGAAATCGATACAAGATATCGAACTCCCACACTTCAACTTAAAACCAACTTAAAAACAAGACTGTCACTAGCTACAACACCTCTACTTTTTTACCACCAAGAGTGTTGGGGGGATTTTGCATCATAAAAACAAAAGAAAATTTATAAACCTATACTTAACATGCAAACTAACTCCTAACCGACCAAATATCGGGTAGTTGATAGCATAGTAGGGTAAGTCGGTCGATCCATGAGGAATTGGGATGTTGAATCTAATTTCACTAATTCCTTTCGATTGTTACTTAGGAAAACGAATAAACGAAAGAACAAATAAAATAAGCGAAAAAGCAATTAAAATAAAGCTAACCTCACGAAATTAAATAACACAACCTAAACTAAACTAAAGATACATGGGATCAAACAGTGCACAAACCAAGTTATTTCAATCCTATTTCATCTCATGATTTCAATTCAAATTGTGGTTTCACCTTTACACGAGATACAAATCCCTAATTCCTTAGTGAATCTATTTCTCAAGCTATGAATCCCTAATTCCTTAGTGAATTCAATTATCGATCTCTCCTCTTCCGAATGTTGAGATCAATATTCCATACAAAACGAAGGTGTAGATTCAGGTTAACTCTCGTATTTTAGAATCTAACAACCTAGATAATTAATCGATTAATTTGTCATCATTAATGATTAAAGATCCTATCTTTCTATGGTGATCTAGTCTACGCAACTTCCGTATGTTGTAAACATATCAATTAGTAAACATATCTCTCGATCTAATTCACATAATAGCATCATAATCACAGAAAAATACAAAATAAATTAAAGATCATGAAAATAAAAAGGATTGAATAAATTGGAAAATCAAACTCACATAGTTTATACAAGGGTTGAACACCATGGATCGAAAAACGAAATAAAGAACTACATCTAATCTAACCCGGATCACCCGAGCACAAGGCTCGGGTGACCGGCCTTGAAGCCTCCCAGAAAGCTGCTGCTGCTGTGAAGTTGCCGCTGAATATTTTGTATGAATTATGGGATATTTAGGTTTACAAGCTGCTGCATATATATAGAGGAGTATGTCGGCTACTTCTAAATAATTGCGGCTGAAATTATCCTAATTAATTAGGGAATTGAAATATATGTCGGCTGTGGCAATGTGTAAGTCGGTTCTGCTGAGAGTCGACCTTGAAACCGATTTGCATAGAAAAGTGAACTCAAACTCTAAAATTCATATCTTGAGTTGTAGACCTCCAAAAATTATGATCCGAATGTCATAAAAAGCTCTCGGAAAACTCTACAACTTTCATTAAGGACTTTCTTCGTAAAACGCCTTTTTGATTAGCCCGTCGTATTACGAGTATATTTCGGGATTGTCCACTCGAATTCATCTCTTTAAAATCATCCTTTCCATCAACAATGTGTATCCACAATGTAGGAAAAACATACCAATGCGTAACATAATTCCAAAATAACATAAAATCATCATTTAAGCACATAATTCGTTACGTTTTGAGATTTAACTATTAAAAACACCATTTACTCAATAATTCAATATAGAGCTCGATTTCTATGATAAACATACGAATACGGGGGAAATTGATATAAAATATATCCTTATAAAACGTATAAAATCACCCTTAACAAAGAGTTTTTCCATCTTTTATTTTATAAAAGATGGTCAATATATTCAAGTGCTTTATATCATGTCATCAAATAAGTAATGCAGGAGCTTCCTGCCATTAAATTTCACCTTGACTAAGTGTTTGGTCTATTTCAGATCCATTCAAAGTAATACCACTATTCATTTATCTTTCTATATCAATCTACTACTTTTAATTTATTTTTATTTTTCTTGGTGCAGCAATCAGCTTTAACAGGGGCTGAATTTCTTGTTTTGCCAAAACACTAATGAAAAAAATTCATGTCCTTTCACTATCAACATGTTATCTTTCTGCTGAGTCCTTTACACCCCAAACTTTTCCCATTTCCACTTATCTTTCTAGGGTAGTAGGTTGTCTCCTTACTAATTAATGTGGAGAGAAATCAAAACAAATTCTTCCTTAAATCATTGCACGATAATTATATAGATTCTAGTAATTAAGCGATTCCTACGTACTCATTCCGTTTCAATTTAATTGATTATATAAGTTGCTAAGAAAATTTGTTTTATTTTTAGTGATGGAGTTTTATTTTCAAGGGTTTTTTTTATTATGTTTTTTTATATAAAAAAATAAAAATAACACTGCATTAATTAAATATTTAATGAGTTTTTTAGTCATTTAGTGCTAAAATTAACATTAAATCACATCCTTAATTTGTTTGTTTTTTTCCAGCTCAATCAAATAAAATGGAATGAAGGAATTAGTATATGAAAATATATGATTTTATTCTCTTATTAAGTTTGGGACATTCATCTTAAAGAGGTAAGTAAAATACATAAATTTCAATCATTTTTTTTTGTGTGTGAATGCATTTCGCTATAGATAAATACTCAAATTACATATTACTCTAGTTTACTAGTATAAAAAAATTGTTTGGAGTCCAGTGAAATAGACAATATGTTTAAAGGATCATGTTATTAACATAACCACTTTTGATACAAATGTCACAACATGATGCGATGAAAAAAAAATCAGACTTCACATCATAAGCGATTTCAATGAAACGTCGGATTAGAGTAGTCACTACATGTGCAGACATTTGAACTACACAGTTTGATCATGTGATGATAGTATGATCTAAATATCTCTATAAGCTGTGTATCTTCATATGGGTAGACATTTGGATCATACAATTTCATTCTATAATGAAATTGTGTGATTCAGATGTCTCTAGCTACAAGTCATGCAGCTGAGAACGCAGGATATCGGACAAGAGAAACACAATAAAAAATTTAAACATACTAATAAATAATTAAGGGGGTGGGGGAAACAACTTGCATACTATATATTTTAAAGGGTATAAATGTAAAAATATAGATCATTTAACGAGATACAAAGCATTAACTATATTTTTTAATCTATGTGAAAAGTTAAACGAGACAAATAAAATAGGACGGAGAGAGAGTAGTAGATTTTTTTCGGATTGATGAGGATAGTTACCTCCCCTTAGCTGTATGTAGGTCCGCCACTGAAGTCATGTCTTTACATGTGGAAACAATACGTGAAAATCTCCCATCAGATTATGACATTATTGGTAACATTATTCATGTTATCGAAATTCGTGAAATGGAGAGTTAATCCTTCAATATATATATATATATATATATATATATATGCATTGAATGACAATATCTATGATCTATCAGACAAGTCCAGTTAACTGGAGTTCTCCCTGCATTTTGACTGATAGTCTTCATGATGACACAACCCTCCAACTCTAATTTCTTCACTGCTAATATGTACAACTACAACAATTTCACTTCTTTCCCAAAATACCCTTCAGTAATCTCCACCCCTCCTTTATTTCCTTCTCACAATCCTCCTCCTCCATCTCATCATCCTCCTCACAACACAATTATGAACTACAACAACTTCCAGACTGAAAGTAGAGAAGCTCTTCCACTTATCAATTCATTAATTTATGGAACAAAAAGTTGTGAACTTTCTTCATGTAAAGCCATGGCAGTTGATGAAGAAGATAGGAGGTTCTTGAGAAGTGATGAGGGCAGTAGTTCTGTAAATTTGCATATAGGGCTCTCAAGCCCTAGTTGTGATAATTACTCTACTGCTAGTTGTTGTAGGGATTTCTTATCAGCTGGAAGGAGTAGTAGTAGTAGTAGTAATAAAGAGAAAGAGGAGTTTTTAGGGGTGCCCTTGAGGAAATTGAATAAAGGGCAGTTTTGGATTCCTACACCACAGCAAATTCTTGGAGGTCCAACGTTGTTTTCTTGTCCTATTTGCTTCAAGAATTTTAACAGATACAACAATTTGCAGGTATGTGCATGGACATTTAATTTATTTCTTTAGGAAATTGGTTTTTAAAAAAAATATGTTTTTGAAGAGAAAAGATGTAAAAATTAAACCACTTTTTTCTTAGCTCATAAAACTATGCTCTCATTTGATTTAATTTTGGCAATTTCTCCGGGTTTTTTTGGGTCGGTTTCTTACATGATTACTGGAAAACCCGGAGACATATCCAGAAAAAAAAAAAACAGGGTGAACATAAATTTTTTTCCCATAAAAAGTGGGGTTGATTAATTTTGATTTTTTTTCCTTTCTAAAAGCATATTTTTTTCAAATTACTTCATTTATTCTTCTTCTTTTTTCCCTTTTTTTAGGGGAAGATTACTTATTTCATTTTATGTTCTTGGGAGGATGACCGGATCCACTCCTCTTAGGCATGTGGATTCGTCCCATAAGTTTACTTTACGCTTTACATTATTACATATGAACCAGATCTTCCAAAATTATCATATATACATATAACGTAATTTAATTTGTGATTTACGATGTCACAAAACATATCATATAAGTGAAGAGGATGTAATTGGACTAATAAAGAAAGATTCTACTTAATTAGCAAGTAATTTTTCATTATTATTACGTGAATCTTGCAATTAGAATTATCTAAAGGAGCTTAATTATTGCCTAAAATAGTTGTATATGTAGTGATGTTGCTTCTGCTTCTCTTTTCTGAGACACATTAAACTGTCTGTGTTATAAAGTATAATAAATTGACTGTTAACTTCCATTTTTGTTCCCCAAAAGAACTTTTCTTATTTTCAAGGTTTTTTTTTATATTTTTTTTTTTTATTTTTAACATGAGACCAAATTGCTCTGGTATTAGCATAATTACTCTAGCATTAGTGGTAATTAACCGACTACATATGACAATTAGTTAATTTACTTGATTGGCTATATCTTAACATGTAGTTTTAGCTATAAAGGCTTATCAGTAGGTTTGGTGTGGTGCCAATCTAAACCGTAATCCGTTTAGTCTTATTCTACTGTATTTTATTTAACACATACTGTATCACGTACTTAACGTTTTTATCGATACTTTAGATGCATATGTGGGGCCATGGATCACAATACAGAAAAGGCCCAGAATCCTTAAGAGGAAGCCAACCAACAACAATGTTAAAGCTACCATGTTATTGTTGTGCACCAAGTTGCAAACACAACATTGATCAACCAAAAGCAAGGCCATTAAAAGACTTTAGAACCCTTCAAACACATTACAAAAGGAAGCATGGTAACAAGTCATTTATGTGTGCAAAATGTAATAAACCCTTTGCTGTGAAAGGTGATTGGAGAACCCATGAAAAGAATTGTGGGAAGATATGGTATTGCTTTTGTGGTTCTGATTTCAAGCATAAGAGGTCACTTAAGGATCATATTCGGTCGTTCGGGAGCGGTCATGGCGCGTTCGACATTCAGATCAATGAAGAAGATGAAGATGAAATGGGGTCTGAAGTTGACCAAATGTAGGGAGTGATCTGATACGTTAAAACGTTGTAGAAAGATTTGTATCAAGTGGCATTTGTAATATCCTTTCATTCTTTTTATTTTCTTTCTCTGAACGCACTCGTATTGTGTGAAAAAGAGAGTTTGAGATTCAGATCAATGAAGAAGATGAAGATGAAGTGGGGTCTCAAGTTGATCAATGTAGGGAGTGATCTAATATGTTAAACTGTCGTAGAAGGTTGTATCAAGTGACATTGTAATATATATCCTTTCGTTTTTATTGTCTTTCTCTGAACGCACTCGTACTATGTGAAAAAATAGTAGAAATGAAAGGATATGAATCATATGATGCATACATTCTACAACGGTTGTATTTTAGAAAATTTGAGAAGTTTTGTGTATGTTAAGGATGTTTTGGATTTAGTTTCATGTTCTTGTAAATTGCTAACTTTTTAATTTATGAAGGATAATGTGTGGTTTCAATTGTAAGTGTAAAAGTCCATTTTGTTCTACTAGGCATTTTAGGGTTGTTTTACTATAATTGTGAGATAATTCCTGAATCATTGATTAATCAAATTCAATCTTCAAACCGGACACTGACAGGAAAAAAAAAACTACATTTGGCTAAGGGTGCAGACAAATAAATTGGAAAAGCCTGGTCGACCGAGTGAACCGGATTAAACGGACCGGAAAATGATGAACGCGGTTTTCCAATCGGTTTTTTCATTGAAGAAAAACCGAACCGAAATCCAATTGATTTTCAGTTTATCCAATAAAAACCAGTATGACCGAACCGAACCCGGTTATACTTCATTTTTAATTATATATATATATAATTTAATTTGTTTCACTAAATTCCTACTATAAAACCCCACACACAACCCTAAATTTCTAAACCTTATACTTCTCCGCTTCTACCTAAACCTAAACCTAAAATGCTTCCTCAGCGCCGATAACGCCGTTTGAGCTCACCAACCGTTCTTGCTTCTTCTAATATTCTTCATCATTTGATCGTGAAAGGTGAAAACAACCTTTGAAATTGTCGTTACAATGACCACATTACCGCTTATGGTGCCAATAATGGTGTTTGTCTCATTTTTAGGCGAAAAAAATTAAAATTTTATGGTAAATAAAATACGATCAAAAACAAAAATCGAATCGAACCGGATTGTATTGGTTCAATCCAATTCAGAAAAATGACCAATTCAGTTTAGTTCAGAAAATATCAAAACCGTAATTCTGATTCGATTCAGGTAAAATCGTAAAAAAACCGACCGAATTTTGGACTATATGTACACCCTTTACATTTGGCCACATTTGGCCCAATTGATTAAGCTGAAACCTTAGGACCAATAGATATTGAGTTCAAGTCTCACTCGAGACAAGTATGTGTGAATTAACTCACACACACACACACACACACACACACACACACACACACACACATATATATATATATATATATATATATATATATATATATATAATTATCCTTGAAATGTTGAACTAAATGACATGCATTATATTCTTATTTTACATGATAGAGATGCGTATGGTAAAAGACACTAGAAATGAAATAATATGATGCATATCGTTTGGTAAAACTTTAATACAATTGTTATACTATGCAGTTTTATTGAAAAATATATTTTCATACCATTGATCATGTCGAAACACATATCAATTACAACTCTACCCCATTATGAAAGGTGAGAAAAATGTGTTTAAATTACTTTGTTATGATAATTTTACTACGTGAATGGCATTATCAATATGTTGGAAAACAATGTGTGCGTGTTGTCGTCGGATTTGGGAACTTTTGGCAATGAGACATACAGGGGCGGCTCAAGGAATTTTGCGACATGGGTCGGAGATCGAGAGCGACACATTGTATTACAAGTTTTTAAGCATTATTTTCAAAAATCTAAGTATGGTTATGGGTTAAGAGTTAATATTTAAAAATTTTAGAGGATAAGTTAGTAGATATAGTGTGTGAAAAATACATTTAATTTTTTTAATATATAATTTAGGGGACCAAGTGACCCATATTCCCCTTCTTTGGAGCCGCCCCTGGAGACATACCTTAGTGATTAAATTGAGGTTAAGTCGTGAGTTCAAGTCTCACATTGTGTATGTGTGAGTTATATATGTCCATTGAAATTGTACTCCCTATGTTCCATAAGATAGGACGTTTTGGGTTTTTTTAAGTTTGTCTATTAATATAAAGACATATTAGAATATCTATAAAATATTTATTATATTTTTCTTTCTTACATTTACTTTAATATCAAGGGGAAATGACAATATATATATATATATATATATATATATATATATATATATATATATATATCACTTACCCACTTATGATAGTACATATTAATATATATTTTACCCTCTTGTAATTTAGCATATAAAGTTTTTACTATCAATGATATATTAATATATATTTTACATCGTGTGGTTTTTCGCAAAACATTTGATAACAAGTGAAACACATATAATAATAGGGGATTAAAGGCTTTAGGAGTAAATATCTTATATGTTAAACCATGAGAGGGTAAAACAAATGGCGGTAAAAGGGTCCGAGGTAGCAATTGAGGTTTGGTGAGGAGTAGCTCGGGCGACATTCTCCATAGCTTCTCCTCAAAGTTACTTGGGTGCTATGATGTTGCAACTGCTGAAGCCTTAGCTATTCACCAAGCTATGGTCTTTGCCATTACATGGGGATACTTCAATATCATATTTGAAGGAGATTCGCAAATGGTCGACCAAAAGATTTTATCGAATGAAGAAGATATGTCTCAGCTGGGTTCAATTATCGATGATTGTAAAGTCCTAATTCCAGTATTTGCTAATCAGCGCTTCTGTTTTGTCAACCGAGAGGGCAACTTTCCAGCTCATCTCCTAGCAAAAGAAGGTCTATCGCTAGTTGGTCTTAAACAATGAGGTACTAGACCGCCTTTTTATGTACTATTGGCATGCTCTGCTGATTTAATTGAATAAAAGTAACGTTTATCCTTAAAAAAAATGGCAGTAAAATGTCATTTCCCCTGATATCAATTCAACAAGTCTTCACTTTACAACTATAATTTAATGACAGTCATTTTAGATTTTCCTCATTCAAATTTACGACATTTTTCTACTTTCATAAACTGTGTGAAAACACTAAAAGCTGGGACTAGGGATGTAAATGATACGAGACGAATCAAACATGTAATTATCGAGTCGAGCAACCACTCAAAACAGTGATCCTCGAACTCGACTCAAATTCGTTCGAGCAAGGAAAAACTGTTTGAGATCAGCTCGATTTCGTTTTAATTATGCTCGACAAAATTTTAAGCACTTTCAAATTCGAACTTGTTGGAAATATTATTTGTGTTTTGATGATGATTCGTCACGTAATTAGACAAATCACTTACAAACCCATGATGATGAAGTCGTAATTAATCGTTATAGTGCTTAATGAAAGAAGAAGCAAGAAATGGTCAGAGATAAATGTATAAGTTCTATCTAGAAGTCCGAACTTTGTATAGGTGTTTTGAGACAAGCATTATAATAGAATAGGAACTAGGCGAGCAATTTGAGTCACAACAAGAAAAGCGAGTTATAGCAAGAAAGCTCGAATATGCACATAAAAAGCGAGGGTTCAAACTCAGTTATGCAAGAAGCGAAAAAGATAAGTTCATTTGAGGACACTGACTCGGTTGGCTTATCTAGAAGATCAAGGCGAGGGACACTGGACTCGATGTAAGTCAAGAAGCGAGGTGGCAAACTCGGTTAGAAAGTCGATTAAGTCGTGACTATAAGTCAGGATTCGTGCAAGTCTGTGGTGACTTGAAATCGAGTTATAGATCATGTAAAATCGAATAATCTTAAGGACAAAGATTATCAGTTACCAGGAAAGAAGAAACTGAATGGTGTACTCGACTTAGTCAATTAAAGTCGATGTTAAGGTACTCGATTTTGAAGAAAAGTAGAAAAGCGAGTTAAGGCCTTGTTGAATTTAAAGCGACAATACGACAAAAGATCGCATACATGAACGTTGGCTAAGCGACAAGTGTAACGGCTACAAGAGCTAGTGACCGTTACATCACTCCTATAAATACACAAGAGAATCACTTAAAAAGAGAGAGAGGCGGATCTGAAAAAGAGCTTTACAAGCACATATTCAAAGATCCAAATCCAGATCCACAAAATCGATTATATGTATTTAGAAAAGGAAGCAATGTAATTGCCTTGAAGATTTCAAAGAAAGATCCAAGAACCCATTGAGGGGAAAGAAGGCATCATGAAGCTACAAAGCCAAATCCGGAAGAATCAGACGACTCATTTGAATTAATCTTTGATTAATTCTAAACCTAACCTTTGTGAAAAGGGTTGGGTGTGCATAGTTTGAAGAGAGAAATTCTACCTTTCTTCATACAGTTGCAACTTAGTTGCCACAAATTGTTAGTGCGATCTGGATTGTGTGTTGGTGTTAGTGGTAGTGGTGAAGGAGCAATTCCACCTCCGAAAGATCGATTGTGTGAGAATGAAGGAGCAATCTTACCTTTCTTCATTATGTGTAGACATTGAGTGAAACTAGGGTGTCGTGAAGGATTTGTCATAGTGCTAGGATTTTGTAACGGTTATCTCAAGATTCTAGTGTTACCTCCTCACACCACAGAGAAGGGAGGCGTGACGGGATTACACCACCGGAACTTCCATAAATAAATTTTGTGTTAATTTACTTTATGCATTTGTGTTTGTTTTATTTATTGCATTATCACTCAGCAAACACCAGACACTGAGTCAGCACAGAACTGATACATAGAAGGTCTAGATTTTATTCACACATCTATTGCACTAAAGGCTATTATTTATCATTTGCGCGATTAACAAGATCGAATATAAGTCAAGCATTGACTTATACTCGATTAAGCTTAATCGAACTCCGCTGAAGTTAAGGGATAGGAACACAATTGAGGCTGGATATCGGTTTGAGTTTCGGAGCTTCAGTTCTGAGGCTTTCCATTTCAGGATAAGTTTTTGGTGACAAGTTTATTCACACCACCCCCTCTAAACTTGTTAAGCGCTTTCCAAAGACCAACATAACTAGAACTTGAGTAGCTCGAAAATTTGTTAAGTTTCAGAGTACTCGAGTTCGACTGGTCAAAAAAATACATAAGAAAAAAATAATTTAAATATAATATAATAATACTCGATAAAACTCGTGAATATTTCGAGTCAAGTCTTCTAATACCTGAGTTCGGCTTCTTAATTTCGATGAAATGCTTGAGTTCGATTTGAGTTTGGTTAAATCATATTTGAATGTTCATTTCGTCAGTGGAACGTCGAGTCGCTCGTAAGCAGATCAACTAGTTTTACACACCTTGCTCGGACGGAGGTAATATCATTTTGGGAGAGGGACATTGTTAGTAGCATCATAGTAGATCTACTCGACATCATATTTCGGGTAAAATACGATTTTACGTATATTGAAATCTGATTTGAATCATTCAATAATCAAATTTTATATATAAATTCGATTGTGAAAATATAGAATTTCATTGCGATACGTAAATTGTTTGCGGTGACATTAATTTAACACCGTCTTTTGGATGTACTTCACATAAACGTGTTTGACATTGCTTCATCAGCTACTGGACCATTAGATGGCAATATAAGCACAACTGACACTCGTCTTCAACCCAAAAAAACAAAACACAAATTAATTTGGGGAAGATTTTTTCAACAATTGAAGCAGCTAAAAATCCTTACTTCAACTAGCGCGGAACTTGATAAGCTTGAATTCGTGAAGCGGCGAGCTTCTTGTGATCCTAATTCAAGCTTGAGCTATGCCAAATAACAGGTCTAAATCTTTTTAATTTTAATTTTTTTTGCTGCCCTGTTCTAGAATTTTGCTTAGCTCTTTCTGAAATTTCGCAGTTTGTATGAATTCTTGGTTATGATTCTGTTCATTTGGCTGAAACTTGTAGATTTGCAGTCTCTATTAATTGATTTCATTTTGTTGTGGATTTTTTTTTTCTTTTTTTTGCTCAGAGCATTTAGTGTACTTTGTGATGTTTGCAGCTTTCTGAATGATTTATGTGGCTTAGTGATTTGATTTTGGAGGATGCATCTATCAGTTGCATCCCATTTTTTCGCAGAAGACGTAAATAAAAAAAGTATATAAGTAGAAGCTCAACTTTAGATTTTCCAGTTGTGAATGTATGTTTCCTACAAATTTTGGTTGTAGTTTTATGATGCACGTATACATCCGTCTGGTAGCGTGTGCTTTCCGTATCCGTATCCGACACAGATACACACTAGGGGCGGACGCACAGTCTTTAAGGGGGAAGGGGCAATGCCCATACAGTGAGATCCGGGATTTGTCTTTGTATGTATTGAAACGATGCAGTCTTGGTGTAAAAAAATGTAAAAATGCCCTTTGTGTCTTAGGTGGATCATCATTTTTACACGCACAAGATACTTAGGATACACGCCTAGGGTCGAATTTATAATTTTCAACTGTTGGATACGTGATTCGTATATGGATATGGTGTGATTTGAACTGATACGTATCCGACACAAATAACCCCCCCGCCAATACTTAGGATACACACCTAGGAGCGAATTCGTAATTTTCAAAAGTTGTATAGCGTGCTCTGAATCCGATATGTATCCGACACAGATACACACACCGAATACTTAGGAAGTTGGATATGGGATTCGTATTTGGATATAGAGTGCCCTGAATTAATATGATAGGTATCAGACAGAAATACACACACCAGATACTTAGGATGCACACCATGGGGCGACTTTGTAATTTTCAAACGTGGGATACTTGTGTTCTTTTGACAAATGCTTGTTGGATGCATGTGTGTATCCTATGTATCCAAATTATCTGACTTTTGCTTCTTGTTCTTTGGACAAATGGTTCTTATTGTCCCTTAATTTGCTTGACTATTCATCCTGTTGCTATTAGATTTTGTAATATAGCATAAGTATTCTCTTAGTGACGTATAATCTACGATACACGAATACTTCTGTTTGGTAGTGTGTACTGTATTCGATACGTATCTGACTCACCGGATTATGATTGGCTTCCGGGGAAGAACACGTCAGTTCTTGAAACTGTATGGAATTCGGGATCTTTCACTCAAATCATAGATTTATGTCTCGGTTATTTTACAGAAACCGACGTATAATATTTCTACGTATATTTCTTAACATAACAGGGTCCTCTGCAAGTTTTTCGCACAAGGGGGCTGTCTAAAGGGCGAATCTTGCGCGTTTACACATGAGCAAACTGCCCCTTCCTACAATGTAATAATAATACTAATCCATTTCTACTATGATTCTTATTGATTAATGAAGTGAATTTACTTGTAACGTGGTTGTGTTTCTTACTCGTTGTAGATATGCTCATTCTATCAAAAAGGCGCTTGTTCCTTTGGGAGCCGGTGTAGAAACATACATGTCAACGATCACATTACAAACGGCGTTTCATCATCAAACCGATCTTTCTTGACTCTTGATCAACCTGCATTGGCTAATAATCTTCGGGATAACATTGCATCAGACAGTGGCGTCATTATACAAAAGATCAACTTATATGTTCGTTTGCTGCTGCTGGAAATTGTCGTCGTGGACAACTTTGCCCTCATATACACGGCGATCTATGTCCTACTTGCGGAAAACATTGCTTGCATCCTTTTAGGCCTCAAGAAAGAGAAGAACATTTCAAAACATGCAATAAACAGAAAAAACATTTGGAAGTTTTAAACCGTAGCCAAGAAGTCGAGTGCAGTGTGTGCTTTGAACGCGTTTTGTCTAAGTCAACACCGGCTGAACGGAAATTCGGAATATTATCCGAGTGTGATCATCCGTTCTGTATATCGTGCATCAGGAACTGGCGAAGTAGCTCGTCTCGAGTAATGGATGTAAACTCGGTTTTGAGAGCCTGTCCTATATGCAGGAAGGTATCTTACTTTGTGATTCCTAGTGTTATATGGTATTCTACGAAGGAAGAAAAAGCTGAGATTGTTGACAGTTACAAGAAGAAATTAAGGTATCTCTCTCTTTCAGTCCTTGCATTTTTACGTATCTACGATGCACAGATACTTCTGTCTGGTAACGTGTCCTGCCTGTATCTGATACGTATCCGACACAGATACATACCGGATATGATGCTTCTGTCTGCTCGTGTGTCCCGTAAACGTTACGTATTTGACACAAATATGCACCGGATGCTTACGATACACACCTATAGGCGAATTCATAATTTTCAAAAGATGGATACAGGATTCATATATGCATATCCATAACTCGGATTCTTAATTTTTTTTTGTTTGTTTCTTTCTAACAAGCTATTTACTTTTTTTCCAGGTCTATTGATTGCAAGTATTTTGAATCTGGAAATGGAGCTTGCCCATTTGGCTCCAGTTGTTTTTACAAGGTACCTACACTTTTGAAATAGTCTTTATTGCACCACGCCATTAGATGATTGACACGTGGGCCATTAGATGATTGACATATGTGCAAAAAACGATACCCATCTGACGGTCTGCTGCAATAGAGACTCTTACACGAGAATCTCAGCCGTGGTTTTATGGTTTTCTTTTTTCTTTTTTCTTCTTTTACAGCACATTGTCAAGGAAGGTTCAAACCTATGGAATGCAACCCTGATGCCGGATTTGTTCAATTCGAGCTTTATGAACTGTGATGAAACCGACTGGTTATCCGACAGTGAGGATGAAGATGATGAAACCGACATACTGACTATCATTCCACATTCGCCATTAAGAGAGGATGGTGAGGATTTTAGCTTCGAAGAAGATGAATTAAACAACGCGATGGCTTCTATTTTGTGGCTTGGTGATCTTGTCGTTGGAAGCGATTCTTCGAGTGACGACGATGCTGTTTAGATCATTTTTTTTAATTGATGATTGTGGATTTTCAATGGTGTTAAAGAATTGGATTTCATTATGTTGTATTGTGTAAACATATGTTGATAACATTTTTTATTATTATTTATAATTTAAGATTTCTTTTTGTAGGATGATAATTCAAGGCGATTGCCTAAAACGCCCTTTGGCGCCTGGTAATGGGTAGAGATCCTCTGGAGTGACCGCACCATACTGTTAAGTATAAACGTAAAAAAAAAACGTCGTTTTTAGTGTGTTTTTTTTGTCTTTTTCCAGACCAAAAAAATGTCGTTTTGGTCATTTATCTTTTACAGGATGGTAATGTGCACAGCAGAGGATCCGACGTCAATGGCAATGGACAAATGGACGCCTTATTAGCCCGAGTGCTCACGCGTATCGTCTCTGTGGCCGCACCTGCCCCAGGACACGCGTACGGCTACTTATATTATATATATTAAAAACAATTATAGAAATTTAATATGATAATTTATATAATAACTAACTCATTTGACAATAAATAAAAAACCAAAGACAATTCAAAACCAAGAAAAATTCAAAGTCCTAAAACACAGCACAAAATGCGAAAAGCTAAAACAACTCTTTACCTAAGAGAAAAAAATTTACGAAAACAAACAATGTAATAACCACACATATGTTACTAAATTTGGTAAAAACTTAGTGTCCACATATACAGCTACCCCCCTCCCCCCTACCCCGGACTGTCCCTATATAAAGAGAACCAACATAAGATGTAAAACAAGACAACAATAAAGATAAAGAAAATAAAAACAGCAGCAGCGAATTTCGGTGATTATCTCTTAAAAATCTCTTAAGAGTTATTACCGATCAAGCCCACAAAAAATTAATAAAAATGGAGATGAAGAAGATTGCATGTGCCGTCCTTGTTGCCGCCGCCGTCTCAATGAGCGCGGCCTTAGCCGGAGAAACCGGAAGTCCCGTATCTGCACCCGCCGCACCACACCGCTTAGCAGCGCCAACGCGGCATTGCCAGCTGTCGGAACTTTGGTTGGGGCTTCCCTTTTGTCCTTCTTTGCTTTTTACAAGAATTAAATAGTGATGATATATATATGTAACAATTAATGGAAGAAATATTTATATATGCATGATTTTTCAGGCAAAAAAAATGTGTAAGGTGTGGAACAAAGAATAAATAATATTTTTCCTTCTTCCAGTATTTCATGTGCAATGCTTATTATTCATTTATTCATGTGTGTTGTATCTGATGGAAAATAATATATATAGACGCATCTGTTATAATCTTTTAATGATGTTATTACATTGTTTATTTGATAATATTATAATGGCCCGAACTAGGGGTGTAAACGATCCGAGCTGTTCGCGAGTCGCTCGACGCTCGGCTCGTTAAATGCTCATCCGAATATGGTTTTAATCGAACTCGAGCAGCTCATCATAATTAACGAGCCAAACTCGAGCAATTTAATGTTTGACTCGACATGCTCGCAAGCCTTATCGAGCATTTTATATTATATTAAAATATATAATATTTCTTCTTATCATACTGCTGGACTCAATATTTTATGTGCATATCTTAGCATTTGTCTCATTTTTTTGAGCTGCTCGAGCGAGCTCGAGTTTGAAAGTGCTCGATTTTTTTCGAGCACGATTAATATGCTATCAAACTGATCTCGAGCAATTTTTTTCCTGCTCGAGCAATCTCGAGCCGAGTTCAAACATCATTATTTTAAGGGGATGCTTGACTCGATAAGTAAATATTTGATTCGGATCGGATCGTTTACGCCCCTTGCCCAAACTGTTCGACCACACCCAAGACATAAACGTTTGATATAAATTATGAAGCCTTGTGCGTGACATCACAAAAACTGTGCTAGGCTTTGTGGAGTTGTTTATACGTTACAAATTCATATAATCCTATTTGTTATATAGTATGGTGATTTTGTATCTCCACTAAAAGGTGGTTTAATTTGTAATCTTTAGGTGCGCATGAACATAGTCTAAATCATGTACAGCATTAAAAAATATGAGAAAAGTGAATAAGAACGGCAACAATGAAAAGAAGAAAAATATCAATAAACTTCAACAATATTACGACAACAAGGCCATGAATTTCAAATAGAAAATTTTCATAAGGGCTCAATTATAGTCGTTTTATTTAAAGTCTCACGTCGGTAAAATAATAGAATGTTCACCTCATATAAGTGAGATACATATATATTTTGTCAACTCGGGTTAGCTATTTTAGACTAAACAAGGAAGGTGGTCTAAGCAGTTGACCAGACCATTTATGACACATGTAACGCTTCCAGGCCCGGAGTCTCTGGGGTGTTACATAATGGTATTCATGAATTCGAAAACAGTCTTGGCCAAGTCCCAACAATGATGCCAGTCTAGCAGCCTCTAAAGAAGGAGAATGTAAAGTCCCACATATCGGTAAACTAGGGATAACAAGATTTTCATTATCAAACGATCAAACTCAAACAAATAGGTGAACATACGATGATGCCAGTCTGGCAGCCTCTAAGGGGGGAGAATGTGAAGTCTCACATGTCGGTAAATTAGGGATAACAAGATTTTCATTATCAAACGACATACTATCAGAGGAGAATGTGAAGTCTCACATGTCGGTAAATTAGGGATAAGAGGAGAATGTGAAGTCCCACATGTCGGTAAATTAGGGATAACAAGATTTTCATTATCAAACGACATACTATCAAACTCAAACAAATAGGTGAACATAATTATCATTCCACAGATATGATAGTAAACTGAATCCACTGAGATATATTTTACATCCCAGAGGGGCTATAATTGGAGATACCATTGTTTCTGGTACAGAAGTTCCTATAAAAATGGGAATCCAAAACCGGCAGACATAAAATTATCTTTATTTTTTTCTCAAAAACATTTGGATACTAAAAACAAAAAAGCAAAAACATTTGGATACTTGTACCTGGTTCGCCTTGGCCTTCACCGCTCACAATAATACAATAATACTTGTCATAAACTTACTTTATGCTAGCCTTGAAAATAAACATTTTTTTCAAATACTAAAATAAATTTATAGCATTCTTAGTACCGTCACTCCATTTCGAATGGAAAGTAATGTCATACTTTGCTCAGATCAATGGAGTAAGGGTAAAAGAAGTGATGCTGAATTTATTATAGAGGTTTAAAATAACACTGTATTTTTAAGACTCGCAGAAAACAAATTTGATAACATGTACTGTATGTTCACATATTTGTTTGGGTTTGAAAATATGTTGTTTTACAGTAAGGACTAAAAAGTAGCTAGGGACTAAAAAGTGGCTATTCAAAAGGGTTAATGTTAGAGCCACAATCAGATTGACACAACGGATGACATAACTAAATCTCTTACCCTTGATTTTTATGAGTCTCAAGTGATTCTGATGTAAGCAATGATACAGCCACAACGAAAATACACAACCAATTGTCACAACGTTGATCTACATCATTGATTATTGTGGGACCTAGATCGATGTTGAGACAGATTGCCCACACTCTTAAATGATAAGGAAATAAAATAGCACATTTATTAACACCAATTGGTTTTAGTAGAACGGTAAGCGTTTGATCTTTAACATGATATCGGATCCAGAGGTCATGAGATCGAACCGTGATTGGAACATTATTTAAAAAAAATTATGAAAGTGTTGGGACAGACCCCTATAATTGGTTTCTAAAACAAACTATGTAATAACCACACATATGTTACTAAATTTGGTAAAAAGTTATTGTCCACAAATACCCACACCCCCCACCTCCCACACCCCACCCCCACCCCAGACTGTCCCTATATAAAGGGAACCAACATAAGATGTAAAACCAGGCAGCAATAAAGCACAAGCAAATAAAAACACAGGCAGATTTTGGTGATTATCTCTTAAAAAATCCCTTAAGAGTTATCGCCGATCAAACCAATTTTTTTTCTTTTTCTTAATAAAAATGGAGATGAAGAAGATTGCATGTGCTGTCCTTGTCGCCGCCGCCGTCTCCATGAGCGCGGCCTTAGCCGGAGAAACCGGAAGTCCCGCATCTGCTCCTGCACCCGCACCGCTTCTTAGCGCCAATGCGGCATTGCCGGCTGTCGGAACTTTGGTTGGGGCTTCCCTTTTGTCCTTCTTTGCTTTTTACAAGAATTAAATAGTGAAAATGATCAATTATGTAACTATGGAAGAAATATGTTTATATATGCATGATTTTTCATGCAAAAAAACATGTAAGGTGTGGAACAATATATATATATATATATAATTTTTTTTTTTTTTTTTTTTGAGGGTGGAACAATATTTTTCCTTCTTCCATTATTTCATGTGCAATGCATATTATTCATTTATTCAGATGTGATGTGATGTGCAATGTTTTTATGTTGTTTCTTTGATAATATATATTATTTAATGTAGTGACCCGAACTGTTCGGCCACACCCCAGACATAAACTCGGGATATGAAGCCCGTAAGTGATAAAAGTTAACCCAAAAAAAAAAAAAAAAACGGATTAAAACATGCATTAGTATTAATAAATGGATCAAAAACCGACAGGGTCACCATAGGGAGGAGGATTTACCAGAAATTTTGTGTGGTTTTAAACGTACGAATGGTGGTTTGTTAAATGATAAGAAGGAAGAAAAGAAAGTAATAAAAAAAAAAAAAGTACAAACCTGAAAAGGATACGAAAAACGGAATGTGAGGTGTGGTGACGAAGTCTTGGTTCGTGGATGACATTTGTTATTGCTAGAGCAAAAATTGATAATGTCATATTAAATCTTCGAATTTTATAACATGTTACATTACTAAAATTTACCGACATTACAAAAACCGCACTGACAACGATGCTAGCCATTGTGGAGTCGTTTGTATGTTCGTATAATCCGATTCCTTATATATAGTAGGGTGATTTTGTATCTCCACTAAAATGTGGTTTAGTTTGTAAAGTTTAGGTGTAATTGAGCATTATGCAAAAGCAATAGTATTACACAACGACGATATACGTAGATCATTGATTATGTTAGATTCATCTAATCAATTTAAACACAAGATTATCGTGAGTCTGGATCACGCATTGTTATGGAAATTTTTGATGAGGCGGCGTTATGGGCTGGTGTGGAGGGGAAGATAATGCAGAAGTAGAAGAAGGAAATTGTGGTTGATAGGATCATAGGAGAGAGGTAATCCAAATGAATCAACATGCTCTGATACCACAGTAGAAGAATTGGAAAGTATGATTTGTATTCACAATTCAAGGCTATACAATGTGTATTACACATATAGTACATGACCAAGTATTCTAGGGACCGTAATTTGTTTATACTGCTATTAGAAAATATCATATCAATTGTGTTTTCCGGACCATATTGAATTTTGAAAAGGACCATTCCGAATCAAGTTAGAAATATCCTCAAACCAAAAAAAAATCAAGTTAGAAATCATCAATTGTGCTTTCGATATACTCTAAATGAATCATCTATCTTATTTATAAATATATATTTATTACACATGTGCACATATATCATATATATATATATATATATATGACATATATATATATATATATATATATATATATATATATATATATATATATATATATATATATATATATATATATATATGTATAGATATATTAATCAATATTAATACATAATAATAATATCAATATTCTTTTTGACACTAATTAATATCAATATTACTTGTTCATAATAAATAAATACTTAGAATATAAATTCCCTATATATATTGAGTAGAGGAAGACAGACCCAATAAATTTCAAATGTTCAAACCCATGCTACTGTTCCAGCTCTCGAAAGACTACAGAAGAAGGTTCGTGTGCCGTGAATTTAATTGCAAATAGATGTTTTAAATCTCCTTAAACTCTAGCATTTCACCATTGGCATCTGTTGTTGATGTCTTTCTCCTAGGCAAAATTAGGATTTTAGTCTTCTAAGTTGGCCTATTTTGAATTTTAGTCCTGCTCCTACTCCGGTGAGGAAAATAGTCCTCTAAGTTGGTTTTTTTTTGGATTTTAGTCGGTTTTTTTTTGGATTTTAGTCTATCCGCCGGTTCATGCTGACTGCAGAATCATAAAAAATGGATCTACGTGGCCTAGTGGTAAAACATCAAGTATTTTGCCATCTAAGCCACAACTATAATGTTTAAATTATGACAAGATTTATTACTTATGCATAATATGGTTTCCTTTGGTTTAATTTTCCTTGTTAATTTGATGTAGTTCTTTTTTATATAAAAAAAAATAAAAATACTATCTATGTCCCTAAATGTAAGTGGATTTAGAATTATCATATACATTAATAAAGTGATTAAATTTTTTTGAAACACAGTGATTAATTTTTTTTTGAAACACAATGATTAAATATATTAGACTATAATGTTTGATTCTCAAAAAAGACTATAGTGTTTGATATACAATTTGATTATCATTAATTAATGTAATAATTATGATATTAAAAAAGTTGACTGAATATATACAAATTAATAGTAAGATAAGAAAAAATTTATAATTATTACTTCTTACAGTAATGTAAAATTGACTTACATTAATAATAATAAGAATAATAGGCTATAAAAAAAAATTAAAAACATTATGCAAGAGCTCTTATATATATATCATCTACAGTTAAATTAATTTTGTAAATAAATTTATTTAAATTTGGCACATACAATGTTGGAAGAAATGTTATTGTGCATAAGTAATTACTTGTGTCATAATAAACATATTGAAGTTATAGTTTCGATGGCAAAGTGCTTGGTATTTTACCACGAGTCGTTGGTTCAAATCCTTCAACTTTTTATTTTTAGTAAATGGAGGAGAAATGGGACCCACAAGCCATGTAGATCCCACACGTGGCGGCTCAGTAAGCGTAGCGTCATCAATTTTAAAATATTCAGTGCCGTCGTGATATCCGTGGATAGGATTAAAATCAAAAAAAAAAAAAAAAAAAGCCAACTTAGATGACTATTTTCTCACCTGAGAGAGAGAAGCATTAATTAAAATCAAAAATAAGCCAACTTAAAGGACTAAAATCCTAATTTTGCCCTTTATCCTATCCTTGCGGTTTAACAGAAGAAAGCAAAAGTTGCAGAAACGAATGCAAACTCGAGAGATGCTTCTTAGTCATTTACACACTGAAGCAACTAGAAGATCTTGCCGTACTCGCACGCTTGTCAGCAGTGGCAGAGCCATAATGTTTTTTCAGCGGGGTCCGTAAATATTTAACACACTAAATAATTTTTTTTCACGGGGTCCGAAATATTTTCTATAGGTAAAATGTGGAGAGTATTTTTATTTTTATCGGGGTCCGTGGACCCCCTCTTAGATACAAGTAGATCCGCCCCTGCTTGTCAGCCTATAAGATTTGGTATGATGCAAAATACTGCTCATTTTTTTTTATCTTGATCAAGTGCATGCAGCAATTGTAACACATGTTGATGATGATATGAATTTATATGAATGCCATGGTTTAGATGCCAATGATATAGTACTATTCTAAGGGTTGGATACCGGGACCGTCTTAAAGATACTGTAACATGACAGTAACATGTCCGGCCGGATCAGAAGACGACAAAGCGAGAGTTGAAAATCGTGTACCAGATTAGATCCAAAAAAGTTGCTGTAATGGCCACTGAAGGCAATAGATTATTAAGCAAGCATAAAGCAAAGATTTGAGGCAAAGACCGACGATGAATACTGCTCTGGAGTCTGTTGTTTTAGACGATTTGTAACGTTTTCTTTTGACTTATTTGAGCTTGATCTCTTCTAAGACTTGTTGAATTTGGTTGTGGTGTTTATGTGTTTTTTTTTCTTGGTGTTGTCAACCAAGTGTGGTTGTGGTAGGTTTTGTATGTATTTTGGGCTACGACACAGATCGATGAACCGTGTACGAACCGGTTTTGTAAAAAATATATTATGTTTTTGCATCAACAAAGTTGTCTCAAAAGTATTTTATAAAAAATACTTAAATTTATCAATTGCGTAAAATACGGAGTTTTCGCGTCAACTTGTTGATGCGAAACACTTATTTGAGACGACAATAGGCTTTTTGCGACAAATTTCTGTCACTAGTAGTGTTTGTTATTATTACACTTCTATATATAGGGACACATATGTTATAACTTTTATGATGTTTTTATGTTGTTTCTTTGATAATATATATATTATTAGTGTTATTTGTTTATAAGGACGTGTTTTGAGACTTAATAAGGCACTTAGAACGCATTTAAAAGATCATTAGTGATAAGGACGGATTTCTTTTATGTTTCCTAAATTACCCCTTTCTCCCAGTTTTGCCTTCGTCTCGGTTCAATCAAAAAGGGGGTATTTGCTTAAAACGGGTGTTTGACCAGAAAGTTGTGTAAAGCGGTTTTGTCCAAAATTTGAATTTTTTTCTTCCGTTTTAGTTGTTTTTGAACCAAACTAAAACCCTATTTGGGAAGAAGCGCGACTTAGGGGATTTGGCGCCTTAAGATCGTGTACATTGTGAAAAAAATGGGAGAAAATCATGGTCAAACTTCACTAAAATCCAAAACATTTTTTTTCCAAACTTTTTCCAAAACACCCTTCTTTACTCATTATCCCATCAAAAAGCCATATTTTTTTTTTGAGAAGAAAAAAGCCATATTTCATTTTACAAAATCTATTATCCTCTTCACATCGTAATCCCCGTCGTCCTCGAGTACCCTTCCTTGCCCCCTCCTCTTTCTCACCCTTTCCTCCTCCGGCGATGAAGCAGAACTAGCGGCGGAGAGGAGCTGAACATCCGGCGAGGAGTGAGCTGGTCGGAGCAGATTATGAGAGGGGAGGAGGGAGGAGTGGATATTATTGTTATTATTGGGTGGAGAAAATGAAGGGAAAGGCAATAAATTAGAGTTGTAATAATAAGCATATCAAATTTGTGATGGTGCTCCACAAGATTATTTCCAGCTTCGGCATGGGTAGTTCGTCCTCCCCTTTGGAGGTTGGTTTCTAGTACTCCCATTTATTCTGTCGGGTTGGATACTTGTGAATTTCAACCCTCAAAGTTTTAGTTTGCTGGTGCATTGAGATCTGAGTTGGCCAATTATCTGATTTCTGCTAATTATAATGCTACTGTTTTTTAGATTGGATCTCCTTCACAGTTGGCATTACTTGCTGCTCTGATTTCTGGATTGTTGAGGTTAATTCTGATTGTGTAGTTACCCATGTTGCTCCTGCTGTGAGTTTAGTGTCCCTGCTGATGCTTGGTGATTCATGGAGTTTCTTGGGGTTACTTTTGAATAATTGTGAACTGCTTTTGCTGTTATGACCCTTCATGAAGACTTGCTCTGTTATCTGTTGGTCTCAGTAAGGTGGTTCTTGTTTGATGACCTCCCTAAATTATGTACAACCTGCAGCATTTTAAGGCTTTTTGCTTTTGATTTTGGTGGTTCAATAGTTGTCAGAACCTTGTAAAGAACTCAATCTATCTAGTTCCTGTATCTTGCAAGTATCTTTGTATGTGTGCTATAATCACTGCATCGTCAAATGTCACTGCATCTTTGTTTGTCTCTGTTAATGCATCCTCAAGTTTCACAACATCCTATTTATTTTCAGCTTGCTGTGTAAGGTTGTATTCCTGCTGTTTTGGCTTTCTTGCTGTGGTAGTGCTTTTCACTGCTTCTCAGGTGCTGTGTTGAATGATGTTAAATGCTGATTGCGGTTTTGCTGTTGAAATGGGAAGCACTCTTCATATCCTATGAAGAGTGCAAACAGGTGGTCACTCCCTCTTTTTTCATCCTGATTTTTTGTTTGAATGAAGGTGTGTTGCTGGTTGTTCTCTTTCTGTTTTGCAGCTGCTTTTGCTGATTTCTCCCAGATTGATTTGGTTGATTGCTGGGATAAATGCTAGTTGATGTATGTTGAACATAACTTCTGTGCAAGGTTGTCAATCAAGCCAAGCATGTTGCAAATATATGGGTTTAAACACTTTGCTGAATTCTCAGTGCACTTAAGCTGCCCTATTTATTATGCTGCATAATTGATAACCTGCTCATGCTGTGTTTGTTTGGTTTGTTTGACCTTTTCTCTGCACATTAGCTAAATAATAGGACTGATTAGTTGTTATTTGTTATTTCTCCTACATTTACGGGTAGTGCTTGGTCTCCACTTTGGAGATTTTGTAGGGATTTCAGTTATTCCTCTTTCTTGTATTTTGCTATTTAAAGCTTCAGTTGCTATCAAATAAAGGCAGAGTTTTCGTTTTGATTCTATTACTCCAATTGTTAAATACTTGCAACAATTGGTAGCAGAGCCTACTCACTAGGAGTCTCATTTGAAAGAAAATCAAAAGAAAATGGCGCAGAAAGTAGCTATAACAATGGGAAATTTGTTCAACCGGCAATACCAAAGTTTGACGGCTACTATGAGCATTGGGCAAAGCTCATGGAGAATTTTCTGCGTTCAAAAAGTCTTTGGAATTTGGTGGGCGAGGAATCACTCAAATTCTGCAGAGAACGCAGCAAATGATGCAAGTGAAAGAAATTGAGGAGCAGAAGCTGAAGGATAGAAAGGTCAAAAATTATCTCTATCAATCTATTGACAGAGAAATCATGGACACTATCCTGAACGATGATACCTCCAAGCAGATATGGGATTCAATGGCCCAAAAATTCAAAGGATCCACCAGAGTGAAGAGAGCTCAGCTTCAAACTCTTAAGACTGAGTTTGAAATGTTGAGAATGAAGGAAGGTGAATCAGTGAATGGGTATTTTGGGAGAGCATTGATTATAGCCAAAAATATGAAGGCTTGTGGTGAGAAGATTCATGAGAAAGACATCACAGCAAAAATCTTGAGATCACTCAGTCCAAAATTCAACTATGTGGTGTGCTCAATTGAAGAATCCAACAATGTTGACACATTGACTGTGGATGAACTTCAAAGTAGTCTTCTGATTCATGAACTCAGAATGAAAAATGTTGTAGAGGAAGAACAAGTTCTGAAAATATCCAGTGATGACAGAGGCAGAGGAAGAGGAAATTTCAGAGGAGGTCGTAGTAGAGGAAAGGCGGATAACTGTGGATAAAGCTCTTTGTGGAATGCTATAAGTGTCACAACCTTGGACACTTCGAGGATATGAGTGTCCCCTTTGGGAAAAAGGTGCTAACTATCTTTGATGTTGAAGGAAATCACGAGGATGATATGCTTCTACATGGCACATGTAGAACTCAACAATTCACAAAGGGAGGAGGTATGGTTTACGGACTCATTTCGCTCAAATCATATGACAGAAATAAATCTTGGTTTGGCAGTGGTCAATTGAATGAGAACTTCAGACATTCTCGTGAAGTTAGGCAACAATCACGAGAATGGAAGTTTTAGGAAAAGGAATCATAAATCGGAAATTGATGGGACAAAACATACCATCAACAATGTCTACTTTGTACCAGAATTGAAAAACAATCTGCTAAGTATTGGCCAATTCCAGGAGAAAGGTCTGACAATTCTCATAAAGAATAACTGTTGCAAAATCTATCATCAGACAAAGGTTGCATACTCAGAGTAAAATGACGACAAACAAGATGTTTGTCTTCTTTGGCAAAGATACAACAAGAATCAACACCGCTTGATGCTAAATCCAAGCATTAGGGGAACTATGGCACAAGAGGTTTGGACACATAAACAATCAGAATCTGAAGAAACTACAAAGGTGGGTACTAGGGATGCCAGAAATCAACATACCATCTAAAGTCTGTCAAGCATGTTTGAAGGGAAAGCAGCATAGGGTGACCATTCCAAGAAAGCGCAAGTGGAGAGCTGACAAACCTCTACAACTGGTTCACTCTGACATTTGTGGCCCTATTAGTCCCACATCCCACAGCAATAAAAGGTATGTTTTGACCTTCATTGATGATTTCTCTAGAAAGCTTTGGGTTTACTTACTACATACAAAGGATGAAGCCTTTTCTATGTTTAAACAATTCAAAATAAGTGTAGAAAAGGAATGTGGTTTGCCTATTTGTGGACTAGGCGCGCGGGGAGGAGAGTTCACCTCGAAGAATTCTTACGATTTTGTGCAACCAATGGTATAAAGCGCCAATTAACGTAGAGCTATACTCCCAACAAAATGGGGTGGCGAGCATAAAAGCAGTCCATTTTGAACATGGTCGGTGTGTGCTTGAAGACAAGAGGATGCCTAAAATTTTCTGGCCAGAAGCTGTAAAATGGGCCTGCCATGTGTTGAACAGATCCCCTACTGCAGCAGTGAAAGACAAAACCCCTGAGGAATGTTGGAATGGCAGGAAGCCTAATGTTGATTATCTCAGAGTGTTTGGATGTGTTGGTAATGTCCATGTGCCAGATGCAAAGAGGCTGAAGCTAGATGCAAGGAGTCAGAAATGCATATTCCTTGGCTACAGTGACGAATCCAAGGGATACAAGATGTATAACCCAACTACCAAACAGATAATTGTAAGTAAAGATGTTGTTTTTGAAGAAAGTGAGTGTTGGGATTGGGGGAGGAATGATGCTGAAATCAGAAGTGACTCACTTGTCTGGGAAGATGAGGAAAGTGACTTGGAATATTCAAGTGATGAGGAAGAAGGAATTGATGCTCCTGATGATGATGCAGAAACTGATCAGGAAACACCCATCCAGAACACACCACAAGGTGATCAAACTCCTGATATTCAAAGTACCAATGATGAAACACATCAGCTGGTTGAAAGAAGAGTGAGAAGAGCTCCAGGCTATTTACAAGATTATATACTTGGAGAAGGTCTATCTGATGAGGAAACAGTACAAAATCTAGTTATGTTTATCTCCTCTGATGATCCAACAAGTTTTGAGGAAGCTGCAGTCAGTCAAAAATGGATAGATGCAATGAACTTGGAGATGGAGTCCATTGTTAAAAACCAGACATGGCAACTAGTTGAAGCACCTAAGGAGGCAAAGGTCATTGGAGTTAAGTGGATATACAGGACAAAATTGAATGTAAATGGTGAAGTGGACAAGTGTAAGGCAAGACTTGTTGCCAAGGGGTATGCACAAGAGAAAGGAATTGACTACAATGAAGTGTTTGCACCAGTAGCTAGATGGGACACAATCAGAACTCTTATGGCTTTGGCAGCTAAGAATGGATGGATACTCCATCAATTGGATGTAAAAAGTGCCTTCTTGTATGGAGAATTACAAGAAGATGTCTATGTTGCTCAACCTCAAGGGTATGAAAAACAAGGAGAAGAGGCTAAAGTGTACAAATTGAAAAAGGCTTTATATGGCTTGAAACAAGCCCCTGGGCATGGTTCAAAGAGAATTGAAAGGTTACTTTTTAAGCCAGGGCTTTGAAAAAGCAATTTATGAACATACTTTGTTTGTCAAAAGGAAGGCAAAAAAGCAGCCTCATTGTAAGCATATATGTTGATGACCTTGTCTTTACTGGTAACAACTCGACATGCTAAATTCATTCAAGAACTCCATGAAGAATGAATTTGAAATGACTGATTTGGGTGTCATGAGTTATTTCTTGGGAGTGGAAGTACAACAAAGCGCTAGAGGTATTCACATCTCACAAAGAAAATATGCAGAGGAAATTCTCAGTAAAATTTGGAATGAAGGATCGTAATCTGTCAAAAATCCTTTAGTACACGGAAACAAGTTGACTAAAGATGAGGAGGGCAAGAAGGTTGATTCAACTCATTATAAGCAAACTAATTGGAAGCTTGATGTACCTAATCGCTACTTAGACGACTTAATGTATAGGTCTACATTTGTTAAGTAGATTCATGGCCAATCCAATGGAATCTCATATGATGGTACGCAAGAGGTGCTCGAGATATTTGAAAGGAACTCTTTGGACTAGGAATTATGTACAAGGTTGGATGTCGTGATGATTTACTAGCATACACCGATAGTGACTATCTTTGGGGATCTTGATGAATTTAAGAGCACGGATATGTGTTCTTACTAAGTAAAGGGTTGTGGCATGGTCATCTAAGAAACAATCGGTGGTCACATTGTCAACAAGCAAGCGGAATTTATTCTTTGCTGCTTTGCTGTGCTTGCCAAAGTGTTTGGATTTGAATATTTTGAAACAAATAGGTGAAACTCAAGTCGACTCCATTCTTATACTATGTGATAACTCTTCCACTATTCGACTTGCTAAGCATCCAAAGGTGTTCCATGGAAAAAGCAAACACATTGCAATCGATTTCATTTTTCGAGGAATCTCACCAAGGAAGGCACAATTAAGATCACACTTTGTGGTACAAGAGAACAAATTCTTTGATATGTTTACTAAGCCTTTAAAATTTGGAAGTTTTGAAAGATTTAGAAAGTTGCACTTGGAATGAAGATGGCAACGGATGTAAGCGAAATGCAATATGCATTTTAGTTTAGGGGAGGATTTGTTTGGTTTGTTTGACCTTTTCTCTGCACATTAGTTAAATAATAGGGTGATTAGGTGTTGTTTGTTATTTCTCCTACATTTACGGGTAGTGCTTGGTCTCCACTTTGGAGATTTTGTAGGGATTTCAGATTATTCCTCTTTCTTGTATTTTGCTATTTAAAGCTTGATTGCTATCAAATAAAAGCAGAGTTTTCGTTTTGATTCTATTACTCCAATTGTTAAATACTTGCACTTGATGTTGTACCGTGCATTTCTTTGAATCTTGCTTAGGTCGACTTATGACACCGCCTTGAGTTATCTCGTCTACTTATCTTTCTTTGGTTCTGTGTATCATAAATATCTTTGTCTTGATAATCATCTTGGTGCTACCACTTTTGTCATCCATTTGAGTTTTGAATTTAACTGCATTTTTCACTGCATAACTTCTTTGTATTGGAAAGCAATAAAGCGCAAAGTCTTTGTCTCTGTTTTGCATCATTTGTGTTCTAAAACCTGTATTTACCAACTGTTGTAATCTTGTTACTTGACAAGCTTTTGTATACCTTCTGTAGTACTTTGTTTGACAAATAAATCTGTAGCAAGTCTGTAACAGCTTGCTTGTTATTTGAACTTTTATAGACTGTTTATTAGGACTGAAATTGGACCCATTTGTAATTCGTTTTATAGTATTCATAGCTGTATAATCTGAAACTGATCTGCTGCAAATTGTAACAGCATAAGTTTGTTGCATTTATCTTTGTGTAATCTGAACTTGAATCAAACTTTGCTTGATATCACAATATCCTGTCTTCTACCATATTCAAATCAATTTTTTTGTGACTTGCAAATACGCTACTAGAAGTATTAGTTAATCTTTTCAACCCACAAATTTGTTCTTGTCAATTGTATTTCACTTACTCATAGTTTTTTTATCAAACTGACTCATCCTGCCAAGGTAGCATATTTCTGAAAACTGAAAAGACATAAACGAAGTGGACATGGACATGGACATGGACGAATAGAAGAAAAAAGACAAAGAGGGGAGAATTGGAGAAGGGGACCAAAAAAATGTCTAAAAGATTTGTTCTCGGTTGATACACGGTGTAAATTTGTGCTAAATAAGCGTCTCGACTCGGGATTTGAATCTTAGCTTCCAAACAAGAAAAATACTAACGTTGATGTGCAAATTTTCTTGTACAGTTTTGATTCTTCAATGTAGTGAGATAATCTTCTTTTTAATAGTTTTAGTAACCTGCTCACAAAATTTGTTGGAATTAAGTATACGAATGAATTGGAATTATAAATGTACCTTTAGCTTTGTATATATAAAGTTTATATAAAGAAATCGTATCAGGGCAGCTAACTTTTACAAGTCCCTTTCTTGTAGCTGAAACAACTTCGTATAGATAATTAATGCAGTGACATCAATGTCACTGCATATACAATTTATAAAGTTTTTGTTTATGTAATTTGGGTGTTGATGTCACTTCATAAAATGTTAGTGTTATTGTGTGTCACTGCATAAGGTGTCATTTCATAAAATGAGATATCATAATAAAGAGGATGAAAAAAATATGAATTATAGTGAAAGAATTATGTTGATCGGAGTTTTATATCAAAAGATATAATAGTTTGAAGTCGAATTTATAAAGGAAAAAAATCGATTTTCTCGAAATTAATTCGGAAATATATCAAATGAGATATCAAATTAAAGAGGACGAAAAAATATGAATTAGGGTGAAATAATTGTGTTGATTGGAGTTTTATATCAAAAAAAATATAGCCGTTTGAAGTCGAATTTATAAAGAAAAAACCGATTTTCTAAAATTAAGTCGGAAAAATATCAAATGTCATCGTGGTGTCATTTGAGTAATGATCCGGACACAACCGTTATGACACAACGAATGTCACATCATGTATCGACACCGTTGATCATGATGTAATAATGATCAATTAGTTTAACATGCATCACCTTGAAACAAAGAAAGCAAAGATATACGTTGATGGTGGGTTTGTGTATGATTTGGCGATGTCATCGCATAAAATGCCAATGTCATTGCGATAAATTGTTGATGTCATTTGCATAAAATGCCGATGTCATCGCGATAAATTTTTGATGTCACGCATATATGATTGCCGATGTCCTTTGCATAAAATGTTGATATCACTGCATATATGATTGCCGATGTAACTGCATAAAAATATGAATTAAGGTGAAAGATGTATGTTGATCGTAGTTTTATATCAAAAGATATAACGATTTGAAGTCGATTTTATGAAGAAAATAAATCGATTTTATGAAATTAAGTCGGAAAAATATCAAATGTCATCACGGTGTTGTTTTATCAAATGTCACTGCATCCCGGTGATCACTGCATCTCGATGGTCTCTGCATCGCGGTGGCCACTTCATCGCGGTGTCTCTACATCGGGGTGGCCACTGCATCGCGGTTTCACTTCATCGCGATGTCTCTACATATATGATTGCCGATGTCACTACATAAAATGTTGATGTCATTCATATATGATTGCTGATGTCACTGCATAAAATGTTGATGTCACTGCATATTTGATTGCCGATGTCACTTTGCGATAAATTGTTGATGTCACGCGATATATGATTGCCGATGTCATTTGTATATATGATTGCCGATGTCAATGCATCGTGGTGTCATTTCATCGCAGTGTCTCGCAGATCGTGGTGGTCATCCATTGCATCGCGGTTGTCGACCCATTACGGTGTCACTTCATCGCGGTGATCGATAGATCGCGGTGGTCGATCATCGCGGTGGTCAATGTTTAAAAAAGAATAAATCAACTTATTCCGTCCAGAAAAAAAAAAAAAAAAAAAAAAAACCCAACATTCATCGTCCAGGTGAAGTAAAATAAAAAATTTAAACAAAAAAAAAAAGAGCAAAACACAACAGCAACATGAATTCTAATCTAAATTAAATAAACAAAGTAAATCAACATTCAGCATATGACTTCCGTTCCGGATTTTTTTTTTTTTTTCTTTTTCCCTTCATTAAGGGTATTTAGGTCTATCTATATATTTTTGTCGTTTTGAGTGTCCTTTTTACCTAATTAAGTCCAATATGCGTCCTTTTCAATAATTGTCCCATATTATTATTAATATAATGACCCGAACTGTTGGGTCACGTCCAAGACATAAACTCGTGATATGAAGCCTCGTAAGTGATAAACTTATGAAAAAACAGCAATCAAAACAAGCATTCCTATTAATAAATACATGGATAAAAAACCTAATGTCAAAAGCAGGAATATATACATGCACGCCATTGCATCTGAATTTCAAAGACAACGCCAAACATCTTAAACTGAATCTATAAAACAATCGCTCACAACTCGGTTCATCCTCACCAAAACGAACCAGAGCAATCCCCTCCTAATGCAAAAAGCGTTAATGAAAACAATAAGATGCCGATGTTTCGGTGGACTATCTATGAATAACATATTAAATCATTCTTTTATACAATATAGATTGATATGGTTCATGAAAACATAATTTTTCTTACCTAGATTCAATCGAGATCCTTCAATATTCTCGGCAAGTATTTTAGCGAACATTATGAATGTCAATAACATTGAGCGAATCAATATCGTAAAAAGCATCCAAATCAACCGACTTTTAAAAATTCCTTCACCCAATCTAGCTGCCGGGATTTCCTCACCGTCGATTTCTTTCCATGTTGTTCAACTGGTCGTAATCCGTGCATGTGATATGGTTCACGGAAACTTAATTTTTCTTACCTAGATTCAATCGAGGTTAATTCTTCAACATTCCCGCCCGGCAAGTATAATACTCAATGGACATGTTTGGTTTTCCACGTCCAGATACGATAATGGATGGAATTTTTTCATAGACCTTGTCCTGAAAATACAGTTTCCTTCTCAACCACCAAAATAAACGATGAAAATGCAACAAAAATCATTAGTATTATAAAAATTTAAGAAATTTAGGCCAAAATAGCAAACATGAAAATCAAACTTCAATCACCAACTATTACGAAATTAACTTTAAATCACAAACATCCCTTAATGTTTTAAGAAAATCAAACTTCAATCACCAACTGTTACGAAATTAACTTCAAATCACAAACATCCCTAAATGTTTTAAGTAAATTGTACGAGTGATGAAAGATCATGTATAAAAAAAGTAATAATGCATACCTATATTTCGGACTACATCGATGCTTCTTATATTCTTTGGGGAAAAAATAATACTCCTCCATGATGATTATTCCCATAATAATCTTACACACCATGTAATTTAAGAATTTATTGTCATGTACTTTAACAATTAAGCTAGCATCCGCATAGAGCATTCCACCGGAGCACCTGCACACCGCAATGAAATACTTGTATAATGTAAAAATCTAAGTAAACAAACACCTGTGAAAAACCATCAAAAAAATATCTGAGAAAAAATTAAATTAAATTAAATATTGTAACTCCCCTCAAGAATTTTTTTTTAAACAATATTATATCACAAACATCCCCATTACTGTTTATTTCAACTCGATTTCGACCTATTCTACTCATTTCTACCTAATTTCACAATCATTCCATTTATAGATTGAATTTCTATAACTGCTAGGTCTAGAGAAAAGTTATTCGCATGTCATAGATCAAAGGCTAAGCTCAACCATTAAACATTTTTCATACGGGGAATACCAATTTACTTTATTATAACTTAAAACCAAACGGATTTTACGGTTCGATTTTTCTAGAATAAAAAACCTATTATAAAACTGTAGTTTATCATTTTTCAATCCGGTTTGATTCAGTTTAATCAGTTAATCCGGTTTTCAATTTCTATAATAATCATCCTTGAACGCTATAATTACTTTAAATAAACATCATTGATATTCAATCACTTAAAATCATAATTAAAATCATTTATCAACCCCAAATACTCGATCGTTAGCGCATTTACCTCGCATGGGTTCCTTATTGTACGTGTTGCTTTCAAATCCTCTCTATTCCGGCTTTCCTTCCAGTATAGTAAAACTCATGATGGAATATGCATTTAATGAAATAAGTCGTTATACGGTCAGCATGAGCTTCATAGAAGCGTAGAAGCGGAGCTATGCAGTTGGCTCTAATGACCGACCTCGCTGATCTGATGGATAACATTCATTTTGTGAAATGTTGATATGTCTAGTATGTTTACGTAAAATTATACCAAGTTCATTTTTAATCCATATTCTACTCTTTTGGACTGATTTTTAACCGATTTCGACCGATTTCTACTCATTTCTACCTGATTTCTACCACAGTTGACTATCATTCCATTATATATTGAATTTCTATAGCAAGTAGGTCTAGAGAAAAGTTATTTGCATGTCGTAGATCAAATGCTAAGCTCAACCATCAGACGTTTTTCATACGGGGATAAGAATTTAGTTCATTATTCCCGGAAACCAAATGGATTTTACGGTTCGATTTTTTTACAATAAAAAACCTATTATAAAACTGTAGTTTGTCATTGTTCAATCCGGTTTGATCCAGTTAATCCGGTTTTTCAATTTCTGTAATAATCATCCTTGAACACTATAATTACTTTAAACAAAACATCATTGATATTCAATCACTCAAAATCATAATTAAAATCATTTATCAACCCCAAATGCTCGATCGTTAGCGCATTTACCACGCAGGGGTTCCTTGTCGTAAGTGTTGCTTGCCAGACCTACCGATTCCGGCTTTCCTTCCAGTACGGTAATACTCATGATGGAATATGAATTTAATGAAATAAGTCATTATACGGTCATCATGAGCTTCATACAAGTGTAGAAACGGAGCTCTGCAGTTGACTCTAATTACCGACCTCGCTGATTTGAATGGATAACATTTATTTTGTAAAATGTTGATATATCTAGTATGTTTTCGTAAAATTATACCAGGTCTCTTTTTAATCCATATTCTACTATTTTGGACTCATTTTTACCCGATTTCGACCCATTTCTACTCATTTCTACCGGATTTCTACCAAAGTTCACTATCATTCCATTTATATATTGAATTTCTATAGCAGCTAAGTCTAGAGAAAAGTTATTTGCATGTCGTAGATCAAAGGCTAAGTTCAACCATCACACGTTTTTCATAAGGGGATACCAATTTACTTTATTATTACTGGAAACCCAACGGATTTTACGATCGATTTTTTTACAATAAAAAACCTATTATAAAACTTTAGTTTGTCATTTTTCAATCCGGTTTGATCCAGTTTAAGCAGTTAATCCGGGTTTTCAATTTCTATAGTAATCATCCTTAAACACTATAATTACTTTAAATAAACATCATTGATATTCAATAACTTAAAATCGTTATTAAAATCATTTATCAACCCCAAATGCTCGATTGTTAGCGCGTTTACCTCGCAGGGGTTCCTTGTCGTAAGTGTTGCTGGCCAGACCTACCGATTCTGGCTTTCCTTCCAGTATGGTAAAACTCATGATAGAATATGCATTTAATGAAATAAGTCATTATACGGTCAGGATGAGCCTCATGACAAGCGTAGAAGCGGAGCTCTACAGTTGTCTCTAACGTCCGACCTCGCTGATTTGAATGGATAACATTGATTTTGTGAAATGTTGATATGTCAAGTATGTTTAGGAAAAATTACACCAAGTTTCTTTTTAATCCATATTCTACTATTTTGGACTCATTTCTACCCAATTTCGACACATTTCTACGCATTTCTACCTGATTTCTACCACGGTTTACTATCATTCCATTTATATATTGAATTTCTATAGCAGCTAGGTCTAGAGAAAAGTTATTTGCATGTCGAAGATCAAAGGTTAAGCTCAACCATCAGACGTTTTTCATACGGGGAATACCAATTTACTTCATTATTACCGGAAATCAAACGGATTTTACGGATCGATTTTTTACAATAAAATACCTATTATAAAACTGTAGTTTATCATTTTTCAAAATCCGGTTTGATCCAGTTAATCAGTTAATCCGGTTTTTCAATTTCAATAATAATCATCTTTAAACACTATAATTACTGTAAATAACATCATTGATATTCAATCACTTAAAATCGTAATTAAAATCATTTATCAACCCCAAATGCTCGATCGTTAGCTCATTTACCTCGTAGGGGTTTCTTATCGTACATGTTGCTTGCAAAACCTCCCGATTCCTGTATGGTAAAACTCATGATGGAATACACATTTAATGAAATAAGTCATTATACGGCCAGCATGAGCCTCATACAAGCATAGAAGTAGAGCTCTGGTTTGTCTTATACACACGTGACACAGATCCGACGACTGAGTCCAATGAGGACTCTCCGCATCAGAATTACCCTTCTTTAACATGTATTTTGTTGTATTTTTCCTTATTTCCAACTCAATAGGGAATCTCACATTTCGTTTTTTATGTTAATAATTAGGGCCCTACTTTTAAAGTGTTTTGTTTTTAGAACATCTAGTTTCGTTCGTATTATAAGTCATCCTAATTTTATGCACGCAGATTAAGAAATTCAATAATGATTCAACTTTGATAGTTTTGGGGAGTGGTAATAAAAATGACAAAAAAGTTGAAAAATAGGATTTAGGGACAGTGGAAAAAAAAAATCGTGTGTTAAAGGGACAGATTCATTTCTTTGTTACTCAAAATACTGTTTGTTGGTCAGATTATCTTTCTGATGGAATCCACTATTCCACTGTTTGGTTTGTCCTTTTCACCCAATAAAAAATTCCACTGTCTTTTTTACACATTTCCATTTCCACTCTTATTTTGTCCTTTTTAACAATAAAGCCTAGTTTTGGATTAAAATACCGGTATGCTGATTTATTAAATGATGTATGAAATGTTATGTATTGAAATGGGTAAAATAGGAAAAATAACATAAATTATTGCATTGAAATATGAGAATGACTTATATTGTAGGACGGATGAAAAATGCTAAGATGACTTATAATATGAGACGGAGGTAATAGTTATTCACCGCAAATGTTTTAATTTGGTCACAGTTTCAAGGTTTGAAAGTTTAGTAGCGTATCCCGTATTCGATAGTTATCAGATACAGATACACACCAGATAAAAGTATTTTGTAAAAGTTGGATACAGGATTCAGATGTGCATATCCATAACTTGGATATATGAAGAAGAACCATGTTCAAAATCGAGTAAAACCACTAGACAATTAATGAAAAGATGTCCAGATTGATGGAAAACTACCAAAAACGAAGAATACAACTAAAATATGTATATCCAAACCACCTGTAGGCAAAAAATTAATAGAAAAGGATCTAAATGTGTGCAAACCACACCTACAGGCAAAAGGTTGTAATCAATAAAACTCCCGTGTTTGCTTCCATCGAGTCTTCGTGCATTATATAATATTGTTTCGACGGCCATCTCGTTGATAGAGTTCAGTGAAGAATCTACACGGAGCGAACTGCAAAACCCCGATCCACCATCTTCTCCACCAATTCCTCATGTTTCTTTATCTGTCCAGCTTTCCTCAACTGTTGCAGAACCATTTCATAGACAGACTTATGTGGTTTCAAACACTTCTCCTCTATCATCTCTCTGAAATAGTTGTACGCGTTGTTCCAATGCCCCATTCCACAGTACATAGAAATCAATATCTTGAACGTGTCGATACTTGGCTCGATCTCTTTCGCATCCATTTCCTTCTTCAGCTTGATAACCATGTCTATTGACTTTGAAGAAGCAAACATCTGCATCAGAATGTTGTACGTCACGTTTATAGGCTCACATTTCAACTCCTTCATTCTAGTGAATAGCCTCTGAGCAGCATTCACATCTCCCGATTTGGCAATGCACCTAAATATCGGGTTAAAACTGTAAGCATCCGGCTTACAGCCCTTATGAGCCATGGTGTTCAACACTTTGATTGCTTCCTCGCGATTCTCGTCCTTACAATGTGTATGTATCAAGAAGTTGTAAGTTACTAAATCGGGAATACACGAATGCCTCTTCATCTGATTGTACACTTGCAAAACCTTCTCCGTCCTCCCGGCCTTTGCATGTACTCTTATCAGATTATTAAAAGTGACGACATTAGGCTCACATCCTGTATCAATCATCTCAGCAAAAACATCGTGTGCTCGAGTAATCTGCCCACCCCTGCACAGAGCATCGATCACAATAGTATAGGTATACACATTTGGTTGAATTCCAGCCACCTTCATTTCTGCAAACACTCTTTCCGCCTCAACTAAATCACCAGCTCGACACCAAGCATGCACCAAAGCAGTGTAGACAAATACATCGGGCTTGAATTTATCTTTCAGACTATCAAAAAACGACTGAGCATCCACAGCCCTTCTTTTTTTGCATAAAACATGAATCACACATAGAATTGCTTTTACATCCGGTACACAACCGTAATCCTCCATTCGATTAAACGTATGAACCGCCTCAGCAGGCATCCCGGCTCGAGCATAACGCCGTATCAAGATACAAAATGTTTCTATTGGAATATTAATACCCTTTGATTTCATTAAGTTAATCAAATGCCAGCACACTTCAAACTGTCGTACCTTCCCCGCAAGATTGATCATTTCGTTAAAGGGTTGATGTAAGCATTGCCAGCTAGTGGAACCATCAGAGCTAGCCCAATTGAAAAAAGCCAGAGTCTGAGCAAAAGGAATGCCATGACGGACGGCGCCACATTTATCGATGACATCGGATACGACCTCTGGGGAAAGGGATTTCGGGTCACAAATTTTGGAGAAATCGAAAGAGAGAGTCGAGAAAGTGAGGGTAGGGTTTAAGGAATTGGCAGAGGTAGGGTCGGAGTTCAGTTTTGGGTTTTTGCGGTGGTGGTCTTTGATTAAAGTCTGGAATTTCTTTGTGATTAGGGTTTCGTCCGGGGATAAAGGGAGGGTGGCGGAGGTGAATGCAGTTTCATCATGGTCGTCTTCAGCATCGTCTAGAAGGTCGATCAATGAGGATGATGAAAAAGAAGTGGAGCAGGATTTAAAAATAGGGCTATTGCGAGAAAAAGAAAGGAGGAATGATTTGAAGTGGATGTTTGATCTAAAAATCGCCATTGTTGACTTTCAACAAGCTAGCATCCAGAGAGGGCATTCCACAGGAACATGCCTTGGATATATATGTCAACACCTGCAATTAAATACTTATATAAAATGTGAAAATCTAAGTAAACAAACAATTGAGAAAAAATAAATTAAATAAGATTATAACAATATTATATCATACATACACCATATGTACACACAAACATTTTCTACTACACAAATAAAAGTTATAAGAAAAGGAAAAGAAAAAAGAAAAAAAAAAACAGAGTTTAAGATCTGGAAGCTTTTGCTTCAGCAACTAGAATGGTAATAAAACTTTAAGCACACCATTGTGGTCTACAATATGTTCATTTTCCGAGCTAAAAAGAGAAGATAAATACTATGATATATGTGGGTGGCAACAGAACTTAAAATCATAAGTGTAGTGAAATGGAAGCTTTTTAATAAACATGGGAGAGATTTGTGTTTGAGGGAAGTTTTAAACATGGATTAGTGGACTTAAGTTATACTTGGTGTCATAAGTGAAAAGTAGTGGCCATAATTGCAATTAGTGAGTAGTTTCTGCTACTATATAAACTCCATTGCTAGAGATGTTTTATAAACAATAATTTGACAAGTATTTTTTAGTACTACAAAATACCATCTCATATAGAGTAGTACTGTAGTAGTATGCATTTTTGTCGAATAGAATGTAAGGACACCGGAAGAGTTTGCCGTCGGTTCGAAGTGTCACTAAAGGAAACATGTAAATCGTTGTATCCAGGAAAACAATTGCTAGAACCGTGGGGACGAGCAAACTAAAGGAAACATGTAAATCGTTGTATCCAGGAAAACAATTGCTAGAACCGTGGGCACGAGCAAATTGGCTTAATGAGAGAGTGTTCGTACTCGCATCGGCTTGTGTATTTTATTTAGCATTATTTTGTGATGTTGTAGTTTTATTCTTTGTATCGATTTTGAACATATATAATGTATCACGGACCTAACAAAAACATGTAAACAAGATATGTAAAGGATACCTTGAGAGACAATTGCTAGCACCATCGATACTATACGGAGCAAAACTAAAAGCCAACAGGGATCGAACTCCTGGCACTGCAGCAAATTTCTTTATCTTAGCAAATATATGTAATTTGTTTTGTAAATATTAAAAATTGCCATGGGTATATTAGTAATTAAAAAAAAATTAAGGGGGGCACGGTCAGCCCTAGGGCCTCTGTAGCTTTAGCTCAGCTCCGCCTCTCATCTCTCTCAAAACACCAACCCCCCTCATCATCAACGGGAATCACAAAATGAGTCATAAAAAATGCAAATACAAACGGGAAAAAGGAACAAATCTCCAAAATAAAAACCAGAAAAAAGTAATTTTAACCAAGTCGAACTGATATGTACAGAAGAGAATAAGAATGGAGAGGTTTTACATGATCGACCTCCTTTGACCTCAACGTACGCCGTCCCGAATGCGGTGAGATTCAATTTGCCTCGAACTGTTCCCTTCCGATCTACAGCAATCAACCTTCAAATTCCATAACATAAGAAAATAAATAATGTATATAGAGCTAGAAGCAGCGTGGTAAAAAGAAGTTGGAAGGGAAGAAGCTCGAAGAAAGCTTAAAAAGCAGAAAAAGATTGCTGAAGCTTGTTAAATAATGAGGGTTTGGATCGGACGGTTGGGTTTGTTGTTTCTCTAAAACCTTTTCCATACTACCTCCAATCCGACGGTCAGCATATATGGGCACAACGGTTGTACCATAACGAATAGATCACCGTTGTGTCATTTGTTGTGGCACAATCGTTGTGTCCGTAATCTTTACTCGTTCTAAACAAACAAATATGATGATATTTTTTCTTAGAAGAAAAGAGGCATTTATTCAATTATCAAAAGAACAACTCTTGATCACATCATAAGGCGGGCCTAATGCCTCATTGCTTAAGTCCAACCATATTTAATCCTTCCTTCGCCAAAAGATGAGAAGGTGTGTTACATTCTCTTTTGACAAAAGAGAAACTATAAGAGGACATGCTTTTACAATCCTGGATAATGCTCCCGAAATGAGAGAGATCAGGATTATCCGAGACCAACCTATTGTAAACTATTTGGGAATCTCCTTCAAAAACAATATTGAAGTATCCGTAGGTTATAGCAAAAACAATAGCATGGTAAATGGCTAGCACCTCTCCGACGAGAACATCATAATTGCCTTCCAAGAAGTATGAGAAGCTGTCAAGAATAGACCCCATATTATCCCGAAGCACTCTACCAACTGCTACTTTACTTTCCCGGGTAGCGACGTCCACATTGAACTTTGACATACATGTCGATGGCGGTTTCCACGATTTCTGCTAATTTAACGGATTGGGGTCTGGTCCATTTTTTCTTTGTCGCTTCAACGTAGGCCAATGCTTCACAATCTGCCCGGGAGATAATTGTCGTAGGTGGTGTCCACTCTTTCTCGATGACCGACACACATCTGCTCTTCCATATCCACCACAATATGCAAATAATTCTTGCAACTCCCTTATCATCTTCTTTGTCGACGAGAAAGTCAAAAAAATCTTGGAACGATCTATGCCTGAAATTGCGCCAAAAATTACCATCAGGTAGCTGTCTCCAAACCTCCCTTGGTATGGTGCAGTTGAATAGGCAGTGTCATATTGTTTCATCATCTTGGTTGCACACTCCGCAGATGCCATTACCAATTCCTTTTTACTTCAATCCTGTTGAAGTGGGTAAAGCATTTAAAAGGGCTTTCCAGTAAAAGTGGACGATCTTTGGTTGTACCTTTGTGACCACAAAGACCTCAAAATTTTTTTATATGGCTGAGATGGAGAAGCCATTGACAATTCAGCCTCTTGTCGTTTAGTGGTGTATGCTAAATGGTATCCCGTTTTGATAGAGTAAATTCCATTAATCGCATAGTGACAGAGTAATGTGATGATATTTGTTTGGAATTATTATATAGATACATCAATACACAACATAAGTTAAGTAATATGATGATAAATTATATATTAATCTAATTTAATATTGTAGAGTAATTGTTGCCAAAACAAAATAATGTAGAGTAATTTATCGACATTGTAATGTATTTTGTATGACGCGTTTTATACTTTGTAATTTATGCATTTGGAGTTGATTTTGTTATAAATTAAAGAGCTAAACTTGACTAAGCTCGAGTTAAAACACAAAAATATGTTTATTGAGTCAAACTCGATCACGAGGTCAAGCACTTTATCTTCTAAACAAGACGAGCTTGAACATTTTTTTTTGTTCGTTTATTAAAACAACGTTCGCAAATCGGCAAGTACCCTAAACGAACCAAATTTAAGCATAATTATTTGTTCATTTATTATACGAATGATGACGAACAATCTCATGACTTAAACAAACACGTGAATAACATAGACTCGACTCGTTATTAACTTTATACATATCACGAAAATATTTCCATACATCCTCAAGTATTTTTTTATGTGTTGACCCCCCTCCCCCTCCCCTTTTATATTTTGACCCATAATTACATGTATAAAATTGAATATCTGAATATAAGTGTAATAGAGTCCGTGGTCAAAAACTTACTGACCATTTCTAGTTTGCAGTATGAACTTCAATAGACATTAAAAATGTTGGTACCTTAATATATACTACCTATATATAATCATCAAGCTAATATATATGAGAATAGAAGATAAATGATACTAACAGACAAATTTCAAAGTGCATTCATTACATAAAAACACTCAAAAAGTGGAACATCAATGTTACTAAAACTGCTGCTTTCTACATTATATGCCTCTAGCCCAATAGAAATCACTAAAAACATCCATTCCAGCTATAATATATATATCTATATATCTATATATATATATATATATATATATATATATATATATTAGTAGTAGTTTCTTACTTGCTGTTATAGAGGAAGATGTTACCTAAGCCAGCAGCAAACTGTTGAAAAACCAATTCCTTTACCTCAACGTCATTAGGGTTGGCCTCAGCCTGCTTCCTTAACTTTACGATGATGGGGTGTCTCGGGTTGATCTCCAATGTTGTCATATCAGCCGACAGAAAACTAGCTAGCTCGAAAAGAGCGGTTAGAGAGAACAACTCTCTTCACCGTGTGGCCGAGAATTTTAACGAATGTTTTTCGAAGACCCTCAAACTGTTGTTGCAGTATCTCGAATGGTACCTCATCTTTCTTATCATCGTCCAGGATTGGTTTCATTGTGGCCGGATTGTTATCAGCCGAAATGGAGATTGGGTAAGAACGAGTGGCCATTGTAGGTGCGTCTCAACCAAACCTTTCAATCTGTGCTCCTCGAGGTATTCAAGCTGATCTTCCTTGAGGAATAGAGTCACCTTTGTACCCCTGAGAAGGCTATCACCAGAGGTATCTCGAGCAATGGTGAACGAATCACGACCGTTGGATTCCCACACGTACTGATCATGACCGTTATGCTTTGTAGTGATCAAAACCTTGTCAGCAACCATGTAAGCTGAAAAAAAACTAAGACGATACCCCATACAGCTCGCGTAAATCCAAGAGAGATCAACATCAGCACCACCACCACTAGCATCGAGTTTCAAGCATTTGTCAATGGTTTCCATGTGTTGCTTTTGTAGATAATCTTGAATGGTACAAAGTCCGTTCAACAAATCTGTAACAACATCAAGCACAACCCATTAACTTCCCAACACCGGAAGAACGATTGATTATTAAATGCATCTTTTATGACAAAAATGCCCTTCTTATATACTTACCATCCTTGGTCATTCCAATGCCACTGTCGATGATGGACAAGGTGTTATTTGTCTTGTCAGGGACTATGTGAATGAAAAGCTCGGGTTGAGTAGCAAGCTTGCTCTCGTCATACAAACTCTCACAACGGATTTTGAAAAGAGCCTAAAATCATATAAATAATGTAATAAAATACGCTCTATCGAGCAGCGTTACACTTAGAATAACATGAAAGCTAGCTGGAGGAACCATAATCAAACATACACACCAAATATGAAGCACACTAATGAAATTTTAAGTACTACCTTTTACCAAAGTACCAGAATAATTACTAACTAGTCTAATTTTGCTAGCATTATGAATAATACTCTGCTCCTAAACAGAAAAATACTAGTAATTTACCTCAAAAGAAACAGCAGGGAAAAGAAAACAAAGCTTCAATTATGATGCCTAAGTGTTTAGAAGTCCTAAGCTAATTTACCAAAACAGGGCCTTTCGAAAAATACAAACGGTTTTCAAAATATATGTCACGTGTTTAGACTAATAAACTCATTGAATCAATAAAAAACCAGGGCCCCAATTTTTTTATCATTTTTGATAAGTGTTGGCCTATGCCTAGGGACAGGTTTGATACTGAAGCATTCCATAATTATATTGTTACAACTGAGATATAATGAAGTAAACAGCAAGGACAAGGAGAGCAGGACAGCACAAGAAGCATATAGATTATACAGTGATATTACAGCCGTGAAAGAGCGAAAGAAAGAAGAGTGAAGTTCTTAGAGACACACATCAAACACCTGTTGAAGAAAGCAGTGTTCGACCGTTGGAAGCCATAATAAAAGTTTGTTAGGGCTTTTGAACTGAATTCCCATTGTTTTCAGCTATATAATTCCAGTTAAGAGTTGAGATATACAACTACACTACAATGTACTTGATGTTCTTCATCTTTGAGTGAAATATTTGTTCATTCAGTGTTAATTAATGGCTTCAAATTGAAATTTACTCGTGTAAATTTCTTCATATATGCTATATATTGCTGAAAATAAACTAAACTCAAGGAAAATCAAATCCCAAAATAAGATCAAAAAGCAACAACGGCAAAAATACTCTCTCTGCATCTAGCTTCTTGCTGGATGTTTCATAAATTAAATTTCTCATGCTGCTCCAAAAAAAACGGGAAAAAAAAAACCACAATTGAAGAACTGTAATGTACGGATATGCTGCTTGCTTCAAGTACAGACAGAATCGAAGTCGAAATCATACAAATTAAAACGCAGAAAAACAAAAATAACGAAATCAAAACACAATGACTGAATTGAAGAAGAAGAAAGATAGAGGATATTTACACGAGTTGAGTTGAAGATAAGCTCCCATAGAAAGACTTCTTTGACCTTGGCGCCGTCGGGAATGCTCCGGAACTTGGACAAAAGATCGGTGACCTCTTTGTTAAAAGGATACTTCAGTAGTTTCGCCATCTTCTTCCTCAGAATCACTACTGCGTGTCTGTGTGTGTTTTCTCTGCAGTACTTGAAGCTCGACAGGGGCTAGGGTAATAGTACAAGATTTATGCTCGAGATTTATGCTCATGACTCACGACTCACAAGCATGTTGAAGTTCGGCTCGTGGAATACTCGTTATATACGGAGTATTATTCAACCGAACTTAAAATGAATTAGTACTGTTTAAAACTTGATTCAAAATTTTTGCAAAAAGAAAACTTGATTCAAAATATTCATCCGAACTAAAGCACTTTTAAACTCGATATTTTTTCGAGTTTGAATGTTCATGATTCTTCTTTCTAAGATTGTTAAGAGTCTAAATTCAAATAAGAGAAATGTTACCATTCAAGCAATGTTACACCTTAAAGAATAACAAGAAAGCTAGAAGAACCATACTCGAATATCCACACACACGTGCCCGATACAAAACATATTAATGAAATTTCAGGGCACGGCCTTTTATCACAATATCATCAAAACAAAATTAGAAGCACTTCCTTCAAAGATTAATTGTGCGTTAATTGCCCCCTTTGTGGTGTGGTGGAGGATGATCACATTTTACTCTATTGTACGTGATCGGTTCGAGTTCGAAGACTTATTTTTTTATTGGTGTAGGTTTGATTTGATGGTCAAATGTCGGGAAGCTGGGAAGAACTATATAATTTGTATATAAATACTTCTCAGAATGGCAAAATGGCTTTGATATGGGGTGCAAGTAATAGCCTGGTTTGTTTGGAAGAAACGTAATGAGCTTGTGTTTAATCAAAGAATTTTGATACTAAAGCTTTGATGGAAATTCAAACGCGATGTTTCAAATAGATCTCGGGGCATTATATCAATGGCCCGTGGGAATGGAATCAGTGAAAAATAAACTCGTTTATTGTTCTTATTTCTACATCTAATGGTTGATATATTTTGATGTTCTGATGTAGTGTTCTGTATTGTCTTTTTGCTCTCTTCAGCTATTGTGTTTTGATACTTCAACCACTTCCTGGTTTTTATTAGAATAATGATATGTGCACTACACTTTTATGTAGTCTTACAAACCACTACAATGTGTGCCACAGAAATTTCGATTAAAGTGATCAATTATTTTTTGTGATGGGTCCCAACAGAATATGTGGTGTTGATTGTGTTATGTAAAATGTTGTGGTTGAAAGAATAGTGGATGTATCACTACTGTTTTTATTAATATATAAATAATGTATTTTTAAAAGAAAACCATCTACGGAGCATGGAAGTTCTAAGACTACTTGGGAGGTTTTTAGGTGCTCCACACGGTGTGGAGACACGTGTGGCATTACACGGACCATCTGTTTTTAAACTAGATTCAAACTGTGTGGTCCAGATCATTCATCTCATAACTTCGGTGCATATGAAGATACTAGACAAAAACTTTCCGACTACTTGACAATACAAGTGACCGACATGTAAGACTGCACAACATTTCCAATAAGTTCACATGATTCATTTCCATTATCTTGAATCTGATTACTTCTAGAGTACTGACACTGTCACAACAAAATTGTCATAAATTTGATACAACACATTTTTAGGTAATTGATTATGATGTGTGGTCTATTGATTTATATGAGCCTCATAAGAATAAATAAATAGTCTAAAACTGTGTTGTATCAAATGTTATGTATATTTTGTTGTGGCATAAATTTTTTTCTTCACTTCTGTTCTTGTTACATCTTTTCCTAGGTTTTTGAGTAGCAAGCCACGTTTAGTAAACAAAAAAGTCCGAACGTAGAAAGCCTGATTCTTTTTGCTTCAAAAAAAAAAGAAAGCATGTTTTTTCATATGTTTAGAACTGAGCGAAATACTTATGTAGAGGATGTATTTTGAGATAATGACGGGCAAAACGATAAGAACCATACAGTTTATATACATAATGAAGCACGCAAGTTATGATTCTTTCATGCTCCACACGGTGTCTCTACACGTGTAGAGACACCATACAAGTATTTTCCTAGAACTGAAAGCATGTCCACTACAAAATAATAAAAAAAAAAAAAAAAAAAAAAGAACTGAAAGTCTGTCAAACACGTATACACACCATACCAATCATTTCACTAGCATATGAACTCATATCATCGAATACACTTCTTGTATCTCTACGATAAGTAATATTACATACACCCGTTAAAAAAAATATTAACATAGATATATGAAATTGACAAATTTCGGTTAATGTATTTCCTCTCCCCCATCATCAATCACACATTATAATATTTATAGCCATTTTCAGGGCTTATAACTTTACACAGAATACCCAAACTATCCCTACTAAATCAAACACAATATCTATCAATAGTTATCTAAATATAAATATATCGCGTAATACCCCCCCTCAAGTGGGAGCATGAAGGTCTCGAGAACGCCCAACTTTGTGATAAAACTCGAATCGCTTTGCCGACCAAGCGCGCCCGTAAAAATATCCGCCAACCGATATTTCGTGAGTACATACGAAGGACTAATCAATCCATATGTGATGGCATCGCGCACGAAGTGACAATCCGCCTCGATATGCTTCGTGCGTTTCGTGAAAAACCGGATTATGTGCGATATATAAGCGCTTGATTGGCTATCACAAAAGAGAGGCGAATCCAGGAGGTGACTCACCCTAGCTCACCAAGTAAATAATTGTTTCAACCATTTCAACTCACATGTCACCGATGCCATAGAACGATATTCTGCAGCGGTGAAGATCGAAAACGTCGTCTGTTTCTTGGATTTCCAAGAGACAGGGGAAAGTCCAAGAAATATAAACCAACCGCTCAACGAACGACGCGTCAGAGGGCAACTCGCCCAATCAGAGTCGCACCAACCCTCAAGAATAAGCGGAAGCGTCGGACAGTAAAATCCCTGGCGGGATGTTTCTTCTAATAACGAACAAGTCGCAAGGCTGCCTCCCAATGATCCACCCGGGGTGCCTGCATAAATTGGGACAACACATGAAGAGAATATGCGAGATCAGGTCTGGTAACCCCAAGATAAATAAGACGGCCAATCAATCGCCTATAAGGGCCGGGTTCATCCAACAAGTCGCCAGTGGCAAGGGCCAACTTGTGATTCTGCTCGATCGGAAACTCAGCGGGCCTACTCCCAAGTAAGCCGGCTTCATGGATAATGTCCAGCGCATACTTGCTCTGATACCCTGACAAATTTCGGTTAATGTATTTCCTCTCCCCCATCATCAATCACACATTATAATATTTATAGCCACTTCTAGGGCTTATAACTTTACACAGAATACCCAAACTATCCCTACTAAATCAAACACAATATCTATCAATAGTTATCTAAATATAAATATATCCGGCGTAATAATGTTGGGACAGATTGCCCACACTCTTAAATGTATAAGAAATAAAGTTGCGCCTTTACTAACACCAATTGGTTTTAGTACAACGGTAAACGCTTGATTCTTAACATGGTATCAGAGACAGAAGTCACGGGATCGAACCCTGGTTGGAACATTATTTTAAAAAAAAAAGAATTATGCAAGCAAGTTGGGAGAGATTGCCACACTTGAGGGGATGTTGGGACGATTGCCTACACTCTTAAATGTATAAGAAATAAAGTTGCGCTGCGCTTACTAACACCAATTGGTTTTAAGACAATGAAGCAACGATTCTTAAATGAAATTGAGTTATAATATATGAAACTAAGGTTCCTGCATCCGTCCCTACGTAACACCGCTCAAACATACAATCAACTAGCCTTAAAATCCGTGCATCATGCACGGGACGATGTGAATCATAAAATTAAACTATTTAATAAAAGTATGGTTTCAACAAAAAAAAAATATAAAAAAAAATCCCTCCCGGTTATTAAAGTAACTCGGTAAGAGATTCTCTTTATTGACAAAGTTTCAACAATACACTGTTCTGGCCAGTAATTTTTATTATAACACCAAAAAAGAAGTTACCAAAAGTTGATTTTTATTGCATAAAAGTTATACAACAAAATACACCATTACAATGTAGCTATGAATTGAAGAAAATAAGCTTATCATGGATAGGGAACATAAGTTACATAATGAATTAATAAAACCTTCACATTTTATTTCTTGTGCATAAGAACACCCTCCCCCCCCCCCTCTCCCCCTTTTTTAAGAAGAAGAACCCCAAATATTTATTACCATCTTATCATAACATCCACCACCATCTTTGTATACATATTCTTTCATAGGTGGAGAATAATATATAAACCGAAGTCCGAATACATTCAAAAGTTTAATGACAAAAAAAAGCATTATTTTTCCAAAATGTACACGTCTTTTGATGTAAAAAATCAGAAATATGAGTGAAGAACAAACAAATAAGAATGTCAAACTAGGTATAAATTTGTTGCAATGACCGCAGGACAATGCGAACTCTTAGTTGTGAAACTTCAATCATTCCGTGCATGATGCACACATTTTTGTTTTGTTTTGGTATGACGAGTATTAAAACAAATGATGTGCAAGGGCACCACCATTTGCAAGTATGTGTTGCCTTTTTATTTGCCTGTTACCACCGTAACCTTTTTATTCTCATGTTTCCTTCGGACATTGAAACAAAAAAGAGTGGAAGTGTAGCATTGTGGCTATCTGATGATTCAAATGCTACACCTTTTTTTAATAATTCGGATGAACTCGCCTTGAAATTTTCCTGTATTAGTTGTTATCAAGAAATTACTAAAACAATCAGCTAGAAACCAAATTTTCAACAAAAAGTTTCTAATTCAATTTCAAAGTCATCGATATAGTTGTCATGCTAAAAAAACAATGGATATGTCAAATAAATAAATAAAAAACAATGAAAAACTCCAATACAGTACCTGGAACATATTTCCAAAGCATAAGTTAAAATGGATTAGAGGAAAAGAATTCAAAAGAAATAATAAAGCACATGAAAAAGAAAAAAGATATACAAAATACAAATGGTAGGCTACAACCATAAAAATCACTTAAGTATACCATTAGCATCGTGCAAAGCTTAGGAGCCGCTGTCGATCTTGCCTCTAATAGCAAAGGGAGGAAACGACTGCAAGTTTAATTGTGAAACAACTAAAGAAAATAAATAATAATACACCGATTGCATTACTGTTTTATAAATTGAAAAAAAAAAAAAAAATCAATCAATTAAATACATCGTCAACAAAACCTGTAAATTGACAACTAAAAAGAATATCATCACCATGAATACAACTAAATCATGCTGAGGCAACTAAAAAGAGACGACATACACAAGAATGACAATTTCAATTGGAAAATTTGTCATCGATCAGGCAAAACGTACAAAAAATTACCCATTTCAAACTTAAACAACAACACATTCAAGTTATTCAATAAATTTCCACGCTAGCCAATGGACGGTGAATATGCTTTCTTCGAAAACTTGACCTACTCCACCGTTAATCAAGCAACGACTTTTTCCTCTCACAAAATCATCAGCCTTCCTGATTTCACATTGACATAGTGACATTTCCTTAATTTGTTAAGGACATATGAGCAATTCATGTATTAATAGCGATTTGTTTAGGCTATTTTTTTTTGAAGGGATGTTTAGGCTAAAGTAAAGTGAGGGAATTCATGAGGGATTTAAGGAAGTAAAATTGTTGTTTGAAATATTTTGAATTGGAATATAATTAATTATTTTTGGTTTCTTAGGGTTATTTGAGATTAATGGTGTAATGATTATCTCATGCCAATAATAAATGACAATGCAATTTGGTAAATTTCAGTTTAAATTTTATGTTTTTAGGAAGTAAAATGGTTGTTTGACATATTTTGAATTGGAATTAATATAATTAATTATATATTTTCGGTTTCTTAGGGATATTTGATATTAATGGTGTAATGCTTATTTAATGCCAATAATAAATGACACTGCAATTTGGTAAATTTCAGTTTAAATTTTATGTTTTTTATTCCTACAAAAAATTTGGCTTTCTTCATTATGGGTCAAATAGCATATATGGGTTGTCAATTGGGTCAATTGATTTAACATACCTTCTAAAACATATATTCATTATATTATATATTATATATAAACTAGCTATAAACCCATTAAATTTAAAATAAAAAAAGTAAATTGGTATGATTTATAAATTATAAATAAATACAGTGCATGGTCATACAATGAAATTAAAGTAAATATGCGACATTCAACCATTATATGATGATAAAGAATTGGATCATTCATCTTATACATTATAATAATGAATTCGATCGATATTTCAAAACCGGTCACCGGGCCAATCAAATTTAGATAAGACCGGGAAATATTTATTGAAAGTTTATGACTATTTTAGGTCAATAATAATGATATAAAGTTAGAGTTAAATATGTGTATGAGTATAACTTGTTACGTTTAAGTAACATTATACACATCTGTATCATAAAACCCGTGCGTAAGTAAAATTTAAAAAGCAGCAAAAAATTGTAACATGACTTCTAAGAGTGTATTCATTAGTATTGAAGCAAAAAAGAACGGTTTTTTTTATAAGAGTGTATTCAAAAGCAGCAAAAAATTTGTTAGTCATATTTCAATTTACAAATATGAATCATAAGTATTGAAGCAATATGACTTCTACGATATCCCTACTAATAAATATATAAAATTAAAAGTAGTACTTGTGACATCACTTATGCGGCTTTTCTTTCTAACGTAAAATAAGTAACAGATGAATGAAATGCCCCTCACATTGAACTAAAGGAAGACCTATTGTTGGAAGCCCCCAATTTTTCGATTGTCTCGTTTTCTCCGGACACATAAAGCCACAAAATCTTGCATTCTTACCAACCTAATATAACATTTTCGACAACATTAAGAAGAATACATTCTCACAATAAAGAAAACAAATTTATAAAATCCTTTAGACTTTGCCTATTAACCGAATAAGTAACGATTAGACATACACCACAACCGTGTATGACAGATAGAAACTCTCCATCCACTACTAATTGGAAGCCTTTTTACACTACATGAATATCAAGGCAAGAAGGAAGAAGAAAGCATCAAACCAACAAAAAAACAAAAAAGTGATGCATTAGGACACTGCACCAAAAAAGGCCTTTAAGGGCGTTTCAAAGCGCCCTATATAATAGCATGTCAGGGCGTTTTTCATCTCAGGGCGTTTCCATGGAACGCCCTTTCTGTCGACGTCGTAATAAACAAAAACGCCCTAACACAAACCTGATGGGGCGTTGGAAACGACCTAACACAACCTTGATAGGGCGTTTGAAACGCCTTAACAACTCTGATGGGGCGTTTGGAAATGCCCTTAATAGGTGGTATTGATGCAAGTTCAAGCGCCCTTATTGAGTCCGAATGAGACGGTTTAAAATGTCATAACATGTGCAAAATGTAACGGTCAGTAAAACCCTATTAGGGCGTTCCAAAACGCCTCATCAGGAAATTTTAATATAAAAAAAATAATACCTTCATGTCTATATATATATATATATATATATATATATATATATATTCTTTTCCATGCTTGTCAATCCATTACTAAGCAACAACTAAATAAAAGCTTCTAATACAATTGTTCTCAAGTGAAGAAAGTTGGGCTTACACCTTAAGTCAATTAAATCGTGTATTTACAAAACAAAGAACTATGTTTCCACGCCTAACCAGAGACGGATTCCTTGAGTCGGTCATGTCATTTGGGACAGAATTTAACCGACGAGCTGCTCGCTTTGTACACCCACAGGATGTGATTGAATCCAAAGTCATCTACACAACACAAGTAATAGAAAGTATAAGAAAATGGCACAGCTTGTGCCTATTCATTTTGTCATCAATATTAACTTAACTATATCAAAATGCCTTGTGATAAAACAGTAACTATAAGAATGTGCTATTAAATGAATAATAACAAGACTAAATCTACTAATTGGCTAGTAACAGCAATTTGAAACTTTCTGCTAAAACCTGACTAAGATTAGTACATTAAGATATGTGCACAGACATCAGAATACATGTAATTGTGCCCCCAGTCTGCATTTAACTCAACATTAACAGTTTGTATAATTCATCGATGTATTAAAGTTATAATAGGCACCAACTCACTTAAGTTTCCGCTCTAATACAACCCATAGCATGAGTGCAGAACCAAGAAGTATTATCTAGTGAACTCGACTTTCTTAACCGAAGATGGCACCATGGTAACCGAAAGAAGAGCGCAGGTAGAGAATTAAGGATATGCTTCGACTGATAACTTTAAAAATAAAATGAGACATTAAAAAATTCGCCAAATCCTTTGAGACGTTACAAATCAAAATGTTATAGATGTCTCCCTTAAATGAAGAGCCCAAGCTCATTAGAGGAGAGGGATGGGCAAAATGACATCTTCATAAGTGGTAAAATGGACAACGATCGGTGCAGGAGATTAATATAGCTTGAAAAGCAATAGAAAGACGCTCAAAATGATAATTGTATAAGACTAAGATTAACACATAAGAAGGCAATAATGATTTGGTCAAGAAGACTCCAAATACAGCAAGCAACTCTATCTGTTACCTCGAAGAGAAGAAGTATCAATAACTTAAACAACAATGGTCATCAAGGGCCAGCAATTCAAGAAATCATCAGCAGCCGAGCAGTAATATCTAGCATCATCATCATAGTCGGATATGTCCTGTCACAGAATCTAACTAATGTTTCATTAACTGTCATAAACAAAGCTATTAAGTGTTTTTTAGAGTTCACCATCTTACAATATCAAAAATCAGCTCCCTTTCAACTAAATGTGAAAACATTGTCACCAGATTGTGCATAAACATGCCTCTTCGATGGCTGCAAAATCAACGGACATAAATACAATTATACTTGAAAATTAGGGATGTAGCTAAATGAATGCACATTGAACACCATATAACTTAAAAGAAATATGCCATGACACTAAGAATCTCCAATTCTTACAAAGGAAACATAGTACTTATATGCGTATCCAGCACTGAAAGGATAATTCAACAATGCTTAACAAAAAATTCAAGTAGGGGAATCTTGCATCAACACTGTAAACAGGTCCAATATCAATCTTGACTGGACATTTGTCCCTTATGGCAAGCTCAAGTCCAGATGCAGTGTTAAACGACTGAAACCGCAAATATATGTCATTCTGGAATGTAAAAGAAAATTCTCTGCGCCCAAAGTATGAATTGTCACAACCAGGATACTTTCCATCTAGACACAAATAACCAGGCAAGGCAGGTTCAAAAATAAAAAAATAGATCTTTTAGTCTACAGTCAAAACGTTCTGGGACATGTAAGGTGATATGCACCCCTGCACCTGGAAAATAAAACACATACACAGAGCAGATTAAAACAATAATTAAATTTTAGGGGTGGAGGGTGTAAAGGGGACAAAGTCCTAAGAAAAGGAGAGACATTTTTAACTGTAATAAGAAAGTAGGACTTTAGATAAAACCTTGCAGTAAAAGATCAACCTTTTGCAAAGAGTTAACTGGAATAGGGGTGATTATATAGATCTTGCGATTAGGACAATCTATTCCTCTCACAAATCCTGACACAGAGGCAAGAGAATCAACGAGAAAACCGAGATGGACAAAGTTTTAAATTAACAAGGCTATGTGGGGCGTCAACGCACAATCCAAAACGTTTTCAAGTTAATATGTCATTATAAATACTTCATTTAAACGCATACAAGTACACGTACATATACGCATACATACACATCACGTACAAATACATATACACATCATATACATATGTGCAATGGGATAAGCCATCACATGCCTTTTAATCGAAAAGAGAACCTCTACATGGAAGCATTAGCCTTCACAAATTCAAGTTTTGTTTACTTTCAAAGCAGAAATTCACTCATGATGACATGTGTCTATAGCATTGCATTCACCAACATGCAATTGCAACGTAAAAATTGATCTATAACGAGTATGAACAAGGGATCTACACATCAAGGAATACCTAAGCACCATAAAAACTATGAGATGAACCGGTCCGATACCAAGTTCACACTTCTCATTTCTTTGGCGTTTGCAAGAAGCTCTTCATCAAAGCTATAACTCGCAATCAAGAAAACAGTTCATCCGAGTCAATTAAAAATCATATTTTTACAACAAAGGCTTCAAAATTATCATTCAAAATCAAACTTATAATCACAGAGTGACATCCAAATCGAGGACATAAGCGAGCGGGTGGCCGTCACGACACATAGCAAACCTGCAATGGAATCAAGACAAAATATTGATGGACACCTTGATAAAATCTTTGACTCCAAAATTAGGTAAAACTCCAGAATCTCCCCTAGTGAGCTTAACTCAGGAAGATTATACAGTTATCTCCACTCATAAGATGGTTCATCAGGCTGCTTGTTTGAGTGACATAATTATATCAAGGCAGAGAATAAAAGAGCAGATCTTGAACAATATCCAAAATTCTTTTACTACCAAAGACAATTCAAGCACAGAATGCTTGAAAAAAATTCACTGTAAACATTTCTGGCTATATAAAAATGGCCAATAAATGAATTCCATTTGTGTATGGCCAGATCAAAACTCCAAGTCAAATGAATTCAGAAAAAAAAAATAATGTGACCTCGCCAAGCTCCTTCTCCAGGTCCAAATATTAACAATTCCCAAGTTCATCCTCCAAAATATTCGTTGACTTGCAAATCTGCAATGTAATATGAAAGGGTGAACAAAAAAGGACAGGCTGCACTTACCGTTTTTGAATCTCTGATGAGTATGGTAAGGAAGATGCTGAAGGAATCAGCGGCTTGTTGACTTCTGTGGTGATTGAAAAAGAGGGCCAGTGAGAAGAGCCGGCTAGTCTCATCGCAAATCTCCTAAATCGAACACAAAACGGCTGGTGGTGGTTGTCTTGGTGAGTTATGGTGGTTCGATACCGGAATCGGCGGGGTGAAAGAGGGGGTAGCGAATTTCCGGCTGTTGTAGGTATGGGGCTGAAGACCTCGGTTGAAACGAGTGTCCGATTCCCTACAAGATAGAACTGGAATATGCGCCGGGAAGATGGTGGCAGAGGAGAAAGAACCTGGAGGAGGCGAAGGAGAAAACGGGAGCTAGGTAATTGGAGTGGGGAAGAAGAGGCGGAAGTTTATTTTAGGGATGAAAATTTTGGGAAACAGTAGGCGGAGGTTTTACCCGCTTATTTTTTCATCGGGCCACGTTTTGAAACGCCCTTTAAACATTTTTTTAATAAAAAATAAAAAATAAAACAACTTATTTACTGTAGCAAAATGCACCAAAATTTCAAACGCCCCATTAGAGGTCTAAAAGGGCATTTTCAAATAAATGTCCTAATTTTTTAATGTCTTAATAGTCATATTTTCTAGTAGTGGGATTGAATATATTGCAAAAAAAATTTTACAATGGATCTAAGCAACTTAAGTATTCAGACCTGTAAAAAACACATTCAATAAGTCAAATTCAACCGATACCTAAAACATAGATTATTCATGATAAAAAAAATGTAATAAAAGTATATAGATTCATTCTTTTGGCTATGTACATGAGAAAACGAACACTCACACTCGCAAAATGATAAAGTGTTCTTGGTATGAACATTCCTTCGAACCACAATGAATCTTCGAAAACGCATTCAGTGATCAAACTCACATGAATTGCAAGTGCCAAAGTCTCAATGATCCATTCACAAACATGAAACATGACACAACATTTCAATTTTCTTAATGATATCAATACTAAGTGGTAGTTTGGTTAACGACATAATAAAGAAACCATGGGGAGAACAATGAGCACCTTATTTGGACAGACCATTTGCATTCGTCTGCCTTGTTTCTTAAACAGACACAAAAAAAACACATAAAGATAAGAGCCCTAATATTAAATCATCATTACCAATTGGTCATCCTTGTTCCTTCGCACTACACATCCAAAACAACAAAAATATAAATAGCCATATATAGTTACTAATTTCACGAGTGGATTATATATATTCATCAACAAGAACGAGTAATGAAACGGGCACAACAGCTGTGCCACAACGAATAACACAACGGTGATCTGCACCGTTGATCATAATGTGTCTAAATTGATCATTATATAAATCTAATACGATCAACGGTGCATATCATAATTCTATGACTTAGAAATTTCCATGTAAGTTTTCTTGGCTTTTTTCATAACATAGATGTTCCATGCATGACCTCCGGTCGCCAGTCATAGACCTCATTGGAGATGTCCTGTGCTAGACAAAATAAATAAAGTAAAACCATCTATATATAAAGTAAAAACATCTGAAAACAAAATAAAAACAATGGTTAAGGATCACCGGACCAATTCGCCGTCTCTTGGTATGTGCATTGGACTGGACACCTACTTTAAACCATCTAAATGATCCTACTTTAAACATCATTCAAAAAATCACAAACTGAAGAAGAAGAATCAATCATATACTTCACCGTCATCTAAATCCGAAAATTCACCGTCATCTGAATCCGAAACTTCACTGTCATATGAATCCGAATCTTCAATGCCCAAAGTTTTCTTGGCATTTTCATAAAAAGCTGTTCCATGCTTCTCGTCATAGTCCTCCATGTTCAGTAGGCAAAAATCAAACTTGAGAAAAACCATATACTTCAACTGCTTGTCTTCTGGGTTGGCCACAAACGCCTCCCTAATCTCTTCCATATCACGGTGTCTCGGGTTGATTTCCAATGTTGACGTATGATCATCAACCGACAGATTACAAGGTAAATCAAAAACACGGTCAGAGATGACAACATCAACCTTCTTCTTCTTCACCATTTCCGGGATAAACTTAACAAATAACTCACGAACATCCTTGTACTGTTCCTTCAGCGCCTCCCATTCTTCCTCATTCTCTTCCTTTTCCTCGGGATCATAGACAACGATTAGTTTCTCTTTAGCATTCTCATCCAAAATGGAGATGAACATTGGGTAAGGACAAATGTACTTAGAGTACTTCTTAACCAATTTCAGCAATTTGCGCTCCTCGAGGTATTCAAGGTCACCTTCTTTGAGGTGTAGAGTAACCTGTGTGCCCCGGAAAAGGGTATGACCTGGAGCAGCAACAACGGTGAAAGTAGAACCACCATCTGCATTTGCATCGAACTCCCACACATACAGCTCATCATGGCCAGCCTGCTTTGTAGTGATCACGACCTTGTCAGCAACCATGTAAGTTGAATAGAAACCAACACCAACGTTAGCAACCATGTAAGAATAGAAACCAACACGAGTACGCAGACGATCCTCTGAATAATAGTAAGAGAGATCAACATCATCAGGATCGGGTGTCGAATATTCGTCAATGGTTCGCTCGAATTTCATTAGTTTGGAAACTGAATCAATGGCACCAAGCTTGTTCACCAAATCTGCATGTGAAGCATCAAACAAAACCAATAATTTCAATTCCCTCCCAGCTGCAGACGACTAGAAAAACAAAATGCATCTTTTATTTATATATGACAAAAGAGCCCTCCCAATTAACTCACCATCCCTGGTCATTCCAATGCCACTGTCGATGACGGAGAGGGTATTATTTGTCTTATCGGCAACTATATGAATGAAAAGCACAGTTGGATCACCAAACCTGGTCTTGTCAACCAAACTTTCTTTTCGGGCAAGGTAAAGTGCCTAAATTCAAATAATAATTGTAAAAATACACACATACGTACTATCAAGCATTGTAATTACACTTGAAAGAATAAAAGGGAAGCCCGAAGAACCATAATCGAATACACACACAAACACAGACACACATGCGTGCTATGAAGCATATACTAAATGAAATTTCGGGCACGGCCTTATATATATCACAATACCAAAACTACCACTAACAGCACATGCAAATATGAAGAAGCACAATTGAACAAGTAGCTATATAGGCAGTTCAAACGCGTGAGATACATACAAGACAGTGAAGTCATGAATCCACGGATATGGAGGAAACTTGAGCTCTCATTCTCATACAAATTAAAACCAGAAAATCACAGAATTAACGAAAGAAAAACGATATCTATCTATTGAAGATCGAGAATGAGAGAAAGAAAGATATATATAGAGGAATGGAATTATTACTTACACGGGCTGCGTTACGGACAAGCTCCCAAAGAAAGACCTCCTTGACCATGGCGCCGTCCGGAACGCTGCGGATTTTCGACAAAAGATTGTTAACCCCTTTCCCAAAAGGAAATTTCTTTGGTTCAGCCGTCATCTCAGATCGTTTTCTCCTTAATTAAGATCGACTTGAAGCGCTGAAAAGATCAACCTTAGGGTTTTGGCTACCTTTTGAATTGCACCGAAGACGTTTAACAACATGATCAACCTTATAAAGAGTCTTTTGTTACATAAGATCCCTTTTTCTATGTATAATGAATAGAAAAGCAATTTTCCTTATTTATTAGTATACTATTTAATAAATAAAGATTTATTTCTTATTATTCTTTCCTTAATGATATTCTGCTTATTTAGGGAAAGTTCATTTATTGTTTGATTTTTTTATTTTTATTTTAGACACACGTTTTTCCCATATCAATTAAGACTTATGAAACTCACTACAGTATCAGTATTATTCCCAAAAAAAAAAAAAAAAACTCTATTAGTATACGTTTCACCTCGAACGTTTGAATCACATTCACTTAACGAAATTCTAGTTTAAGGTTTTGAACACACATTTATTTAGTTTATAAAATCTCTATTTAATATTAAAAGCCTCATATTTTGTATTCTACTTAATTAGTGCAGGGAAATCCACAGAATCTGGATGGATGCGGTATATGTAAAAAAAATTCTACAAAATTTAATGTTTGCCGCAGTGTTATTTTCTTAAATATGAATGTTGAAATCTTTAAATTACGGTTTTAATATGATTTATAGTATATAATGCAAGTGTTCTAAGTCGGCTTTTTGCATTTGGAGTCGTCTAACACTTGACCTCACATAAGGGTGTAAAAGAGTATAGTGGTTTGTGAGCAATTTGAGATCTGTTTACTCAAATAGTTCAGTTTGATAAGATTTGAGACTGAATAGACTCAACTAGCTAGTTAACTCGAATAATAATTATATCAATCTCAATCATCTGTATGAGTGACCCGTTAGTTCGTGAGCCTACTTGAATTAAGAATACTTATGTAAAAATATGTTTTTTTTTTTTCGAGGAAAAAATATGTATAAATTGAATTGATGTTTTTTTTTTTAGATTTTATGTTATATTGCTATTATTTGAAAGTTAAATCCATAATCGAGATATTCTATTTAAGGAATGAAATTTTATTTATCATTTTAGCTTAAAATGTAAGTATATTACGGAACAAAATTTTTTATTATTAAACAATATATGCTAAACAAGCAGAAGTAACATCACCAGCGTTGAAAACAATACAAATTAAATTAGTTTTACTTTAGAATTTGTTTTGTTAAATGGGTCCGGCCACTCCATCCCACTGTCCAAAACGAGGAAAACACAATAACTTTTTTTTTTTTTTCCCCAATAAACAGAGAGTTGACAATTTTATTCAAAAATTCTATCGATCATAAAGTATCAAATTTTACTTGTTGTACGATCATTTTAAAATAATGATAGACCTTTTCAAAAAAAATAAATAAATAAAAAAATAATGATAGACGGGTTTATTTCTTAATTAATAAAGGCTATTTTTTTTTTTTTTTTGAATTTAATAAAGGCTAGTTTTGATTTATGAGCATCGACACTTCATTCTGAATGATGTGCACAGTGTTGAATGCTTTGTTCACACAACATGCCTTTGATGTTTGTATGACACACCACTGGCATAATATTGACACATGAGACCGTCTTTGAGCAGAGACGGATTTTCTTTTAATATCGTGGGGTCCACGACAAGGGCGGAACTATGTATGACTTAGGAAAGACATCCTGAAAAAAATATTACATTAAAAATTTACATGTAATTCAGGTTGAGCCATAAAATATTCATAATCACCCAACGAGTTCAATATAGTCCGTTACCACACTCCAAGTTAAAATTATGGCTCCCCCACGGTATGTTGAATCAAATGCTAATTGGAAACAGGTCAAACTAATTATTCATGGTTCAAATGCTATGTCCTTACACCTTGAAAGACCTCAACCTTTGGATGGTATTTGTTTCACAATGTGATAAAGGATTTTCTAGGTCCGGTCGATCAAGTAAAAACTCGAAACCTTAGCAAAATCTACTTTCTAACCGGCAATGGGCCGGTCGATTGTAGGATAGTGCTTTAGAGTCCGGAGGTCGAACCCACAGAGATTGGTTTTTGAGTACCCTGGGCTTGACTTAGCACTCGATTCAGTCAAACAGATAGATATGAAGTTATACTACATCGCATAAAAGAAAGATTACACTACTCGGAATTCTAAACAATTAAAAGAGGTATGGCCGAACTTGATCCAACGGATTACTTCACCCTCGTAAAGATTACCCGGGAGTGTGCCTTACTCTACCATGCCGTCTAACGATAACTCATAGGTCAAACCCGTATTGAATCGGACTTGATGACTAGTAGGCGCCAACCTAGTACACGGATAGGTGTCGACTACCTTTCAAACCCAAAACTTCTCCGGTCCCGAAACCCCGCTCCCACACGCCACCGCAACATACATTTATAAGCTAACGTGTGTGCAACAATGAACAATGTTGTCAATATCATTCAAAGCTATTAAAACAATCAAAACAAGTTTCGTGATATGGATTATCGATTAGAACGTCAAATTACGCGCTACACTACCTCCCGGTTCATCTTTCTAATGGTGTTTCACCCGCATTCACGTGGTTCGACCATACGACAAATCTAGCTACTCATAATCAAATCTAAACAATACAAACAAGAGAAACACATCACAACAACAATAAAATAACAAGAAAACATACTTACTTTACTCAACTGGAAGGAGGTGCCAAATGTGCTTACAAAAGATCGAATTTTTGCTAAGTGAAAAGTTACGGATCGAAGCTAAAAGTTAGTAGATCAAAGAGAGGATTGAAAGAGGATTCTAATGATATATAACACTTGATCTAACTCTAAAAGACGAAGAAAATCGCCCCAAAATCTCCAAAACTATCTAATAGTATCGCCTCTCTTTTCTACTTGGTCGCTATGATGAAAATGAAAGCAAAGTTTTATATAGAAAGTAAGTCGCCCATACGGATGTCCACATCGCCCGGACGGATCGTTCTTGATTTTTCAGTGTCCGGACGGATGCATAAATGTCCGCCCGGATGAGATGCTCTTTCGTCCGTCGGATGATGATCTGGTCCGCCGGATATTTATTTCGTCCCGCCGGGACGGGTTCTTCATCAAGTAATCTTCAAAAACAAGAGTTAGCCGTCCGGACACAACAACTTGTCCGTCCGGACGGCTATTTTGCAGCCCAATTCTTCACTTTTTCACCTCCAACCTCCGTGTTTCGCCTCGGACACGCCCAAACTCATACTTTCGCTTTCGTGCTCTCGAGACACCCTAGTCCCGCATCCATATGAAAACAACACGAAAACGCATAACCCCGCAAACTACGGGTGCTCGGGAAAACGAGTATAAAATGCTAAAATAAGGTCGAGTTTACGGAACCGGCGATACTCGCCGTGCAATAAATCCTCATTTAATACTCAAGATAGGTCTAAACTCACCCGAAACATGCCGTAAATGCAATAATCGTAGTGTCGAATCAGACAGAAATGTCTTGTAAAGTTGGTTCCTATCACCACCACACACTTAGCCTTTACTCGTCCTCGAGTAAATCAAAGCGCTCAAACAACACCAAGGAAACAACTTTACGGTACATGCATGCATTTCAAAATATCGAGGTGAAAAGAACTTAGTTAAGTGAATGCATTACTTTGACTCTACTAGATCATGACTTACACGGAGTGAGTGTGTGTTGAATGACGACGCCTTATGCTTAATACGATTTCGGGCTTGGAATACCGGACAAATGACTTTACACAATCCTCGCCTTCCTGTAATCTCCACTAATCGACTAACCAAGGTTAAACACGGTCCAAACAGGACTTGAATGGTTATAATGTTAGGCTAGGGTAAATTCGGTTAATCGAAAAGGTTAATTTGGGAAACTGGAGAAAAGAGGTACGAGTGAACATAATCCAAACACGTACCACGTCTTCTTTACTAAACAAACCATCCAAACTCCTTTTTGATCATTTTCAACACTTTGGGAACTATAGGACACTAAAATACCCGAACTCATTACCAAACTCGACTATGTTTCAAGTGTCGTGAGATGAGCTCGAATACTTAGTACCTATCTGACTATCCCAACCCTAACATCATCATTAACTTTAAGCTCATTGCCCTTGACTCCAATCCTTTATTTCTATATACATCCAAGTTATTTGTTTGTTTTTCTCTTTTCTTTTTTTTTTTGAAAGAAGAAGAAATAAGTACATATTTTCTTTTCTTTTTGGGCCAAAACCGAGCAACCAAGACCAAAGAGCTCCTCCTCTCCTCATGACTCAAAACCGAGAAACCAACCAACCGACTAGTAACATCATTTCTCACCCCACACTTGCCTTGGCAAGTGTGATCTAACAAGAGACTAAGTCCACTCGTAGAGGTCGAACGAAGGGAATGTGACCATAATTAAGGCTCAAGGGTAGGTTTCGGTTAAATAACGAACGGCTATAAAATGAATGGTGGTCGGACCATTCTATCAAGCGCCGAGAGGGCTACTCTGAAGGTCAAATGTTCGGCTCAGCTTATTTGGCTAAAGTAGGGTCAAGAAGAACGCCAAAACCGTCATCCCGTGTCCTACTTAGGTGAACCTTTCTATTTCGTCTCGAGACTAGTGGTATGAGAGGTGGTAGTAATCAAATTGTGCACAAGGTGTAGCTTACGTGAAATTAATAAACTCCATTCTCAAGATAATATTAGACCCGCTGAATGTGCATATTTCAGATCCTTACTAAGGTGATCACCACTCGAATGTGAAAATAACACACACAACATGGTGTTAAAAACCTTGAAATTTTTAAAATTTACCCCAAAATCAACTCGAGCCCGGTCATAGGCTAAGCATACCACATATATAGCACATTTAACAACAAAAACAAGAAAACGGCTAAGTCTCCCACCCCACACTTAAACGAAACACTGTCCTCAGTGTGTGAGAGATAAAAAGAGTAAAAGACTTAGTTGCTTGATCAAAAACCCGGCAAAAAGCGCGACTCATAGCCAGCGTGACATCTTCTAGTAAGCTCCATCTCGAATATCTCAAACCATAGAAACAAAAACCAAGGCAAACACATGCACGGAAAAGTCCACGTGCAAAAGATGGTGATAGATACGAGATATATATAACAAATAGAAGCCATGCCACAATCAAGGTATCAAAGCATATCAACCATACTAGACGGGAATTGCCTTTGGATGTAAAGATAATCAAAAGAAACACAGAGCATCCACGCATAAAACAAGGCCACGTGAGGCTCACATAAAAGCATCCCCGCTTCACGCATAAAAGCCATAGTCAAAAGGAAATTCTCACCCCTACGTAAGTATATCCGGACGGATAGTGAAGAACCGTCCGGACGGATGAAATGTATGTCCGACGGATGGATGATCGCCAAAACAGAGTGAAAACCCGAGATCTATCTCGACGAATGGACTATATCGTCCTGCAGACGGACAGTGCAAATCTGAGGGGAAAAGTGCATTTCATGCAAATAAGGCACCTCGTGATCATCCGGATTCAACAAAGAATACCAAAAACACAAAAGATGGACCTCAAAACAAGCAAAACACAACAAATGGTGGGTTGCCTCCCCAAGCGCTTTGTTTTACGTCGTTGGCTCGACAAAATGACTTATACAATGCCAAATTTTTCAAAGTTATACTATTGGCACAAGCGAGGAAAAGGTAGAAGTGCTTTGTTTAATGTCATTAGCATCGACTTAATGGCACTAAACGGACTCATAACTCAAAAAGACTCAAAACAACAATTCAAATATTTTATTTCAAACAAGTATCACCAAAATCATCAACCAAAATCCGAACTCAAGAACATCAACAATTCAAGGAGAATGAACATAGCAAGCATAGGGAAAACGAAGTTCGCTAGAAACTTACCTCTCATAGCCCTCGATGTTACCTCTTGCCAACTCGGGAATCTCTCTTTGTCAAAATCTCTCACTATCTTCTTCTTAAAATTGCCATTCCATGGTAGTTGTCCCTTTTAAAAATTCTTTGAGCTCCATCTACCGGTGAGTACACAAAATCGATCGCGAAATACTCATCAACACAAAGTGGAAGAATGTAATAATCCGGGACCGGGCGCTAATAATCTCCACTTCTCCCGGTAGCTCTACCATAGACGGCTTTTTAGTCTCATATGATTTCACGACACTCTTCATAATAACATCTTCATTCACTTCAATTTGGAGTGAGGTGAAATGGGCGATCCCAGTTTCTCTTTCGCCTCTAATTTGTCTCATCAAATATTATGCTCAAATCTATCACACACCCTCCACGTCATTATTTTGCATTGCTTGGGCGGCGGTGTAATAGATAGAATTTGCACATCTTCCATTTCCAAATCTGCACTTCCTCTTCATCCCAAATTGAATCCGTGCCATCACCAAAACAAATCTTGCTCATTCCTATAAATGGTGGGTTGCACCACGGACTCTACCAAAACATCATCATTTTTAGCTCATTTGGTCGGAATTTCACTCGGTAGAACTTGAAACCGATACTATCAAATACTACAATGGGGATGGCGGTGATAAGGCCAACTCAACCACTGGATCCTCCATGACGAGCACCTCATTATAGCAACTTGACTCGTCAATATCACTATCTACCGGACCGCTTTCCATGGGGGTCACGCCACCAACCTCAATCCCCTTTTGTGCGCAAGACTTTTCTATTAGATCCGGCATCCGGGCCGTAATGAGAGACACGATATCCTGAAACATCCAACATAACTCGTATCTCATATGAGGCCAATCTTCATTAGTGGGCACGTCCTATATTCCCATTGGAAAACTTGTCTTGAATCTCCCACCCGTTCAAGAGCATCCGTGGCCTCTCTCGTGATATAACCCAAACATCCGCTTCAACCAATCGATCAATCGATGTGCCGACACTTCCTAATCCATAGCCATAAACCCTTTCCATCGACTCCGAATAATACCTACTTCGCTCTTCGGCATAAAGCGAGGTCAATCTGCCGCAAGTGCGGATTTTGAGAGCTCCAATTCCACGGTCTGCTCGAATCATAATTTCGCTCCCCGCCTCAACATTGACTGTTTTGGTTGCCTCCCCAATTTCTGGCTGATTCTCGGTTCCAATTGCCCCTGCACTTGGCCCATTATAGTTCCCTCATCATATCGATAATCGCCGCCGCGTCATTCCACATCCCATGAACGCACCCGCTCTTGGTCATAAGGTTGATAATACCGATTTTGACCAAGCTCGGGTGCCCAAGATTGATAGGTGGATTTTTCTTCATAAAATTTGTATTGTTGAGAATATCCACCCATTTATGCTCAAGCCGCAAAATCACGTAAAACAACAAGAAAACAATAAAACGACTAAGCCCAAGCTTTGGTCAACTATTGTGATATCAAAGCATTGCCAATCCCCGCAATGGCGCCAACTTGATAAGCGGATTTTCTAGGTCCGGTCGATCAAGTAAAAACTCGAAACCTTAGCAAAATCTACTTTCTAACCGGCAAAGTGGACCGGGTCGATTGTAGGATAGTGCTTTAGGAGTCCGAGGTCGAACCCACACAGAGATTGGTTTTGAGTACCCGATTGACTTAGCACTCAGTTCAGGTCAAACAGATAGATATGAAGTTATACTATTGCATAAAAGAAAGATTACACTACTCGGAATTCTAAACAATTAAAAGAGGTATGGCCGAACTACGATCCAACGGATTACTTCACCCTCAGAAAGATTACCCCGGGAGTGTGCCTTACTCTACCATGCCGTCTAACGATAACTCATAGGTCAAACCCCGTATTGGAACTGGACTTGATGACTAGGGCGTCAACCTAGTACACGGATAGGTGTCAGACTACCTTTCAAACCCAAAACTTCTCCGGTCCCGAAACCCCGTTCCCACACGTCACCGCAACATACATTTATAAGCTAACGTGTGTGCAACAATGAACAATGTTGTCAATATCATTCAAAGCTATTAAAACAATCAAAACAAGTTTCGTGATATGGATTATCGATTAGAACGTCAAATTACGCGCTACACTACCTCCCGGTTCATCTTTCTAATGGTGTTTCACCCGCATTCACGTGGTTCGACCATACGACAAATCTAGCTACTCATAATCAAATCTAAACAATACAAACAAGAGAAACACATCACAACAACAATAAAATAACAAGAAAACATACTTACTTTACTCAACTGGAAGGAGGTGCCAAATGTGCTTACAAAAGATCGAATTTTTGCTAAGTGAAAAGTTACGGATCGAAGCTAAAAGTTAGTAGATCAAAGAGAGGATTGAAAGAGGATTCTAATGATATATAACACTTGATCTAACTCTAAAAGACGAAGAAAATCGCCCAAAATCTCCAAAACTATCTAATAGTATCGCCCCCCTCTTTTTCTACTTGGCTGCTATGAGAAAATGAGCAGCTTTATATAGAAAGTAAGCTGTCCATACGGATGTCCACACTGTCCGGACGGACTGTTCTTGATTTTCCAGGTGTCCGGACGGATGCATAAATGTCCGTCCGGATGAGATGCTCTTGTCCGTCCGGATGATGATCTGTCCGTCCGGATATTTATTCTGTCCGTCCGGACGGGTTCTTCATCAAGTAATCTTCCAAAAACCAGTGAGTTAGCCGTCCGGACACAACAACTTGTCCGTCCGGACGGCTATTTTGCAGCCCAATTCTTCACTTTTTCACCTCCAACCTCCGTGTTTCGCCTCGGACACGTCCAAACTCATACTTCTCGTCTTTCAGGCTCTCGAGACACCCTAGTCCTGCATCCATATGAAAACAAACTTAAAACGCATAACCCCGCAAACTACGGGTGCTCGGGAAAACGAGTATAAAATGCTAAAATAAGGTCGAGTTTACGGAAATCCGGCGATCACTCGCCGTGCAATAAATCCTCATTTAATACTCAAGATAGGTCTAAACTCACCCGAAACATGCCGTAAATGCAATAATCGTGTGCCGAATCAGCATGTAAATGTCTTTGTAAAGTTGGTTCCTATCACAATGTAATGTACAAACGGATTCCGGCCCCAATCTAACTCATGGGCGAGTTATTCAATGGAAGGATTGGAATGATGAAAACAACACCTATACGGAAACGAAGTTCATCATGACTAAGCACTGTGTTGCTACATTCTCATCATGTTTGATCGTTTTCTTCGAAAATGGAGAATTTAAGAAGATTTTGAAATTGTTTCACAAGATGGTGAATGAACTAGATCCGCCAAAGAAGTTGAGCTTGGGAGGCCTCAATGTGGATTCCTACGAGTTCGCTTGTGGACGAGCTTTCCGAGTAGGGGGTGTTAGGAAATCACTAGTTTAACACAATGAATTTAAAATTTGATTTCCTTTTACTAGATCGTTCTTCGTTTAATGCAATAAACACGTTAAGTAGTTTGACGGTTATACCTCGGATGATCTATAAGATCGCCGCTTTGACCGTCAACGAGAGAGTAGTCTGATGCAGGCGCAAGCCGTCTCACGCGTCCGGCCTCTATCGCTAATCCACACGAACCCCTTGCCGGAATCCTCCTTGATTGCTATCGAAAACTCCGGTTCTTTAGACCGGCCTTTTTTCCTCTCTCACAAACTCACTATAGGTTGCTCTCTATTTTACACAAGAACTATGAGCTCTTGCAATTGTGATGTACAAAAGAGCTTGACACCCACCTCTTATTTATAGTCAAAAGTGTCGCCCCATATGTGTGTAGGAGAAGAAAACATTTTCCCAATAAAATAAGGAAAATCTTCTAGATTGATTTATCTCTTTTATTATAATTAATTTTGCCAATATCTTATATTGAATATAATTATCTTATTACCATAAATCTATTTTTCCAAAATCAATTAATATCTAATATTAATATTATGGTAATTTTATTAATTAAAGTGCACAATCCAAATGTATCTTATACACATGAATGTGGCGCCCCAATAGTTAATAGATTGACTTCCGGAATATTCTTTAATTAATATAATTTATATAATTAATATCTTGTATTTTATTTATTCATAATAAATAAATACCACCTTATTAATTTACCACTATAACCTTTATAGTCTATAGATAAACTTTCCTTATTTGGTCATCAACTATAACCGCATTTTAATCCGACTAGATGTTCATATGTGTGTGACCCGATAGGTTTCCGAATATGTTGGTGATGGGAGTCAAATTGTAGTGTATTTCTTATATGAGATTATCTCATTTTACGAGTTATTCATGGTTATTTTGGGCTATTATGGGTGGTATACGAACGATATTCACTTATATGCATGTTTCGAGACTAATGACATTTTCGTCCTAAAAACTCGTGTTTTATGTGGATTTCGTTACGGTTCTGTCAATGTATATGAAGAGAGTTTGAGAATGTGATAAACACAAGAGTAAACTTCAACTTAGTTTATTCATTGAGTAAAAAGATGTATAAATAGATACAATTGAGATAGAGAGACTAGCTAGCTAGCTTGGGCGGCCACTTGAGTATGTAGATGTGGGCGGCAAGCATGCAAAAGTAAAAAGTAAAAGTTATGTCTATGACATAAAGTAAACTAGAGTTTGACATATTAATTGTTTATATGACTCACAATTAATATGTCTTTTACAATTAATTTTACAATTAAATAAGGTGTACAAAATATTATGCACGAAATCTAAGGGCTCGGCAATCATTGAGCACCTGTGAAGCCTCAGCAGATCGAGTCTGTTGAGTAATATTTCCACACACCCCTCAACTGGGTCAGATATGTTGATGCGACCAAGTTTGCTACTTAGTCTCTTTGAACATAAGAGGTGGAATAGCCTTGGTAAGAATATCGACGATTCGATCTCTTTGAGGAACATCTTTGGAGTTGAATAATCTTGGCATCAATCTTCTCCTTGAAAGTGTCTGTCAATGTCCACATGCTTGGTTTTATCATGATGGATGGATCTTACGCCATGCATAAGGTGAATTATTATCACAACAGAGTGTGATAGGTTCTTCGATCTGATTCTTTGAAGTTCAATCGGTACTTTTTAGCCATAGAGCTTCACAAATGCCAAGTACAAGTGCCCTTAGTTCGACCAAGATCGCTTCTTGACACGAAGGGTTGTTTCTTGCTCCTCTAAGTAACCAGGTTCCCCATATATATGAGCAATAGCCTGTGGTAGACCTCTCCTCATCAATGTGACATCCGGCCCAATCAAGCATCGGTGTAGACCTTGATTGATCTATCGGTAGACTTGGTGAAGTGCGAGGCCTTGGCCAGGAGTGGATTTTAAATACCTCAAGATCCTATTCACTGCATCCCAATGTTGCTCAAGAGGGCAATGCATGAATTGATTGACCAGATCGACCCATATGCAATATCAGTCTTGTGTGAGAAAGGTATATGAGTTTGCCTACAAGCCTTTGATATTGTTCTTCCTGGCGACAAAGAATGTCACCATGCAAGAGGGTATGACCTGGGTCTACTGGAGATACAAAGAGGTTTGCATCCCAAAGATGCCGATTTCCTTCATGAGAGGTCCAGGACATACTTCCTTTGGGAGGCCGAAATGCCATTGGTGTTTCTAGCTACTTCCATACCAAGAAAGTACTTGAGGTAGCCGGATCTTTAACTTGGAACACCTTTGCCAAGAGAGTCTTCAAGTTCGGATCTCGGTGAGAGTCTTCCCAAGTAAGGATGATATCATCCACATATACAATTAGAATGGACCTCCTCCGGTTGGTTGTCTTGACAAACATGGTGTGATCGAGTTGCATTGATGATATCCAGCAGCCTTTAACCATAGTAGTGAGTTTTCCAAACCAGGCTCTTAGGGATTGCTTCAGGCCATATAGAGATTTCACGAGTTTGCATACCTTGCCCCGAGTGTGGGATTGACAAAACCAGAGGTACATTCATATAGACTTCCTCGGTGAGATCACCATTGAGAAAAGCATTTTTGATATCCAATTGGTGTAGAGGCCGATCCAGTTGGACACTAGAGAGATCGAGAACCCCGACGGTGTTGAGTTTTGCCACTTTGGTGCAAAAGTTTCCTTATAGTCAATACCATAAGTTTGAGTGAATCCCCTTGCTACCAATCGGCTTTGTACTTGTCAATTGTACCATCAGCATTGTATTTGATAGTGAATAACCATCTGCAGCTAACTGTCTTCTTGCCTTTGGGAAGAGTTGTGAGGTCCCAAGTATGATTATCCAGGAGAGCAGTCATCTCGGTTTTAACGGCTGACCTTCCACTTATCATTTTGAAGGGCCTCTGAATATTTCTAGGGATAGAGTGAGAGTCCAGTCTGTGTAAACATGGCAAAAGACAGGAGACAAGCGATCATAAGATAAATAAGTATGAATAGAATGATCGATTGCATGATCTTTTCCCTTCCTTAGAGCAATAGATGCATCATCAATGTCATTGAAGATCTGCCGAGGATCTGCAGATTTGCCGAGTGTCGATGGGCTCGGGATCGCGGAGGCTCGAGTCGGTTGGTTCTTTGGGGATCGATGAGTTCTTTGTGAGTCAAGAGGTCTTGGGGTTCGATCTCTTGAGGATCGATGAGGTTCTTTGAGGTTAAGAGTTTCTTGAAGGAAGGGTTTAGGTCAATTTCTATCGAGTTTCCATCGTTGATCGCCTCAGTGGACTTGCTGTAGTAGGGAGTCCTTTCAAAAAATTTTACATCCATAGAATTGTAAAATCTCTTTTCAGAAGGAGAGTAGCACTTGTAACCTTTCCTGTCCTTTGCATATCCTAGGAAAATGCACTTGTGAGCTTTGGGATCAAGTTTGCTTCTGTGTTGGGCATGGATATAGACAAACACAGTACAACCAAAGATTTTTGGAGGTAAGCTGGGAAATAAGATGAAAAAGGAGGAGTGTGTGTCTAGTAGGGTTTTGATAGGAGTTTTGAAGCCTAGTACCCTGCTGGGAAGTCTGTTGATTAAGTATGTGGAAGTCAATATGGCTTCACCCCACATATATTTTGGAACATTTGTGGTAAACATAATAGACCTAGCCATTTCAAGCAGATGCCTGTTCTTTCTCTCAAAGAACCCCATTTTCTTTGAGGGGTTTCAACACAACTACTGATATGGACAATCCCTTTATCCATCAAGAAATTACTGAGATGAGACTCATAATATTCAAGAGCATTGTCAGTCTTCAAGATTTTGATCTTAGTGTCAAACTGAGTGGAGACCATGTTGTAAAATTCTTGAAAGATGGGTCCAACTTGGACTTATCCTTCATTAAAAATAACCAAGTGGTTACGGTGTGGTCATCTATGAAGGTAACAAACCATCTCTTTCTGTTATGCTTTTTACTCTTGAGGGCCCCATACGTCCACCGTGAATTAAGGTGAATGGTGTGGATGGTAAGTAAGGTAATTTTGCATACACAGATTTGGTGAGTTTAGCAAACCTGACAAATATCACATTGAAGATCATTCAAATTACAACCTTTAAACAATTCAGATCTATAGACTTTAAATAACTAAAAGCCCGGGATGTCCTAGTCTATAATGCCATAACATGATATTGTCTAGGTTTTGAGTGCAGTCGAGGCGATTCAGTCTTGATCTTCTGTCTTGGCAGGTTGACCACAAACATGAGACTGAGCAAGGTTTAGCAATCCCCAATCAACGCCTTTGAGGAATGATCCTGGAATGTGCAGCGATTCTCATTAAAAACAATGAGTCGATTCAAATCTTTAGTAAGTTTAATCTTGTGATATAGATTGCAATCTAATTTTGGAACAAATAGGACATTCTGCAGCATATCTTATTAGTAAGTCTGCACTGACCAAAACCTTTTGCACTAGAGATAGATCCATCGGCCAGCCTTAATATTGTGAATTTGGGGACATGGCTTAAGTTGAGTAATGAGATTTTTATTACAGTCATATGGGATGAGGCCCCAGAGTCAACAATCCAGGTTTCATTACTAATAGATGAGTAGAATTTACTCTGTCTTGGCATGAGAGGCTATGTCAAGAGAGTGACTACCTCCCTTTTGTTGAGTTAGGAAGGCTTTGAATGCGACAAGTCGAGCATTCAACTCGTTGTCATCTTCTTCCTCACTTACTATGTATGCGCCTCGACTTTCCTTGGCAGGTCTGGAGGTCTTGGAGGAGTTAGGCTTGCCATGTAGCTTCCAGCAAGTGTCCTTGGTGTGATTAGTGCGTTTGCAGTGGTCACAGAACAGCTTTCCGCTTTTATCGGCCCAGAAGCTCGTAAGCCTCGGTAGGGTTCCGACGGTGCCGGCGAGGATGGCACTTTCAGTAGGGTTGTCAGCAGGGGGGTTCAGCAGCATCACTTTCCTCCTGCTTTCCTCATGTTTGACCTCAGCAAACATGGATTTGAGATTTGGAAGAGGTTTAGTAGCAAGAATTCTACCTCTGACATCATCAAGAGTAGATTCGATCCAAAGTAAGGAATTTGAATACTCTCTTTTCTCGATAATGTCTTTAAAGAGTGCAGCATCTTTAACATCATTCCAGGGGTGAGTTTCCAACATATCTAGGTGTTGCCATGCCTTAGATAGTTGATTAAAGTATTGAGTTACAGACATATCCCCTTGTCTGCAATTTTAATCTGAGCTTCGAGTTCATAGACTTTGATGTATTGTCCTTTTTGAGTAAAGGTCTACGGCATTGTCCTGCATTTCCTTAGCGATGTCATACATCATGAAGTTCTCATCGATCTCTTTTGTCATAGACCTCGTGAGGATGGTCATGACTTGGTTATTTTTCTGTGTCCCATGCTTCAAACTTGGGGTCGATTTCGGTGAGGGCAGTTTGGGAACTGCATGGATATCCCATCTTGCCCTCGGCCGGAGATATACATTTTCATAGACCTTGACCATAGCAAGTAATTGTTACCATCAAGTTTATGATTTGTAAAGAAGAGTGTTCGATTATCCGATCTGCTTTGAGGCGTTGTGAGTCTCATGAAGAAGATGAAACTTCGAGATAATGTTGACATTTTTACGAAAAAGAATCGAGTTTTGCAAATGGATTTTAGAACTCATGAAGTCTCTCGATACCATGAAGAGAGTTTGAGAATGTGATAAACACAAGAGTAAACTTCAACTTAGTTTATTCATTGAGTAAAAAGATGTATAAATAGATACAATTGAGATAGAGAGACTAGCTAGCTAGCTTGGGCGGCCACTTGAGTATGTAGATGTGGGCGGCAAGCATGCAAAAGTAAAAAGTAAAAGTTATGTCTATGACATAAAGTAAACTAGAGTTTGACATATTAATTGTTTATATGACTCACAATTAATATGTCTTTTACAATTAATTTTACAATTAAATAAGGTGTACAAAATATTATGCACGAAATCTAGTGGCTCAACAATCTGCTTGAGCACTCTGTTGAAGCTTCTCAAGCAGATCGAGTCTCTTGAGTAATATTTCCACAGTATATTATGCCTTGGTGTTCGTGTCTTTGTTTTCAGGCTTAGATTGATGTATAAGGTCGAGAATAAGGAAGAGATTCTTGAGAAAGAACGAGATTTGGAGCCAAGGAGGAGAAAAGAGTGAAGAATCAATGACGAAATCTGAACCAGTCACTTCAGGGCATTTTGGTCACACTTGGAAAAACTTTCAGGAAGAGTTGTCTTGATAAAAGTTGTAGAGGATTGAATCATCTTTCCAATGAATTTTGAATAATCTCATTTGGAGCCCTAGAAGTGAAGTTATGATGAAAATACTGAAGCTTGGTGCAAACTGGCGTTTGGACGGGTCAAACTGGCGTTCACAGAAGCAGAATTGATACTGAAAGTTGGGTTTTCAGGCAAACTAGCGTCCAAATCACCTCAAACTGGCGTTTGGATGAGTTCGGCCGAATCAAGAAGGCTCAAACAAGGCAAACTGGCGTTTGCAAGGATGCAAACTCTAGTTTGGCCCCGACAACAGATTTTCACCATGCCTGACCCTTTAATCGTCATTTTGACCCATCTAGGAGGCATTTTCTGGTCATGTCGTCTTCATGAAAGTTGTAGGTAATTGAACGAGCTTTCCAACACATATTGAATCGTTCAAATCGGAGCTCTACACAGGAAGTTATCGCAGATTTACTGAAGACAGGTCAAGTTGGGCCAAACTAGCGTTTGCCAAGATCCAAACGGGCGTTTGTGACCGACAGGTGCAGATTTTTGACCTACATTATAAATACGCAGCTTATTCAGCCCCTATACGATCTTTTGGCCGACTTTAGACTTCTCTTAGGCAATTTAGGGGCGATTTTGGTGTAGTTTCAACGTCCTTTGATCCTTTGATCCCCTAGATAACATCCTTAGATTCTATACAAATTTTATAGCTTAGATTTACTTTCCAAGAACAAAATATTCGACTTTGGGATTGCTTTTCTTGTTGGTATTTTCTGGATCAGATTTTCTGCAAGTTATATGGTAATGATTTCTCTTTTATTTGTTGCTATTAGTTCGATTTCAATTTCTAGTCCATTTATTTGCATAATTATGAGTAGATAATTGCATGTGTAGTCGAATTATGTGAAAGCGAGTGAAAACCCTAAGGGGGATGAGAGAGGGAATCGTGTAGTGCGTAATTGAATGTCTAAACGATTAATCCATGTTCTAAAACTTATTTTAATAGCTTTGAATTAGATTGATCACCTAGTTCACTGTCACAAACATCGAACTTATAGATGTATTTTGCGGTGAGATGTGGGAAAAGGGGTTTTAGGATCGTTGCGTAGATTCGGCCTAGTTGTTAGGTCCGTTTCCAATATAGAGGTTTGTCATCGTTGTTCGAGCGACTCTAGTATGTAATCATGTTAGGTTAATCAGTTTTCTAAAGGGAGAATTAATTAACTTCTCATAGGGTGTTAGCGAGAGTTGTTCGAGACCTTAACACCGAATTAGGAGTTGGCACCCGTGGATGTCGTTAAACTACATTAGATAGGTAGGTCGGTTAAGGCACGTTCCTGTTAAGTCCTTCCCAGGGGTAAAAGTAGCTTGTGAGATCATAATTCGACTATACCTTTTAATACTTTAAGCAAACTCATTAGTATAATCTTTACTTTTGCATTAGTATAATATCTCTCCACCATTATTTTGACATGAACTAAGTTCTAAGTCGACTTTGGTACTCAGGCATTACTCCCTGTGGATTCGACCTTGAAACCACTATACTACCGTTGACCCGATACTCTGTCGGTTAAAATTAGCGGTTAGTTATTTTGCTATTAGTTGGCCGTAGACACAAAGTGCAATTTACCAAAATGCCCTTCATACCTAACGATCACGGGATAGCGTCTTGCAACACACCGTGACCCCCAATCATCGGAAGAGTCAAAATCAATGACTACTACCTTTCATGTGAAGCAGTTACCTTGTAACTTACAATCCTATCGCTGAAATAATATCCATACGATTGTATCTCGAGTGTCAATACATTAACGATCGTATCTTATAATCTGGATATCATGCTCTCTCGGAATAACACATTTACTCCCACTTTGCAAAGATTCTCGAGAGCTAGACATTCCTTATAAGAAGGCTATTTCAGATATTCGATCCTCATCATAGGATACGCGATTCCCGGACGACCAATCGTGTATACTCCGCATGCTTCAATATCATACCCAATCACTACCGCATGATCGCCCCGTGGTTAGGAGAAATCTCAATAGTGTCAAAGCATGACAATCCACACCGTGATGCCATGAAGACTCCGGTCAAAAGGATAATTACACAACCGCCACATAGTGTGACACTTAATGTGAGTGGGTCAGTCTAACGTACGTATTCTCTAATACACGTCTACGTACAGTCCAAGTGTCACTACACTTCGGTAGACAAGATCTATCCCTACCTTCTAAAAGATAGAAGACATCTAATACGTGCTAGTCTGATTATACTGTCAATGTCCCATTTGACAATACATAAGACTAGAGACATTTAAGTACCAAACTTGTTATAGTGATTAGAGATCTTATCAACCATAATCACTATCATGGTTTCTCTATCACAGTTTGATACTAGGGACGTTACCATATATGTACAACAAATAATATGAAGATAACAATATATAATAACATAAGTGCTTTTATTAATCATAATAAAGTTATTACATGAACTGAATAGACTGTAAATGACCCGACCCGGTCGGATCCGGTCCAACCCGATTGGGTTTAGGACACCTTTCTGTTTAGGGTCAAATTGTATGATTTTTAACGATATATTTTCTATCAATTTCCCCCATATATGGATGTTTTCCATAGAAATCGAGCGTTATATTGAAATATTGAGTAAATGATGTTTTTAAGAGTTAAATTGCAAAACGTAAATTGAATTATGTGCTTAAATGATGAATTTATATTATTTTGGAATTATGTTACGTTTTGGTATGTTTGATCCTCTTGTAGATACTCATTGATGATGGAAAAGATGATTTTAGAGAGCTAAATTCGAAGTTGGAAAGAGCTAAAGAGATTTATGGAAGATTGGAAGATTAAGGAAAGAAATCAAGTTTGTGATCTTCAGCTGGACTCGCGTCCAAAAAAGTGGCCCAAGCGTCACCTGGGCGAAATCGGATCGAGAGAGTTGAGAAACTTACCGGACGGGCGTCAGAGGAAGTGGACGGGCGCCCAAGGCTTGAATGATCACCCATGTGCTTAGCTTGCAAAAATAAATATCTTGGATATTTTCTGGGAATATTCCAAGCATATTCCCTTGGATATTTATTTGATCACAAAATAAATATCCTTGATATTTTCTACCCCAAACTTGGTGATTAATGCTTTCAAAATATCCCATGTAACAATATGTTTTGAGTCCTAAAAGATGGATTTTTGAGGAAGAGAAGAAGATGCCACGAGTTTCTGAGATCAACGGATCAATATTTTCCAACGCACTTCTACCGTAACCTGTTTTCGATGGAAATTTGACCCGACTTAGAGGCATTTTCAGGGGACGAGGTCTTGATGAAAGTTGTAGATACTGAAATGAGCTTTCCAACGCATTTTGAATCACGTCAATCGAGGTCTACAACTCAAGTTATGATTTTTCTTCCAAACAGCTGAAATTTGGACGAATTGGGAGATATTTGGCTCATTTCCTTGCATGTTACCTTCAATGATGGCAAAGATTCCTCCCCAACAAACTCCACATGCTTGTAACTAACTCTTGCATGACTCATCACCCCTACCCACCATCTCCTACCCACCATATCCTAACAAACTAACAAACTCATCATTACATCCTAACAAACTTCTCACCTCCCTCAAATGCTCACTCCCTTATACACCTCCCTCAAATGATACCTTCCATATACCCCTCCCATTATATATACACACCTCCATCACCACACAAAAAAATACACACTACCATTCACCTAAAAAAGAGGCAGCCGCGACTACGAGGGGTTTGAGGCCGATCACCCGAGCCTTGTGCTCGGGTGATCCGGGTTAGATTAGGATTTTTTTTTTTTTTTTTTTCATCGTTGATGCTTGAAGATCAACCCTTGTATGAACTATGTGAGTTTAATCTCTTTTTAATTTATTCAATATCTAGTTTATTTTTATGATCTTTAATTTATTTTGTATCCTTCTATGATTATGATGCTATTATGTGAACTATATCGAGAGATTGTTTACTAATCGTTGTCTAACGCCGATGAGAATCGTTGTTAGGCTAGATCACCATAGAAAGATAGGATCTTTAATCGTTAATTCGTGACAAGTTAATCGGTTAATTATCTAGGTTGTTAGATTCTAAAATACGAGAGTTAACTTGAATCTACACCTTCGTTTTTGTATGGAATATTGGTCTCAACATTCGGAAGAGGAGAGATCGATAATTGAATTCACTAAGCAATTAGGAATTCATAGCTTGAAAGCGGATTCACTAAGAGATTAGGAATTTGTATCTCGTGTAAAGGTGAAACCACAATTTGAATTAAAATCATGAGATGAACTAGGATTGAGATCACTTAGTTTGTATTCTGTTTGATCCCCATGTATCTTTAGCTTAGGTCGTTTTATTGTTCTTAGCTTAGATTTATCTTATTTGTTCTATGTTTGTATTTCCTTTATTTGTTTTCTTGAGTGATAATTTAGAGGAATTAATAAAATTAGATTCAACATTGATTCACTCATGGATCGACCCTTACTCATTACGCTTTACTAGCAATTACCCGATATTCGGTCGGTTAGGAGTTAGTTTGCATATAGGTTAGGGTTTTATAAATTGTTTTTGTTTAGTGATGCAAAATCCTCCGAACACTTTCCAACAGGGGGATGAAGATGATGTAGCACGTTTTATTTTCTAATTGTGTTTTATTTATATTTTAATTTAGTAGATAGCCATTTAGGCTTTTAAATATCTATCTAAATGGACATTTTAGCCCTTAAGTTGGCTAGTTATTCAGAATGTAATCTTGAATCAATTATACTCTTGATGAGTGAAATTGTATTTGAAAATGGATTATCTCGTTTTATCCGTTTATTGTAGATCTTCTACATCAAAAAGACGTCCACTGCTTTTTTAAACTTTTTTTGTCCTTTATGCAAAAGTTTTGAAAATGTGTGCTATTCACTAATTTAGAAAATATTTTTGTCCTTCAACCTAATTCCCCCATAATTAATTATGTAATGCTGAAATTCGAAGAATTTGTTAGTGTAGGTGCCCTAAATCCGATCAGGTTCGACCGGGTCGGGACATTTCTGCCACGCTTTTTATAGTATCGATATAAGTTTATCTTGCTATTGAACCGAGCTTCCAAACCATATTGGCGAGATAGAGCGAGAAGCGGAAAAGCTAGGAAAAATGCAGATTATCTGCAAAGAGCCAAGAAGGAGGACATGCAAAGGTGAGAAGAAGCGAAAGGAAGAGGAAGAAGGCTAGAAAAGGCTGCAGGTGATATGTGCAAAAAGAAAACTCTCAGAAACCGAGAGAGATAACTCTCACCAATGGCGGACGTAGAATCTCGGATAAGGAGGCAATAAATTTTTTTAAAAAGGCAAATAAAAAATTAAGGGGGGCGAACAATATGCATACTACCTATATTAGTAGATTTTTTCTGGATTGAAGAGGGGCAATTGTCCCCCTTAGCTGTATGTAGGTCCGCCACTGACTCTCACCGAGAGGAGAGAGAAAAGTGCAGATTTCATCACCGGTATCACGATTCATTTTGAATACAAAATGACATTCATTAACAATTTCGGTACATTAGACTAATCTCATTGCTTTAATGGATTTAATCAAATCAAAAAAAAGTGAAGACTCCAATTGTAATGGAATATTCCAGTGGTCCTTTGACTCCAATCCACCATGTTTATGAAAAACATTAAGAAGCCAAAATATATAAACCGAGATCAAGGTTTGAAATATAAAACAACTTCTCAACCGAAATTTTAATGGATGAGGAAAAAAAGTGCATTCATTACATAGAAACACTCAAAAAGTGGAACATCAATGTTACTAAAACTGCTGCTTTCTACAATTATATGCCTCTAGCACAACAGAAATCACTAAAAACATCCATTCCAGCTATATATATATAGGCCCAATATTCATAGATTAGTAGTACTTTCATACTTCCTTCTGTAGAGGTAGATGTTACCTAAGCCAGCAGCAAACTGTTGAATAACCAATGCCTTTACCTCGCCGCCATTAGGGTTGGCCTCAGCATGCTTCCTTAACTTTTCGATGATGTGGTGTCTCGGGTTGATCTCCAATGTTGTCATATCAGCTGACAGAAAACTAGCTACCTCGAAAAGGCGGTTAGAAAGAACAACATTCTTCACCCTGTGGCCGAGAATTTTGACGAATATCTTTGAAGACCCTCAAACTGTTGTTGCAGTATCTCGAATGGTACCTCCTCTTTCTTATCGTCGTCAAGGATTAGTTTCTTATTGTTCTCAACTGAAATGTAGATTGGGTAAGGAAAAGTGGCCACCGTAGGGTACGTCTCAACCAAACCTTTCAATCTGTGCTCCTCGAGGTATTCAAGCTGATCTTCCTTGAGGGATAGAGTTACCTTTGTACCCCTGAGGAGGCTATCACCAGAGGTATCTCGAGCAATGGTGAACGAATCACGACCGTTGGATTCCCACACGTACTGCTGATGACCGTTATGCTTTGTAGTGATCAAAACCTTGTCAGCAACCATGTAAGCTGAAAAAAAACTAAGACGATGCCCCAAAAAGTCCGCGTAAATCCATGAGAGATCAACATCAGCACCACCACCAGTAGCATCGAGTTTCAAACATTTGTCAATGGTTCCCATGTGTTGCTTTTGTAGAAAATCTTGAATGGTACAAAGTCTGTTCAACAAATCTGTAACAATATCAAGCACAACCCATTAACTTCCCAACACCGGAAGAACGATTGATTATTAAATGCATCTTTTATGACAAAAATGCCCTTCTTATATACTCACCATCCTTGGTCATTCCAACACCACTGTCGATGATGGACAAGGTGTTATTTGTCTTGTCAGGGACAATGTGAATGAAAAGCTCGGGTTGAGTAGCAAGCTTGCTCTTGTCAAACAAACTCTCACAACGGATTTTGAAAAGAGCCTAAAAATCAAATAATTAATGTAAAATACGCTCTATCGAGCAGCGTTACACTTAGAATAACATGAAAGCTAGCTGGAGGAACCATAATCAAACATACACACCAAATTAATATGAAGCACACTAATGAAATTTTAAGTACTACCTTTTACCAAAATAATTACTTATTAGTCTAATTTTGCTAGCATTATATATAATACTCTGCACCTAAACAATAAAATAGTATTTTACCTCAAAAGAAACAGCAGGGAAAACAAAACAAAGCTTCAATTATGATGTCGTCCCTAACTAATAAACTCATTGGATAAAAAAACAGAAAAAAACCAAGGAATATCAAATCCCGAAATAAGATCAAAAGGCAACAACAGCAAAAATACTCTCTCTGCATCTAGCTTCTTGCTGGATGTTTCATATATTAAATTTCTAATGCTGCTCCAAAACAAGTTTTTTATTTTTTATTTTAAGAACTGTAATGTACGGATATGCTGCTTGCTTCAAATGCAGACAGAATCGAAGTCGAAATCATACAAATTAAAACTCTTAGAAAACAAAATTACTAAATTAACGAAATCAAAACACAGATTAGAAGACGAAGAAAGATATGAGGATATTTACACGAGTTGAGTTCAAGACAAGCTCCCATAGAAAGATCTCTTTGACCTTGGCGCCGGCCGGAATGCTCCGGAACTTAGACAAAAGATCTGTGACTTCTTTGTTAAAAAGAAATTTCACTAGTTTCGCCATCTTTTCTTCCTCAGAATCACTGTGTGTCTGTGTGTTTGTTCTCCGTACAAGCTCAAAAGAAAAGACAGAAGCTATAGAGCTGGGAGAGAAATTATAAAATCATCTTTTTTTTTTTTTTTTCGGAAGCAAAAGAAACACACACCCACATGTCACAAACGGAATTCGAATCCTGGACTCCTCACTGAAAGTCAGGTTAGATCCTAGTGGATTACTACTAAGGTACGTACCAAGGTACATAAAATCATCTTAATGTGAACGTAAGAATACATATTTATATTGAGGTTGACATTTTTTTTTTTTCCGTTTTTAGATTGCCCGTGTAACATTACATGGGCCCGTGCATTTGCACGGGTTCAACACAAGACTCGTGTGGAAATTGGAATGAGGTGCATACATTTTGCATGCAGGGGCGGACGAATGATCTCGGTAATAGAGGCAGTTAAATTTTAAAGCGAAATAAAAAATTTAAGAGAGGGGCAAACTATATGCATAGTATAAATTTTAGTGTATTTTTTCGAATTAAAATTTCTTTCTAATTGTATGCAGGCCCCCATGGCTGTTCGCGCGTGACTCATGCATACATCTGCATGTTAAATGAAAAAAAGGACGTGGTGTATACATTGGCACGAGCTCTCTCTAAAATTACACGCGTCGACCAGAAAAAATGTCAGTCTCAAACAGCGTGAGAATAAATACTGGTCCATATATCAACCTGATTTTATATTTTCTCAGGGTTGAGATTATTATTTCCACTACAATCAATCTACTTGTGCACAGACCACGCTAGTTATCTGTGCATTAGAGTAAAACTGACTTTGTGAAAATCGGTTATGAAGATTATAACCAACTTCTTATAGGTGCATTGTGAAAACCAACTTTAATAAAGTTTGTTCTTGTTTCCTTAAGCTACGTAAAGTCGGTCATAGAGTCTAGAAGCAATTTTCACAAAGTCGGTTGTTGTGGTGCAGGAGCGATTATTGTGGTCCACGAGTATATTATGTGTGGTACAAATAAAGACCCAATAGGGTATTAGTATTGGATTTCTAGTACATCTAGTAATCAATCCGAGTAGCTCGTAAGCATTTTGACATTCAGCTCGTGAAATACTCGTTATATATGATTTTAGCTGTACTTAGAGATGAATTAGTGCACATTAAAACTTGTTATGAATTATTCACCAATTTTATCAAGCAATATTGTATTATAATATGTTAAAAATATAGGTTCTACTCTAATTTTTTAACGAACCGAAGTAAAGCACTTTTACATTCAATGTTTTTTCGAGTTTGAAAAAGCATGATTTTTTTTTTCTAAGCTGTACTCAAGCATATTTAGAACTTAGTCGAACCAATCTTATTTGTATGTTCGACTCAGTAAGTAAATACTTGATTCGATTTAGATCGTTTATATTTTTAATACACCCTAAATTTATTGTTCTGTGGAAAAAATACTCAAGAAAAAAAAAACTTGATTAAAGAATTACGCTTTTTGTTTTTGACGTTTAAGACAAATATATTTTCTTTATATATAATTCACTATGAGAGAAAGCATAAAATTATAGTGGGCAAGAGGCTTAGAGCATCTTCAATGGGAGATTCAACAAAAGGTTTATAACCTTTTGGAAGGTTTACACCATTGTATTGTGCTGATTAGGACAGAGAAAGTACTAAAAGGGTTTATAGAAGAATTATGAGGAGAAAAAAAAGTATTTTTGTGGGCCAAGCCATAAATCTTTTAAAGGTTTATTCATTGTGTAGAATAATTTTATAGATAAAAGGTTTATAAAATGATGATGTGGAGTGATGATAAACCTTTTAATATGTTTATGATCGTAGATGCTATTATATTTCTTGCCTCCCAAAAAAAAAAAAATCATCATTGCATATTTCTGTTTCATCACAATAAATCATTTCAAAACCGTGTAAAAGATTGCTTGGTTGGAATCGTGACTTACTTCAAGGCGCTACAACTTTGGCTACCAAAGTCTTGGATACTAGATATTCTACGATATAAATTATAGCAATATGTCCTCCGTATAAAACACATCAATCCTTGTTCTAAATCATCTCATTTTCAGTAATGCTTAAGTATAGCTTCATTACAAAGTAAGAATTCTGAGAGAAGATTTATGAGTGCATATAAATTTTCTGTAATATAAAAAATTGTTCCGGTGAATATAAGTGGATCGGCGAAGAACGTTAAATCCTTGTTCATGTTCTTCCTCTTCCATTTACGTTCCTTATCAATCATACGCCCATAGAACATCTATCCCAGCTTTATATTTAACATAACAAAGCACACATAAATAGAAATTATGGAAAAGCATTAAACTTTACCAGAAATTAATCCCTATGTATCTTTCTCCTCCTTAGTACTCCCTGCCTAATTAAGGATAATTTTTCTTGGATTTTTCATAAAAAGATGTTAACTAGGCAACACTTAAATTGCTGAAGAATATCATAAACTTCACCTCCTCCTCATTCGTGTCGTCGGCCTGAATCGCCTTCATAATCTTTTCCATGTAAACGTTTCTCGGGTTGATTTCAAATATTGTTGACGTATCATCATCAATTAACCACCGACGGATTACAAGATGCATCGAAAACACGGCCAGAGATAACAATGTCAACATTCTTCGCCAATTGTACCCAATATACCTAACAAACTAACAACTCTCAAAACCCTCCTACTGTTGGGTTGAATTATGGAAGAGGGGACATCAGGAAGAGGGGTTTGACAAATTGTTTGACTGGAATTTCATTGGCAATGGAGGTGGTTCTGTAGACTGACCAAAGGATTGGAATGATTGTTGAAGATTATTACACTCTGGCCGTGATCGGAAAGAGGAGATGGTTAGCTTATCATTTCCAGCTGAATAAGAGGATTATATTGATGGATTCATTGAAAATTTGAGGTAGGACATTCGATGGAGGTTATCTAAATGCAGGTCGAGTAGCAGTAGACTGAATTACGCTTTCTATGACGCATAAATTGAGGAATCAATGATTAGAATAGAATAGTCTCTCAAGAGGATCGACACCCACATGGTGTTTGATAAAAGGCTTAGTCGGATTCTGCAGATGAACTTCAGCAGGATGAATTGAAAGATTCGGCTTGCATTGTGTTTGAAGAAATGCCCAAACCAAATCCAACAGATTCACAGTGGACAGAGAAGAAGTGTGAAACAACTTTGGACAAAAATGCTGAGCAAAATGAAGATGTTAAGGCTCAATTAGCTCAGTTGAGCTCTCGATTCAGACCACAATGAGTCTACAAAGCAGAGGCTACCTTGCAATCGATCATGAAGAAACTTGATAATTTGGCGAGTCAATTCATCAAACACATTCGGTGCGACCTCGATGTAAGATTTCGATCATAAAGGTGAAGGACTAAGTCGTTATTCTATAGCAGAGTAAGATTCTCCACAGAAGCATTGACCTGGGGCAGCTCGGCAGGAGCCGTTGAAGCAGAAGCAGCAGCCGCAGAAGGCACTAAATAAGGAGCTGCAGCAACGTCCTCAAAAACCATTCCACTTCAGAAGACATTAGCACGAATGACAGCGTCATAACAGTAACTATGCCACCTGGCAGAGTAGGTCATTGTAAAATTCTACAAATCTAGATGACAGTGCCCTAGCAGCACCTCTAACAGATCCGACCTCACAACGAGTAGTTCAGCCAGATCTGGGAGGCTTATGACGAGAGTTGAACTGAGCCTCGGCACGTGTCATCTCCTAATCGATCAAACATTAAATGAAGACATAAAAACTATAACGTTTAGGGCCAGGAGCCCCACTTCACGCGCCAGGGAGATCCGAACCCTATGTGGGAGATCGGTCCCGCTCCCAGGACCACCGGCCGGTCGGCTAGGTCGCGACGAGAGCTGGGCCAGTGCAGTTCGGGCCGAGACGGCCTTGGGGGCTCGACGCAGGTCGGCCATAGCCTCCTTTATATGATAATTAGCCCACGTGCTTATAAGATAATTATGGGAAGATCATAAGGATCCTTAACCCATTAAGACTCTGATTTTGATATTTAAACCATCCATAATTATTTCCTAAATTATAGGGATATACACATAATAATCTTTAGGGGCTAAGAATTAGAATCCTTGCAGGACAAGGCTTTGGACGAGACGTCCTCAATATAAACAACCCCTAAGAAACTACGGAGACTTGATTCCTGAAACATAACAGGATACGTAGGCAACTTGGGAAGATACCAAACTCAGACTAAAAATAACCCAAAAAATCATCCATCGTTCATATTACCCTAGATTAAACTGCCTGGATTTATTCATAGACAAGATCCAACATCGTCACATGCCACAAATGCCTTCCATTACTAAAAACCATGAATGCAAAAAATAAGATATTATCATGTTCAAAATAAGACAATATATTAGTCTTCTAACAAACCGAATTATTTATACAAAAATCGAATTAACTCAAACAATTAAGAACCATTTAACTTATTTACACCCTTTCGTCTTTCTCGAACAAACTCAATTACAACCCGAGATGTTTCGCTTGGCTCGGCGTGGCTCGGCTCGGCTCATGTAATTACTTAATCAAAGCTGTCAATATTAGAAGATGCCTCATAAATTTAAGGTAGGATGAACACAATTTCCATATTATCTGCACAACATGAAGAGGGTTCATCTACAACGTTCATTTGCCCTCAATTGCATAACTCATTGGTAAAATGTGGATGTGAAGCAGTGTAGCCTTGTTTTTAAGTTGGAGTGTGGGAGTTCGATCCACCTGGATCGACTTCTCTCAAACAAAATTTGTATACATGCAATCTTTTGCAAACTAGACCACGAGGCAGCGCCCCCGATATTACATCCTCCATGAAGCTTCATGGCTATTAGTGTCACATATATTATATAATTGAACACATATAACGGTATTTTTAGAAATTAATCAAACTTAATTACAACTAGGACTCGTGATTTAACAGTGTGCGTGCGTGCGTATATTTCGTAGTCGGTAAAATAAAAAAATAAAAAAAAGTAGCGGTCCCTAATACTTATAGATATATATAAATCATAAACATAAAGTGGTTATTGAGTATTGGTTGGATTTTGAATGTTTAATTTGATATCGACTTTTAAAAAAAACGTTTTATCTTTTATTTGTAAGTTTTGTTTGTGAATATTTTACGTGTAGAAAATCTGGGCCTAAACTCATATAAGAGAAGATGTCTCGTCCCAAAACCTAGGTTATGAGGTGAGGAAAATCTATCTCTTAATATGATGGGTGAAACAATAACATGTTTAAATGTATGACACTTTAATACGCCCCTCAAGTGTGGGCCAAGGGGCACTCTTAAGGGCCTTAAGGCCAACAAAGAGCCAACACTTGCACAATAAATGAGTGGCTCCGATATCATGTAGAAAATCTGGGCCCAAACTCATATAAGAGGAGGGACCTCATTTCAAAACCTAGGTTATGAGGTGAGGGAAGTTCATCTCTTAATGTAATGAATGAAACAATCACAAGTTCCCAATGTGGTCACTTTAACATACGAATCGAAGATATTAAAATTTTACATTTAGAGAGTAGTGATCTCTTATACGGGCTACTGACATGTGACAGGCAGAGGCGGCCGCAGGATCTCGGCTAGGGGGCAGTAAATTTTTTAAACGCAAATAAAAAATTCAAGGAGGGGGGAAGGGCAAACTATATGCAACGTGCAAATTTTAATGTATTTTTTTCGGATGAGCAGGAGGCGATTGGCGCTTTTCAGTTGTATATCGTCGCCATGGCTGGTGACATGTCACCTTGAGGATTCATGTGTTTGACTAACATGTCTCAGCCCATTTGAGGGCTCGGTTATTACTTTACAAAAATCTAATATATGTATAAATAGATATACACTATGCTCATTATGAACCAACCAAAAGAGTCGAAGGCATTACATCAAAACCTGCTTGTTCTGTGATCTAAGATTTCCCGACAAACTCGCTATTAGAGTACTATTTTGTCTTCTTATACATATATGTTGTAGTTTCAAGGATCGGTGCATAGCGGAGAATGCGGGTAAAATTTCCAGGATGGTCAGTGGACCCTATTACTTAAACTTAATGGAGGCCCACTATGTTGCACCGACACTCCAATATGGGTAACGTCGCGCCGTATCCGACACGCTTTCCGACGACACGCGCGTCCGACACGCGCCGACATCACAGTGTCGGACACGTGTCGGTTGATTTAAAATAATGTTAAATTAAATTTTAAAACCGACACGCCAGTGACACGCCCCGACACGCCAGAGGACACGTCAAGGACACGGAGGCGACACGGAGGGACACGTCCCGACTTGAGGGGACACGTTCCCGACACGGCTATTTATATTTTTTTATATTTTTTTGTATTTTTGTATTTTTTTGTATTTTTTTATATTTTTTTGTATATATATATATATATAATCATATATATATATATATATATATATATATATATATATATATATACTACATCCCCGTGTAAGTGTCCCTATATTTTGAAAGTTCTTGAGTGTCATGCTGGTAATAAAGTGTAATAGGTAATAGTGCAAGGTGTAATGTAAAGTGTAAGCTCGGTGCAACATAGGAGGCCCAAGACTTTACTTAGGAATTAAATAAATAAATAATAAATAAAAGTCTGGATTCTGGAAACATAGTCGGTGCAATTCAAAAGGTAGCCACTAGCCAAACCCTAAGCCTCTGTTCGTTTCTTTTCAGTTTCAACTGGATCGTAAAGAGATAGAAAAAGTTGTGAGATGACGAAGAATAAGGAAAAAAAGAAGATGGCAAACAAGAAAAGAAGAAAGCTGGCAAAACAGAGATTGACAAGGGCGAAACCAGAGGGATTTTCTTTTGGGGAAGAGGTTAACTATATTTTGCCCAAGATCCGTAGCATTCCGGACCGCGCCATGTTCAAAGAGGTCTTTCTCTGGCACCTTGTCCGTAACGCAACTCGTGTAAGTATAATTCCATTCCTCTACCTTTCTTTCTTATTCTCTCTTCAATGTATAGATATCGCTTTTCATTCGTATGAGAGCTCAACTTTCCTCCATCCGCGGATTCATGACTTCACTCTCTTGTATGTATCTCACTCGTATGAACTGCCTAGCTACTTGTTCAATTGTGCTTCATATTTGTGCTGTTAGTGGTAGTTTCGTATTGCTATTGTGATAACTAGAAGGCCCGTGCTCGAAATTTCATTTAGGATATGCTTCATATCTCGAGTGCGTGTGTGTGGTGGTGGTGGTGGTTCTTTCTTTCAAGTGTGTATATATTCTTACGCTTATTATTTGAAAATTTAGGCCCTTACCTCTGTCCGGATGGAAAGCTTTGTTGACAAGAACAAGTACGGTGATCGACCATTGTTTTTCGTTCACATAATCCCCGACGAGACGAATAACACCTTGTCCGTGTACGACTGTGGCATTGGAATGACCAAGGATGGTGAATTTGGGACGAGGGGAGGGGGTTTCCTGTCATGAAAAATATGCAATTTTTAATGATTTGTATTACTAGTCAGCTGGCAAATTATTGGTTTTGTTTGATTTTTATTTTTTTTGTAGACTTGGTGTGGGATCTTGGTAACATTGATAGGCCCCGCCTATTCAAATACATGAGAACCCTTGATATGTATTCGCCATGTGGTGATGAATCTGATGATGACGGTGATGCTGATCTCTCTGGCATTTATTCAGAGGATTGTTGTCTGTTCGGTTGTGGTTTCTTTTCAGCTTACATGGTTGCTGATAAAGTCGTGGTCACTACAAAGAGAAAGGGTCATGAGCAGTATGTGTGGGAGTACGATGCAAATGCAGATGCAAATGGTGCACCTACTTTCAGCGTTGCTGCTGCTCAAGGTGGTGATACCTTTGACCGGGGCACAAAGGTTACTCTACATCTCAAAGAAGGTCAACGTGAATACCTCAAGGTGCATAAATTGCAAGAATTGGTTAACAAGTTCCCAAAGGACATGTGCCTCTACCCAATCTCCATTTTGGATGAGAACAAAAATCCCATAGAGGAGGAACAAAAGGTAGAGGAGAAGGAACCAATGGAGCTGTTGAAGGAACGGTACAAGGGTCTTAAAGACTTGTTCGTTGAGTATATTAGGGGCAAGGCGAAGAATGTTGATGTTGTCATCAGTGACCGTGTTCCGGAGATATCTTGTAATCTGTCTGTAGCGGTTGATGATGGTATGTCAATATTTGAAATCAACCCGAGACACTCTTACATGGAAGACTTTAGGAAGGCATTCGAGGCCGGCGACATGAATGCTGAGGAGGTGAAGCTTACGATTCTTGATCACTTTGACGTATGTGTAAGTAACATCCATAGCTATGACTGGAGAAATGGAACATCTTCTTATAAAAAAGCCAAGGAAGCCTTATCGTTAGGCCATGACTTCGACTAATTAATCAAAAGGAAGGGAAAGATACAGATGGTGTTAGTTTCTGGTTTGAATGCTTTTTTCTAGTGTTTTTGTTATGTTAAACAAACGAGAGATTTTATGGTGCAACGGTTGTAGGAAGGTTATACCAAGTGGCATACATTAGAGCCTCTAGTTTTTACTCTCTTTCACGTAATACACTTTTATCGTGTGTGAGAGGTTAGAAATGAGTGGTTGTAATGTATTTCACTTGATAAAACCTTCTTACAACGGTTGTATTTTAAAATTTTACTAAACATAAAGCTACATATGGGCATATGATTGACTCAGTAGTAGTAATATTTTGATGCTTTTAATTATGTGTTTCTGTTTAATTAATGATGAATGTTTGTTTATAACCTTTATTATTTCGTCGTCTACAAGTTTTTAAAATTAATTTGGGTTAGCAGCTAGCTATATATAGGCATAGCTACTATCCCTGTTGTTTAAGTAAGTCGTTCTAACATTTTGTTTTTGTCTATTAATATGAGTCGTTTTGCAATGTCATAATATTTAATTACTTTCTTAATATATACTACCTCCGGTCCAAAATATAAGTCATCCTACACTTTTCTACTTGTTCCATAATATGTTTCATTCTACATTACCAATGCAACATTTATCGCTTTTCTCTATCTTAACCTTAATTTATTATGAATTCAACAACTTTTCATTACTTAACAACTATTGATTAATGATAGTCGAGGGGTATTTTAGACATTAACCTTCAAATTAATGACATTCAACCAATTCTTAATGTCGTGTGAAAACTCCAGGATGAGCATATTTTAGGCCAGGAGGATGTAGTATGTACAAACTCATTAATGACTTATATCTTGTGTCGTAGAGAGTAGTTGATTCCGCGATCCTCAGAAGTGAGTAATATTTTGATATGCATATGATAATTGACTCAGAAGTGAGTAATATTTTGATGCTTTCAATTATGTGTTTCTGTTTAATTAGTGATGAATATTTGTTTATAACCTTTATTATTTCGTCGTCTACAAGTTTTTAAAATTAATTTGGGATAGCAGCTAGCTACCTACTATCCTAGTTGTTTAAGTCATTCTAGCTGCGGAGAAGGCAGCCTGCACCGACGACCAATAATTCATAGCTTTTACGTCAATGGGAGGGTGGTTGTTTCGAAAGATTCCTTCGTTAATTTCTCGTTTCCACAAGAAAATTAGTGATTTTAGTCTCTAACTTCTACTTATTTTGGATTTTAGTAATCTCCTCCGGTGATAAAATGATCTTCTAACTTGTTTTTTTTGGAAAAATAAATCTATCCGCCAAAAATAATTTAACTGCAGATCAAATCTTTAAAAACGCTATATGGCAAAGTGCATATCAATCCTATGCCATTATGAACCCCATTTTACTTTAAAAAAAAGGATTTCTTCTTCCAATTTCATCCATCCAAATTAATTCCTAATTTACTACTTTGCATCTCCCGTCTAATCCTACGTGAAATTTCATATGTCACGATGCCCCCCCCTCTTTCTTTTTCCCCTCAATTAAAGGTCTATTCGGGTAAACAAATTTATTGATATAAAGGAAACTTATATCAACTCAATATCAGCACATTGATCATCAAATAAATTATTTTCGATTTATACCCTACTAAAATTAGCACACCAAAAGGAAGCAAAATCTCCTTTGGATTGTGAGTGTATATGATTTTGGCAAAATAACATATACATAAAACATTAGAAACCATTAGTGAGGACTTAACAATAAATGGAAGCATCTAGAAATATTCTTACTACTATAAAAATGTTAATGATAAAGAAACATCTTAGTATGACTAAAAACCTTCAATGAAAAATGTGGAAAGTCATTGAATATACACCCTAGACAAAAAAAGTTTTTTTAATACACCCCATATTTTCATTCTACAAAATATATACACCGTCCAATATATAGACGGGAGATGCAAAGTAGTAAATTAAGAATTAGATTTAGATGGATGAAATTGGGGGAAATTGGAAGGAGAAATCATTTTTTTAAAGTAAAATAAGATCCACAACAACATAGGATTCAATGTGGCACTCAGTGGCTTTTTGTAAAGCTGCTTTTTAAAGATTTGGTGCCTAATCACTATTTCCATGGATACGACTATTTTTCTATAAATAAAAAAAAAAGAGTTAGAAGGCCATTTTCCTCACCGGAACAGGAGCAGGACTAAAATCCAAAACATGCCAAGTTACAGGACTAAAATCCTAATTTTGCCCGTTTTCCATACTTGCCAAAACAGTGCTAATGTCAAGCTGATTCTCTCCTGCCCCGATTCCGAACCTACTAGGTTGTTAACTTTGTGCCACCAATGATTGAGATTGAAATTGTTTATATTAAAATCATCCCAAGAGAGAGGTGCAAGTTTCCAGAAATTAATCTTTGATGAAAGGAGGACGTTTTTTTGTATTTAGAATTGTAAGAATACAAAAATTTCGAGGGAAAATCATCTACCAGTAACGGCTAGAATAAAACCTAAGTAAGACAATCATCTGATATCGCGCGGTATGTCGACAGCGAGAGAATTAGCTTGGCCTGTTAAGATGTTGCACCAGGAAAGAGGTTAAAAGTATGTCTTCATCTTCTTCCTGCTCGATGATGGTTGCACCGCTTGATGAATTTAGAACAAAAGATGAAGAACAATTTGAATTAACAAAGAGCGGGAAAACAGAGTTTATGAATTGTACATTGAATTGAATTAATTCTCAGAACTAATGATTACAATATGTGATTCACAGCTTAAATAGAGTGTACCAAGGCTGTGATCGAGTTGCTAAACAGTTACAACAACTCTAACTGAATAAATAACTTCCTAACTAACTTTGATTAAGGTGTTCGACGAAATGCCTCGATCGATTTCCTTTCTAAGTCGATCCCGTTTTTTCTTTGAATGTGGAGTTCGGTTCTTTGTTTTGCATCGCCTTCAACACCCTCTCAAACCGAACTTTGTGGTGATAGATGTTGACTAAAGGGTATGAACTCAGCGATTATCGAAATCTGTTCTTGTCTAGTGGTTTTGTAAAAGATCATCGGCCGATTGCATTTCTGATGTGATAGGTAGTGGTTTTAGGAGTCCCTGTTGATATCTGTCCCTTATGACATGGCAGTCTATCTCTATATACTTGGTTCTTTCATGAAACACAGGGTTTTCAATTATATATAGTGCACTTTTGCTATCACAGAATAATGGTATTGGTTTGTCTTGTTTGATGTTGAATTCTCCAAGTAGATAGGTAAGCCATTGTAGTTCACATGAAGCCATTGCCATAGCCCTATATTCTGATTCTGAGGAGCTTCTTGAGACTGTTGTTTGCTTCTTTGTTCTCCAGCTAATGAGTGAATCCCCTAGAAAAACTGAGAAACCTGTAACTGATCTTCTGGTGTCATTGCATCCACCCCAATCTGCATCTACATAGCCTTTCAACTCTAGGTTGTCTTTTGCTGAAAAGAAGATACCTTGTCCTGGTGATTTCTTTAAGTATTTGAGTAATCTATGTGCTGGCTGTAGTTGCAATTCTGTTGGTTTATCAAGGAATTGACTGAGTTGTTGTGTAGCAAAAGTTATGTCTGGTCTGGTCAGTCCTAGATATAATAGTTTCCCAACCAAACTTCTGTAGTAGCTGTTTGATGCCAGTGGTGTGGAGTCTTTGATGTGTAATTTGATAGAAGTGTCCATAGGAGTGTTGCTAGGTTTACTTTCAGAGAAACCATATTCTTCCAGAAGTTCCAGGCAGTATTTTCTTTGAGAGAGAATGATTCCTTTCTTTGATCTTGCAACCTCTAGGCCTAGAAAATATTTGAGATCTCCTAGGTCCTTGATTCCAAACTTGTCATTCAGGTAGTTTTTTAAGTCTTTGATTTCATTCATGTCAGGACTAGTGATGAGCACATCATCCACATATACCAAGACTGCAATGAAAGAGCTTTCTGATCCTTTGATGAACAAGCAGTAATCTTGTTTGGACTGCCTGAACCCCCTCTGAATCAAAGCTTGGGATAACTTGATGTTCCATTGCCTGCTTGCTTGTTTTAAACCATATAGAGACTTTTTAAGTCTGCATACCATCCCTGGTTCTGTGTTAAAGCCTTGTGGAACATTCATATACACTTCTTCAGTTAAATCTCCATGCAAAAATGCAATGTTTACATCCAGTTTTTGCAGATTCCAACCTTTAGCAGCTGATATTGCTAATAGTGTTCTTACTGTTGTCGATTTAGCAACTGGTGAAAAAGTATCCAAATAATCCAGACCTAGTTGCTGTGTATAGCCTTTAGCCACCAATCTTGCCTTGAATCTTTCTATAGTGCCATCTGACGGACCTTTTCTATGCTATCAATCCTTACCGGCAGTGTACCGGGTCAAATTGTAGTGATAGAGTGATGAGTCGGTGTCGATCCTCGGGAAAACTTGGTAATTCACCGTGTGATTAAACACCAAGAAATCGTTATTATCTCAATCTAAGTCGCAATTTTATCATCCAACCAAACTCTAAACTAACAAAGCATAAAACTAAAAGCAGATATATATAAGTATATAAATATATATATAGATATATAGCAATACATATATATATATAGATATAAGTATATATAGGTACCAAAACAATATCTAAGTGGGAGGAGATAGATATTATAATTATAGACTAGCCAAGAATATGTTATTGAATCCTTATATCTTTTTAGTGGAATTGGATGTGCTCGATCTTTATTTTAAGTTAAATCAATTATACGTAAACGGTGCACTCCTAAGCTAAACAATTCATTCTCACACGAGCATCGAAATTGTCATATGTCCAATCATTTGTCCAAGGTCATCCTCAAGCATGGGTCACTCCCGTTTTGTCATTCGGCCAATTTTAAGGTATGTCAATTAAACAAATGAATTAAACGTAATAATCTCTCGAGTACATATTTCAATAAGAGTTTGTTTCTCCCGAAACAAATCTACCCCCGGTTTAGGAAATCGGATTCCGTTGTCACGTTTTCACTCGGCCAATTTTACCCTCCGGTCTTTCTATTAACGAGTTCACAACCTAACTACGAGGCGTCAATTCATAATTAGATTATGAATTCTTTCATATCAAGTAGCTAATTCAATACGAATATAGAAAGAGATTCATTATAACCGATTTTTATCCAATTTTAGTATAGTCATCATCCATTTCCTAAAAAAGATAATACTAATCCAATTTCATATCTTGGCTAGATACTAAGTTAGCCTAATATCATTATAAGTAATATATAGATACTACAAATACTACATAAACATAAATACATTAGAAAAGTTACCAGGTTACAATCGAAGCATTCAGAGTTGTATCCTCCGGAAATAGCAACTCCTTGACATCAATGAGCCTTGATACATCCTCTAAGCATTATAACGATACTTTATACTACAGCATTATTCCGGCAGAGTGCCGTTTACAGCTTTTATTTAACTAAAAACAACAAAACGAAACTATAGAGACATATAGAAGAAAGATATATGCCTTGGTACATCTCAAAATGGTTGCATTTGAGGGGTATTTATAGAGTGTACCACAAGGCGGCGCTGTGCGGACCACCACCATGCGCGTGCGGCTACACGATATATATTCCCTTGTCGAGATTTGTGGGCCCGGTTTGAGATTTTTTACGCAATATTCGGCCTTCTCCGGCGCGTGCCGGACATACAACATATCTGATGTTTGTAAAAACCTATCTCGAGCTGTAGACCTCAGATTGACATGATTTGATATTCGTTGGAAAGCTCTTTTGAAGGCCTACAACTTTCGTCAAGGACTTTTTCTCTGAAAATGCCTCTAAGTTAGATCAAATGTCCGTTGAAGATGATTTACGGTAGAAACATTAAAGACAGTTGATACATTCAAAGTTGTTAGATTTTGGCATAATCTTTTATCCCACAAAAACTCATGATTTATACTTCAAAGTATGTCATATTTTGGGATCTCGGTAAACATCGATCCTGCAACAAACTCAACAAAACACCAAACGTAAATCGATAAAAACTATCATTTTTATCGTTTATAACTTATGCATCTAATTATAACTACTATGATTTTTATAAGTTTTTAATGCATTTATATGAAATTATACTAAAATATCATAAATATAATAATAAAAAGTCTTATAATTTGATCATATATTTTTCATACATCACAACTCCCCACTTAGCTTTTGATCGTCCCGAAAGCAAAATAAGCGATAATATAATCTTTCTAGAATAAATTCCTAACTTAGTAACGTATCTTTGTCAACATTATAATTATATTAATTTCATCTATCTAAGATATTTAAGAAGATAAAAAGTGTATATAATTTAATAAACTAGTTATAAAATATTATTTAAATGAAATTTTCATGAATCACTTTATAAGTATAAATAAAATATTTAGAACAACCTTTTAATCTCCTTTGTATGATTTATCGGAATCAATGACTAAGTCAAGTAGTTGGCAAATTGGCTTGTAACGTTCGAGGATCGGGGTAGTTGGCTAATCGAAAAGGATAACAAAGGAAATCAAAAGAAAATAGAAGAAGCAAGTAAATACACCTTCATCTTCTGATCAAAAAATTTCTCAATCAGTAACACTCCTGACACTGTTTTCAATTTTTAACTTTAATAACTTCCAAAATATGGTTATTATTTTTTTTTTTTTTTTTTTTTTTTTTTTTTTTTTAACAACATATATAAGAACTTAAGAACATAGGCATTGCTTTATCAAGATTGATCGAGTACTACTCTTTCGATCGAAAATCACGAATCCGGTTTCTTAAACTCGTGATAATTCTTGATAGTTTTGATTCGACTTTTTCTTTTCATCGATTTATAGCATATACCTTCATTCCCAAAGAATAGGACATTTCGTGATAATACCTAACTTTGGACTACTATCATCAGTGACTTTATCGATATTTTATTTTTGGGTTGTCAATCAAAAGCAGAAAAGATACCTATAATACTCTGTTCTTAGATTTTTTTTTTTTTTTTTTTTTTTTCGAGAATAACCATATTTGATAATAAATTGCCTTCCGAATAACATTCATTTCAATCTCAGCATATACCAAATTTCGATGTCATCACCGCTATCCATAAATACATACCAAACTTGCGGGATTTTCAAAGAAATGTAGACCATTATTAAGTTAGGGTTGTAATTTCTAGTTAATAATAATGGCTATTATGAAAGTGAGGTCTTGATCACTCTACATGGTGAGGTGGGGACAAAATTGGAAATTATGTTCGGTAGAGCTTATTTGGCTATAGTTTATCAAAGTTATGCCAAAAATCTCATCATTCCTAATCCGATTCCAATTTCATACTTTGTCTTGAAAAGAAAATTATTCTAAAATTTCATTATAATTATAAGTAACTTTTGTCTAATTTCATAAAAAAAATATTTCATAATATTTATCAAGATATATATACTTAAAATCTTATTAAAAATCTAAAATAGACATAATTAATATAAGAATAATATATCAAGATTACTTTACTTAATTAAAAATTTATTCTATCCAAATATATCATTTTATCAAATAATTATATATTATTGCTTATTAAACTAAGTGTATAAGTATTTGATGTATTAAATTCAATTTATTTACTAACCAATCTCTACTCCCCACTTATGAATTGGCATCGTCCGATGTCTAATGAGTAGTAAAAATTTGGATTAGAAAATAAAATGAATTCTATCATGGTTAGATTATTTTAGGTGTCAAATAGACGCAGCGTTTATATAATATAAAAGAAAAACATTTAAAAACATAAATTAAAAACATGCAAATATATTACAATACTAAAACACAACTTAAAACTACTAGGAATGTTAAACTAGAAAACCGTAAATTAAGTTAAACTAATTTAAACTAAATTTTTAAACTAACTTATTTTAAGTTATTGTTACTTAACGTATCCATTACTACTCTTATTATTTTTATTCATTTCGACTACCAACACGATTATCTAATTTTCACCACTTGACGATCCTCCCGAATATCGGTGGTAAAAGCCCAATACGAGGAATACGAGTGGAAAATATTCATACGTCGCTCTTTCCGGAACCCTTGCCAAACGAACACATAACCTAGAAATCAACCATCCAAATGGTAAAGGATGATAATTCGGTCTTCTCCCGAACATAAAACTCACGGTGATTTACGAATCAAGACTCCCAATCTATAATGACTCAGTAGTAATCGCATATAGAAGCATCAATTCATCATCACTAACTTCCGAGAAATTAACAGATTGGATAAACACGTGAATTGATGAATCGCTTCCACGTTCTAAGATGGGGAAGTAAAGCAGTCGTAGAGACATTTTGATCAATATCATAATTGTAGAACAAGAGTGGACAAGCTTCCGAATATTTTGTAATAAAACCGTTAGCGGTATCCAATCTCCATTGGTACTCAAAATGACTAGGTGAAGTTTGGATTTGGTGGAATCAAGAAAATTTGATTTATGTTGGCGGAGGTGAAAGGAACAAGAACTCCTCTCACGAGAAGCAGATTGTGTTAACGAAACAAGATTAGCTTCCGATCAAGATCAATAGAATTCTCGTACCACAGTAACATTAATCCTACCTCTCGGCATACGACAAAAGTAGTCCCACCCATCTATATCCATCCTCGTAAATGCCCAGGTTGTCAACTTTTCGAAATTTAAACCTCTCTCAATCAACACGGTGATTGATTGAAATTACTTATATAAGGGTTGTGAACCGAAGCATACATAGGCTCGTAAGGGACTTGATGAAAAAATGGATTTGGAATGACGAAATTTGGTGTATGTGGAGGAGAATAATCATGAATCGATTTAACGATCGGACATTTTAAACTCTTTATAGCAAGAAAATTAAAGGTAAAGGAAGGAAATGAGCATTTTAGGAATGTGCAGACTGTTTCCTTTTATAGACAAATCTGGGGTGAAATGGAAATATCACGAGAAGATCCTGCGCAGCCTCTACTACACCGGCGTGCGGACACCAAAATCGCGCGTGCGGTCAAATAGTGCTCATCAGAGATATTTCAATTTCTAGCTTGATCCAGGATTTATTTTCTGACAAACAATTCTGCAAATTTCTAAAACGTAGGAAAAAGATCTAAAAACATCCGAAAACTACGAAAAAGATACAAAATAACAATGTGCACTACCCGAGAGTGCATCAAGCGTTTAACGTACAAAACAAACATAACAAAAACGAAGTCAAACCAAAAGTAGATAGTTAAACAACAAAGAAAAGAAATCACTCGTCCTCATCATAGTTAAGATCGATGTCACCGGTAGGTTAAATCGAGATGATGATGATCCAAATGTAGATAAAACGAAGTAAAATCAGCTCTTGCATTGCGTCGTATGAATACCATAATCGAATCATTGTGGATCCGATACTGAAGTTCGAAATGATGTCTCGATCCTCATCGCCGACATAGAAATCGATCCTCAAGTCCAAATGAACCCAATCTGCTGGCGTCACATCCGCCACGAAGTCACTCCTCCCATGCCCAAGGATGTTCCTGGTGTACTGTAAACATACCACCCTCGCCCTATGGATGACGGCGTATAGTCACGATAAATAGCAGGTGGCGGAATCGGCGGAATCCAACACGGCATAGTATACGAGTAAGGCCGACTATGGGGTGTCAGCAGATATCTCAAAGCAAATCTAGGATCAAACTCACTCATAGCATCTCGAAATCCTCTCGACCAACTCTAATGTCCTCGGCCCAATGTCTATTCGCTCCACAAAGCTAAAGCTATATTAGCATCGATTCTAGCTCGAGCTTGAACTAAATCTTTGAAACATAGCCTCAACTTGACTCTCTTTGTGGTCGATGTGGACTGCCTCAGGTGGTCCAGGTACTTGAGTGTGAATAGGAGGTGGAGGTTGTTGTTCTTGCGACGATTAGGATTATTGTAATTTATTACTCCAGTAGGTAAGGCTCTCGAGTTTAAGACCAATGGGAGGAATGTAGGAGACACAGATTCTATCCGAGGTAAGGCAGGGACTTCACGCAAGCTCACATAAAGCAGAAATGAGACTAGGGAACAGGAGACGTCCCCTCGATAACGAGTCCTGCAAACTCACATGCCTTAGAAAAGATCAACTTCCCCAGGATTTATAGGAATATCATTCACCATGGCCCAAGCAATAACTACTTCCTCTCGACCAAATGCACAAACATGTGTGGAAGGACATACATTATGGCCTAAGAACTGCTTTTTTATTGCCCGTATGTCCTAATACAATTCCCCATAAGCAAACCTATTTTCTATCCATTCAAAGTGGGGTCAAAGGCTTGCTTTGGCTTCATAAGCTTTGGTTTGTAGGGCCATAGGATGTTCTAAACCCCACACATTATGATAATCCTCCTCTTACGGTATATCATTTAAGCCATAGAATACATTAATCATAGCAGGGGTAAAAGTAACATTAACACTTCTTAGAGGGATATAAGTCATCTCTCAACCGATCAAAGATCATAAGTAGATAATACCGAATAAAACTCGATACCATATAAAGCGTTAATCTTATCTTTCCTATCCATAGCTACATCCAACCATCCTCTATCCTTGAAAATTTCTTTCACTTCTTTCCCAATCTTTGAAAAATCAATCCCTCGTTCTAACCAAACCTTACTTTTACTAAAGTACTCATCATGTGCCCGCTTAGCACGCCACTAGCGGTTTCTCAAAGGTTAAACTTTTCTCCTTTTTGGTTAAAGGTCTAGTTTGAACTACCGGTACTACGATTGGTACTTCAGTCTTTTTCCTCTTAGGATTACTTACAGATGATGAGGCCATCTACGATAGTGGTATGACAAAACAACAACACAAACAAACAACACCAACAACAAGAACAAACAATTACTTAGGCTATAAAATCAAAATAAATTCAAAATAAATTCAGAAAATTAACTAAAATTTGAAATATTTGAAATATATATATAATTATTACCTTAAGAAGCTAGAATGAAAAGCTTAGGTCGCGGAATTAATGGGGTCGCGGAATGAGAGAAAAGAGAGCCTTGAGCTTGCCAAGCTTCAACTTTTTCCAAAGGTATCTTCTCTTTATGATTAAGTTGAAGAGAAGAAGAGAGATTAATACTTATGTGATGTTTGAGTGAAGAAAATTGATGGAAAATTGTTGATTTTTGAGGAGAAGAGAGGAAGAAGTCGGGTCTGTTCTTCAATTCAAATTGAGGTATGAGAAATGAGGAAAGGGGCGCATTTTTAGGTTTAGGTGTGTACACACCGGCGCGCGTGTAGTAGTGTACGGCGCGCGTGCCGGTCACATGGCCCAAAAAAACGGAATTTTTATCATTTTTGTGTAATAAGCTCTAATTATATCACATAAAAATCATTTGATGTTAATCCTATGATTTATGTTATATAATTTAAGTTTAATACTGATTTTTCTATATAAAACTTGATAAAATATAAAAACTAATATAATATTGAAATCACATATTTTTGATATAATATACCTACTTTACATGACAAAATAGGTTTATTATAAATTTTTCATAAAAATATTTTTCTTTTTAAGTTTAGAGAAATACGAAATTTATTTAAAATTTGAAAAATTAAAAACACATTGAAATTCTTAGGATTTTTGCTAACTCCTCAATCTCTCAGATTCTCAAGATTGTTATCATAATGGTCCCTTAACCTTTCTCCTAGGAGTGATGCGTTTGAATTATCTCTTTGTATTCCTCGGATTTTCGGATAACCACCTAATCGTTCCTTCTTAATAACATTCAAACACTCATCCCGAGATATGGTTGTATTTCTTCCACACTCATCCAAAGATGTTCCATTTTTCCACTGATTCTACACTTCATTAAAAACCTTGCTCTTCTTTTATTGCACTCCTTGAATTTCCATTACAAAGTTCTCTTTCTCGACTTCGATTAATAATTCCTTATTTAATTTAGAAACTAAGGCTTCTATCTTAAAGCGACATCCTTATTTAGACCTAATCTTAAAAGTAAAATAAAAACTTTTATTCTATCTATGAAAGGCATCCAGGTTCTTTTACGTCTATCCGGTAAAAGACGAAACTACTTTAAAATGCATATTAAAAGGTAAATTAGAAAGATAGTACGTAATCGGTGAGTTTAAAATTTCGCTTCCTCAATTCGTTGGAGGGTCGATAAGTAATAATACTTCTTCGTTTGAGGTATCCTTCAAATTTCTACGAACAATTTCACCTCGTGTCCATTGGCTATAAAAGTTGTTTTTCCATCGATTAGTTCAATGACTCAGGACTTATAGATTTTGTTACGTCATATGGACTGTCCATCTAGATTTAAGCTTTCCGGAAACAACTAGCGTGAATTATATAAAAGTACTCGATCACCTATATGGAACTCACGACTATAGATTTTCTTATCATGAAAAGCTTTTGTGCGTTCCTTGTAGATTCGAGCATTTTCATAAGAATCGAGTCGAAATTCTTCTAGTTACATAATCGAAGTAATCTATGATCACCGGCGACTTTAGGATCAAAGTTTAGAAATTTAATAGCCCATAAAGCTCGGTGTTCTAATTCAACAGGAGATGACAAGATTTTCCAAATACTAATTTGTAAGGAGAACAACCCAATCGGTGTTTTAAAGGTCGTTTCAGTATGCCCATAATGCATCATCAAGTCTTTTCGCCTGATTTTTTACGATTCGAGTCCCTTTGTCTTCTCCACGATTCTTTTAATTTCTCTATTAGACACCTCTACCTCGTCCCACTAGTTTGTGGATGATAGGGTGTTCCAAGTTTATGAGTTACACCATATTTCTCAATTATCTTAGTAAATGGTCGGTTTACAAAATGTGAACCTCTATCACTAATGATAGCCCTTGGAATGCCATATCGTGCGAATATATTCTTTTAAGGAACCTTAGCACTACTCTGGTATCATTAGTAGGGAGAGCTTCAAATTTTCTACCCATTTAGAAACATAATCAACCATTACTAGAATAAATCTTTTTCCAAAAGATATAGGAAAGGTCCCATGAAATCTATACCCACACATCAAATAGTTCACATTCTAAAATCGGTTGCATAGGCATTTCATGTTTTTCGATATATTTCCCCATTTTTGACATGATTCACAAGATTTTGCATATTTATATGCATCTCTATATAGTGTAGGCCAATAGAAACCACATTGTAAAACTTTGAAAGCAGTTTTCCATCCTCCATGATGACCTCCTGCCTCACGATCATGACAAAATGATAATACACTTAAAATTTCACTATCAGGAATACATTTCCTAATTATTCCATCTGAGCATCTTCGGAAAAGATCCGGTTTATCCCAATAATAAAACTTTAAGTCATAAAAGAACTTCTTTTTCTGTTGCCAAGTCCAATGAGGTGGGATGTACTTACAGGTAATGTAGTTAACAATTTCCCCAAACCATGGCGAATCTTCCTTTGATGGTATTCTAGTTTTTAATAATCGCATGGTTGAAGGAGTATCTATCTTAAACAGTTTCTCATCCGAAACGAATCTCGAATTTCTTTTCCTTTTCCTTCATCATTATCCATCCCGCTTAGATGATCTCTGCTACTACATTTTCACTTCCTTTTTATCCTTAATTTCAATATCGAATTCTCAAGTAATGCAGAATCCACCTAAGAAGACGCGGTTTGGCATCTTTCTTACTTAAAAGATACTTAAAGTTGAATGGTCTGTGTGTAGACTATTACCTTAGAACCAACAATATATGATCGAAACTTATCTAAGGCAAATATTACGATTAACAGCTTCTTTCTCATGAGTTGCATAATTAAGTCGAATTGCGTTTAATGTGTGAGATGCATAGTAGATAGCTTTGAGAATTTTGTTATACCGTTGACCTAGAAACAGCTCCTACAACTAAATCACTTGCATCACACATAATTTCAAACGGCAAATCCTAATCTGGTGCTACTAATCTTGGTGCAATGAGTTAATTTCGCTTTTAGGGTCTTAAAGGCTTCCATACATTTATCATCAAAGTTAAAAGGTACTTCTTTTCTAGCAAATGACTCGGGGTTTTGCTATTTTTGAGAAATCTGCAATAAACCTTCTATAAAATCCTGCATGTCCAAGAAATCCTCTTAACGTTTTCAAATTAATTGGTGGAGGTAATTTTTCAATTACTTCGACTTTAGCTTTATCAACTTCAATTCCTTCCTCGGAGATTCTATGACCTAGTACAATTCCTTGAGATACCATCAAATGACATTTTCCCGAGTTTAGAACCAAGTTGGTATCTTCACGGCGTTGTAAAAGCGCTTTCTAAGTGTGATAAGCATTTATCAAAAGAATCTCCATAAACACTAAAGTCATCCATAAAGATTTCTAAGAATTTCTCGACCATATCGAGAAAATATTGCCATCATACATCATTTGAAATGTAGCGGTGCATTACATAATCCAAACGGCATTCTTTTATAAGCAAAAGTTCCATAGGGACAAGTGAAAGTAGTTTTTTCTCTATCTCCTGCTGCAATGAATATCTGTAAATAACCTGAATAACCATCTAAAAAGCAATAATACTTATGTCCACTCAATCTTTCCAACATCTGCACGATGAATGGAAGTGGATGATGATCCTTTTTAGTATGATCATTCAGTTTCCGAAAGTCAATACACATTCGATATCCTGTAATTTCCCTTGTCGGAATCCATTCATTTTTATCATTTTCTTTTACCGTGAAACCTCCTTTCTTTGGAACTACTTGAGTCGGACTTACCCATTCACTATCTGATATGGGAAAGATTATTCCCATTTCTAATAGCTTAATGACCTCTTTCTTAACAATTGTTTGCAAATTCGGGTTGAGGCGGCGTTGTGGCTGAATACAAGGTTTAGCTTCTTCATTCAAAATAATCTTGTGAACACAAATTTCAGGGCTAATTCCTTTGATATCTGCCACTGTCCATCCAAAAGCTTTCTTATGTTGTCTTAACATTCTTAATAATTGATCCTCTTGTTCTTTTGTTAAGGTTGATGAAATGATAATAGGTAACAGATTATCATTTTCAAGAAAAGCATATTTCAAATTCGAAGGGAGTGGTTTCAACTCCAGATTCCTTGGTGGATCTTCTACTGATGGTTTTAAAACTGGTCCTTCCATTTCCAATTTCAAATTTTGATGCCATGGATGTTTAACAAACCCTCCTTTATCTAAATAAAGGATTACTTCTTTCATTTAAAGATATCATTTTCATCTTCTTTATAGATAGAAAATGCCAAACATTCTTCTAATTTATTTTCATAACCTTTAGATTTGGCATCCCGGATAGTAGAATATTCATCTATAAAAGAACATGATTACGGTTCTTTGTATGGATGGTTTATAGCTTTGAAGATATTGAATGAAACTTTATCCTCATTAACTCTCTCGTATTAGTTCACCTTTTGAACATCTATCAAAGTCCTTCCTGTAGCTAGAAATGGTCGACCTAGAATAATTGGCGCCTGAATATCCTTCTTCCATTTCCATTATTACAAAGTCTCATCGAAGTAAAATTTATCAATTTTAACCAACACGCCCTCGATTATTCCCTTAGGATGTTTAATTGATCTATCCGCCATCTGAAGGGTCATTCAATGATTAAGTAAACTCTCCTATTCCTAGTTTCTTATAATCCTCAAAAGACATGAGATTGATACTTGCTCTAGATCACACAATACTTTCTTAAAATGAAATCCTCCAATTTCACATGGAATAGTGAAACTACCAGGATCTTTAAGTTTAGGAGGTAGTCGATGCTGAAGTATTGCAGAACATTCTTCATTAAGGCATATATTCTCATATTCTTCTAATCGCTTTTTATTAGATAGGATATCTTTAAGAAACTTTCCATAGGCAGGCATGTTGACTAAAGCTTCTATAACAGGGATATTGACATGAATATGACGAAAAGTGTCAAGGAAACGAGCATATTTCTTATCAGTTTTTATCTTTTTAATTTGATCTTTCGGTGGATAAGGCAAAGATTCTAAATCTATAGCCTTTGGTTCTGAAGTCATTTTCTCTTTTCCTTTCTCCTTGAATCCTTGATCATTACTTGATCGCCAAGTTTCATTATCTTGAGATTTTTCCTTTAAAACATCCCCTGTATCAACTTTATCCTTCTCAGTTACTTTTAAATCTTCCGGTTTTTCCCCCTGATTTTCTCTGACATGTTCCTTAAATAGGGTTCTCAGGTCCTTATCCATAGGATCTTTCAGAATTCTATGGACTTTTACCCATTTTTCGCCTTCAATTTCAGGTTCAACATTATTCATTTTAAGAATTCTTCGATAATTTCTTCCTCTTCATCAAGAATTGCAAGTTCGTCCTTTTCCTTTACGATATTACCATTCAAATCTTTTTCTACCTCATTGTTTCCTGCGTTTCACGCTCCAAAGTATCTTCACAATATTTCCTACTTCTCGTAATCTGACTTTTACCTCTCTCGGGTTTCTTTCAAGATTACTTGGTAATCCTCCCTGAGGTCTACTTTGTTGTTACGTTCTCCTTCTCTACTCAAATGATCTTCCATATTCTTAACGATGCTTCTATAGTTCTCATTCTCGTATCATGTCCACCCACAGATGTTTTCAACATAGTCATATCCTGTAGGATCGAACCTATAGAAGTTATCATAGTTTCTATATTACGAGCTTGAGTAGATACTACACCCATCATTTTTCCATTAATTTATCCCATTTATCAACTCCTTCAAAGTTGGGTTGAACTTTTGGGTGACTGGTATAGTTTGAGTAGTATGTTGTGGATAAGATTTAGAGTAACGATTGTAGGTTCCGATTTGATGTATTTCCTTGATGAACTTGATTACTATATGGATTCTTATACTGAACTGGATATGGCGGTTGTCCTGGCTTATTAGGGTTTTCAGACCATCTAAAAGTTGGGTGCTCTCTTTTAATAGCATTAAAGGAGTTTGAATACGCGTTGTTCAAATTCCTATCTTTCGTTGTAAAAACTCACCTCTTCCCTTGAGTATCCCTTACGGTTCTTCTATCCCTAATGACACATTATCATGATTTGAGTAGTCATTTGGTATGATAGTTTCGATTTTCTGATCCTACTAGCCTTGTAGGTTGTCAAACTTTCTACTCAAATTCTCCAAGTGTGCTAGAACTTCCGTATTCGATGTGTATTCTCCTGCAAATGCTACTTTTCACGGTGCTAGAACCGGTTTCCCACATTCGTTATTTTTGGAAATCTTTTCTATAGCATCGTAAACTATTTGAGCTTCACTCATCATTAACGAACCACCACATGCATGATCTACATCCGCACGTGAATCTTTCCTTAATTCTGACGAGAAAAGTTGGATTTGCATTTCTAAGGAATAACCATGATCGGGACAAGATCTTAGCAACTTTTAAATCTCTCCCACGCATTCCCAAGCGTTTCTTGAGATCCTTGTTTAAAGTTGGCAATTTCGACCTTTAATTCCAAATTTCTACCCGGAGTAAAATACTGCTTTAAGAACTCGGTTTGAATTTCCTCCCAACTAGTCAATGAATGATGTGGAAGTGACATAAACCAATCTCGTGCTCTTCCTTTTAAAGAAAAAGGAAACATAGACATCCTTGTTAATTCACGATGAGCACCTTGACTTTTGGTCAGATTGCACAATTCTTGAAAAGATAGAGGTGATGATGTGGATCCTCATCATCCTCTCCTAGAAATTGGGCTCTTGCGTCAATTAGACCAAAAGATGAGATTTTATTTCAAAATTATTTGCTCCTTCATTGGGTAAACGAATCGGATTATTAGTCCGGTTTATTCTTAAGGTCCGATCACAAATAGGTCTCGGATTTGGTGGGTTATTATTACGATTGTTACGGTTCCGATTTTGATTATTTCTATTCGGTTATTTGGTATTGGTAGATCTGATTAAGATTTTGGCCATGCCCTTGAGCATGATCTAGCCCTTGTTCAGTGTTTCATCATTGTTTTTACCATTTTCGTATTTTGATTTGATGATGATCCTCCGTCGAGATTTCACGACCGATGATGACCTTGTTTCCTTTCTCGCTCTTAACCGCTTTCGTAAGTATCTATGTCGGGCTTATAAGGAGTAAGTGGGGCCTTACTCTTTTCCGGTCATCAACTAACGAAAACCGAAAATAGTTGAAATCGATAAAAGTAAAGATTGGTAACTTACTTATTAGGTAAGTACCAACGAAAAAGAAAATAGAAATGGGGTAAGAAGAGTGTTGACTTATCCTCGAGACTTTTGAGTTAATATAAGTAGAAATCATTCGAACACAATGAATTAGCGTCGTTCCCCGGCAACGGCGCCATTAAGCTGACGGACCTTTTCTATGCTATCAATCCTTACCGGCAGTGTACCGGGTCAAATTGTAGTGATAGAGTGATGAGTCAGGTGTCGATCCTCAGGGAAAACTTGGTAATTCACCGTGTGATTAAACACCAAGAAATCATTATTATCTCAATCTAAGTCGCAATTTTATCATCCAACCAAACTCTAAACTAACAAAGCATAAAACTAAAAAACAGATATATATAAGTATATAAATATATATATAGATATATAGCAATACATATATATATATAGATATAAGTATATATAGGTACCAAAACAATATCTAAGGGAGGAGATAGATATTATAATTATAGACTAGCCAAGAATATGTTATTGAATCCTTATATCTTTTAGTGGAATTGGATGTGCTCGATCTTTATTTTAAGTTAAATCAATTATACTAAACGGTGCACTCTAAGCTAAACAATTCATTCTCACACGAGCATCCGAAATTGTCATATGTCCAATCATTTGTCCAAGGTCATCCTCAAGCATGGGTCACTCCCGCTTTGTCATTCGGCCAATTTTAAGGTATGTCAATTAAACAAATGAATTAAACGTAATAATCTCTCGAGTACATATTTCAATAAGAGTTTGTTTCTCCCGAAACAAATCTACCCCCGGTTTAGGAAATCGGATTCCGTTGTCACGTTTTCACTCGGCCAATTTTACCCTCCGGTCTTTCTATTAACGAGTTCACAACCTAACTACGAGGCGTCAATTCATAATTAGATTATGAATTCTTTCATATCAAGTAGCTAATTCAATACGAATATAGAAAGAGATTCATTATAACCGATTTTTATCCAATTTTAGTATAGTCATCATCCATTTCCTAAAAAGATAATACTAATCCAATTTCATATCTTGGCTAGATACTAAGTTAGCCTAATATCATTATAAGTAATATATAGATACTACAAATACTACATAAACATAAATACATTAGAAAAGTTACCAGGTTACAATCGAAGCATTTGAGTTGTATCCTCCGGAAATAGCAACTCCTTGACATCAATGAGCCTTGATACATCCTCTAAGCATTATAACGATACTTTATACTACAAAGCATTATTCGGCAGAGTGCCGTTTACGACTTTTATTTAACTAAAAACAACAAAACGAAACTATAGAGACATATAGAAGAAAGATATATGCCTTGGTACATCTCAAAATGGTTGCATTTGAGGGGTATTTATAGAGTGTACCACAAGGCCGGCGCGTGCCGGACCACCACCGGCGCGTGCCGGCTACACAGTATATATTCCCTTGTCGGAGATTTGTGGGCCCGATTTGAGAGATTTTTCGCAATATTCGGCCTCTTCGCAAGCGTGCGTGCGGACATACAACATATATCGATGTTTGTAAAACCTATCTCGAAAGCTGTAGACCTCAGATTGACATGATTTGATATTCGTTGGAAAGCTCTTTTGAAGGCCTACAACTTTCGTCAAGGACTTTTTCTCTGAAAATGCCTCTAAGTTAGATCAAATGTCCGTTGAAGATGAGTTACGGTAGAAACATTAAAGACAGTTGATCTGTTCAAAGTTGTTAGATTTTTGGCATAATCTTTTATCCCACAAAAACTCATGATTTATACTTCAAAGTATGTCATATTTTGGGATCTCGGTAAACATCCGATCTCGCAACAAACTCAACAAAACACCAAACGTAAATCGATAAAAACTATCATTTTTATCGCTTCTATAACTTATGCATCTAATTATAACTACTATGATTTTTATAAGTTTTTAATGCATTTATATGAAATTATACTAAAATATCATAAATATAATAATAAAAAGTCTTATAATTTGATCATATATTTTTCATACATCACCATCTGAATTCCTTTTAATTCTGTATACCCACTTACACCCTATAGGGTTCTTGCCTTTAGGTAGGGTACTATCTCCCATGTTTTTGTTTGTTGCAAAGCATCTATCTCATTTTGCATAGCCTTTCTCCATTCCTCATGCTTCACAGCCTCATTATAGGATCTAGGTTCAGTCACAATTTGAGAGCTTAGTATATAAGACTGATAAGAAAGAGATAAATTCTGTGTAGTGTCTACTTTACTAAGAATGTGTGGTGATGTTTTGGTTTTAACATGATTGCACACATAGTCTTTAAGATAGGAGGGTGCCCCTCTGCTTCTATTTGAAGTCCTTGGTTGGTGAACATGTTCTTGCACTTGTTCTACATAATCTATGTTATCAAGGAGATCAGGATTAATATGTTCAGAATTATCTGTAGATACATCATTATGAGTGTCATTATGTGTATCTGACTGTGTATCAGTATGAATGTGTACATTGTTGTGCTGTTCTTGCGTATTAGGAGAATCAGTCCAAGGAATAAACTGATCTACTGCAACTGGTAAGGGCAAGTCAAAGATATCACCTCATTCTGCATGATTTTCCTTGAAAGGGAATATCATTTCATGAAAAATCACATCCCTGGCCACAAAAATCTGTCTTGTATGAATATTGAGTAGGTAGTAACCTTTGATATTTGGAGCACACCCCAAAAATACTGACTTAATACCTCTTGCTGCAAACTTGTTATTGTCATGATGCAAATTAGTAGCAAAAGTTAAACATCCAAAGACCTTTACAGAATCAAAATTAGGCTTCTGTCCATACAACATTTCAAATGGTGTTTTATCTTTCAGCAATGGTGATGGAATGATATTAATGAGATTAACAGCATGAATCACAAAATATGACCAGTAAATCACTGGTAAGCCAGATGGAAGTTAAGACTCTAGCAACATTAAGGATGTGTTGATGTTTTCTTTCAACCACACCATTTTGTTGTGGAGTTTTAACTCATCGATGTCACAGTGTAAGATTCCTTTACTAGCATAAAATTCGTGTAAAGAGAATTCCAAACCATTGTCGACCTCTCAAGACTTTAACATTCTTATTAAAGCGAGTACAAACCATATTACAAAACTGTTTGATCAAAGGTCTAACCTCACTCTTTGCTTTCAACATAAAAATCCAACAAAACCTACTAAAATCATCTACTATAGTAAGGAAAAATCTATGTCCATGGATACTAGAAACCCTGTATGGGCCCCAAATATGAACAAGGGCAAACAACTCTGTAGTGACAGTCTGACTAATAGGGAAACTAAGTCTTCTTTGCTTTGCCAAAGGACATACATCACAAACATGGTTTTCTGGAATTTTAACAGGATCATGATCTTGCTTAATGACTCTTAATCTTTGATCTGAAGCATGTCCCAATCTATAATGCCAAAGCAATTCAGAAACACCAGCAAACTTTAGACTATCAACAGAAAAATTATAGCATGATCTGTCAACCTTTAAAATGTATAATCCTCTTATCAAATCAGCTGAACCAATCTTCTTTAGTGTGATCATATCCTGTATGACACAAGCATTAAGAAAGAATTTGATATTATAAGCTCTAGTTTTAATCAATTGACTGATAGACATCAAATTATGATGAAATTCAGGCACACAAAGTACATTGTCTAAGATTAGATCCTTGTTCACTCTTACTTTGCCTATATGAGTTATTTTAGCACTTTTACCAGTAGGCAATGAAACAAACAAGTTTTCTACAGGTTTGCTAGTTAACAACAAAGATTTATTATAGACAACATGATCAGTTGCTCCAGAATCAATGATCCAGTCAAAATAACTAAAGTTTTCAGACAAACCTGGATCTGTATTACCAAAATTAGTAGATAAGACTGCAGAATTGACAAAATTAAAACCAGCAACATTCTGTTCTTGTAACACAGGACCTGCCCTCAGAATGTTAAGTATCTGCTGATATTGTTCTTGAGTGACAGGTGCATTGAAATCCATAGGATTATGATTTGACTGATTCTGGCTTGACTGATCTTGACTTGATTGATCTTGATCCAACCAAGGATCATGGCCTGCAGTCACATTATTTGCATATGACCTACCTCTGCCTCTACCCCTAAAATTAGGAGGGAAACCATGCTTTTTATAGCATCTGTCAATAGTATGTCCAACCATACCACAATGAGTACACTGAGGCTTGATGTTGCCATTGCTATAGTTCTTTCTATTTCCTACATTATATCCTTGATTCTGTGCAGCCATAGCACTTTTGTCAACATTGTTAACCAAACTATTACCAAGAACACCAGAAGAATGTGCAGAATGGGAACCTGAACTATAATTCTGCTGTCTTTCTTGTTTGAGGGCCATTGAAAAAAGAGAAGTCATATTCATATGAGCATACCATAAATTAGAAGGCCACGTGCCAACAAAGCTAGAATTGCATAATGCGTTGAAGGCCGTAGTTGACATACTGAAAGAAAGAGGGTGTGCTACAAGTGAAGTGGAGACCGGCGAGCCATCATCGAGCGGGAAGAAGAAGGCAAAAATTAACTTGATGCCCAGAGGAAAGAACGCTAAGGATAATGTGGACAAAGGAAAAAGGGAAAAAGAAGGTCAAGGCCGTCATTGGGACCGGGACTAAAAAGTCGACATCCGGTGTCGACTATCCCATGAAAGCAGGGGGGCCTCTACCCTTAGGTAGACCACCCCAAAATTTGAAAAAAAAAAAAAATTTATTTTTGTATAATTGATTTAGTGTTAGCATTAGTATATGTATTCAATGCTTCTTAAATATAACTTAATGCTATAGTGGCCTAGTGGAATAAAGACATGGAACAAGCAATTTTTTTTTTTTTTTTTTTTTTGCTGGAGTCGGTTATAACACAATAGGTAATTTTATTCAGGTTTCACTACAAATAAGTCAGTGTTCTGATGTAAAAATCACTTTGCATAATCTCTCAACAGGCTTCATAGATGTAAGATCAGTGGAGGAAGAGAACGTACCACCATGGAGATTAACTGGTTTTTATGGGCACCCGGATGCTAGTCAACGCCGACACTCATGGGAACTCCTAAAACGACTAAGCGAAAGCCATCAACTACCATGGTGCGTGATCGGGGATTTTAACGAAATCCTTTACAGCCATGAAAAGGAAGGGCTTAATGAGAGGTCGAATGCTGCAATGAAAGCTTTCAGGGATGCGTATCCGCGTGTGACCTTTTTGATCTTGGGTTCATTGGGGCAAAATTCACATGGAGAAACAAATGTGATAATGCAACCACTAGAATCCGTTTGGATAGAGGCGTGGCGACCGTAGAATGGAAACTCCTCTTCCCCAACCACAAAGTACACCATCTTACCGCTAACCATTCGGACCATGTCCCACTTCTTTTAACCTCGACAATGGAAGACGATTCAAAAATTAAATGGAAAAAGCTACCTCGATATGAACCGTTTTGGATGAGAGACGAGGAATTTATCGATATTTTTTGCGATGTCTGGAAGGCAGAGGCATGTTCATCGCCTAGTATGTTAAATGAAGAAATTATCCGCATTAGGGAACACCTACGGGGCTGGGCGCGCGAAAAGTTCGGAGCACTTCCAGCACGAATTAAAGATTTGCACAAGGAATTAGACAAAAATTTCAAAGTAGGTGACTACAGAGTTGAACATGAGAGGAATTTGCTGTTGGAAATAGAAAGCTTAATGGCTCTAGAAGAAGAATATTGGCGTGTTCGTGGTAAGGCAGATTGGCTTTCCTCAATGGACAAAAATACCGCATTTTTCCATCACAAAGCAACGATGAGGAAAGAACGAAACACAATCGCGGAACTCATAACTACAGACGGCAGATCAATAAAGAAAATGGAAGATATGTTGAATGTTGCCTCAAGGTATTTTGAAGAAATATATACTACCAATGGAAATGCAAATATCTTGCCTGATGGTCTATCCTTTTCACAAATCTCTGAGGCCCTTATTCTCCCCACGAAGTCAAGACAGCCCTCTCGCAACTTTCGGGGAAGAAATCCCCCGGTCCGGATGGTATGCATGTTTTCTTTCTTCAAAAACTTTGGCATATCGTAGGCTCTCGTGTTACTGAAATTATTTTGGACTGTCTAAACTCTAATCGCAGCATGGAGGCATTAAATCGAACATATATTGTCCTTGTTCCGAAGTTAAAAATGCAAAAATGATGACGGAGTTTCGACCTATAAGCCTTTGTAACTCAGTTTACAAGCTCCTCTCTAAAATTGTTGCAAACCGCCTGAAAACAGTGATTAACTCGGTTATTTCCTCGGCTCAATCTGCTTTTGTGAAAAGTAGATTAATTACAGATAATGTGATCGCGGCCTTTGAGACATTCCATTCAATGAAGCTAGGGAAAAGGGGATGCCATAATCACACTGCCTTAAAATTAGATATGATGAAAGCTTTTGATAGGGTTGAATGGGGCTTCCTACGCTCGGTAATGATGGCTATGAATTTTCCTCATTCATTGATTGAATTGGTTATGTCTTGTGTGTCAACCGCTTCGTATCAAGCTCTTATCAATGGACATCCGTCAGATTGCATTCTCCCAACCAGAGGCATTAGGCAAGGGGATCCACTCCCCCCTTTCTTATTTATTCTTTGTGCTGAAGGCCTATCCTCGTTGATTAGAAATGACAACACGAGCTTATCTCTGAGAGGAGTCACCTTTTGTAGACGGAATCCTTTTGAATTAAATCATCTTCTCTTTGCGGATGACAATCTTCTTTTCGCAGAAGCCAGCCCTGAGGCATGTGATACTATATCTTATGTTCTTACCCTTTATGATGATCTTGTTGTAAAATTTGTCTTCGAGTGATGTCACGAACACGTAATAACCTCTACAATGGCCCATCGAACAAGTAATGATCTTGATAATAAACACTCGAACAAGTAACGGTCTTCATAATCAATTATTGAACATGTAACGATCTCCATAAAAAACACCGGGACACGTACAATCTCCAATACAAAACACGAACGAGTACCAATCTTCCTCATTGATGAAATATAATAATCAACCGAACAAAATACTGCGAGTTATGTCAAGTGACATTGTCCTAAATGTCTTATTTCGGGTTAATCGAAATATCCCACTAGGATAAAACACAGTCTTCCTTCTCAATAAAAGGGAATCAGGAATCAATGATGGTTTTATTATGTATTAAAACCCAGCAAAAGAAGACAAGATGATTTACACAGTATAAATATATAAACTCAGTTTTACTGTGCTTCTATTTTTCACACTCTTTATGCTGCGCATAACCTTTTATATATAAAGGACTCAATCCCCGAAAAATTGCAACAGTAGGCAAGAGAAATAAAATCCCACTAAATCTGCCCAGTCTCAACTTATACCCGAAAATAGTGGATAGAAGGATTATGCTGTTATATATCTTTGAACAAGTCAAAACAGAAGAATAAATGTATATATATCATTAGAAAAATAATTTTAATAAATGTCATTCAACATCACATGATTAAAATATTTTTCTAACACATTAAATATATACAAATATCACAATAAACAATAAACTTTTGAAATATTCTATTTTTTTTTCCCAACAATCCCCCACATATTTCAAAGGTTTCGAAAACAAAACACATTTTGCGGGCTTACAAATGAATGTAATGTATCGAAACTGGTGTCTTTTGGACTATGAACCAGATCCTAGAAAGAATAAAACTTAACTTACTGAAACAATGGTGAAGCAAACTTCTATGAACCAATGAATCATTATTGTAAGCTAGCAGTTTTACCAATCACTTTACACTCCTCTATTATATCATTGTTCAACGCGTTTTTGCGCATTTTGGCCGTGCGCGCGCCTAGTTATTCATGAGTGCTATAGTGATTTAGCCAAAATCATCTCATAGGAGCGGCCCCACTCCACACTCATATAGGTAAATTCATCAAGTGTATGATGCTTTTAATACACCTTCAATAATCGACTATGAATTTATTAAGAGTTTTACTCATCCCTCTTAGTTTATAATAGCAGCTCTATAAATGAACACTATGCACACACCATAGGAGAGACAAACTTTATTCTAGTGTTCTCAGGTCTAATGGAGACTTTTGTTATTACCCATATGAACCTAATTCATGGGATCTCCAATCACATAGGTTGGGTTTTCATCTTCATTGACATATAATTGGCATTTGGTCTCATCCCCTCGATGTTTAGAATATACTATATTCATAAGTTTGATCAGGACTTATGATTCTATACGTTGAATGAAATTTTCATTCGCAACAATGGCTTTGTATGACTTCATCTCAATTTTATGCCATTTTCATAATATGAGTTGTCACACAGACAAAACTACAATGACACTGAATTCTTCCGTAAACGATACTCTCATGTAGTATCTCTTAAAATTCAAAAATCAGTATTAATCAAGTCTAGAGTTAAAACTCTGACATCAACCATATCACCCCCACAGTAGGATAATATATATGCATGTCGTGGATATTATGTCAATTGAATTTGTCATTTAATTAACATCATTATCCACATTCTTGCACAATGGAAGACACAACAAAGGATACCATTGAGTTGCATAACCAATGTACTCAATTGAAATCATAAGTACATCTACTCAGTCTACTCAAATCATACGCAATATTGATAATGCAATATGTTTATAACATCAAACTTTTGATAATTTAGATACATCTAGCTAGACTGAGTCACCATAGAAACTCAAATTTTCTATTGCAGCAAAATACAGGCCTACCAAAACCATCACCAAAGTAAGACCATGATGCGGATACTACAATTCCATTAATAAAATATTATCTCTGAAGAAAATATATGTAACACCAAATTCATCAATACTATATTAAGTAGTAAATGCATTCACCAATATTCAATTTACTTTCGTAAAGAGAACAACAAAACCGGCTGATATCATGCAAGAATTAGCCATGGTTTATCCAGGCATTGCAGGGGGTGGTTTCATCATCAGAAATCACCATGGGCATGTTCTTGTTGCTGGTTATGAAGCTTATGGTGTCAATACAAACATGATGGCAGAAATTCAAGCTCTGCTTTCTGGAATCCATCAGTGTATCCAACTCAACCTCCAGAATGTCCTTTTGGAAACAGATTCTCAAATTCTTGTTAACATGGTTACAGGCACAACTCAAGCTCCTTGGAAATATGAACTTGAAATTGAACAAATCAAACATCTCATTGCAGAGCATCACTACCAGCTTCAACATATCTTCAGAGAAGCTAACTTCCCTACAGATTGCCTTGCAAAAAAGGCTAGTACTACTCAAAGCTCTTATATGTGTGCAGGTCACCAACTTGAGGGAGACATTGGCTTTCTCATCAACCGGGATATCCTTCAACTACCCATTATCGAACAAGAGCAAGATGATAAACCATGGCTATATCTCTTAAGAAGCACCTTCATAACTTTGAAGGGTGCAAACAGGTGGTATTTATCTTTGTACAATCATCCTTGCTGGTTTATCACTGTTTTTTGCTTCTCTTTGCTCCTGGGAATCTCTACTTTTTGCAGGAATGGCTATTTTCATGCCCTCTCTGTTGAGCCTTCCTATCCTGGCATCCAAAACTGGGAAGCACCCTTCATTGATGTGAAGGGTGCAAACAGGTCGTACCCCTATTTTCTTGTTCCTTGGTTGTATACACTGTTTTGGGTGCTGCATCATCCTCAACATCTTTGCAGGAGTGATCATTTTGACATGAGGGGAAAAATCAGATGGATGTGGATTATTGCTTGGACCAGTTGCACCCTAGTTTGGAGCTGCTGAAGGAAGAGATACTGTTCTGGCTGGGGATTTTCCTTTATTTCTTCTTGCATTTGTACATGTCATATACTTTTGAGATCTTAGAGTTATTTTTCCAACATATGGGGGGCCATACTCTTTCCCTAGCACCCGGATTTTCCCTCCCTAGGTTTGCCGGACTAAGGTTTTGAGGAGGTGGTGAACATGTGTTGATGACGTTAATTTTTTGGGAGCTTAGTCAGGAGATGACACTTGTAAAACTTCAGTTTTCCTTTTTAATAAAAATCTGAGTTTTACAACAACAACAACAACAACAACAACAACAAAAAAAAAAAAAAAAAAAAAAAAACGGCTGATATCATGCAAGAATTAACGGACCATATGTATCATTTAATAGACCACCATAATATACTTTCATTACATACTATTAAGATCAGCATCTATAAGTCTAGCATGTCAACCAGAATCAATAATGTAAGCTCAAGATGATGATGCATTTCTATTAACAGTATAAATAAATTATAAACAACATAAATAATCCGTGATTACAATAGCGTGCATCGACAATAAAATTTGGTTTTGGTTAAGACGACAAGTTGATAGTGTATGAATTAAATTCAACACAGTACCCCCACAGTCTCATAAAATTCTCGAACTCAATAAATTCATGAAATATGTCAAGCAAAATTATATTGTAATTTCGATAATTTTTACTTGACACCGTATCCACAAAATAAGAGTATTATTTATAAACACATTTATTGCAGTTACTACAACAACAATTTTCTCGAATAATATCATCAGGGGGTTATACCAAGACATAAACCCCCACAATTTCTGAATTAATGCATCCTGAATGCAGCTACTGTTTGATCCAGTGTGATAATACTGATCAAATCTCTTTAATCCCCACACTTCAATCATATCTTCAAACTATAAATTTATAAGGCATGTCTACTGTCATCATCCAAGCTATTTCTTAGACTTTCACAAACACTATTTCTTAGCATTAACAGTAAGCCATCAAATTTACAGTCTAAGCATCAAAGGTTTCTCAACGACATATTTCTTATACTCCATAAGATTCATCCTCTACGTCGATTCACATGAATTAATTAATAATCCATGATTTCTCACATATATATATAGGGTTCAGAAACAAATCTTTCCACGTTATTATTCACTGAAAATTGACACAAACCTAGAATTATAGCAACATATGACAACCTTCAAAATACACAGGTGAAAAGAATCAACAATAATGATACGGCAGGCAAATTTTATTTTTTTATTTTTTTTATTTTTTATTTTTTTGCAGGCAAATTATTTAGGAATCATGTATCACGGCTCATGATAGACACATCAAATAGAATACAAAGGATCTATTTGTGGTGAACGAATAACAACTAGTCAGACAATAAAGTCCGACTCTCATTTTACGTCAAAAAAAAAAGATCATAAGCAAGTAATAAGCCATAAAAATTGTTACCGTCCTCAGAAGAAGTCAAACGGATTTTTTTTTTTTTTTTTTTCCGACACCACTGGAAGCGATAAGTCCTTTAGATTGTTGTAAAATTTGTCTTCGAGTGATGTCACGAACACGTAATAACCTCTGCAATGGCCCATTGAACAAGTAACGATCTTGATAATAAACACTCGAACAAGTAACGGTCTTCATAATCAATTATTGAACATGTAACGATCTCCATAAAAAACACCGGGACACGTACAATCTCCAATACAAAACACGAACGAGTACCAATCTTGTCAAGTGACATTGTCCTAAAGGTCTTATTTCGGGTGAAAACCGAATCGAGTCAATATAAAAGCGGATTCAAAAGCTTTCTCTCTTCCAAGGTCACTAGAACCTTCTGCTCGAGCATTCCACTTCAACAACGTCCTTACCTTTCTGGTGTCGGTGGTACTAGGTTGTCGGCTTGGTGATTTCAGTGCCGAGCTAGGTTCATTGTAGAGTCGATGAGTTCAATCTCAAGATTCGTTATTGAGTAAGTGATTACAATCAGAGGTTCATTACTGAGTTGGTGAGCTCAACCCCGAGGTTCGTTATTGAGTAAGTGATTTTAAACCCTATATTTGTTATCCAGTGAGTGATTACAAACCGAGGTTCGTTATTGAGTTGGTGACTTCAATCACAATAAGGTTGGTTATTGAGTAAGTGATTAAAACCCGAGGTTCGTTATTGAGTAACTGATTAAAACCTGAGGCTCATTATTGAATTGTGATTTTAGTATTGAGGTTCGTTATTGAGTTGATGAGTTCAATCTCGAGATTTGTTATTGATTAAATGATTACAAACCGATGTTTGTTATTGAGTTAGTGAGTTCAATCCCAAGGTTCGTTATTGAGTAAGTGATTAAAACCCGAGGTTCGTTATTGAGTAAGTGCTTAGAACCCGATGTTCGTTATTGAGTAAGTGATTTCAAACCCGAGGTTCATTCTTGAGTAAGTGATTAGAACCTGAGGTTTGTTATTGAGTAAGTCATTTCAAACTCGAAATTCATTATTGAGTAAATTTCTCTTTACCTACGGATTTACTAAGGAATCGGTACCTTGTCAGAATTTTGTGGGATATTTAGCATATTTTCTTACCGACTTCCTACGATCATTATGAGTGATCAATAATCCATCATTTTTTTAATTTGTTTTACAATATATGACACCATAAAATTTGTGAAAGTTAGAAAATAAATAATGTATGTACATCTACCGATATATTTTAAGGAAAAATTTAATGAATTTTTTTTTTTTTGAAATTTTTAATGCAATTTGAAAAGTAAAATATCAACACAATTATTATATTCCTACGAAATACCGACGAACTTGAGTTATAAGTCGGAAAGTTCGTCGGTAACATGTCTACTTACAGCTGAGAGGATGGTGTTCGTCGGAAATTCGAAGGAAACACTTATGATCGTCGGAAATTCGAAGGAAACAATTATGAAAATCCTATTTCCGACCAACTTGCTACGATCAACAGTGTTCGTCGGAAATTGGTAGGAAAGACCCGAGCGGGAGAAATTCGCGCCCTTAAACATAGGCGGGAGCCTTTCGCGCGTAAGATCTCCGACAAATTTCCGACGAAATACTTTGCGACAATGGAATTCCATCGGAAATACGTCGCAAATATTTTTATGATTTCATAATTATTTAAACCGTCGCAATACCGTCGGAAAGGCATCGTAAAATTCCTACGACATTATTTCGTCGGAAATTCTCGTTGGAAAAACAGAAAATTCTAGTAGTGCAAGTTCCCGATGGAAATGTGTTTTTACCCAATCTTCATTTTGGATGAGAACAAGACTCCCATAGGGGTGGAACTAAAGGTCAAGGAGGAAGAGGAACCCTTGGAGGTGTTGAAGGAACGGTACAAGGGTATTCGAGACTTGTTCGTTGAGCATATTAGGGGCAAGGCGAATGTTGATGTTGTCATCACTGAGCGTGTTGCGGAGGTATTTTGTAATCTGTCTGTGGTTGATGATGGTATGTCAAAATTGGAAATCAACCCGAGACACCCTGGCATGGAAGACTTTAGGAAGACACCCTATCAAAAAATTAAGATAGTATACTATTTTCTGATGTACTCTCTCCTTTTTTTTTTTTTATCTGTCAAATTTCAGAATTTGCTCTGTTTTTATTTATCTGTCATTTTACATTTACAATGCATCATTTATTGTTTTTTTCCTCCTTTACCAATAAAGTATTTACATCTTCAATAAAAAATACATTTCCAATACTAAAAACTCATCTACCAACAAAGTATTTACATCTTCTTTGAAAAAAAAAAGAACAAGGTATTTACATTTTCAATAAAAAAAATACATTTTTAATACTATATTTTAGACATATTAATTACTTTTTTAATTTATGCGATACTTCTCTCCGCGAAATATAAGAAAGAAAACAGAGGGAGTACATTAATTTGAATGTCAGAGACCAGAGGCGGACCTGTGTGTTCTAATAAACAAACTATATATGCACTCGATCGTTGATTTTTTTTTTTTTCCCCGAATCGGCATTGTCAGAGACTCATCATCACTAGAAGAAGCATTAATAGAAGCTGATTCAAGTGATGCAACTATTATTTCTCGGATTATAAACAATTTTGCAGTTGTACCAAACCTTAAAGAGGGAAGTGCATTTTACAAGTCCTCTTAAAACTGTCATGCTCAAACTCAACTCGGCTCGAATTGGTTTAGTAATGCTTGGATTTTGTTTAACAAACTGCTCGAGTTTGAGCCAAATATCAAACTGCTCATGAGCAACTCGACTCATTTACACCCCTAAATAGTGGGCTCCACTGACAAACGACTATAAAATGATGGTTGTGTAAAGGTCGTGTCTTTAGAGTTTGCGTAAATACCTCGTAGTTGCCTGTAGCGTGTCGAATTGTGGAACCTCCTTTTCGCCTACTCTAACAGAAGCTTGTGTACCTACAATTATTATTACAGAAGCCAATGTCAATACCTAGTAGGGTACAACATGCTCCGACCAATAAAAACTTGACACGTAACAAAAAACGGAATAAAAAAGTAAACGAATGCATATATAACGGGTAACTTAGAAAAGGAGATAAAGAATAATCATGTATTCTGTGTTTCAATGTTCACCAGTACAAAGCATATATCAACATATTCTAACAGAATTTAAGCACTGCATCCTAGGCTACACAAGTGTTCCAATATAATCTAGACACATCACTACACACTTGTACCAATACAATTATGACACATCATCACACAATATTCTATTTCTCAACACCCCCTCTCAAACTGAGTGTAGGAGGATACTCTACATTCAGTTTGCTTCTGAAAGGGATGAACTTTGCAGCAGGTAAAGCCTTGGTGAAAACATCGCCAGATCGATCCTTTGGTTGAGACATGTTGAACATCCAGCTTTCCATCAAGAACCTGATTTCTCACATAGTGAACATCTATTTATATGTGTTTTATCGTGGAATGATACACAAGATTCTGTGCAAGCCCCTCTGCTCCAGTATTATCACAAAGAATAACAGGCTTCTGTATGACTTGAACTCCTAATTCAGAAAGCAAAGACTTCAACCAAGATATGTCAGCAGCAGCATGAGCCAAGCTTCTATATTCAGATTCAGTGCTTGATCTAGAAACAACTTGCTATATTTTTGAATGCCATGAGACAAGTGATGAACCTAGATAAATACAGTGCCCTGCTACTGACTTTCTATCATAAGGACAACACCCCCAACCAGCATCAGAATATCCAGTTATAACCATGCTCCCTCCAGGTTTGAAATGGAGGCTGTAAGCTAGAGAACCCTTAATATATCTTAGCAGTCTCTTAAGGGCTTGCCAATGTACATCTCTGGGGTCATGCATGAACTGGCTAAGTGAATTTACAACATATGCAATATCTGGCCTAGTAAAGGTCATATACTGTAGGGCTCCAATAATGCTTCTATAAAAAGAAGGATTTGACATAGGTGTACCTTGTTCAGGTTCAAAGGTTTTACCTGTTACCATTGGTGTGGACACAGGCTTCAAATTGTTCATACCAAGTCTGTTCAGTAATTGTTGGCCATAATGTTTTTGACTCAGAAATAACCCATGTGAGTTTCTAGTACCTCCATTCCCAGAAACTGACTGACTTCCCCCAGTTCTTTAAGTGGAAATCTGGAGTGAAGCAACTTAATGAACTTCTGGATATGATGCTCTGAATTTCCATTTATAAGAAAGTCATCCACATAGATTAAAATATAGAGAGTGACAGGGTGCTCTTTTAGTATGAAGAGAGAAGTATCTGACACTGCCTGTTTAAACCCCCAGATAAGAAGTTGCCCTCTCAATTCCTCAAACCAGGCCCTAGGTGCCTGCTTTAAGCCATATAAGGCTTTCTTCAATTTGCAAACATAATCAGGCTTAGTGGCATCCTGAAAACCTGTAGGTTGATGCATAAAGACAGACTCATGCAACTTGCCATTTAGAAAGGCATTATTTATATCAACCTGCTTGATGTGCCAATGGTTAATGACAACAATAGATAAGAAGACCCGGATGGTAGCTGCCTTTGCCACAGGACTAAAGGTCTCAGAATAATCCACCCCCTCTTGCTGTGAATAACCCTTGGCTACTAGTCTAGCCTTGTATTTAAGGACTGAGCCATCAGGGTTGAGCTTTGTTTTAAACACCCATTTGTTGCCAACTAAGTGCTGATTAGGGTTAGGTGGGACAAGATCCCATGTATGATTTGCAGTGAGGGCATGATACTCCTCATCCATGGCCTTCTTCCAATGAGGAAGAGACAAAGCCTCTGATACAGATGATGGTTCAGAAGTGGAATCATCTACACAGTGCTCAGTTAGAAGAGTGAAAAGAGGTTTTGGCTTGAAGATGCCACTTTGAGATCTTGTGTGCATTCTATGAACAGCAGGAGGAGGAGTTGGAGAGGAGGAATGAGAGGATTGAGAGGAGGATTGTGGAGAGGAGTCTGGGGAAGATTCTCTGGGAGATATAAGAGGAGATGATATGTTATCACCATGAGGAGAGAGAGCAGGAGAAGGGACAAGGGAAGAATGGATATCTGAAGAATAAGGACAAGCAGTTGGGGAAGATGAACTGGGATGGACTTGATGTGGCTCAGATTGTGTAGGAGAGAGGCTTGGACTAGGAAAGGTATAAGATGAGTTTGCTGGAGGTGAAGATTGTGGGGTGGTTGAATACTGTGTGTGAGGATGCAGCATAGGATAAGGGAATTCAAGCTCATTAAATGTGACATCCCTACAGATATATATTCTACCTGTAGAGTCCATACACTTGTGCCCTTTGTGAAGGTGACTAAGACCAAGATATACACATTTCTGTGTATGATACTGAACCTTATGATGATGATAAGGTCGAAGATAAGGAAAACAAGAGCAACCAAAAGTTTTGATAAGGTCATAGTTGGGTGGCTTGTGATAGAGAACTTGATGAGGGGAGATATTACCAAGGACATGAGTAGGAAGAATGTTAATTAGACTAACTGCCTGTAAAAATCTGTCCCACCAGTACTTGAAAGGTAGAGATGCTTGGGATAGAAGTGTTAGACCAGTCTCTACAATATGTCTATGCTTTCTCTCAGACCTTCCATTCTGAGAGTGGATATGAGGGCAAGGATGTCTGAATTTAATACCACATTGGTTGAGATAAGGCTCTAGTGTTCTGTACTCCCCTCCCCAATCAGACTGAATAGTTTTAATCTTAGTATTAAATTGATTTTCAACCAAAGATTTGAAAACAGTAAAAGCATTAAAGGCATCAGACTTAGCTTTCAAAGGATAAATCCAAGTATATCTACTAAAATCATCTATAAAATGTATGTAATATAAATAACCAGAATGAGTGAATAAGTTCAAGGACCCCATAGATCAGTGGGAATAAGTTCAAGGACCTTAGATGCTCTAGAATGAGAAACAGAAAAAGGAGTAGCATGAAGTTTCCAAACTTACAATTATCACAAAAAGGCAATTCTGAAGTAACATAAACATTATAATTATTCAAGACTTGATTCAACACCTTCACAGAAGGGTGACCTAACCGTCTATGCCAAACTATGGCTTCATTACTTGGAGCACTAGAAGTTACTAGACAAGCAGATAAGTCTCTGGATTGAAGGGAGCCCTTGTACAGCTTATGATTAGTGGATTTGGCTGGCAGAATCTTGTAAAGGCCATTTTCCAGGATTCCCTCCAGAATGACCTTCTTTGTGGCTTGATCCTTAACAAGACATTTAGAGGCAGAAAACTCAATTAGATGTTAACAAGATTGTCAGAAGTCAATTGTGAAACACTTAGAAGATTCTTTTGAATTTTAGGAACATGAAGAATATGAGATAAGTGACGATTAGGATGGAGTGTGGAAGAGCCTGTGTGAGCAATATGTAGACGATTACCATTTCCTACAACCAAAGTATCATTACCTTCATACTCAGACCTCAAGGACAGATTTCCAAGATCAACAGTAACATGATTTGAAGCTCTAGAATCTGCATACCATCCTCGAATCAGATTTCATTTTCAGTGCGACCAAATAAGCAAACCATCTGTCTCAGAGTTACATTGAGTGGATTTGTTGATTTGAAGGCACAAAATTCTCCTCAAATCTATGCCAACATTATGATGCAATATGTCCTGTCTTCCTACAGATTTGGCAGGTTGGTCTAGGACCAGAGTTAGGACCAGAATTAGAACTGTTGTTGTGTCTTCCTCCACCTCTGTTTCCTCTTGATCTTCCACGACCACCACCAGAACCTCTACCACGATTGGACTGGTATTGTCCTCTAAAATTATACCGTTGACCATTCTGTGCTAAATTAGCAGTGGGATTACTCAAATCAAAAGAACCTGGAGTATTGAATCTGGCTAGAAGCCTCTCGTGAGTAGTTAACTGGGATTGAACCTCTGCCCAACTCATAGACTGAACCCTAGATGTAATATTAACAATGGCAGCTTCATACTCTCTGGGTAGACCACCAAGAGTAGCAAGTATAAGTTCTGAACTAGAGATGGGATATCCAGCAGCAGCTAGACCATCAGAATAGCTCTTCATCTGTGCTAAGTAGTCCGGCATAGAACGAGCACCTTTGCTAGATTTTGTGAGGGCATCCTTAAATTCAAGGATCTTGGACTGTGCCTGACTATTAAACAATGTTTCTAGTGTCATCCAGACTTCATGTGCCGAATTACATCCAACCACTTCCTGAAGAGCCTGTTCTGTCATGGATCCAAGCAACCATCCTAGTAGGAGTTGATCCACAGCCATCCATTCATCGTGAGCTGGATTTCTGAGTCCAGGATGCAAAAACGAGGCACCAACAGTAGAATGATGATAAGCAGGAGGAATATTTGTTCCAAACAAGTGGTCTTCCAATCTATGGCCTCGAACAATAGGGAGGATGGTGTACCTCCAAAGCAGATAGTTATTGCGATCAAGTTTCACAGTAATGCTTTGGGACAGATTTGTGCCAAACTGATATTTCGACTGTAAAAAAATAGGGATGGTCGGAAAAGGTGATGGAAAACTCTGACCTGGTGGATAAAGCGATGTAATAGGAGATTGCATGTACGGAACAGATACACCGGAAACTGAGAAAAGTGGAGCGCCACCAGAGAAATAAGAAGCCGGTGGAAGCGTAGCTTGAGTAGCGGTGATTTGTGTTTGAGTACTGAGATCTGAAGATGCCAGAACAATTGTTATGATAGGAGAAGAGGAAGTGATGTATGTAGATGACACAATAGGAGGAGACGACACAGTCTCCGTAGGTTGGCCGGAATTCGCCATGGCCACCGCTGGCTCTGCTACCAACTTAGAAAAGGAGACAGAGAATAATCATGTATTTTGTGTTTCAAAGTTCACCAGTACAAAGCATATATCAACATATTCTAACAGAATTTAGGCACTGCATCCTAGGCTACACAAGTGTTCCAATATAATCTAGACACATCACTACACACTTGTACCAATACAATTATGACACATCATCACACAATATTCTATTTCTCAACAGGGTAAAAGTTCCATGATAAAACATTGAAATAAATAGAAATGCAAAATTTGTAAAACGAAAAAGGGCAAAAGCGTATTTATCCCTCCCTAAAAAACCGCGTACCGGGAGGTGAATTGTCATCCTTTTCCAAAAAGTCTAAGTGCTGCACCAGAAAAAATAAAGCAAAATTAGATAGAACAAAAAAGAAATCAAATTTAATGAAAACTGATGAAAGTATAAGTACATACTCTTGGAGATTCCGCGGACTCGGGGATATCCGAAAGGGGACTATATTGACCGAATGGTCCCTCCCATAAACACGTGGAAGTTTCAGGATCAGCAATAAATCCTGTCAACTCAGGGGTAGTATCGACTTCAATCGTATTCGTCGTTCCAAAAGGATCTGAATACGATGTATCTATAGTTGTCGGAGTATATATATCTCCCCTCCTAGAAGAAGGCATTGTCATGCCAGAATTACACTTGTTTAGTTGTGGAGAAGGCATTAAAATTTCAGACATTAGATTGTTAACATCATCATTAGGATCTTCAAAGTTACGAGGATCTTCGATTTCAATGTCATCGTCAACCACTCGTACCGGAGACTTGGGAACCGCTTCAGGTTCATCGCTTGAGGGAATTAATCGAGGTTTCGAATGGATTTGTGTTGGATCGAAGAGGGTATCCAGATCAGTGGATATTCCTGCAAATACATAACACGAGAATGACGGTTATTTGAAATCCAATGGCCGTAACCTAAACCGAGCCAAAAATAACGGTTATTCGAAAATCAAAACCAAGCACAACAGTTTTTGTAAGGTTACCAAGTTGAACCGGACCAAACCGAAAAATACAGTTTGGTTAAGTCCGTTAACCGAAAACAGAAACATGTTCGGTAACAAACGGTTCAGTAATAAATGGCTATGAAAAATTGGTTAACTTAAACTATAAACAATCCGGTTACGGTTTTCTATTCAGTTATCTACGGTTCAATAACGGATGAGCTTTTCATTAACCGAAAACATTTATTAAACGAACCAAATGAGATCAATTTGGTTCGGTTTTCAGATAAATCGTATATGAGGGCTAAATAATTGCCAGTAATCACAGGCTCGAAAAAAACCACGTCTTTTTTCAATCGAATTTGTTGCTTCCAAACTCCTAAATTGTCGATACGACGCAATCTTTTTTTTCCTCAGCAAATTGCTTGTATCTCTAAGGAATTCCTTCATTTCCCTGTAGGAAAAAAAATATAAAAAAAAACTTTTTCAAAGCAACTGCAAAAGGGCAATTATGGAAATACACAATAGCATCATCATCCTCTTACTCGTTAGTTAAAACAGTAGCTTCATCATATAACTGAACTTTTCTCTTTCTTTGCCTAACTCTTTGTTGTACAACTTGAGGTGTAGGTGGAAGTTCAACCGCTACCGATCCGGGACCCGTAGGCGATTCTTGAAGCGCCATTTCGGGAGATTCACGAACCGGATATGTCGTTCGGCTCGCTGAATCGGGTGTTCCACGGCCTGTAAAAATATTGATCACTCATGTTAAGTCGAGTTTTAATTCTATACACGAACCGAATGCACCGCGAAAAACGCACTAACCACGTGACGATCTCACCACACGATCTTCCAAACCAGCAGACGGGATTTCATGTGATCTTGTGGTGAAATATTAGTAGTAGGGCTTTTAGAAGCATCTCTTTTATACTGTTGTCCATCGGGTTCAATTCGATTCCCAATGAAATCACCAATTATTGAGGCCCCTGGTCCAGTGACAGTATCATGATCCGGATCCCGCATTATCTCCATCTCAGGAACCGAAGAATCTCCACCATTTTCAGTATCTTCCTCTATAACAAACGGAGCAGGACTACTACACAACAATGAACAAGAATATATAACCAAACTCTTTAAGAAAAAACAAAACAAACATATGTGTGTGTACATATATATATATATGGATTCTTACTCTTGATCCATAGGCATAGGTTGTTCTGAAGGATCTTCGGGTACTGATGTATCGGTTATGACAACCTAAAAGATCGAAAACGGGGACAATGTTGTAATAACATGATACTTTGAAGTGAATCAAAAACCGAAAAGGCAAAGAGCTATGATGCACGTATACTACTATTTGTTTGGTAGCATGTATTGTTATATACAATGAAGAAAAACTATCAAAAATGAAGAAAAATCATTAAAAAAAGGTTTAATATTGAGATTTTTGTTATTTATGATTTGACCTTATAGTTTAATTATGTACAATTAGGTCCCTATACTTTTAATATTCAAGCATATTGCATATGTACCCGTATACCCTACATTTTTCGACAATCCAACACTCGTGTGTATCCATATACTAGCAAAATGCACGTGTTGGTTATATTGATATATTTAAATAAAATTTAACGTTACACATTATTAAGTGTGTGCATAACATATATAATAACTGTGAATAATGATAACTTTGTATGAATTAGTTGTTTCAATTGTGTAATAAACATCAATACAAACAGAACCTAAACATCATAACATTATAAACACGTCTATTATTGCAACATAATATATCCAAGCTAAAGCATAAAAGAAGGGATCCTGAAGAAATCTCTCGACGAATCTCTAGACATGTATGATTGTTGGATTCAAAGGCAATCGGAGACCTCCCATCAATTGTTCTTTGTAAACGGTCATAAAACCTTCATGAACTTTGTTGACCCTCTCATTGGATGACGGGAGGCGAGGATTGAATTTTTTCAGGCCGATATCATAAGTCCGACAAATCTCCCCCATGGTAGCGTCGGTAAAGGAGGATCGAATATCCTCCACGCCACAGCCTTAGATGAGTTTGTACCTTTATTTTGAGCGGGTTTGGGACTTTCAAATGGACCCGAAACTTTTGGGATTGAGGTACTTTCATCTTCAATAGAAGCCATTGAGATTTCGGGAAGGATTTCAGTTTCATCAAAAGAAGAAATGTGAATGACTTTGTTGATAATGTGCATACTCTGAAAAACAAAGGACTTTGATTATAATGAGAAAGCAAAGAAAGATTCAGATCGAAGGACTTCTTATAATATAATGGTGAAGTCAGAAAGACGTCTTGATTACAATATTTAATGATTAGTATGTATCCCAAGGTACAAGTGAAAATTTGATAATGAAGATTTGAATTTTTTTTTGAGGAAAGATTTGAATTTCAAAAGATACCTAGAAAATGCATTAATGTCATAGACATTTGGGTTCCCCTCTTAAGAAGTGACACGTCATTCTCTAAAAAAATAGAAGTGCCGCATCATCTCCCATCAGACCTAACCAATGACATCCGTTCTAAATCAGGTATGTGGGGCTTTTTTACAAGGGTATGACCCGTCGTCACACACGTTGCACCTAATTGCCTACATCAGACATTTTTACTATATGGATCTTCAACCCAGTTTAGGGCATCATACTCTAGATAACTTTGATGAAGATGTCTCAGTCCGATATGATGTGCCTCCCAACTCTCGTTCTAGCAATATAGTGCAAGATCACCTTGGTCCTGGACTCTTAGCTCGACAGTCAGGTCATTTTGCAGACTATAACTGCCACAATCATGGCTCTATGATTCCCGCTCCATTATGGCACGAATTGTGAACTTTCCCATGATCTCAGTCATGTCCGCAATCATTTGCTCCAAGGCATCTTCTCCAGAAAAGAGATCATATAAAAATAATTCACTGCTCACAAATTCCGAACTACGTAATAGCTTGATCCCAAATCATGTGGTTACATAGGCAGTCAATCACAGTGGCTCAGCTATAATTCATCACAAAATTCACCAGTCAAGAAATTGGATTATCCTTACGAAGCCTAATTACTGCATAAAGATCTAATTTAATCACCGCCGATTTCATACATCGTCATATACTAATGTGGATTTCAAGATGAACTTAAAAGTGTAAGAAGAGTTGAATATATATATATATATATATATATATATATATATATATATATATATATATATATATATATATATATATAATAAAACAATAGATATTATAGAAATACAAAATTTCACTTTGGAACTCAACGTTTAATATAATGATGCACGATTTATCGATTTCATGTTCTTTCATTCTTCTCGTATCATCCTTTTCCATAGCATAAACTGGGTTATTAATAAGTGTAATAACTTTATGTCCTTTCACTCTTCATAATAAAGAAATATACTTACGTACCAGACTGTAGAACTTGTTTGTATACTATATTTTTTGTACATCTGTGGGAGTTGTCTAGTTAATCTTTGGGTTTGATCAACACCTAAGTTGTGGATATTGATGTTCCCCTTGAATGTGCAACATATAGTTGTCCATGAGAGAACACTGGTCAAGGCATATAAACTCCAACAAATGGTTTCGTTTCTCCTTGTGCTTTATTGATCGTCATTGCAAAGCAAAGACGGATAGGATATTGCTTCCTTGTAAAATGAAAGGGGTATCCTTCGTTTTCGGACGGTGGGAGTGGTATACGTGGGATTAAAACCTGCTTTCCACAATATTGTCCTACTGTGATTTCAGAATGAATCACACTTCCTTTGAAACCTTTACATATCATCCTTGTATGATTGCATAATCCTCTTGAAGGATCTAAGTTCCTCGGTGAATACTTTTTCAACACTAATTTATGAAGAGGCAATCCATTTGGTGTCAAAGTGTTGAGAAATTATTCTTGATAATAATCATTAGTATCACCAATAGTCTTATCAAATTTGTTGAAACAATATTTTTCCTCTAGAAACGTTGATATCTAATTTTCAATTAACTTATCAACATGTTCATTCGCCGCAGCCAATATTGCTCTACTTGTAATGTACTCTGCTGAGAATGCGTTCTCCTGTATATAGATGGTATGATAGAATTGATTAATTAATTTTTCGAAACCTCATCATAGTTTTCATCATATTCAATGACAATTTCTTTTGGTAACTGCATGTTTCCTTCAGTGTATGTTTTTCTCCACAACCCACCCATAATACAAATTGGCTGAAGTGTAGATATCCTATTTCTCCCATATGTTTTGAAAGGTATAGTTTTTTTATCATTACGATAAATATGACTTCACCAAGCTTGCTTCTATTGTTTGTATCGCGCATTTACAACAGGAGGACTTGTCTAAAATCGTCTCCAAATTCGTTAAAATTTCCTCGCATCCAAAAACGATAACATGATGAAATGGAATGGAAACAATATTTCATTCCACTCTAGCAATCTAAACGCATTATTACCCTCACACTTTTGTTATAGTAGAGATAGAGATAGAAATCAAAAGTAGGTTGAATTGAATATCATTTCTCTATTGTCTTTTTCTTTTCTTTCTTTAGTTCAATTGTTAAGTTTGCATCTAACAACTTCACATATTAACAATGTTCACATCACTCCTTTAAAATAAATAATTATTATATTTAGTGAAATAAATTAATTGGGAAAAAACATTTTTTTTTATGGGAAACACTTATGTAACGGATTCACGCCTTTTCATACTTGAGAAGAGATTGGATCGAAAGTGGGTTGAACTCGTTATCATGAATAATGTTATTGCCACAGCCACTCTGATCATGACACAATAACTGTCACAACTTGATGTGTTAGTAGGACCACGTACTCATGTGGCAATGTGACCCATGTTATATTGGTGCCACGTCATGAGATGTCTTACTGCCACAGCTTGATGTGTCATTAGGTCCACTCATGTGGCAGTGGGACCCCTCTTAAATTGGTGCCACGTCATGATAGGTCCCAAACATCAAAGAACACTATGCAGTCATCATCAAACAGCAAATGCGAAATAGCAACCTCAGCCTCACTACCAAAGCAAATACCTTGAAGACCGTCCCGTCGCACATAATCATCAAGCAAAGTCGTAAACCATTCCATGCAGATGATAGCGGGTCCCCTACCGAAAATGCCCCGGGTTGACACAATCCTCTGGCTGGGTTTCCTATTTTTCAAAACTCGAAAAGATGCAGTCGTCACACACCGGTGAACCAAATCAATGAATGGAAAAGGAAATTGCATACGCTCCACAAAGCTCCAAAGATACGGTCATTCCTAATCGCTTAATGCTCATCTTTATCCTCTCTTTTGTATTATTATTATTATTATTATTATTATTATTATCACAGATCCCGATAGAAATTTCACGGTAGTTTTCTTTGTTTATTTATGTATAGTTGTTGTTATGGATTGTTTGATTTGATTTTTTTTTCACGCTAGTTTTTTTTTTCTCCCTAACTTTGGATTGGTTTTTTAAAATTAATATCCTAGTTATGGATATTAAATTTTTGTCAAAAAAAGGGGCTATGGATGGATTCTAACTATGTATTGTTGTTGTTGTTTTTTTTAATATCCTAGTTATGGATTGTTTGATTTGATGTTTTTTTTCACGCTAGTTTTTTATCATTAATCATTAACTATATTAAAAGAACCAATGTGTTTCTTCTTAAAAGTGTTTTCTGCAAAAAAAACACAGGAAAAAAACACTTCATATATAAAACATCGATTTCTTTTAATATAGTTAATAATCAATAATAATAATAATTATTAAGTACACGTACAATTTATAATATGACCTTATAGTTTCATTATGTACAATTTGGTTCCTATACTTTTAATATCTACGCATATATCATCCATACTCGTATCCTACATTTTTTTACAATCCAACACACGTGTATCCCGTATCCACGTATCAGTACCTCCATGCAACCTAGTTAAATACAAGACAAGAATAACAGTTCATACCTCAGTAACATTAGTAACATACTCTGCTTTTAAAATGATCATCATCTTCAGGGACCTCATGTGGTATATTAGGAGGGCTTCTAGAAGCATCTTTTTTTAACCTTTCTTCAAGACGTCGATCGGGTTCGATTCGATCATCCATTGAAACACCAAGTACTGAGTTATGTACTATGACAATATCATTATCCCAATCCCGCATTCTCTCTATCTCAGAAAGATCTATACCAGAAGGATCTCCGCGATGTTCGGTATTTTCCTCAGATACCGACGGGGCAGGACTACACAACAATGAAAAAGAATATACCACCAACTCCTTACAAATACATACATACATACATATATATACACACACGTATATATATATATATGCACACACAAGCATACATATAGATAGGGATTCTTACTCTTGGTCCATAGGCACAGGTTCTGAACCATCTTGAGGTACTGATGTATCAATTATGATAGCCTAAAAGAAAGAAATGGGGACAGTATTGTAATACATGATGCTATGAAAAGACTCAAAGTCGAAAAGTAAACACAAAGAACTATGATGCACGGATACTACTGTTTGGTAGTGTGTCCCGTATCTAATACGTATCCAAAACATATATCATAAAAATGAAGAAAAGCCACTAAAAATGTATTCTTTTGTGATTTTGATAATTTATTATCTGATCCTTATAGTTTCATTATATGTACATTGTAGTCACTATACTTTTAATATTTCCAAGTATTCCATAACTACATGTATCCTATCTTTTTCAAAAATCTCACACCCACGTATCCGTACCCGGGAGTGCAACATAAGTAATCACGGTACAAGAGCAGCAGTTCATACCTCAGTAGCAACTATTACAGACGGATGATCTGCGATATAAACGAAAATAAAAGGCAATTTTATTAAAACTTCAATATGAAAATGAAAAGACACATATCAAATAAAATGACACCTGGAAGTGTGATATATTCTCTGCTTTTAACATCATGATCATCCTCAGGCCTAAACATTCAATATTAATTAGTAAATAGATAATCAAACCACCTCGATACGTATAATTAAAACCATGTCTGCAAGAAATCTGCCTGAGAGTTTTCATCCACCATCACTTCATCAAGTTTAAATCTTTTAGGCAACGGAACAGAACTAGGGTCGGGGCTAGTGGGATCGAGTTCATTGAATTTTAACGACGGGCAGGCCCTCGTTAATAAGATCAGTGCATCATAGCAATCTTGGTGAAGGTAATAGACTTGTTTGGAATATATACGAACAATTCCAAGAAGTAGATGGCCTGACATTCTCAAGGCAATCGGTGCCTCAGGATTCATTATGCGCTCTGGAAACGAAACAAAACGACTTGATATGTTAATTAATAAAGCAAAGAGGATTAGTATCATAACAAAATGTAATTTTAATAAACACTAAGTTCCATAAAGAGAGAATGGATCGTTTGGACTCGAATCCAATAACCAAGATTGTAAGATTTCACACCAAATCATAGTACAAATAATTAAAACTCTCTTACCAAGCTTTGATGGAGCATAGTAGACAATAATGCAAAAGTGGATACTTTGTAACTAATTAAAAACAGGGCTTTACAATCCAATCAAATGCTTAGGAGAGCTGAGACCAGTTTTCACCAAATAGTTTTTGGGAATCTTTATTTGCACCACATCAAACGTATTACTAATGCACCGTGCACCACACTGAATCAAACTTTTAAAAGTTGATTCTCGGTTCATAAACAGACTCTATGTGAAGATCGATTCTCGCATACAACCTTTGAAATTTTTGAGTCAAGAATCATTTTTTAAAGGTTGATTTATTGTGGCAGCAGAAATTAAATTCCCAAGTACAAAATTTATGAAAGCTTAATACTTTACATTACACTTTAAATAAAAGGTACCTGTCATGTGAAATTTACATACAGCCATAGTCAAACCAGTACAATTCGATGACAAAATATATATATGAAAAACAAAAGCTTGAATCTTTATTCAATTTTATACAAATTCTACCTTAAATCCCCCAAAAAACACATTTTTATCCATCAAACACCAAATAAACTAGCATTGATTATCAAAAACAAATCCCACCAAAAAAAGTGCCTTTAATCATAAATCCACCAAAAACAAATCTTTAAACCAAAAAAAAAACTGCTCACCGGCGGTGAAGAAGACATTGGTGGAAATATAATGAGATTTCTTGAGCTTATGCTGTAAATGAGCGGCGCACCATACAGTCCCCAATGGGCCTTTTCTTGCTAAGAATGTATGAGAATAAAACATCTTCTTTTTCTACGAATGTCTCTGTTTTTCGCCTAATTAGAGGATTCTTGAAGTGGGTTTTTTATACTGTTATACCAAATTTTCTTCTTTGAATTTTTGGAGAAGGGTTTGATTCTTGATTTCGGGGGTGTAATAATGGTAAAATAGACTGAGATTTCGGCGAAAATAAGGTAGTTTTTATGAGAATCGTACTTAAGAAGGAAATAAATTGGGTTGGCGGGAAATATAAAAAGGCGGCAATTTTATAAATCGTGGTCAATTTTCACACGGGGAAGATGATGGCCAATCTATATCTATCTATATATAATATATAGACGAGTGAATTTAACCCAATTACCCGTAATTTCGATCCGATACCCGCTATTTGACCCGGAGAATCTATATATACTACTTGCAGGCAGTAAATGAATCCCAAGATTCGATTCGATCCGGAGTATTCTACTCGAAAAGCTCGATTCGGCTCGGTTCGTGGGTTCGAACTTCGAGCCGAACCTTACAAATTAGATATTCGGTGGTCGAGCCGAACATGTTCGAACATGTTCGCCCGGATATCATAAATTCATATCTGATTCGAGCCGAACATGTTTTTTAAAACCGAGGCGAACATGTTCGATTTTTTTAAAACCAGTTCGAGCCGAACATGTTCGAACGGTTCGGCAGTTCGAGCGAACCGAGCCGAACTTTTCCCCAAATACCAGATCGAACCCGAGGCGAATAATGAAAATATAAGGCTCGGCCATTTCGAGCCGAGCCGAACCTAAGGTTCGAACATACCGAGCCGAGCCGAACCCTGCCAGGGTTCGGTAGGGTTCGGCTCGTTTTTATATATTTACAACTAGATGTGTTAGGCTTTGCACCGTAAGGCCCTCGCAAGGCCCCGAATTTATATATAGTTTTAGGGAAGCATTGTTTCTAGCAGCGTGGACGAACAACGTAAGTTTTTGGTAAGGTCCTCGGTATATAAATATTGCTTGAAATTGAGCATCGAAACATAAGATATAAAAGTCGGTTTGGTAAATATATTTTAGATATGACTCAACAAGAGTAGACTTAACAATGGTTTGAAAAAAGCGTAAATATATTCTAAACAAGTAATTTAATCAGGATAACCATTTAATTTAATATTAACTATAGTTAGTTGAAAAAGTAAATAAAAAACAATGAAAACAGTGTTCAAACATAAAAGAGCACATAAAAGCAAAAGTTGGTTGATTGTTCGCAAGAAAATAGTGAGCGACGGCGACGATGCAATTTTTGGTTCTCTAGCCTCTTATCGACGATGACAACGGCGGTTGCAATGTGAAATGTAGTTAGGTTAGGGTTTTATAACATCTTACTATATACGCAAAGAGGGAAACCGGAACTGGGCTGCACAAGCTAATTAAATTTTCATTTACATCTTCAATAAAAATTACATTTCCAATACTAAAAACTCATTTACTAACAAAATATTTATATCTCCAATGAAAAATGGAGATTCTATCTAAGATCTTCAGCTTTTACTACATGACCATTTTACTCTAAGCACCACAATTTATCACTTTTAGCACCACAAGAATATTTTTATTATTTTCTTACTCACACACCACAAAAATAATGACAAAATTACTTCTTCCAACACAAATTTTCAGAAAATTCTACCAAGTTCTTTAAATGTTACGTTATTATTGTTTCATGTCATCATATAATTATTAGTTGCTATGTCATCATTAAATTTTTAATAGTTATTGATATGACATCACTAAATTTTTAATAGTATGATATATTGAATTTATTGAGACTATAACATCGTATATAATATTATTAATTGTGTTATTATATTGTGTCCTCATAGACAATGAAATCATTTTGACTTACATCATAAATGACTAATGTAACCAACATTGGACTGAAATGTTGGGCTCAATGAACAGTAAAAAAAAAAAAAAAAAACCAAGTGTCACCACTAAAAATTTAGGACACGTGGAAGGAAGGAAGGTAGACTAAACCCTTCCTTCTTCTAAGATAGGTAGACATAATATATATTACAATACACAATATATTAATGCGGCAGCGTCACATTTTTGCTATTGACATTTTTTTTTTTTGTCATTGGATCTGACGAAGCACATTAACGACACCTTAATGAGCGTAATGTCAATATCAATGTCAATGTCAATGACTTTATTGTTTTTATTTTGTCAATGGATCTGACAAAGCACATTAGTGGCACCTTAATGGCCGTAATGTCAATGTCAATGACGTTATTGTTTGAAAAGTAACGTCAATACGACTGACGTTATTTATGCGAAAAATATGGTACTCGAATAAATTTTTTAAGGGTACGTTTGGATTGCTTGAATGAAATGGAATTAAATGCATTTTGGCGTGTTTGGTTGCGAGAGAATGGAATGATTTTTTTACCATTTTCATTCCATCAAAAAATGGATGGAATGGACGGAATGGTTTGATGGAATGAAATGTAAACATAACTTAATGATAAAAAATCAACCACCACCCACCGCCCGCAACCTCCCGTGGCACTTGCCCACCCTACCGCAATCCACCACCACCGCCGCCTACCCTGTCACCACCCTCAGCACAACTCGTTACCATCCCCATCATAACACAACCCACAACCATCACAACCCACCACCACCGCCGCCGCCGCCATAACAACCAATGGTATCGCACACCACCATCACCACCACATCCACCACACACCCCAACCACCATTACCGCACACCACAACCACCACTATCGCACACCACAACCACCACCACATCCACCACCACCCTAATCACCATCTCAACCACCACTATCGCACACCACAACCACCACCACCACCATCACCATCACCATCACCACCACCACAACCACTACTATCGCACACCTCACATCATCCTCCGCCACCCACCACCGCTTGCTACACTCGTTATCTCGCACGCTCATCACCCACCGTGTTACTTGTCATATCTAATACAATCTTGCATATTTCATTCCATTGCATGCCAAATATAGGAATGGAATCGGTTTCATTCCATTCCATTCCATCAGTTTCATTCCATTCCGTTACATTCCAGCAATCCAAACACACCCTAAGTGCCGGGAATATTTGTGGTACCGGAGACAATTATGCACTATCAATAGAAGCTTATAACACCAAATTCAACCCGGTAACTGTTAAAAACACTACGGTGAATGTATTTTCGATGCCTCAAAATGACATTCGATTTCTTAAAAATCAAATTTAAACTCAATATTCGTCTTTATAGAGCTTGAATGTCCATTTCCGATGTTCCAAAAATCAAATCTGACTCGAAGCGTAAGCATCACTGATATATTTTCTTTAGTAAAGGGCACATTTACACTTTTTAACATTTTTTTCCGATTAAGTTTTTCCAATACTATGCGACCTAAAGCATATCAAAGCTTGCTAGCAGAAAAAAAACCATACCCAAAAAACACCAAAATTACAAAAAGAGGCGAGAGAGGGGGAAGAAGGGGGCAATAAAGTTTGCATCTTTCTATTTTTAGCACTAGAATGAAGCTCTAATCCTCCATGATAGAGAAATCTTCTGGCCTTCAAGAACCTGCAATTAAATTCAAAAAAATGAGTCCAGACAATATAAATTATGTACTGATAATGTAATAATGCATCAAAACACAATCATGTCATGGATAGTAATTACACTTTTGGTCCCTTATTTTTCTTTAAATTTTTCAAAACTAGCACATATCTTTCATATTAACAGTTTTGGTATCCTAACTGTATTTATTTTGTTTCCCAAAACATAACAAGAACTAGAAGATCGATTTATAACAGTGGCATAGCTAATCAGGTGGAGTATGTAGTCATACACGCAAGTGCGGGATTTTCAATGATACAGATACAGATGAGATATGTGTGAATCTCAAATTTACAAGGACCAAACTGTATATAATAAAACCATAATGATCAAATTATGAATAACAAAATCATACAGTTAAAGCAATTTTTGTGGCTTTTTCTTCATTTTTCATAGCTTTTTTCTTCTCATTTTGAGTAGCTTTTCATCAATAACCTGATGGTTTGTCTTCGGTTTCCAACAAGGTTCTTCGTTTCGTCACATATTCAATTTATGGATGTGCATACTCAAATAACGTATTGAATTGTAAAAAAGTTGCATATATGTATTGGATACGTATACATATCGGATACAGAACACACGCTTCCAAACGAGAATATTTCACACACAAAAAACAACAGGTCAATAGCTAACCTGATCATTAAGAGAAGAAATGGCAGCTTCAACTTCATCTTCAGAAGAAAACGTAACGAATCCATAACCGCTCGATTTCGAGGTTCCGGGAACTCGAGACACTTTCGCGCTCAGAACTTTTCCTTTACCGGAGAAAAAGCTTTGGAGTTTCTCCGTGGTCACTCCCTTAGCAAGATTTCCTACGTATACTTTGTGAGGACTGTCGATGAAGGGTGTTTCATCTGCTTGAAGAACAGATACATCCACTGTCAATGGCTTCTCTGTCACGTTTACTTTGATTTCACGGCCTCCCACTTCCTGTTAGATCAATAAAATCGATTCCCAGATTCATATACGGAAATGCTAGTGCCACAACAAAGTAATAAAGACACAGTTTTACACCCTGGGTAAAAGACACTGAAAACTCCTAAACTATCGATCCAGGGGCATTTTGGGTACGAAATTTTTTTTTGTAATTTCCCTTGAAGTATCATGATCGTAATAGTATAGTTTAGTTTAGTTTACCGTGCCATTTAGCTTTTCAGAAGCAGCGGTTGCATCCTCCACGGTCTTCATTGTAACAAATGCGAAACGTCGGCTCTTTTTAGACCACTTGTCATACATCACCTATCAATAGATTGAACAAATATATACATATATGCCAAGTGTACTTATTAGAATTGAAAGAAACTATCATGCTGCCTGTAAAAAGACAGAGTTTTTAAACAGAGACAATGGCCCAATGATTTCTGAAATGTCAGGCTTCATGCGGATCATTATGCACGGATACTTTTGTCTGGTAAAGTGATTCGTACTCTAGACGTATCCAATACAGATATGCACGGATACTTTTGTCTGGTAAAGTGATTCAGATATGCATTTCCATAACTCATGTGTGAAATGAAGAACAGTGTTGAAAATTAGTAAAAAAAACTGCCAAATTCCAAAATGAAGAATTATAGACATATCATGTACAGTCTGGTTCCTATATGATTATTTTTTTAATGTTAATGCATTTACTCTCAGTACCTGCCTTCAAACATCTCGTGTTCATGTATTCCGTATACATTTATCCATACCCGTGAATCACACGCCTTAAAAGCGAAAATCAGAGGTGAAGGGAATGGTTTGAATCCCTATTGAACAGATTTACCATGTTTTACGTGTTATCTACTACAATTGCTCTTAATAAAGGCTCATACTAATACAGGCCCTTAACTCAGGTGAATCACATGGAAACAAACCATTAGAATTTCCATTGCACAGAATCAAGAAGTTGGCTATTCTACAATGTAAACAACCCTCATCAAAAGTTATCGCTTCCGTTCGTATACCAATAAGGTTGGTCTACTTTCGGGGCATCATAAAAGTGACATTCGACCTCTAAAAAGTCAAATCTAACCTCAAAAAAAAAAAACACACTTTACCCAGGTTGAATGTCCATTTTCCACCGCTCGAACCTAATCACATTAGATTCGTTTCGTTGTGGCGCCCCTATAAAGAGCACTTTGGTTCAGGATCCCCCCCACTCCCCCTCCTCCCCTCCACACTTTATCCAACATCTCACCTATAATAACTACCACCATACTGATTGCTAACCAGTTTGCTATAAGATTAAGAAGGAAATATGTCAAATTCCAGCTAAAAGAGACGTGCCTTGACAGCGAGCTTATATGCTTCCATTGCGTTGTATAAAATTGCAAGGGTATGGTGGCAGACAGCAGTTCGATAATGGCCTTCTCCAAGAATCGCTTTAGTCTTTTCCAAAGCCTTTTGGAAAAAACGAAGAGCTTCACCAATATTCCCGATATCTTGGTACATAATCCCGATGTTTATTAAGGTCTCGGCAACATCAGGGTGATCAGGACCACAACACAAGCTTAGCCAAAGTAGACCTTCATCCATGTGCCGAAGTGCCAGCTCAGTCTGGCCTGCACCGTGATAGTATAGAGCCAGGTTGCAATAGCTGCATTGATAAAATTTATCAGAATAGGATCACAATGTCTTACAAATTTACGCCTATGATGAAGAATAAAGAAGAAAAAAGGGAAGAACTGTATGCCCTGTGAGCAGTATCAGGGTGGTCTAATCCCAGGCAGCGCTCGTTTATGATAAGTTCCTTTCGTAGTTGTGCGATTGCACCATTTATGTCTCCACTATGATGCAGTATCATGGCCAGGTGGCTGGAGAAGAAGGAATGTGAAACAAATCTCCATAAGCAAATATATCAGGTTCGATCTCTGTCATTTAAACAAGATCTAGCCCATAATTCTAGACAATGAAGTGAGAGGACGTTACCGACAACATTCAGCAACCTCCTTATTGATAGGACCAGCAACCTGCATTTGGCATAAAAAATACTCATAATAAGACACGTAAAAATTGAAAGATAAGTTTTCAACAGTTTAGCACTTGTTACTTCCTTCATAGCAAGCTGCTATGGAGAGGTTTTATTTACCCCAAATAGGAGGGAAAAAGTGCGAAATTTGATAAGTGTAGAATTAGTAGGCTGGTTACCAGACCTGATCAAATATGGTGATTGCACCTGAAAATGATTTCAGTGCCTCACTGAGCAGTGCCTGAAATAAAAGCCAATGGATACCCCCCACTGCATTAGACATGACTCTAACTGCCAAACTGGTATCAAGATCCGATTTTAAGTATTATATTTTTGTAATGAGTGAGATAAATTTGAGTTTTCACATGTATAAACAAGGCAAAATTACATTTTAGATTTTCCATAAACAATGTCATATAACCACTAAAAGAATAACCATGAAGTATGCTCTCAATTATTTACTTTACCAATAGCCATACCGAGTTCTTGGTATATGTGGAGTCCCAAAATACCGAGATTTTTATGACTAATGTAATTAGATTCAAATATGGCAGAGAAAAAAATCATCTACCTCAGCAGAATGAACCTTCCCCTGTTCCACCATATCTCTGGCTTTTGAATTAATAGGAATACCATGCTTCACAAGTGGTCGGAGATCCAGAATATCAGAAGTTTTAAAAGGTTCTTCAGCTGTAAGTTTATAAGTGTGAGCTGCGAGAACTATGCCAACATGTTCAGTATACGGCAACCTTGTAAGCTAGTGAAACCAAAATAAGTTTTGAGGTAAAGTGCTATCCATAAGTAAAGGATGCTTTTGATGCATTAATATGCTAATGTGTGTAAAATTAATCTCAATGAGGGTAAATAAGTATGTGCATGCCTATATTGTTATATTTTCATAAAATATCATCGGTATGTTAACCTGTATATATATAGGATTATGTACATGTAAAAGTGTATCAGAGTGCCTGAAAATGTAAAATTCCATCAAGGTCTTGTAAAGGGGTACCTTCAGACAAAGGTTACGAAGGACGGGAATTTTCTTGGCTTGCAATCTTATAGCAGTATCCATCACAAACTATTTTGAAATAAACAAAACAGAAGAAGTCAAAACCGACACGACAGAAGATGTCAATGGTGAAATACAGAAAAAGGAACGATTCAAAAATCAAATGCGTGTACCTGGTATTTAAGTTTCGAGAAATCACAGATGTCAGTCCACAAACTATATGTTGTAAAACTCAAATATGAGGACTGGTTCTTCCTAGAAGATGCTCCCTTTTTCATCTTTCCCTGTGTTAAAAATATTTATAAAAGCAAACTTAGGATCATATTACCCTTGTGGAGAAAGATATATGTAAATCTCATTATGCAAAAACTTATCAGGAAAGGAAAAAATAAAACAGATGCACACATCAACATAAGAACTTAAATCAGGTTTATAAAGACAGTATTGCTTATGAACTGAAAATTCAAATAGCAGAGATGTATCTGCGTACCTTCCTTTGGATTTTGGAGTCGGTAGGGTTGGCATCATCCTTATTAGAAACATTTCCAAAGAAGCAATTGAGAAAACGTGAAATGGCGTGTCCTAGTTCACGATCCTCAGTATCCCTCAAGAGATCCTGCATATTAATCAACAATTAAAAGAATGACATGGCCACAGCTAAATGGGAATGTTTTTCCCCTCTTTTCTTCTATCTACAAGGGATCTACTTATAAAGGGGGAAAAACTACTATTACTATCTATGTGCATGTTAACTCAGCTACAACAAAACTAAATCTACAATTGCTGGGAATGGAGATGATATTTCGACAAAGTATCAAGGCACAACCGGATACCCGATTCACTTTGATGTGACAAACGATATGCATCAATGGAAAAGTAAAAACCCTTAGGACTTCCATGGTAAAAAAAAAAGAATAGACTAGCAAAACCAAAACCAGTAGAGAATCACCTTGAGAATGTGCTTTGCAGATCTGACAATGATCTCATTTGAGCAAAGTTCCCATAGATGAGGAATAGGTCTCACACCCTCCGCAACCTGGAGAAGGATTTGAAAATTTCAAAGTAATTCTCAAGAAGAATTATGGGCCAAATGAGGAAACACGGAATGCTCCAAAAAGTAAAGAAGATAACGACTCTTACTTTCCCAATGTATCGAACATTAATCCCCTTTTCATGAAGTACTTCAGTCAAAGTTTGTCCATCCACTGGTGAAACTTCGAGCGAAGAAAGGTTGTTGATCAATGTCAGACTCGCCACTCCCTTAATATAATTGCTTGCAAGTCTAACAAGTTCCTCATCTGGAGCAATATCAGGGGGAATATTGCAATGCAGAGTTAGACAAAATATACTGGTCCTAATTGGTAAGTATAAAGAAAAATAGTAGTACTACCATAATTGGTAGTACTTCAGTCAAAGTTTATTTATACCTAAGACATGCACATGCCAGATGGTGAATTCTTTACTTGAACATTCATACAAGAAAAAATTTCCAAAACAGAGCTAATGCTCAAAATTTCCAAAACAGAGCTGCCAAACAAATAAGATCTCAAGAGAGACCAAATTTAACAAAAAAAAAGAAAACATGAGTATTAAAAATCTAACCAGGAACAGGATGAATTCCTAGCCATGAATTTGGCGGCAACAAAGAATGCATGTTCTCAAAAGGATGTGCAGATGCCCTCCGTTTCGGTTGTTCTCCAAAAGCTAAAAAGCCAAAAGAAGATCGTTATATTGTACCCAACGGGAAGCCGATGTTGACTACTCAGTAAACCCACCTTTTTTGAAATTAGAACTAAGCTTCTGCAGAAGTTCAACAAGGGTTGTGGCCTCAGAAACAGATTTCCTTGGCCTTGGATCCAGAACCTTCCCCGTGCTTGTATTGACATAAAAACCTTTTTCAGTTCCCGTAATACAATACTTACTGCCTTCTAGTGTTGCCACATCCAAATAAACCAGGTCTCCCAAAAGCCTGAAAAAGGGGAACTGTAACGACCTGATGTTATACTTCTCTACAAAAACCAATAGGTTAGTACTCACCAGATGCCTATAAAATGAACTTGGTACAAGAAAAACCTTCGGTAGCCAGGTGGAGGATTAAATGAGGAGAATTCAATACTTTCCACGCATCGTATTTCTTGAATTGGAGGCGGGAACAACAATCGGAGTGAATCGGACGGGTCCACCAAACAGCTCATTTTATCAATGTCTGTAACCACTAATTTTGCAGGATCTAGACAATTAACATGGACATAAATGTATTAGAAAACTATGACAAGGAAGCAGTCAAGGTTGAGAGTAAATTTGTACACAGTTGATGAAAAGAAAGGAGAACATTGTTAGAAAAAGATAAATTCTGGACTTCAACACCAAACCTCCTGAAATTGAAGATTCCTTCTGTGCAAGTGATGACGACACTGAAAAGTGCAACGAAGAGCGTGATAGCAACTCTCTAGTGCAATCAACATGTGTCATGATAGATCGATCATCATAAGGTGATGCAGAAGAAAGTTAAGTTAAATCGAGTGGCATACTTACTCCCTACCTAACATTTCAAGTTTGGCGCGGAATAAAAAAATATGATAGTTATGAATCGAGTTCCGACCCGCTAAATACAATTCGGGGCCACCCGGACACCGAAGCGGCAGGACAAAGCCATCGGACACCCACGTCCACCAGGTTCGCTGGCCCCTGCGGGCTCGTGGATAGTCAACCCCATGCGCATTCACCCCTATGGCCGTGGTCAATTTAGAGGAATAAAATAAAGAAGGTCCTTCAGAGAGATGGCTGAGTGGTTGATAGCCCCGGTCTTGAAAACCGGCCTCTCAACCTTACAAGAAGTCAGGCCGAACCAAAGAGAGATCACTCGAAATGCCCCCGAGGCAAATGGGTCCGCAAGAGTCCCGAGCTTGTTACACTTAGAGGAAGAAGCCGATGACAATCTGAGCCATATGAAGGCACAAAGGGTGCAAGAAGCAGCGAAGTCTCGGGGAGCCGTCGTCCATCAGACCTTCTGAATAAGAATAAGTAATTTCTGAAAGTGTAAAAAAAAAAAAAAAAAAAAATAGAACCGTAATCTGAACCGTTGAACCGCCGGTTACTACCCTTGAACCGCTGGTTCTATGAACCGCCAGTCACAGAACCGTGATGAACCGGAACAAAAAAATAACAGGCGGTCCGGTCATGGTTCTGTCCGGTTCAGCCAGATGGTCAGGCCTATTTAAGAGTAGGGGTGGCAAATTTCCCGAAAATCCTGACCCGTCCCGAATCCCATCCTAGTCCCGTCCCGGAAAATCCCGATCCCGAAAGTTTCCAGATCTCGAAATTTCGGGATTTTTCCCGACCCAAAAAATACGGGAACGGGATCATGTATAAAACTCAATCCCGTCGGGTTCCCGATCCCGACCCCATAATACACACACACACACACACATATATATATATATATACACACATCCCTAAATACTAAAAACATAAACATATTACACTCTTTGCTTCCGTCGTTTCTCAATTTCTCTGCACTTTTCTTCTGCTCTCTAATATTCCAGAGTGTTTTTCCTCACAAAAACCACCGGCCGTCCACTCTGACACCGTTAACTCATTTCTCCGCCCCACCTTTTGAACTATTGTTTTGATTAAATAATTGTTGTCATTTTTTTTTATATTAATAACATGAATATTTTTTAACATCATGTGTTCGGGACATTCATTCCCGACCCGACGGGATCCCGAACATCTGGAATCCCGTCGGGTCGGGACCCGACGCTAATCGGGTATGAGTTCGAGAAGAAAAATTGAATCCCGAATCTTATCGGGACGGGTTTCGGATAAGAGGTTTACGGGTCAGGTCCCGACCCGATGTCACCTCTGTTCAAGAGAGGTTTTTCCTTTTTTTATTTTTATTTTATTTTTTAAATTGAAAGACGAGAAATCAATAGGGGTGAGGGTTTTACCTAACCATATATATACGCTTTCAATTCACTATTTCCTGAACACTGTGGGCGGCGAGTTTTGGATAACAATCTGTGGGCGGTGTAGAACCGTGAGGTGTTTTCTTTCTGCAATTAATCGCTCGTCTCGCTACTTCTTCCTTTTACTTCGCTGATCAAAGAGGTAATTGATTCCACAAATTATTTGGAGCTATTTAGTGGCTATTTATTGTGTTGTTTTTGTTGGCAGGTTTTCGTTTTCGTTATTTGTTAGTACATTAGATTTGTGTATTTGTTTTTGTTTCTTCTTAAACGTGTCCATCTTCCCTGGGATTTATCTCTTTTTTTTTTTTTTTTTTTATCATTATAGAATTCTTGCTACTTCCGTGGAATTCTTGATACTTCCCTTTTTTTTTTTTTTTTTTTTTTTTGTCGTGCTTGATTTAGGTCGGTATGAATTCTTCTTGAATAAAGTTCTGTTTTTAGGTCTTTGTTGCACGAGGTTTGTTTTGCCTTGCCTTGTATAGCCACCCTAAGAAGAAGAAAAAATGGTAAACCCTACCATTAAGGGTCCCCCAACCCCGATCGAACATGAAAGTGAGGAGAGGTTAATCAGGTAACCTAGTAGCTCCAACATGTGTTGTCTTTTCGACCACTGCATTGAAGGGTGTTATTAATCGGAAATCAACTACATTACGGGAATCGAACAGCTGACCTCCAGCTTATAGTCCAGGCTGCATTACACACCCATGCCGCCACCACTAGGCCAATCCAGGGGATTGTATAGCCACCCTAAGCCTTCTATGTGGATAGGTCTATAGGTAAATTTTTAATCCATATAGTATTCATATACGTAAAAGGAAAGAGTATAATAAAGTAAATTGAATGAAACAATTTAGATTCAATAGTATTAGCTGTATTGTACTGCTGTTTCTTTGTTTCTCGTTTCTTATCCTATCCTATTACACTTTCTTTTCCTCTGAACAGATGAATTTTTTTTACCCTTACGAAAAAAGGTTGAGCCCAATCGAACTATGTATTATGTAAATCATAGTTATGTTTCACTGGTTTAGTATGCAATGTGTTGTTATTGATAAGAGACGTCAAACATTTACTTACGGAATTGACCCCTTACACCGATCTCAAAGACAATACTGTTACCACATTATCCCGATCTTTCATCAACGAACCATTAGTCTAATATCTCGCATTGCTAAGGTGGGAGAAAACATAATGTGGGAATGTTTGTTTTTGCCATTTTTTTTGTGTTTTCAGATCTTGATAGTTTCATTGAAACTATTGTTATTTCCTTTCCTCATTAAGCTCATTGGGAATCTGATCGTCTTTTGTTTACTTATGACCCCACCATTATTCTACTGTGCCTGCTTCTCTACTCTGTGCTACCGCAGTTCTTATAGTTGTCCTCATCATTGTATTCCACAATACACATCATTGTGCTCAATCACATATAATGGTTTATATTGAAGCGTGTTGTCGGGTTGGATCTTTAACGGTCATGAGGATGAAAGCAGTAGAAATTGCTCTGAAGTTGATTTTGTCGGTTATGAAACGACTAATCCTCCACCAACATGGTTCTCTGTTTTGGTGGTAGTGGTGTCATCCTTTGAATTAAAATGTTCCATTAATTTAGCTGCTGAGATATCATGGCTACACTACCCACATATAGCTGAGCTGTACAGTTACTACTATAAGAAAAGTCAACATCTTTTAGTGTGCTCTCCATTTTCGTATGAGTGTAACATGCCCCACGTATGGAACAACCATGTCAAGGTAAGTTTGGGTACTGCACACACATTTAAGTACTTGTTCACCCTTGGTGGTTTGTGGAAATTTCAAATTAACAAATGGTGTGCAGGGCATGGGAAGTATTACCCACAAAACTAGACAATACCAACAAACAAACAAAAAGACTAATAATAATAATAATAATAATAATAATAATAATAATAATAATAATGTAGTAGGGGTATAAATACCTAATGATTTCTAAAATCAACAGAAGCATCAACCACAAAACTAGACAAATATAAAAAAAAATAAATTAAAAAGGGCTGATAATAATAACGTAGGTAAACAATCTCAATCGACTCGAACGTCTGTAGTTCCCATGGCTTTCTGGGCAAAATTTCTGATCTCTTTTATGGCTTTTGGAGCTTCTTCTTGAATGTGCTGCAACAAGAAAACCAAACCCATGATAAACATAACCATAATCAAAATCAGACCAACTATTCTAAAGAATAAGACACTTGTATCAAAGACCAATAATCAAAAGCAATCAACTTCTACCTCTTTTCGTTATCATGCATTCTCAAATGAAACAATGGAATAGTTTGAACAGAAAAGAAAGAAAAAAAAAAAAAAAAAAAAAAAACCACACGCACACACAACTGCAAATGAGTTTGAGGGGTTGTTTACCTAGATCCACTTTTCTCCCAACAAGTTATCCGGCTAAAAACTGTTCGCAATATATTGAATTCCCTTTTCGTAAATGTATTCGAGGTCGTATCTCTTTTTAAATCAGCCATCTCCCCAAGCTCTTCCACCCATTTCGGTCGACCCATAAGTTTTGGCTTCTTCATCCACTTTCCATTATCATACAAGTCTTTGTCGGACATTGGTTCAGACCTTATTTCTGACAAGCCTAATTCTTTGACTTGGGAAGGTCGTAGACCCAACCACCGTATTCCTGGGGTGGTCAAACCCTCGCTATCATAAGCCATCTTTTAGACCCAAATAAGTATGTGCACATAATCTTAAATCCATAAAGTTACAATCAAACAATGCAAACATCGGCTTATTCAATTCTCGTGCCACCTTTCTCAAAAACATCCGTGTTACGACACTTTGTTGACCGCTTCATGATATGATTATGCAGGGAAATTTTTCATGGAACCTGTCTTCAACGAGTCTTGTAAAAATGGTATTTTTTTCTACCAATAAAATAAATAGAGTCTCACTGTTAGTTTCTATCCTTACCAGCTTACCTGATCTATTTTGTTGGGTATGTTAATACCATCTGTATCGCAACGGGAACGATCGACATCTTTATCACCATACTTAAATATCAATCTTCAAAGGGATTGGTAGCCGGGATATTGATATTTAAGTATGGTGATAATATTAGTGTTACTTATCTTTATCACCATACTTAAATATTAGTTTTTGTTACTTATGTTTGCATTTGCAGCTTACTAGATCAATGGATCATTTGGTTCCTCTGCGTGATCCTTCTTCAGACCTTTCAGATCGTATTGAGGTATTATATTAGTGTCTTCTGTTAGTGTACTATGAATTTGAATGTTTTTTTACGTGGGTCGAATTGTTTTTGTTACTAATGTTTGCATTTGCAGCTTACTCGATCAATGGTTCATTTGGCTCCTTTGGGTGATCCTTCTCCAAAACTTTTGGATCTTATTAAGGTTCTTAAAACCGTTGAACCCATATCCAATCTCACGTCGTTGCCTCTGGAAAGGAACGAGGAGGAATTTGAAGTGTATCGAGTAACTAGCCAATCAGCAAGCACAATTTTGTCACTTGTTAATGCCAAAATTTATGAGATTAAGGCCTTTTGTCAACAACGTAATGTGACCACTAGTCATGGTGTCTCGAAAGTCGCAAATCTGACATAGAACTAGATCGCTTGTCTTGAATGGCAAGGTGACTTCAAAACTTTATAGACCAAAGTGTGCTCGCTTGTTGCTGGTGTTAGATAAAATCGTGTTTCTATGTGAGTCTAATTTACACATGGAGATGAGAGAACTTCTTTATTCCCTTCCCATAAAACATTAAGTTTTATCTGTAACTCCAGCATTGATATGTTTTATCTGTAACTCCAGCATTGGGAAGGGAATAAAGAAGTTCTCTCATCTCCATGTGTAAATTAGACTCACATAGAAACACGATTTTATCCAACACCAGCAACAAGCGAGCACACTTTGGTCTATAAAGTTTTGAAGTCACCTTGCCATTCAGTACAAGCCGATCTAGTTCTATGTCAGATTCGGCAAATTTTCAGAGACACCATGACTAGTGGGTCACACGTTGTTGACAAAAGGCCTTAATCTCATAAATTTTGGCATTAACAAGTGACAAAATTGTGCTTGTTGATTGGCTAGTTACTCGATACACTTCAAATTCCTCCTCGTTCCTTTCTAGAGGCAACGACGTGAGCTTGGATATGGGTTCAACGGTTTTAAGAACCTCAATAAGATCCAAAAGTTTTGGAGAAGGATCACTCAGAGGAGCCAAATGAACCATTGATCGAGTAAGCTGCAAATGCAAACATTAGTAACAAAAACAATTCGACCCACGTAAAAAAAATCCAAATTCATAGTACACTAACAGAAGACATTAATATAATACCTCAATACGATCTGAAAGGTCTGGAGAAGGATCACGCAGAGGAGCCAAATGATCCATTGATCTAGTAAGCTGCAAATGCAAACATAAGTAACAAAAACTAATATTTAAGTATGGTGATAAAAATAAGTAACACTAATATTATCACCATACTTAAATATCAATCTCCCGGCTACCAATCCCTTTGAAGATTGATATTTAAGTATGGTGATAAAGATGGTATACAGATGGTATTAACATACCCAACAAAATAGATCAGGTAAGCTGGTAAGGATGGAAACAGGCTCTATTTATTTTATTGGTAGAAAAAAATATCATTTTTACAAGACTCGTTGAAGACAGGTTCCATGAAAAATTTCCCTGCATAATCATATCAGGAAGCGGTCAACAAAGTGTCGTAACACGGATGTTTTTGAGAAAGGTGGCACGAGAATTGAATAAGCCAGTGTTTGCATTGTTTGATTGTAACTTTGGCGGATTTAAGATTATGTGCACATACTTATTTGGGTCTAAAAAGATGGCTTATGATAGCGAGGGTTTGACCACTCCAGGAATACGGTGGTTGGGTCTACGACCTTCCCAAGTCAAAGAATTAGGCTTGTCAGAAATAAGGTCTGAACCAATGTCCGACAAAGACTTGTATGATATTGGAAAGTGGATGAAGAAGCTCCAAAAGTAATAAAAGAGATCAGAAATTTTGCCCAGAAAGCCATGGGAGCTACAGACGTTCGAGTCGATTGAGATTGTTTACCTACGTTATTATTATCAGCCCTTTTTAAATTTTTTTTTTTGATATTTGTCTAGTTTTGTGGTTGATGCTTCTGTTGATTTTGGAAATCATTGGGTATTTATTCCCATACTACATTATTATTATTAGTCTTTTTGTTTGTTTGTGGGTAATACTTCCCATGCCCTGCACATCATTTCTTAATTTGAAATTTCCACAAACCACCAAGGGTGAACAAGTACTTAAATGTGTATGCAGTACCCAAACTTGCCTTGACATGGTTGTTCCATACGTGAGGCATGTTGCACTCATACAAAAATGGAGAGCACACTAGAAGATGTTGACTTTTCTTATAGTAGTAATCAGACAAATTTCACTATATGTGGGTAGTGTAGCCATGATATCTCAAAGTGACTAAATTAATGGAACATTTTAATTCAAATGATGACACCACTACCACCAAAACAGAGAACCATGTTGGTGGAGGATTAGTCGTTTCATAACCGACAACATCAACTTCAGAGCAATTTCTACTGCTTTCATCCTCATGACCGTTAAAGATCCAACCCGACAACACGCTTCAATATAAACCATTATAATGATGTGTATTGTGGAATACAATGATGAGGACAACTATAAGAACTTCGGTAGCACATTGTAGAGAAGCAGGCACAGTAGAATAATGGTCCCATACCTCTATTATGGATTCAATCTGATGTTCTTGAAAAGCATAAAGGACAATGGTCATGGAACCCGAAACACCCAAGGTACTACCAAGAATTCTAATAATATGCAGCTTTTCTCGGAGTAAACGTAATCGAAATTGTTTTGCTGAAAAGACATCAAAGTTTCCGATGATCGGAATATACGGAACTCCATATAAATACGTTTTCATAAATGGAGTAAGGTATGCATCCACACACGTAGGAACAACTCGACACATCGGTATCGCAACACATGGCCAGAGAATATTTTCAAGGACTAGATTCAAGGCCAACCTCTCCATAACAAGTTTAAAGCTAAATGAACGCATAAAATTTCCAGTCCAACAGTTTATACCTTCTCCCGGCAAGGTGCTTGTGTCCATGATTATTCCACTTAGAAACTTAACCTTCTTAACTTCAAGTTGATCCTCATATCCAGGAAGACCGACATTGGTTAAGCAGGGGTAGCTTGGCATTAGCTTGGCAGTATTTTCAACCATATGTGACGGGTGATTGATTGAGATCCGAAAGTACCTACAAAGTAAAATTCGCAAAACATGGATAAGGCAATTGAAATATTTGCACGGACGATAAGAATGTGTATATATCCGATAGCGGAATCAAACTAGCGTACGTAGTTCAGTATTATAGTGTGTACATTGAACCGATGAGCAAAAGCCAGTATGTATATGTAAGGGGAACGTCCGGACGTGACGACCTAAGCCTAGTAGATTTGTTGTGTCGAGTGTCAGATCGTTAGATCATGCAATACATATGTGTTGAATTAAGTGAAAGAAGTTCGGTAAGTCTGGGGGCTTAGAGGTCTCGAGGGAATGAGAGCCCTTCCTCGAGACTTGGAGGCTTTGCTTTCTTTATCAATGGCATTGGCAAGACACTACCCGTCCGCCTTTAGCTGCGTCGAGTCTTTCACCATCCAACAATCGACTAGAATATATCTTCGAGAGCTACAACGCGGTCAAAAAATACACTTTTCTAGAGTCTTTTATGTGTGATAGAGAAAGATGTCTATGCAAGTTGGCTAACCACATAAATGATAATGATAGAGACAACACTCTTACATCATTTTCTATATGGCATACCTATTCCACTCAAATAAAAAAAAATGCTTTCAAATGAATTCAAGGGTAAATTGGGACATGTACATGTGGAAAGGAAACTTCCACTTCATTTCCATCAGCCATTTTCAACTTTCTAGCTTTTTGGTATTGGAATTGTATGAAAGGCAAACACCACCGCCCACAAACAATGAAAATCTCATTTGTCTATTTCAGCCACCCAATTAATTAATGGATTTGAAAATGGAAATTAATATTTGATTATTACATTTTTGTTTGCTACTTATAAAACATGAACTCAACATATCAGCTGTGTTTGCTTGCTGCAAATCATTATCAAGGACATTTTAGTACTCTTACTAATTGCCAAATCGAAACGATATTTCCATCACAAAAAAAAGCGCACTTATATAGAGCAATTTGTTAGAATTGGTATAAACAAGAAGCCAAGAAACAAGAAATCAAGAAGAAGACGGAGTCTTGGATTAGCTAGCAAAAAGAGTGGGAAAAACCTTAGGTTTAGGGTTACAAGAATGGAGCATATATACCAAATAAAAAAGACTAAAATGCTTTAAGCGCAAAATACTAAATATCTTATATAATATATAAATATATATGCTAACACAATTCATGTCTGAATTGCTTTATAAAAATGACGGTGGATCTTTTCCGTGATTTTAGTGCAGTGATCCCTATACAGAACTATGACACACGTTATAAAACACGCATTTTAACGTTGTAATAGATCAGTATAGGATCAATGCATCAAATTCATCAGGGAGAATCCGAATTTGTATAAAAAAAATGATCGCGGAAATAGAGAAGACATGGAATTCATACCTTATCCATAGTGGGGAAAAGCTCTTGTAGTTTCTTCATTCTTTCACTAATTCGGATTCGCCTCATCTAAATTTAAAATCCAAATCATGTATTAAAACCATTTTCATATTTGTTCCTGGCCAAGACCAAAACTATCATTTTCAGTTAATGACGGGGATAAAACGGGAAGTTTTCAGGTGGCCACTCCACATACAAACGGCAAAATTATAAAATTACTCCTGTAATTTGGCCTACTTAACGCTTTAGTCTTGTTTTCGCTCCGATTACAAAATTAGTCCTGTAACATGGATTTTTTTATTTTTTTGTTTTTTGCACTTTTAGTCCTCCGGAGCTGGAGGAGGCTGACGTGTCAAAACTCTGACAAGATCCGCTGTAATTTGAGGAGAAAAAAAAGCGATTTCCGCTTGAAAATTGCAAAATTGGTCTTTTACCTTGGGTATAAAAAAAAGGATGTAGTACCTAAATTAATCCAAGCTACAAGACGAATTTTGCAATAATTTCCCACCGAAATCGATTTTTCACCAAATTTAGCCTTCTCCGCCACGCAAGGACTAAAACTGAAAAACGAAATCGAATATACAGGCCTAATTATGTAACCTCGGAGCAAAACAGGACTAAAACGCTAACTATGCCAAACTAAAGGAACTAATTTTGCAATTTAGCCACATGCAGAGTTACACGTAAAAGCACAGATGAATTCATGCAAAACGCACATTAAAGCATGTGTGCGTTCACGTTGTCGAGTCTAACGCCTAAACTTTTTCCGGTATAGAATATACCCTTTCAGCTATGCTTCGAGGATGCGTGGCGCAGCCTCGTTTGGCGCGTATCTTGCACGGAACAGAATCTTGTTATCATTGCAGATATTTTTCAACTGCAGCCATCTCTACAGCAGTTTTTGGCAAGCTCAAATGGTGAGTTAGACCAGAAGTGTGATTCCTAGGTAGTTCAATACCCTTGTTAATAGAAAAAAAAAACAAACAAATTGAGATGTAAAATTGAACCGTAACACGATACCGTCATTACAAGAAAGACACTACAATTACCAAAATCCTCTATACGATACGTATCTGATACATATATGCACCGGATACTCAGAAGACACACCTCGGGCAAATTTGTAATTTTCAAAAGTTCGTTACAAGATTCGGATATGCGTATCTAGGATTCAGTTATGTGAAATGAAGAACCATGTTAAAATTGAACAAAAAGTGAAACCGCCAGACAATGAATGTGAAAATGCTCAAATTGATAAACTATAAACAATTTTTTTTTAACGAAAACCGCTAAAAATGTTTTAATTTATGTGTTTTGATATGTACTATTTTGCCCCTCGCAGAAATATGTATATATTGTTCGGGACAAATACACTTTTGGTCCCTTTTGTTTCTCACACATTTCACACTTATATCTCAATGTTTCATCTTGACACTTTAACCCTTCGTCTATGCATCTTTTTTTTTAACATTCTCGGCCCACAGTACCACGTGTCTAAAATCTAGCGGCAACGGTATGACCAAAGAGAAAATTGACACGTGGCAAAAATGGATTGAAAAGGTAAAAGAAGGCATGAAAAGAGGGGTAAATGTGTCATTATGAAACATTTGAGATATAAATGCAAAAATCCTGAAACAAATGAGACCAAAAGTGTCTTTATCCCTTTATTATTTGGCTTTATAGTTTTATTATCTACAATTTGGTCCTCATATCTTCAATATTTACGCATATTCGTACTCGTGCAACCTACATTGTAATTCTTGTAGTGTCTTTCTTATAGCGACCAATATCATTCTTCATTACTCTACCAAATAAAATCCGGAAATCCGAAAACAATAACGAACTACCTGATTTTCAAGTCCAATAAAATCCGAAAACATCTTGATTTCACCACTGCTTCTCTTCAAGTTATTAAACGGTATGTCGTCCCAAGATTCACGAGAAAACCGCGACGCGGTATAGCCCCTACTACCGTTATCATTACCGCTCCCGAACTGCTCGTTTTCAGGACTACCCGTTTCCACGGTTTCGTTTCCGATTTCAGCTATGCTCGGCATGAATCGTGTGTTAGACGATGACCCAAAACTTATGCTGTTGTTTAAGCCACTGCTTGTTGATGGGGTTGCATCAGCATTATTAGTACTTCCTTTAAGACTTCCCACTTCTTGCATCATATCAAATCCTGACATCACAAAAAAGGTATTATATGAATATAAGAAAGGAAATTAACTGTTTTTTTTTTATACAGAATATTATCACATAAAAACGGGCAAAAACTGCAAAATTAGTCATGTAATTTGGTTTAATTAGCGTTTTAGTATTGTTTTTTTCTAATGGATCCAATTTTAGTCTTTTTTTTTTGTTGTAATTTCGGTGGTTCCGGGCTGGAGGAGGCTGAATTCGGGGGGAAATCGATTTTGGCAGGAAAATGCCTCCACGTGACGTTGACAAAGCGAAAAATAGAGAAAAAATTGCACAATTCGTTGAGTAACTATGTCTAATTTCGGGATTACGTCATTTTTTCTCAAGTTAAAGGACTAATTTTACAATTTTCGCACCAAAATTCAAAAAATTTCCAATATCAGAGACAATTTAGAAAAATCTGGCAAGAATTTTGTCACGTGAGTGTCCTCAAGGTGTTAAAGGACTGATTGAAAAAGAAAAACCATCAAAGTTGTTGGACTAAAATTGTAATAAGAGCAAAATCAGGACTAACTGCTATTTAAACCAAGTTAGCGGACTAATTTTGCAATTTTTCCCGGCAAGAAAAAAAAAAAAAAAAGGAAAAAAGATTAAGAACAAATTGATTCAACTTCTTGAATGCCTAATTGAATCTTCAACAAACAAAAATGGAAAAAAAAACACACCAAATCAGACAACAACTGACAAATTAAAATAAAAAAAAAACTTTCTATTTTTTCTCCCTTTTCACCAAACTTTCCTAAAGATCTAATCAAAAACACAAAAGTCAACTCTCTTAAATCCTTGATCTCATCACATAAAACCCACAAATCAATAGCCAAAACTTTCAATAAATCCAATTCAAAAAAAAAAAAAAAAAATCAAAATCAAAAGTAGAAAATCACAATTCATATTACCAGAAAAGAATCCAGCAGGAGAGCTACTTTGTCTAACAAGATTCGAGCAATTTCCGGGTTGATCAACTCGATTATTATCCGGACCGACCCGTGCCCGTGCCCGCCTATCGGTAAACTATAAGATTCGAGCTCGTTAGACATTTTTTTTTTTTTGGCTCGACTTTGGCTCGAATTCGGCTCGAGTTCGGTTCGTTAAAATATAAAACATAAAGTGCAAATGTAAAATAATATGTTAGACATTAAAATTACATATATTACACAACTAAAATTACTATAAAAATATCTAAATATTATATAAATCAAATCTATAATATCTATTAGATGAATGAATTATCCTCTTTTGAGTCAGAGTTACTGTAAATTGATGTATTTATATAAGCTTGTTCGCAAACATGTTCGCGAACATTATATAAGCACGTTTGCAAACATAATCGAACGTTCGCGAACAAGCTCGAGCTCGGCTCGTTAAGCAAACGAGCCTACAGTCATGTTCGAACTCGACTCGTTAAGCTAAATGAACAAACAATCACGAACACTAACGAGCCGAACACGAGCTTGTTCACGAACGGCTCTGTTTGTTTAACAGCACTAAGAAATAGCATAAATACACACATGTGACTGACGCAACAAGAAAAGCTATATTGGGTGGCTGGGTTATTTAACGTGGTTATTGTTGATACTACGACGAATCTACTTAATGACATTATGTGTATATTCGATTTCTGAAAAGATGAATGTCTAATTTCGACTTTTGTATAGTAAAATGTAACGGGAAGTATGATATGCCCTGATAGATTCACTATGATAGCAAATGGCAATAAAAAGGGACACCAGATACTTTTATATTATTGATCATGATATATGATTAATCAATCATGATGTTAGTCAACCATAATCAATAATTTCAAATGTGTCTTATGTCAATCGTCGTCTCGTAACGGTTATATAGTTGCATCATTCGATTGAATTATATTCCCAGACATCCTCTTTTTAGATTGATATATATATATACTCACACTAATATGGAGTTCAGTCCGGATTGTGCATGGAAAATCCGACTTTTACTCAGAGCTAATATCTGACCAAAAGCTTTTTCAATATGGCGCCTACAACAGTCGGGCTTTGTCCGGGGAGCACGCGGAAACCGCACGGTCCCTTGAGGGTGACGATATCCGTGGGAAAAGACGAGACCGATGAAATAAAAAGCAAAAGAAAGTGATGCGACCGAGAACTTCCCCAGAGTCACACATGTAGTATTACTCTTACCCAAGCACGCTTAACTTCGAGTTCTAATGGGATACGGTCCAAGTAGTGATGGTGTGATCGCTTTTGATATATATATATATATATATATATATATATATATATATATATATATATATATATATATATATAACTTGTAATCTCTATGTTTCTTATTAATCAAGTAGTATTTTACAAAGCATTGTTTATTATGTTTTTCTCGTTTTCTCTATTGATTTTTTAGTCATTTTATTGCTTTACTCAAATTATTAACTCGTTTTGTTAATGTGTGATTTTGACAATAGTTTCAATTAAATCGCAAAATTTCTTCATATATGAAATTCCACTGCCTCATAATGTTCATTGCCAAAGGTTTTTCAAAATCATCTCTCCAACCATATAAATTCGTTGCAGTTGAATCATACTATACAGCACCTATAATGCGTGGATTTTTTTATGTCTAGTAACGTATCCCGTATCCGACACGTGACGTGCAAAAAAAATCTCTCCAACCATATCAATGTGTTGCAACTGGTTCGTAATATGCAGCAACTATGATGCACAATACTTATGTCTATATGCAGGTTTCTTGACCATTATATACTACTAGTTAGTGAGAGAGCCGTGCGATGCACGGCCCATGCCCTCATTGTTATTTTTTTATACAGATTAAAATTTTAATTAATTAGTTTGGCTTTGATTAAATAATGCTAGTGAATTTAAGATAGTGTGTGCCAAAAATAAAAGGATGTGTAAAAAAAGAAAAATGAAATAAATTATTTGAAAAACAGAGGACTAACCATTTTTTTATAAATAAAAAGTACGCTCCTTCTTTTTCCAATAACAGAATAATGAGAGCAAAATAGTTGGGGTATTTAGGTTATTTGAGGTCCTGATCATTAATTTACGACTATTTTTGTATTAGCAAGTGTTATTTTAGTATGTGTGTCATGTATAACATTTTTTTGAACATAGTTTAAAGGAAATTATGGGAAAAGGAAAGGTATTGCATAAACTATTAAAGGAACAATAATTAAGAGGCAATGCAACTAAACTTCAATCGCATTATTCTTTAATAATTTTGTATGCAGCTAGTGAACAGAAAATCATTATTGAAATTAACAAAAGACGATTCGTATTCAATCTTTTTTAGCTATATTTCTGATTTACTTGGTCTGATCTTTGAGCTACTCCCCTTCTTGTTGCACTTCTGAGCTTGCAATCATGTTCAACTTTGAACCCTCCTGCTGATCTTGTGCTGCAACAAATACTACTATTATGCATGGTCTAGTCTCCAAAATAGAAAGCAGAAAAAACAAAATAGAAATTCAACCTTATTACTGACATTCCGAGGATGAATTGAAATTAGAAAGGTAACGGATGAATTGAAATTAGAAAGGTAACGGATTTCAGAGCAGTTCTCCATAAAGTCAAACAGTGAAGGAATCACAGTCACATTTTTGTAACCATCCAAGACCGTTGAGGGAATCCATATGTTGGTCGTGTAAGAAGCTCTTACATGTCTACATCTTCACATGTATGTTGAGAAGCAAGAAGAGTGAGCACATACAAATCTACATCAGCTATGACATCCCCACCTAATGAAATAACCATTCACTATGTTATAGAACATCTAATTTGTAAGCTATACACAAATAATAAACATTAGTAGTTATTAAAAATTAAACATAACTTGAAGAAATAAAATCGTTGGTGGATATAATCTGTACCTTTATCATTTCCAATTATTTTGAGGCATAGCAATTTGGTGAATATGGTAGAAGAATCGTCTGGAGAAAAGGTGGGAGCATGAAACGAAGAGTGCCTTCCTTTCAGACCTTTGAAATTTTCTCTACGTGAATAAACCTCTGCCCAGGTACCATTTAGAGCAACAATCATGCCTCCTGCAGAGGAGCAACAACCTTTGATCATGCCTAAGCTACAAAAAGAAATAAAAAGCTTTGATTCGTTAATTCATCTACTATTTTATAAAAACCACTTACTTTTCCATATCAATGTCCAATTTTTTTAAGAAATCACAAAAAGTATACCAAGACAGGAGGAAAAAGAGTACATTTGTTCACACAATTTGTTTATGGAAAGAATCTGAGGGAAGAGGTTTATGGAGAACAAAGGCAGGGCCTTTAGTCATCTCCTCCTTTAAGCTCCTTTCCTTGGGCTTCCTATGTATCAAAGAGCCAAAACATGCAAAATCCAAGAGAACAATATCAAAATTGGAATGCCAAAAATCCACTTCTGCATTTCTCACGTCAAAATCAAAGTAATAAAAAAAGGATGGAAACTGTACAGAAGGAAAAGCATGTCATCTGCAGAATGTGTAAGCAAATTCTCTCCAACTAAAGCACAGTACACATGTCTACATCATCATCAATTGTTGTGTAAGTTGCTATTTTTTTTTTTCCAAAAATTGCAAAAAGCATGCAAATTGGTGTTCTTCTCATTTAATTAAGCCTATCAATTTCCAAAAAAAAGAACAATAAAATAAGAATTATCATTAAACAAGCATGGATAGTCCAAAATCTGCTAAATATATATTCAAGGCCTGTGAATGAACAACGTACCATTGATCATTGCTATTGAGCACTATATCGAAAGATTAAACCAAAAAATCTAATAGCTATGTAAGGAAAGCATGAATTGAATAGATCTAAGACACTTGAAACATAACTTTTGAAGACAATTATATCCGATGAAACCAACTTAAATCTTATGGTCGTGATTTTTCAATTGATATCCCTCTAAATTCTACACCGCTTGCACCTTCACAAGGAAAAATCCGCCCTAGACGTAGAATGAGTAGAGAAAGAACTAACTCACTTAAATGAAGCAGGGATGTTGGTCAATGTCTTCATGACCATCTACGCTCTAGTCGTCTTTTGTCAAAGATGGAGAGCTTATACTGAAAGATTCACCACCACCATCATCAGATTCACCGCCGCCGCTATACCGGCCTCATCCGATTCTGCACAGCAAAAAAAGAAAAAGAAAATTAAGCTTGTAGATATTCAAAGAAGGGCTCACTACTACAAAATATGGATATTAAGACACTATATTTAGGACATTTTGTCCCAAACGCCCTTTCAGGCCTTTAATGGGGCGTTCACTCGATTAGTACACTTGCTACAGTAAATATATTATTATTATTTTTATTTTTTAAAATTCCTTATAGCTGTAAAGGCGTTCAGAAGCGCCATATAGCCTTTATTTTTTTGTTTTCCAATTTTTTTTCGCTTACAAAAGAAAAGCGGGACAATATCCCGCGTTATTTTTCCCCAATCCTTTTATCGGTCAAGAGAATCAGTAGGGTATATCTGTCCCATCCTCCGCCATTCTTCATCCGTTTCCGCCGTTCTTCATCTGCTTTCCAGTAACACTTCTTTCCTCCTAAGTTTGTCATCTGGATCGATTTCCATGTCTAATTTGTCTCCTCTGTTTATAAACTGCTCTGTTTATGTTCTTGGACTTTACCAAATCAAGATCTGCTGGCACACCGTAAATGGAAGTGCGCTCTTGATCGATTTCCTTTTTTCATCATATCTACACTGTTTTCCTTAGTAACATTCTCGACATCATTTAGATATCAAGTGTAAGATTTCAAAATTGGATCTTTGGTTTATTTTTCACTATGATTTTTTTTCCATGTAATTCTTCATTTTTTTTTACAGGTTTAGGTGAAGATTTCCATGTTTTCTTCTGATTTATAAGGTGGGATAAAATTTGATTTTGATTTTGATTTATGCATTGTCCACTTTCCTCATTTTTTCATGCCTCTGTACAATTGAGGAGAATAATCAACAATCATGGAGGTATGCTCTTTGAAACCTTTACTCTTTTTCATTGCTCCTATGTGGTTTAATTCTTATAACCCATATCTAAGCAAAGCTAATCCCCTAATCCCCTTTTTTTCTTCTAAATTTCTAAAATTGTGCTTTTATTTGTTCGTATTTTTTATGATTTCTTTTATTTATTATAAATTCAAAAAATCTTGATTTTATTTGGTTTGAAGACAAAATCCTTGATCATTTGTGCTCAATTTTTTCTGCTGATGCTAAAAAGTTTGAGTAGGTGAGCTAATATGGGGGAGTAGCGGTGTAGTCAAGATTGAAGATTGGAGTACATGTCAATGTGCATAATTTTTTTGTTTTTTGTTTTATGTTTTTTGCTTTTTGCTTTTTGTTTTCTGTTTTTTTTTTTTTTTTTTTTTTTTTTTTGCATGTGTGTGTGTGTGTGTGTTGAAGCAATTGATTTGTGCCAGCAAATCTTATATAGGCTGGGTGCAAAGGCTAGTTTGACATATACTTTCCTTTGTTGGCAGAGAAAAATAGTTCGATTTGGTTAAGCAGTGACAGACTCAAGCAGGCATGGGCCTTGAATCATCCAACATAAGGAATAAAATGTATTACCTTTGCCTTGAACTCTCTTTCTTGAGTGATGAATCTTGGTCTAAATGTTCTTCTTTCCATGAGAATTGTTGTGTCGTAGCTACATGTGATGCCTATGTTTTGTATGATATTTAAGACCTTATTAATTATGTCTCTAAGATCTCACACCAATCTCTTTAGGGAATACTGATTGGACATTACCTTGGAGTATTGTTGTTTGTTACTTAAATTAGAGCGGGTTTTTCGTTCTTATAGAAATGATAGTGCTCGGATGAAAGTTGAAACATGGATAAAGTGATGTTGCAAGAATGAAACTGTATGATGCAAGTGCTAGACTGGTGATATGATGCAAGTGCTAGATCAGTTATTTATTCTCTCTTTCTTCTTTCTGAATGTTGGCTTATTAAACGAAAGAAGTATAATCTATTTGTCTCATTTAACTGTAGTAAATACTTTGATTGGAACATAACCATGAAGATTGGTGCACATATATGAATGAATATTTGGTCTATCAGAACTTGTTTCAGGTTATTATTTTTTTTGTTTAGCAAGTGAAGTATTCTGTTGTTCTTAAACTTTTAGACTTGAAATGAGAAGCATTTGGTCAGAGAGAAATGGATCGACATCGAGAAAGCCAAAATCCTTCTTGAAAGAGTCAGATTTTGCTTATCGAGTGGAAGGTGTGAATCATTTGCAGAACAGGGCGTCGGGTAGGGCAAAGATCATCGGCCACTTTCTCTCCACGGGCCTAAAGTTGCAGCAGAGGTGGCTGAGTGATTTCTTCAGTGGTTGAATAAAACCAGGCCTGGACGCTTGGTGACATATACTGATTATGGCTTATATTTCAGCGTTAACTAGCTGGGATGTTGAGGTCTTCTTAGGGAATGCATATAGTGGCTAGAAACCGAGTCTTGTGGTGTTTAAATTTTAACTTTTTCACTTAATTATGGAATATTGGTCGATGTGTTCAACGAATGTAAATGTTGGTTTGGCCATCTGACAGTATCTTCTCCTTCTGAAGACTAACTACTGCAAAAATGAATGTAATGCTAGTTGCATTAACTACAAAAATACATGAGTTCAGTTGGATAATCTGTTCAAAATAGAAGTGATTTTAATAACAAGTGAATGTATTTTATTGTACTCTTTTTTTATATACTTTATTAATTGTTTCCTTAGCTCTATCTTGATAATGCAGGTAAGTGGTGCTGCATAACAGTGATTCAGATTAAAGCAGGACCTATGAAGAAACTCTTTCTTAATACGATATTGGGTAAGAATTGTATCTAATTTGAAACTTGTTCGTCGTGTAATGTTTCTGAAGTATGACTGCTATTTCTTTCTAAATGCTTGAAATTCTATGGTTTCTGGAATAGGTTTTCTTTAAATTGGTTTACATCATTGTGTGCAATTTAGGCACTCCTTATTAAATTATGTGATTCTTAATGTTATTCAGATTCCATACATTACTCTCAAGTCTCAAAGTTTATATTTGTGGATAGTCTTATGATTTGCATGACATATGTAGAATGCTTCAAATGGTGGTTGATTTAATTCTTTTCATTTTGCGGTCAGATTGTGGTATATCAAATGGTGGTCCATATGTGCTTCAAACGGTAGTTGATTTAATTCTTTTCATTTCAGATGGTGGTTGAATTTCTTGGACACTTGTGTCCCATGTTTATCCGTTGAGATGAAAAATGTAAATCACAAAAAGATGGCTATGGAACTCGAAGAAAAAGTAAGAAGGTTGGTCTAGTCAACAGAATATGGGAAGCTTTTCTTCATCTTCTGAATCATCAAAATGATTATAAAGACAAACTGAAAATAACGAAAAATTGCAGGCAATTAGAACAAGGTCAGCATCGGAGATAAATTCAGCAGCCATAGAAGAAGCAATTGAGAAACAAAAGCGATAGATTAATAACCTAGAAACAGAAGTGCAAGACGCGAATCTAAGGTATTTAAAAGACTGTTTTTGTTTCTTTTTGCTAACCACACAATGAAGAAACACTTGACTTCTGGGAGTTATATGGTCATAAACTTTCAATCAACCTAACCTTCACCAACTTGTTCCACACCATTCCCTTCCCCCTCCACAAAATAGGTGTGAATGTGTGAAACCTTTTTGTGTCACTCTACATAACCTATGAAGTAGGACAAATAGTAGCTATCCATTTGGACATTGTAAATATAGTTATGCGTCTTCATTCTTCTTTAAAGTCGCGTGTTTCATGTTAAAGTGTGCTTATACTCTTGCCATGAGAACCTTGATAATGTTCTTAAGAGAACTTGCCTTAGTGTTCTTTTTTGGAGGCTTAAATGAGCCTTAACATGAGCCCTTCATGATTCGTAATGTCCTGTTTATATGCAGTCTGTTTAGTTGGTTTAAGTTGTGGTTTGCAACCTGTTTTAGACTCTGTTGGTCTGTCATGTTGTATTAGACTGTGTATGTCACTGTAGACTTGAATGTGAGCCCTCGTATGCTTTGATTGAAGCTTTTTTATGCTCCGTTTCGGTCTGCCTTAGTAGATTAGGTCCATAATATCCCACTGCTTGCTAAATTGTGCACAACCTGCTTATCAAATGTACTTAATTAAAGTCTGCCTGCACTTTGTTTGCTCTGTAAAAGTCTTGAGTCCTATTTGGTCATCAGCTTGCTAAATGCTCTGCATCCTATCTGTTGGAATTTTGACTTTAGTTTACATCCTGATATGATCATTTCATTTCCACCATAACCCACCAACTTTAAAGAAGAATGAAGTAGTTTAATTGTGTAACATAAGTCTCATTGTTAAATACTTTTTATCAAAACCCTTCTCTCCATATTCCAGGTACTGATGACGGAGCAGGTGCTAGTAAACCAACTCCATCGGAATTCGCAACTATTTCATAAGCGAGGTGACTTCGGCTATTAATGATGAATCTTTGTTACATCAAATTGTATTAAATCTTTCATTTGTTCTTTACATGTGATTTTTCTAAGTAACGTTCAAATTTTACTTGGTATTCTAGTGTGTTATTTATTGTTTTGTTTAATTGAACCTTTTAAGGTGTGGTTATTGTAGTCTAAATGTGTTTAATGATGTATAGAAAGCTGATATTGTGCTATTATAGATACAGAGGCATTTTTTTTTTATTCAAAATTCCTGATGAGGCGTTTTGAAACGCCCTGATAGGGTCCTGTTGACCGTTACATTTTGCACATGTTATGACATTTTAAACCGCCCCATTCGGACTCAATAAGGGCGTTTGAACCTGCATCAATACCTCTTATTAAGGGCGTTTTCAAACGCCCCATCTGAGTTCTTAGGACGTTTCAAACGCCTCATCCGAGTTGTGTTAGGGCGTTTCTAACGCCTCATCAAGGTTGTGTTAGGACGTTTTTGTCTATTACAACGTCGACAGAAAGGGTGTTCTTTGAAAACGCCCCTATATTAAAAATGCCCTGATAGACTCATATATAAGGCGTTTTGAAACGCCCTTAAAGGCCTTTTTTGGTGCAGTGGCTTGATCTTACAAGCTATGCCCAACCGTTTCTGAAATCAACAAACAAAGTCATGAGAAATAATATCAAACATAAATAAATGTATACCTTATATGGTAATATAAGAATTGAAGAAAATGTTTCTAACACTCTTAGTCCATTTATTTATGCCTGGACTTACATTCTTTATTTTAGGATTTATTTCAAAAAGCTTCATTTCCTTGAATTGTTACATGTGTCTCTACAATCTCAGTTTTCTTTTTCTTCACATCTAACTCTATCTAATTGAAGCTATTAAAATCCAATGATGTTAAATTTTTTAATTCCACTAAAAAATGGGAGATTTATTTACTTCTAACCCCTATCTATCGAGAGATTTTATGGTGCAACGGTTGTAGAAAGGTTATACCAAGTGGCATACATTAGAGCCTCTCATTTTTACTCTCTTTCACATAATACACTTTTATCGTGTGTGAGAGATTAGAAACTGCCTAAATAATAAAAATAAAAAAATAAGATTTACCATGCTGGCCGGCGTACAGAAACAGGATGACCCCGATTCTGGTTCCGACAAAAAAATACTCAATATTCTTTACGGTACAGATTATAAAACAATTTAAAGGCGCAAACAAAATTAATCATTTCGGTTATAACACCCTTTTACTTCACATTAATCATTATAAAACATCAATCTTTAAATATGAAAACCTCGTTACCTTAATTGCGAGCAACAAACGATCCAAAACACCAAAAGAACCTAGCTTTCGATTCAACCTACAAATTGATCAAACCAAATTGATCAAACTACGATTCTTGAACATCAAAGGAACCTAAACTCAAAACATCTAACTTATAATAAGATGAAATGTGCGCCCGTCCCGGATACCGAGTCCTTATCCGGAAAGAACGCCCGGCATGAATATATTAACTTTTTAAACCATCAAAAGTAATATATACATAAGCCTCATAACAATCAATCAGAGTAAAAGCGGAATAAAGAAAACTAATGATAACTCGGAAAGAATGTCAAACGACAAACAACGGATCACCAAGTCCCAAAGTCTACGTCTAAGAAAACTGAAACGACAAAACAACGAAATAAATGTTGTTCGACTCAGTACATTCCAAATGAAACGGAAAAGATACTAAAGTCTAAATCTCAAAAACTGAATAATAAAATAGCATAAAATAAAAGTCCATAACATCATAATCTCTTGAGTTCAAACGTCGGCTCCGTCATCATAACCGTACTCATCATCATCCTGACAACCACCTTCTCGGGGTGGGGACAATAAAGAAACGAGGGGTAAGTACTTACGTACTTAGTAAGGGGTAGAAGAAACGGTTACACAATATATTTATATAATATACATCAAGATAAAATCTACAATCTCTACCACATAGGTTGCATTAAAATACACTCCTCTCTGCTAGGTCTGCTAGCACCATCACGAGCAATTATCTATGTTACATTGTAATTCAAGGACACAATGCCCGAATGATAGGTATGCACCGGGACATATTCAGCACCTCATATGGCACGGATGGTTCGGTGTGGAACATTTCCCAAAACCCAAATATTGTCCGTTACTTATGAGAAATGATTTCATGCTGCGAATCATAAATGTGCCTCACCAAGAATTACAACGTTTTAGCTTTTAGACTCATCACATATGTTTATTACGTAGTTAATCTAACCGCCTAAGTTCGTTCCACTTAAAAAGGCTTCCCAGGACATCTAGTCCTGCACAATCTAGATTAACTACCTAGCACGTTGTAAAATGCATCAATGACTCATCGAACCAATGACCCCGCAAGAAGTCTAAACAACCGTCTTACGGCTACCACCTTCCCGCGAGAGAGGTCTCGGGCCATGGCGATTGATGCTAAGGCACCTGAAGTCGGAAGTTAGACTTACCACATTCCAATTAAATCCTCAAAAGACATACATATCAAACCATAACACAATGTACACAAGTAATATCAAAACAATGTGAACATTGTCACATTAAATAATATTTAGAAACATAAATACCACCTTTGTATCTCATCATCACTATTATTATTACTATTTATTTATTTGTATATTCTATTCTTATTTTCTGTAAAAGAACAACGTTTTTTTTTTTTTTTTTTTTTTTTTTTTTTTTTTTTGGAGACCGTAAGCATCAGGATCATAGCTGCATATAGTTCTTCCCTTTTTTTTTTTTTTTTTTACATAATGTAACCTGCTTCTGCTTCTGTGCTGCATAGTATAATCCTTATCATTTGGTCATTATTATTTTGAACAAATATTATCAATATTACTCCGACGTCAACATACAAAGAATATACTGTGTCTTTTTCTTCCGACGGCAGCAACGCTATTTACCAAAAGCAAAATAAAATATGGAAAATTAGGGATAATGATAATAATCTGGAATATTTTTTAAGAATAAGACAACTACATATTTTTATAGGGAGAAGGACAATGCATAATTTTTATAAGCGAGAATGACAAGACAAATGAATCCCGAAAATCGGTGAATCTCACGGTGAATCTCGAAATCGGTGAATTTCGATAAATGAATTTTGTGATGAATCCGAAAATCGGTGAATCTCGACAATGAATTTTGAAAATTAGTGAATTTCGAATGATGAATTTTGCAAGTGAATTTGAACACAAGTGAATTTTGATGGTGAATAAATAGTTTTGTTCTTTATGCAAAAGTTTAAAAAAGTCTGTCCTTTACTCAATTGATGAAATATTTATGTCCTTCTCCCTCATTCCCCCAATAAAATATACATACAAAACCAGAATAACAAAATCAAACGGTAACCCAAAAAAATAACATTATTAAATACGGTTAAACACCCAAAATCCGTTAAAAACACCCCCTTACCTTTGATTTCCAACCGCGAATTTGAAAGCGAAAATTGAAAGAAAAAGCAAAATCCTTCGATTCCCAACTCCTACGATCAACCTACGATTCAATAACGGCGTTCTACGATTAACATCATAGCTATTTCTACCAAAGCTCATATTTTTCTCAAGAACGAAAGCCAAACAAGATTTAGGGCTAAAAAGGGAGAACTTACTGTTTAGAAAACGATTGGTATGGGAACGATCGTCTTTTTCCGTTGCTCAATTCATTCTTCTGTTGTCTGCATAATTTATCAACCCTTTAGCCTCACGATTGAGGAATTCGTTCTTGCTTTTCCCAGAACAATTGTGTCGTCCTCTGTTCTTGGTTTAATCAGAATTTTCAACGTAAAGACTAATGGGAATTTATGGTATTTTATTCCTTAAATAGCCACAATTAAATCATTTAATTATAAATAATTAATTCCCTTAATTGTATTTCCTTAAATTAAAATCCTTTAATCCAGTATTAATTATTTTCTTTAATTAATTCTTTTAGGTAAAATAAAATTAAAAATAGGAAATTAATAAATAAATCCCCGTTTTACATTTATACCCTTTTTGGATTTTCGGGGTGTTACATGAAATCGACTTTCCAACCGGTTAATTATCGGTATCAAACGATCATCTCCCCAGTAGAATCTTTTCCTCTTGACGCGTCTCATTGAAAAGAACAACGGATTAGCTTCGAATTGAGAAAGTCTCCTCTCCCCTTTTTTTTTCAAACTTGCGCCCCTTTGCTCTCAACCTGAAACTGTTGTTTTTTTTTTCTTTCTTTTGATTACTGAATAATGGGAATTTAATTCCCTATTAATCCCATTAAAACTTATTCTAATTAATTCCTTAATTAACAAATCCTTTAATTCCCTTTTTTTTATTCCAATAATTAAAATAAATATAATATTCTGATTTTCGTTAAATGACTAAATGCCATTTTTTCGAAAATCGGGATATTACATCAAGATAGTAAGATCTTGATTCTTTGCCTTGTTAGAAGCATAAGTCTTCTGACTCTCAAACTTGATTGCTATAACAAAGACATCTTGAATTTCAGGAAAAGGGACCACTAACATTCCTTCAGACACCACTGGCTCAAACCCTTCTCTCAACCCTTTCAAGAATCTCATCGCGTGTTCAGCTTCCATGTGATCTAGCAACGTTTTCATAGCACTGCGGTGGCATTGAAGCTCACCTAATTATCTTGATCTCTTCCCATGAGTCATCAACTTTGTAAAAATCTTGATTTCTGAATCATTGCCTGCTTACTAGTAATTTACTTCTCCAAGAAGGTCATAAAGTCTAAAAACATCAACTTTGGAGAATCTATCTACATGAATTTCCTCACAATCATATCACATTACCTCTAAAGCTGGATATTCACCGAGCTAGCCTCTGGTTTCTTGATTGTCTCGTCAACAAACCCAAATTGGTTCTTTGTAATTCATGTCATACCCATGAAATTTTTCCAATGACAATAGATGTTGTCATTCATCAATGACACTACTACAGTATAACCTCAACAAATGAATACTATTAGAACCAGAAAAAAAATATCCGTTTAACGAGGTTATTGATGTGGCCAAACCGAGGTGTCCAATCTAACCGGCAGTGTACCGGGTCGACTGTAGTCTAGTTTGGTGAGTCAAGGTCGTCTCCTCGGGGACTGTGCACTCCAATTGAGGTCACACACTAAAAAGTCTATATTAATTCGATCTAGGTCACAAATTGGTGAAAGGTTAATCGATTGCATAAATAAAATGCTGAATTAACAATGATGGTAAATTATAAAAGAAGCTAACCAAGATAATGCGTAGACTAGCTAGCTATCCTCTTGTAATGCCATGGGAACGACTTCCTACCTACCTACCATTCGTGTTTGAAAGTGTGAAGCGGTGCATTCCTAAACAAGCAATTCCCCCTCATACGAGTGAATGAAATTGATCTCTACCTCCTCCTTGGTCTAGGTGCCCTAAACCTAATGATTCGGTATGCTATGCCCGTGAATGCAATGGCAAAGCCAACTATCCTCGGAAAAGAAATCGAATGCCTCGAAGAGGTCGATTTTACCTTCCGGTTCACCTACCCTCTTCCCACAATTAACATCTCCGTTCGGTATCCGTTAAACGTGTAAAGTGCTAACACTAGGCAATTACTCCAATGTCAACAAACAATGCAAACAAGTAGGCAAAGCTTCACAACAATCAAAACTAACAACATAAACAGTCATTCCCAATCAATCACAAGAGGATGAACTACTACTACAACATAATCTTGGCTAGAAAAACCTAGCCACTCATAACTACAAACATTAACATAACAAAGCTAACATTCATAATCATAAGAGTACTTGAATCAAAGTAAAGATTAAGAGTTACCAATCAAAAGCAAAACTCGGAATTGGTATCTTCATCCAAGCTCCAAAACCTTCAATGGAGTTACAAACTTATGTCTTCAAACTCCAACCAAAAGTGATAGAAATTAAACTAAGATTCTTAATAGTTACAATGATAACCAAGAGCTAATTTCTACAAGAATTTGGCTATAAGAGCCTGGGGTGGGGTTTTTGCCTGCAAGATGGATGATATGTTGAAGATGAAGTGTGTTTTCGATAATAATGTGAATGGAAGAATAAAAGAGATTAAACTTTTCTGACTCTGCACTCTTGACTCGCGTCATCCCATATTGGCGCACGTCATTCCCAAATTTGCACTGATGGCGCAGGTCATAGCTTCTTGGCGCGCGTCATGTCCAATAGTGGTATTGATGAATGACATTTGCATTAATTACTCAACCACTTTTGACGCTGGTCATTGTGACATGGCGCGCAGTCATCAATATATAAAATCACAAAATCATCATTTTATTCTCCCGGTGGCTTGGATTGAACCCTCTAATGTGTATCAATAATCCTTAGGGTTGAAATCCTTGCCACGGCACAAAATCATCACAAAAGAATCAAAGGCCATCCTAAGGTCAGAATCCACTCCCCACCGTGATATCTGTGCTGCAAAATAGACACAAAGATACCACGTGCAAATCTGATAACAAAATCGGCTAATAACTAATATAATACAACTAAAAACATGGTTTATCTGAAAGATCTATGTACACAAAATATGGTTACAGTCATCATTCAAATTGCTCAAGTTGATATCAAAATATCGCTAATTGCATTAGAAAATGGGGTAAATTATCAGAAATTATATCATCAGGTTGACTTACTTCAGTTATTCATTTAGCGATAAATAAATATATTATTTATTTATCGATAAATGAATATTTATTCATTTAGATAGTATTTTTTACATTTTTTTTATTTTTTTTCTTATTATTAGTATTTTTACGTTTAATATACAAATGTACCTAGAGGGTAATGGTCAACATTCTTATGTAGAACTAATAACATTCATTTTCTTTAGACTCTAGATTATACGCATAGACTAACTACAGTGTATTATGTATTGAGACTACTAATAAGATTGTATGTATGAAATACTTAGAGTCTAATAAAATATACTTAACATACACTACAAAATATATATAGTTCTACGATCTTAGTTTGGTAAAGAATCCATACTACTGTATCTTTCTTAATCTTTATGTTTATCATATATATATATATATTATGGAATTTAGTGATTATTTATTTATGTTTACATGAGGACTTTAATGACTCAAATTTTTTTTATTCGTTAATGCGATTAGCGAGGTTATTTATTTAGCCATTTTGCCTAAGTTGGGACCGGAAAAAATTATTCATATGGCGATGTTATTCATTTATCGAGGTTATACTGTAACACCAAAGAGGAATCTTCATTGGGATGAAGATAAAAAGAACAAGATGGACTAAATTATTGCTTCTTCGGTGTCATGGCTACAATAATTTCTCTAAGAACACAAAAAAAATCCAAAAATGAACAAGAAGAAACTGCACATAATACTCGCAAGATTCTATGAAAAAACAAGAGAAATATCGAAGAAAACTCTCAAGTTTCTTTTTTAAAAATAAATAAAAAAAAAACATCAGAATTAGCGCTCAAGACACTTTGATACAATGTTGAGAATTATGAATTGAAAAAACAAGATAAAATATAATCCGGAATTCTCATTATAGAGAAAGTATTCAAGATAATTAAGTTACATGATGTTGATGGTGGAATATATATAGATGATACCTATCCTAAGTTAGTTACAAAATGGTTACAACCAGGAAGTGGACTTACCTTAATACCTTGTAATTAGGGGGGGGAATCGCTCTTCGATTTCGGAAAAACACATTATTATGTATGTATGTTTTTTTTTTGCCCTCCTCACAAAAATTTATACTCGCCCATATCATCTATAATAATCGATAAATTTGAAAAAAAAACAATTTATCATGTTAATAAAAACACATAGTTATTACAAAAGTGATACATCTAAACAAATAATAATAAGATTTTAATTATAAAAATTAATAACACTAATATATGAAAAAGTTTTCCCTTAATAAAATTGTTAATAATAAGAGTAGAATAGTTAATGTGTTCGGACAATGCGACATTGCGATATATAGCATGTTTCTTTCCAATATTTATCGTAAAATGTATAGTAGTGATTATATAGTAGTATTTCTCTTTGAATCAATAAGAACATAAAACACTAGTATACATGTTCCTTATTGCGAAAAATCTCTAAGATTATTGTCCTCCTCACCCGAAATCCTGCGTCCGCCCCTGGTTACAACCAATTACTACTATAACATTTACTGAAAACTCGTGTACGTCTTCTAAGTGTTTTTTTTTTTTTTTTTTTTTTTTTTTTTTTTTTTTTTGAGGGGTACGTCTACTAAGTTAAATGATGTTGGTGGTGGAATTTTCTATTGTACACCATCACACATATTTTATGTATTACAAAGTAATGCAAAGTCTAGAGTTTTGATCCAAATAATGATCCTACAATACGTTTATTATTGATTCTTCTGAATGGTTTGCATTTCTATTTTATTGATTTACCTTCTTCTTTTTTTTTTTTTTGTTGGAAACGAAAGAATAACACTACACACACGCCCCAAGCGGGGATCGAACCCTGGACTCTCCATCGAGAGCCAGGTTAGACTCTAGTGGATTATCACTAGGGTATGTACCCGAGTACATTTACCTTTTGTTTTACGCATGACAGCAAATCGATAGAATATTCCTCAATTCATTTTCCTAAAAAAGAAGATGTCAAATTTTATTTAAGTTAATAATTGATTGAAGATTAGTCTTTTGACCTTTTTTATTTTTTTTTTATTTTTTTTAAAGTCTCGGTATCAAAGCTCATTAATCACTAATTCGAGTTCGAGCCAGTGTTGTGTATCAGATTTCGATTATTATTTAGGCAGTAGCGCAGCCAGAAAATTTCTTTTAAAATGGCCTGGAGTTCAAACTTTTTTTATTTCTCTTACCTTGATTACATATGTAACATTAAGGAAAAATAAATAAATTTGATTTAGTGGATTTATTGAATAATCCTATAAAATAAAATTGAAAGCAAAGGTCCAAGATTCTGGTCGGCTTTGAAATTGAAAACAACGTAAATACTCTGCCAAATGTCGAATGAAGTTTTTTATTATATACTACTATAAGTGAGCACATTCCTCACCAAAAAAAAAAAAGCGAGCACAACTTTTAAAATACTTGCCGTATTGTATTTTTCTGTTTTATTTTTACAATAAAAGATTTTATTATGTACTATCGACAATGCAAACGAACAAGACATACTTGAATTAGGAGAATAAAGAAAACTATGAATCGCAATAAGATATGTATGTTGGAACATCACTATCCAGAGCGTATAATCGAACCCGAGCCGAGTTTAGGAAGCTCGTCAATGTTAACAAGCCGGATTCGATAAGTTCATTGAGTATTATTATAATATATCAAAATATACATTATGTTGTATATTTCAATGAACCAAACTCAAGCAACTGAAATTTGATACTAATATTTTTGAGCTGTTCGAGCTCGAGTTCAAGCTTGAAAGTTGATCGAACTCAGAATGAAAACGAATAAAAACGGTGCAGTCTTTCTTGCTCTCGGATCAAGCAAAGAGTAGTTTTTTCTGTATATGGACTGAACTTCCAATAAGCTGCCTACGTATCCAAATACATATTTTTGGAATCAAGTCCAACCGTAGTTCAGGCGGTTATCTTTTTAAGTGGAGTTAGTGGGTAGTTATGTATTATCACCACGTTTCACGTCTGTAATTAACCGCTCCACTATGTACACACAGATCTTCGATCTACTCTCTCTTGACCAGGGACTTGCTCTGGTCGTCGATAATAAAGGGACGCTACGCGGTCGTTTGACGAGGACTGACGGATCGTTTTGACCAGGGGACGCCTTGGTCGTCGACCAATTATGACCGACTAAGGACTCCGCCACGATCGCACGATCCGTTGTCTAGTTGGGGGAAAACCTTGAGGATGATTTCATGTCCCGGACCTGATCTTCATCTGACCTAGGACCTAACTTGGCCACCGGATCCATATACGACTGTCTCGACTTACGGATAAGATATGGCTTGGATGTATGACACGTGGACGCATCCAGACCACCCTCAATCAAAAGTGTTCTAAACTTTGTCAACTATAATGAAAACATAATTGATTAGGTCTCGAGTATTATGTTTTTTGCTCGAATGAACTTGAGCCTAGTTCGAGCACCACGGCTTTAAAAGGTTATTTGATTCGGATCGGATCGAATTTTTCAGACCAACAGGAATGAACAATAATATAATGTTGTACTTAAAATAAAAATGAAATGGAGTACTAATGTTTTGCTGCTTCTTCTAACATATGGTAATTGCTTAGTCTCACCTATTCGATGTTTTGCCTTTTTATTTGTTTTTTCGATCAGCCTGTATATTATTATTATTATTATTATTAAAATGCTTGATGTACATAAAATTATGCAAAATAATATCCAAATTCTTGTAATTAAGCTTCCATCATTTATGAAATTCACGTTTAAGGTTCAAAACTCGGAATAACAAAAATGATAATACGTATCACTCTTTTATAAATAAATAAAAACAAAACAAATCAATGTATGAGTGTGCAATTTTACTATTACACTTTTAAACTAATCGACTGCTATATGTTTTTTTTTTTTTTAGGGGATCGACTACTACATGTTGAAACTCGAAAATGGCTCAATTAGATATTTGAGTAGCTCGGTTCGACATTGAACATGAAAAAAAATCAAGTTGAAATGAGTCGGATCGGTTTTCCCACGTTTAACGTTAATTAGACCTCACAATAGAGTACAGAGAAAATGCGAATTCGACACTGGGCCTGGTTCAATCTTGAGCCTCAATAAGACAAAAGGTCATAGTTCATAATTATCATTGTTCTCTTACGGTGGACGTGGGGAGGTCATCATCTGTCCATCCGACAGCGGTTACATTTCCTTGAATGAGATTCCGGACTTTATGCAACGATGTATAACTGTTCAATGATCACCGCTCCATTATGACATGAGATGTAACTACTCCATGTAATCGCATCAACCGTTAAACACTTAAACGTGCAGTAACATCTTTGTCCACTACTTTAATGCGCCATAATGCACTATCCCATAATGTAATAATACTATAAAAGAGTCATTCTCCTCATCTACAAATGTACGCAAATTATATGTTTATACCACATACCGACCTCATTGACTTATCGAAACTTCTCTATTATCATACTAATTTTGAGTGTCGGAGTGTCCACCAGACGGAAGTTTCAGGACCTCTCATTTTTTGTTTGTTTTGAAGACTTGTCGGAAAGCCTCTTATATCATCATCTGAAGAACCGATTACCCAATCATTCATTCAATTCATAGCCGAATGATATTTGGAATCGTCACAAGTCAAATTCATTTGCAAGTAACTTACGAGTAACCGAATATTATATTAAAAAATACAAAAGGGAAAGATGGAAACCGTCGTCCTCTATATAGAAATAAAAATAAAATCCACGTGAAAGCCCCTCAAAATAGGGGCGGCTGGTTAAAAGACCTAGTTGACCAAAGTTTTGGTTGCCTTAACCTGGTGTACCAAAGTATTGGCTTATTAGACCCAAACTTTTAATAATAGGCAAGATACCTATTATACCCTTTTGCAACTCCCCCCATTTCCAAAAATCTGGCGAGGGCAACCCTAATTTTCGACATTCCGACGAACCCAAAGTAGGTTTTGAAATTTTCCCTCCAAAATTACCCCCAAATTTTCTCCCAAATCTTGACCCGACCCGTATTGTCTATAAAGTCGGGACTGTGGGCAAAAATGCACCATTTTCCGATCGTGTGAACCTCAAAAATCGATTAAGCAACCAAATCCGCCATTGTAGTGACTCGATTAGAGCTCCAAAATTGATTAAGCAACCAAATCCGCCATTTGAGTGACTCGATTAGAGCTCCAAAATCGATTAAGCAACCAAATCCGCCATTGTAGTGACTCGATTAGAAGCTGAAGCTCAGGTTTTGTTTGAAGAGGTGAACAAACTCAAAATTCCTCCAAAATCTCTGTCGGGTATGTATTATTTTTCTTAGTTTCGGAGCATTTTTCAATAACATGTTAGTATATAATGAAGTGGGGAAGAAGATGCATTGAAAGTAATTGAGATGTTGGCTTGTACAAACTTCCTACTTTGACTAAGTATGTTTGATGTTTTCCCCCTCGGTATTGCAATTCTTCAACTACAGTCCCCCTGAGTATTGAATTGAGTTCAACTACAGTCATGTGGAAGTAGTTAAGCTGCGTAGTAGACAAAAACAAGTTTGAACTCGTTATCTTTTAAGTCCATTGTTGTTTGTTTTTTACCTGCCCCTGATTGTAATCATTGTATTGAATGGATTATAGCAGGATATTGTTGATTCGTCATGGGTAGGGAACGCAAAGTTTCGATATATGCATGTTATCGGTTGAGTTTGGGAAGAATGTCGATGGTGATTGGTTTTGGAATTATGTAGAAATGAAATGGACCATGTGACCAAGTCATTAAGCGTGAAAAAGCGTTTCATTTCTTGAATTGTATGAGCCGGTGAAAGAAGAATTGGAATTTGATACAAGGTTGAATGATTTTGAATTGAAAGTTATGGCCCCTATTAGTAAAGCTAGACCGATAGTAGTTGATTGTGATAAGGTTGTGACACGGTTCTTTAGTGTTTGTGATCTAAAGAAAGATTTGATATTAGTAAGTTTGAAAGAAAAGGAAAACGGAACACAATTTGAAGGGGAAGCAACTCATGTTGAACCGGAAGCATCACGTGTTGACCTTGATGAACATGCTATGGAGAGTCAAGAAACACGTGAGTTGGTGTACTTGATGGGAACTCAAGCAAGTAGTGTTGACATGGTTGTTGATGAAAACAATGAGGTAAATGAGAGATTTGATGGAATGGGGATTGATGAAGGTTTGGATAGCAGAGAGAAGCTGTTGAGATGCTTGAAGATTCTTTATTGATGTCGTTGGGTCAAGATGTATTTTTAGAATCTCAAGAGCCCACGAATGTGGATTATCCAAATGGTGATGGTTTGAATGTAGCCCCCCCCGAATGTGGAATCTTTGAAAGCATCGGAACCCGGAACTGGAATCGATATCGAAGGTGTAGATGTTGTGAACATTACTGAAGATGTCGACATACATGTCAAAGACAAGTTTAGATCCAAGGAGTATTTACAGTATAAGGTTGAGATGTTGGCTGTGAAGTTTAAATTTTTTTTCAAAACGTTGAAGCCCACCAAAAGCCTTTTTACAATAAAGTGTGAAGCCAACGGATGCAAATGGCGGTTGCGAGCAACGAAAACTAGTGGATGTGAAAACTTTGAAGTGACAAGGTATGAATTTAAGCATACTTGCCGACCTTTGATTGGTACAAAAGACCACAAACATGCTTCCTACAAGCTAATCGGTAGACATTATTCTCGGAGGTTTAAAGATCCTAAGCGTGTTAATCCAACGAGGGATATCATTAATGACTTTTTCCAAGAGTTTGGATATGACATAAATTATGACAAGGCGATTGATGCCAAGAAATATGCCGAGTCAATCATCCGGGGAAATCCAAAAACAAGTTATGGACAATTACATAAGTATTGTCATGCGTTACAGTTGGCAAACCCGGGTACTTTAACGGATATTGAAACCAAACCAAACAACGAATTCTTATATTTTTTTATGGCACTTGGTGTAAGCATTGAGGGGTATAAGTGGATTCGGAAAGTCATTTCTGTGGATGGGACACATCTGAAAATGCCTTACGAAGGTGTTCTTCTTGTGGCAACGTGCCAAGATGGAAATGGAATGATATTTCCAATCGCATGGGGTGTTGTTGATGCTGAGAAGACGGAATCTTGGGGATGGTTCTTTGAAAGTCTTAAAAAGATTACAGGTGACTCCGACGATCTAGCAATACTTTCTGATAGTCATGATGCTATAAAAGCAGCATTTGAGACTGTGTTTGTGAATGCGCATCAAGGGTTTTGTACTTATCATATTCAAAAGAATTTGAGGACTCGTTATCGGGGTTGTAATGTGTCAGATCTGTTTTATAGGGTTTCGCGGGCCTATACTGAGGCAGAGTTTAACAGAGAATGGGACAGAATGACTGAAAAAGTCGGGAGGGATATGAAAACGTACTTGGATGAATCAACTTTCTCTTACTGGTCTAGATGTCACTTTCCAGGTGAACGGTACAATACAATGACAACTAACCATGCAGAGTCTTTGAACAGTGTGCTTAAGCATCCTCGGAAATTTTCGATAATTGGGTTAATTGACTTTATCCGGGGACTTTTACAAAAGTGGTATGCTGAAAGAAGTAAACTTGCTACAAAATGTGGTGCCGTTCTCACTCCATCTGTGGACGTAGAAATAAAAAACCACTACGACAAGGTAAAGAATTATTTTGTTTTATTAATTTCTGATGTTGAAAAGAAGTATGAGGTTTTTGATACCGTAGACCATTTGACTTACAAAGTTGACTTGGATGTAAGGAAGTGCAGTTGTAAGTGTTTCGATTTAGATAAGTATTCATGCGTGCATGCCGTTGCTGTGGCAAAGAACATAGGGATGCCTGCCACGGATTATACCTCTCCTTATTACAAAGACCGATTATTGGAGGAAAGCTTATGCTCAATGTGTGTATCCTTGCCGGTTGCAGGGATTGTGTTTTTCACGAAGGCGTGTTGAGAAAAGTGGTATTGCCACCGGTCCCGCAAAAGAGACCACCTGGATGTCCATCAAAGAAGAGAAAACCATCTGCCGGGGACGGAAAAAGGATTGTACATTGTCGTAAGTGCAAGCAAACTGGCCAAAACGTTACTACTTGTTCACGTTTGACTACCCAAGAAACTTATACCGAGGCTGAATTTATACCACTGAATTGGTTGGTTTAGAATTTGTAACATGATGTTTAAGTTTGATGTACCTTGTGAAAAGTTCTATTTTTTATGTTGGATGTTATTTTGTTTAACATGATGTATAAGTTTGATGTATTTTTTATGTTGGATGTTATTTTGTTTTGGAGTGTTTGTTGATTAATTACTTAACAAATTGGACATGTATCGAGCTTTATCATCATTGATCGTTTGCGATTAGAGTGACCATTCATTGACCGTTGAGCTATGATTAGAGTGACCATTCATTGATTGCTTGCAATTCCCACTTTCTTTAACAATATGAATCAAAACGTAGCTTGATTTCTTTTATTATTTCTTTTAAATTAACTTTTGGCTTGTAAAACTTCCAACTTTAATCAACTTTCTTCGTTGTTTTCAATTTATTAAGTAATTAATCAACAAACACTCCAAAACAAACTTGAACTTGTTTACATACATCAAACTTATACATCATGTTAAGCAAGACAATAGATAAGCAAGCAACATAACAATACCTAGAAAATGCAAGTTCAACTAGCAATAAAAACCAATACAACTCACTTCAACACAAGAATTGACACAACCAACACAAGAATAACAACTAATAACACCATCAACCACCCAATCTTGGTATCAATTTTTTCCAAACAAAGTCATTTGTATTTCTTCATCTCTACCACCATTTCCAATTAAGGAAACTTCATCATGCACACTCTACCAATCGGGTTGCACCATTCAAAAAGTCACAAACAGAGCACTTGAAATACAACATTCCCCTTGTTTGTCTTACTCAATTCAACGATTTTCAAAGTTGCATTCTTTTCACACTTACACTTTCTATACTCATGCAACAATCCATAAGATGTATCTTTGGATCTTATCCTCATGCTTTGTGAACAACCCACTTAAGTTCCGCCTAAACAAGTTAACCGTGCAACTATAGGATAGGTTCTCCCAAGGATACATATTGAATGCATCCAGATCATCCACCAACTCAAACCACCACCACTCCAACGCCACATTCTCCTCTGTAGCTAACAAAACAAAAATCAAAACAACCAACAATCCCAACTTGTATTTATCGTCGGATGTATCTTTATCTCTACGATTTCCATTCTTAACTCGATCAAAAGCTGACAACAAATCCTTTCGGTTTTATGCCGCTTCCCTTAAAGTATTTTTGTCCAAGCCGACAAAGTCTTCCTTCTTTTCTTCAAACATCCCACGGTAACGACTCTCAATCCCGTAACAACTAAAAATTCATTCACACCAAACCTCAAAGGCTTGTCCCGATCATAAACCAAAGCGATTGATCCTTTTTATCGTTCTTTAACCGCCTCATGATCAATTGATGAAGAATTTGATAACAACTCATTTTATGAAGCCCAATTAAATGTCCAAAGCAACTATCTTTAAACAATTTCTTGTGCTTATTATCTAGGTTATCATACACGTACCTAGCTTTATCATCAATGCACCTGTTAACAATCTCACAACTTTTTGCCTTTTGTGCATGTGTTAAGTTGTATTTCATCGCCATTTACTACAAAATAAACAAAATACATAAAAAGCTTTACCGATCGCATACTAGATGGATTACCATAAACACACTTCAATGGATTAAGGCAAACAAATCCGATACCTCAATTCCATAAATTATCGATTAAGTACTTACCACACAAATCGAATTTGAACCGAATCGACACGATTTGCGGCGGAAAGCAACCAATTCCACCATCGTCCGTCGGAAAGCAGGTTGCAAAAGAAAGCCTATAGTTTTGGTGGATCTTCAATCGATTGGTTAAAAACAAGTTTGAGTTTGTTTTGAAGAACGGTTTTTACCGTGAAGAAGATGAAGGAGGGTTATTCGATTTGCGAGCCTTCGATTTTGGGAACTACCGGATTCTCGATCTGAGTAAAATGGATTGGTAAAGTGAAATAGGAGAAATAATGGGTTATAATGGAAGGGCAAATCTGGAAGTTCAAGCTTTTTAATACTTTTTTACATTTTTCCGCTTCTTTTTTAATCCTCAAATGGTCAAAGCCTTTTTAGTCCGATACTTTGTAAAAATGGGTCATATAATAGAGTACAAAAGAGTACGGGTCGACCTGGGCCTGGTTCAATCTTGAGCCTCAATAAGACAAAAGGTCATAGTTCATAATTATCATTGTTCTCTTACAGTGGACATGGGGAGGTCATCATTTGTCCATCCGACAGCGGTTACATTTCATTGAATGAGATTCCGGACTTTATGCAACGATGTATAACTGTTCAATGATCACCGCTCCATTATGACATGAGATGTAACTACTCCATGTAATCGCATCAACCGTTAAACACTTAAACGTGCAGTAACATCTTTGTCCACTACTTTAATGCGCCATAATGCACTATCCCATAATGTAATAATACTATAAAAGAGTCATTCTCCTCATCTACAAATGTACGCAAATTATATGTTTATACCACATACCGACCTCATTGACTTATCGAAACTTCTCTATTATCATACTAATTTTGAGTGTCGGAGTGTCCACCAGACGGAAGTTTCAGGACCTCTCATTTTTTGTTTGTTTTGAAGACTTGTCGGAAAGCCTCTTATATCATCATCTGAAGAACCGATTACCCAATCATTCATTCAATTCATAGCCGAATGATATTTGGAATCGTCATGAAGTCAAAGTCATTTCGCAAGTTTACTTACGAGTAACCGAATATTATATTAAAAATACAAAAGGGAAAGATGGAAACCGTCGTCCTCTATATAAAATTAAAAAAATCCACGTGAAAGCCCTCAAAATACTCCATCAAAGGCTTAAAATATCACGCAAAACAAAATTCTAAATTATTTTACAAGGTCATAACCGTCCAAACAAATAATCCCCCTAATTGGCTTCATACCGTTTCTATGAGGCCATTATTTCATCGTCATTTCCGTCCTCTCCTCCCTTATTACTTTCTTCTTCCAATTTTTTTTTTTCCATTTTCCCTAATTCTCATCTCTCCAATTCTCAAAATAAAGCTTTTGATTCAGATTTAGATGCAGAAAAGTTGATTATATGCTGTGAATTCATACAATTTATTGATATAATCTTGAAAAATGGCGCAGAAAACGGAGAAAGAAGATACAGAATTCAAAGTCGTACCTGAAACAATCACTCAATGCATCAACTGCGGCGTAATCGGTAATCCGGCGTCGAATAAGATGTGTCAGAAATGCGTTTCAGCTAGCTCAGCTACCGGAGGAGGTGTGGGTGGAGGAGCTATGATATTCGGAGAGAAATCGCCGAAATCGAGGTCATCGCCGGATAAGATTCCAGATCGGAAGGAATCAAGTCGAGATCTGAAAAGAGGATGTTCAATCGCAGGTTTCGATGATGATTTATCTGTTCATGTGCAGCAGCCGGCAGCTAAGAAAAGAGAGGTGAACAGATGCTCCGGTTGTCGGAAAAAGGTAGGTTTGACCGGATTCAGATGCCGGTGCGGTGATCTTTTCTGTGGTGAGCATCGATATTCTGATCGGCATGATTGCAGTTACGATTATAAAGCTGCCGGAAGGGAATCGATTGCTAAAGAGAATCCTGTATTCAAAGCTGCTAAAATCATTAAGCTTTGATTATGAACAAATAATCAAAATTAAGTTTAAGTAAAATCATGTTCATGATGGACTGCTTAATATGAGCTCAATGAATCGATTTGAAGATATAAATTATGGTGTGGATTTTGTCAAATTTTTAGTTAATTTAATCTTAAATTGTAACATCAAATTTTTTTTTTCTTCATCCTGTTGTATCCCACTTGTAACAACAATTTCGAATGTCTCATATTAATTTCTTAAGGTGTTTTCCAGAAAAGCATCTTGTTTTTTTTTGTGGCTTTTTTTTTCAATAATAAACTAAATTAATGTTTTATTTTAAAAAAATATAATAATTTGGCGAATTTTTCCATGGTGGTGGTGGTGGTGGTGGTTCATGTGATAGAGTTGGATGTTTCTGTAATTTCAGTGGACGGCAATGGGCTGAATATAAAATTTTATCCTTGTAACAAATTTGCTTGTTCACAAAGTTGAGAGGCAAAAAATAAATAAATAAATAAAATTAAGCCTTCCTATGGCTTTATTGTTATTCTTTTAGGGTCGTTATCGAGAGATATGTCTTAGTGGTTCATTATCTTTTAAAGGAATGCAAAGCAATTTAAGGACAGATGTAAATCGAGGGAAATGTATCATAGTGGTTCATGAAAATCGAAAGATATATGTTGGTGGTTCAATCAAAGATGATTAAAAGATGTATCTTAGTGGTTCGGTCGAGCATGACGTAATGACGTTAATTATATTTAGAATACTGTCACGTGTATAAATAAATAAAACAGTTATCTTTTCGTATGCATGTAAGTTATTTGATGATTTGTTCTAATAAGGAGTTCCTGCATCAGAATTCTGTGTCATGTTACAATAATGAGCTCAAAGAAAATCATAGAGGGACGTGAATCGATAAATATATGTCTGTGATTTAGTGTTTTTTTTTCAATAAAAAAACACCAATTCCGGTTGAAATCACAGATTGACGTAATTCGAGAGATGTATTTCGACGATCCCATGTTTTTGTAAAAGATTAAAGTAAGTACAAATCAAGAAATGTATCTCGATGATTCAAACGTGTTGTTTCAAAATATTTCTCTCTTAAATGCAAAGATTGAGCTCTTAATGCAAATCAAGGGATGTAAATCATGTAATTGATATTTCATAGCTAGTAAGGGAACATAATCATATTGGTGATGCATTTTTCTTTTTGTTTAAACTTTATTCATAAAAATGTTTTTTTTTCCTTTTTTTCCGTGACATTCTTACCCGGTAAGTACTCGTATGCATCGTTCCGTTAGATCTACGACCTATGTATAAAAACATAAAATTATACTATCTCCGTCTCAAAATATAAGTCCTTTTAATTTTTTAATTTTGTTCTAAAATATAAATCTATTTAATAAATGTGAAAAAGTCTAAAAAGACTTATATTTAAGACGGATGTAGTTTTTATTTTTTTTATACAGATATCGTAAAAGGAAAATCCAACGGATTGATACATGGCTAAGACTGCGGGTATGATTTTTCCTCTTTTTATGTGGTTTCGTGACAGTAAAGTAAAGCTAAAGGGACTTGTGCTTTCGTGACAAGAAAAGGCAAGGCGGCGGCGGGTCCCACCTGACCTGGATAAATGGTTGGAGTTTGTGATGACAACTTGAATTGTATTTTGACTTATTTGCAATTGAAAGAAAAAAAAAACAAGAGACCGAGTCTCATTTACAGGGAAAAAAAAATAATAAGTACGTAGCAGAGTACAAACGTTATACAAAATTGTATCAAGTAATGTACATTATAATTATTTTTGAGAATACTCGATCGTGGGTGTATTGGCTTTTACACCTAGAGATCGGGTTTGGTTGTGTTTGATAACTTTGATGTGGATGGATGATGATGTTGAATGACGGGTGTTACATAAAGTGGTGGGATGATAGGGATGGTTGGTGCAGATTCAACCACGTAGACTCACTCCTCAAATGTAGTGAGTAGGGAAGATTTTCCCTTGGTTGTGAGGTGAAAGGTGATTAGATGTGATAAGGTGGTGGGGCTATGGTGGTAGATGTTGGAGACAGGTGATAGGCGGTAGGGATGGAACCAGGAATTGGCGATTGGGTGAACTAATTGATTATATTTGTATGATCGTGTAGGTTTGATTAAGACAACTAACTGTTTTTGAACTGAATTATATAAGGTTTCAGTGTATCGAAAATAAAAATCGGGTGAGTTATGGCTACCTGCCCACCTCTCGCCTCCCGTCCACGATAGGCGATGATAGACAGGTCGAGGGGGCCATGGTAGGGGTGATGATGGGACAACGGTGGTTCATATCTTTATCAATTTTAGACTACGGTCTGGAACGAATTCAGTCGTTCAATAATATTCATTCAATTATAATGAGAAAATCTTTACATTTCTTTGTGTCACTCTGGAGACTAAAGTCCATAAGTAATATGTACAACCTTTAATGGTCCGATATTCCTTTATTAAAAACCATAAACAATTGATCTCTCTTTTTTCGTATGCAGACTTCACGTTTAAAGAGTTTCGAAGGGGCAATTCTCCATCTTAAGGACTTTTTGCAGGTTATTTTAAGTCGTAAAAAATAAATTTCAAATATTTTATAATTCGTTACCTATTTCAGCCGCTGTAGTGGCAGATTTCAAAATTTTCTTTCGGTGAGAGTATCTTAGCAAATTTGAAGATTCACCAGCGACATTATGACGATTTTATATTTTTTAAACTGTAAATCCATATTGATTTAACATAAGATAATTTGCTAAGATACTCTCACCGAATAACATAAAATAATTTGGATCTCAATGCATGTATTTGCCTTCCTAAGAGCACTTGAAGTAGTGTCTCTAAATGACGTTCAATCCGTATTTTTATAGATTTAACACTTTAGATTTATCTAAAAGCAATAGATTAGAATCTGTAGGATGAATCTAAAGGTCTCAGATCCTGAACCATATGCTTTGGATATACGGTATGAACATATGATAGGTACATCCATTTATCCCTCCCCCCCTAATTGTTTTATCTTGCTGGACTCTTCTTATTTTTTTATTATTTTTTTATTTTACGATGCTAGCTAAATGGTCTTATGTTTATTGTTTTCTGTTTTCTTTCTTCCTCAATTTTATTTGTCAAATTCTAGTGTTTTTAATATGATGAAAGACCATCCTAATTCCTAAATGAATAAATAAAAAAACAAACAACACTTTCATATATATATATACACACACACACATGTACTTATCTCTATTTACATGTACTTGAGATTTGAGAATATGTCATTTTATTATGGTTTCTAATTATTTTAATGTTATATATTATTCTGGAAACTCTAGTGCAGTTGACCATCGATAAAGATTCTGTAAAATGGACAAAAATGATGTTTGAGACAGTAAAATGAAGAATCTGTTAAGAGACAATAATACGAGTGTTCTAAATGGTTGTGGATCTGTCCCTGGCCCGAAAGTTATATTTTAGTGAATTTAAAAACATGTATTTAGTCTTCTCAAAAAAAAAACATGTATTTATAGAAATTTTTATTAGAAGCACATTAAGTAGATAATGATGTAAATGATTTACTTATTTACTTATTTATACTTATTTCCATATAGCATACGTATGCAATGACATCAAAAAGTAGTGATTTTAGGTGGATTATCCCATCCCAATGAAAGTTGACTGTTTTATTTATTTTTTAAATCTTATTATTTGGCACATTTATATTTTACAAACATGATATGAACGTAATAGTATGGTCGTAACAAATGACAACCATATGCGGATCTGAGCCGCTTTTAAAAGCGCGTCGATCGCGCCATGCGAACAGAGGCTCTCTTAAACTTATAAATTTATGGTCCATATTTCATGTAATAGAAATGTATTTTTGGTTGATTTTTATTTTTTATTCAAACTAAAAAACTAATAAAACCCAAATTTATAACCCAATTTAATGAAAAGAAAATCTAATTAAATTCAGTTATATTTTTTATAACGCTTATCAACATAGTATAGCTCAAAATAGTTGTGATATATTAATTTTTCGAAAGGGTCGAGGGCCTAATTTTTTTTGGTTTAGGGCCTGCGATTACACAGAGACGGCCCTGATACGGATCCATAACCTATGAAAACGGTTTTTGTCTTTATTGAGATCTAAATAAAAGAAATTGACACTAGAGTTTTTGTTGTTAAAAATGTATAAATCACCACTATGATGCATCGACATTTCAATCTGATCTCCGTGCATCGTGTCCGACAGCAGACACGACACGACACGCTCCGACACCGTGTTCGACACGTGTCGGCTGATTAAATTAATATTATTTTAAATTTAAATATCCGACACGCTTCCGACACACTGTCGACACTCCCCGACACTCCTGAACCCAATTTTTTTTAATTTTTTTCTTTATTTAAGTTTTCTTCAATAGAAACGTTAAAATACACGATTTTCATTTCTATAATAATTAAATAAATAATACGTCGTATCAAGTTTATATATTTTTTTTTTTTTGATAAACAATCATTTATACAATTTATAAAATTTTGAAGGTCAATCACGATTTTTTTTGGCACCGTATAGAGGTCGAATATCTATTCTAGATATTCATACAGTTTGTGTAATATCTATCTTATCAGGGCCGGCCCTCGCTTGTATTGGGCCTAAGACCAAGCTCCCGAATTGGGCATTTTAGTTGAAATTGTTTTTTTAAAACATACTTATTGTTAGATATTTTTCATAAATAAATATTTTGGTTATCGTTTGCTACGAAGTTGCCGTATGAATTAATGTTATCGCAACGAAGCGGGGTTGGGGGCAACGCCCAAACCTAAATCAATGCATGCATCGATTCATGAAGGATATGCATTTTCGAGATACACGCATTTTCGAACCGATATGTACTTACCATTTTTGTGTAAGGGTTGCATGCTTTCATCCGGTGCAAGAGTACATCCATTCGTTTATGCAGTGACTTGCAACCTATAAAAACACATAAGTATGAAGACGAAAATCCATAAATTTGACAACATCATTAGAAAAAACTTTGAGTGTTTCGGTTTGATTCAAACAAGTCATTTGTTTGAATCAAACACTTTATTGTATCTGAAAGATATTTTCATTTGATCCCTTAGTGACAAATCGTGTTGGACAAAACATCTCTTAAAAGACAGCGTTATTAACGTGCCTTGGAGTTTCTAATTCTCTGTCACAAATCCTAAATACTACATTTTTCCAACACTTATCGCATTTTTAACATCAGTATATGCAAAAAATTAATAAAACTTGTTTGTATATATCTATTTTTTTGGGTCAAGTAATTTTTTTTTTATTGGGCCTTTATCAATTAGAATAAAAACAAATTTGGGCCTCTACCAAAAAAAGAAAATTAACATATTTTTAGGTTGGATCGGATTAAATTTACACGATTTTTTTCTTTTTAAATAAACACGTACTGGCCGCCCCGACAGAGGTGGGCCTAAGACCCGGGTCTCGAAGGCCTTAGGGAGGGCTGACCTGTATCTTATTTTGTCTAATTTTTCAAATATTTACGATTTTTTTTTATAAATTGAATTTTATTTACATTATATATATATATATATATATATATATATATATATATATATATATATATATATATATATACCTTCAGGTGTGTGAGGCTTTAATCTGGTCTCCATGTGATATGGTTTTTAATTGTCGAAAAAACCTAAAGCTACTTCATCGTAATCTTTGAAGATGCAGGATGTTTTCGACATTTTTGTTGATGAACCTTCTACTGCAATGATTAAGGAGGAAATAACTGACAGATTCATGGTTTTAAGGAGGGGAGTTTATTGGCTTACAATGAAAGGATCCACTTTTTGGTCGAGAAAGAGCATGTTGTAAAAGAATATTGCAACAAAAAAATTCTAGTTAAATATGGAGGTGAAACAACATGCACTATTGATAACATTCATGAGAACGCAGTGTATTTATGTGCAGTCAGTTCAGTGAAAGATACATTAGCAGTAATGACAGTATCTGTTAGAATGTATTTTTATAGCTGATCTATTAAATTTGTTTATCAACCCCAACGACAAAGAAAAATCGTGAATCTAAGAAGTGTTATACAATATATAACTGCAGCCGCTGGCCCAGTGGCTTTAATAAAATGGTTCTTTTATTTCCAAATGTATTACATTTCCTTTTGCCCATTCAGAGAACCTGGTATTATCCTTGTCTATAGCTATTCTGTAACTCTGATCTGGGTTACATAATACAATACATGGTATCCCCCCTGGTACTTTTTTTTTTTTACAATACTTGTCGTTTACAGTAAAGTATTTTTGAGCACCTAACAATTCTTTCTTGTAAGAAAAAAAATTAAAGGGGATATCGTCTACAATATTATACAGGGCATGTACATCATAAGAAGAAAAATCTATACTACCACAAAAGTAATTATGGCGGCCCAAACTTCTAGCCCAAGCAGTTTTCCCAGTTCTAGTTGGGCCTTAAATTATCATCAACAGGGGGCGGTCCGGTTTGTTCTCCGGGTCCTGCAGGTGGAGGAGAGGAACGGTTAATATGTAATAAATCCCTAAATTCATAATAACGTTCATTAAGATCCATTAGGGTTACTTCATGTGCCCACTCGACGTTTTCTCGAGTGGAATGTTCTCCTACAGAAGTTTGTAGGTTTTCTAGGCTTACCAAGAATAAATTTTGGTCGACCCAGTCTGTGAGTTCCTGAGGGATGTTTACAAAGGTTGTCCATCTAGGCTGGTATTCTGGTTGAATATCTGGCCATCTGGAATTGGCTGCATATTCCAGATTCCTAAGTTGGGTAGCCCAGATGAACGGTTGCTCAGCCTGCATGCGTGAAAGGAAATCAGACTTGGTCGTGGCCTCATTTATTATTGTTGACCATATCTCATCTCGATTCTTTTTGGGGGACTTTCTTGATGCTTTAAATACCCCCTTCTCTAAAAATTTCCTCCCTTTAGCTATGTAATCTGCAACATTCGCATCGCTTTTGGGGATCTGGGTATTTGGGTGATACGAATGAGTCCCATTTGGTTCTTTGATATCAAAGAACCTAGTGTCCCTCGTATCCAACTTTTTATTAAGTTGTACGAGGCAATGCAGATGAGGTTCACCATCTGCATGATTTTTGCTACAGACCCTCGCATAAAATATGTCTAGGTCTTTAAGTAAAGTAAACATATAATCTAAAACAAAAATCGGTATTAATGGGCAATGTGGATATGTTAAAAATACCAATTTGCCTTGTAGTCTATATGTGGGAGGTCTGCGAGGCATAGTTATTAATTTTTAGAGATAGAGAGAGAGGCTTAGAAGGAAGAATAGTAAATTGAAACTTCTTTCTTACAATGGTTTTGCGGAGGGACAGAGGGACTTTTATAGTGCCCTCTGATTCTGAAAATTAATGCAGGCCGTCCACGTGGCAAAACCATATAATATTACAGGTTTTGCCCACGTGTCAGGAGGCGATTGGGGCATGGTTGCTAGGCAGCTGTCCCCTCCCACATGGCTACAGTCTCTGTTGTCGGTCATCATTTTCTTTTTACTGTTGTACAATAGTTCTTGTCGGTACTTTTCCCACTGCTGAGCAATAGCGAAAGCGCATTTTCTTTTTAAATTTTCTGCTTTAGCAACTATCGTCTGCCAGACAATCATTGCGTTTTTTGAATTTTTCAACTTTTACTATTCATAAAGCGACTTTTTACTGTAGCAATTGATCGACGCGAAGAAAATTCTGAGTTTTTGTCCGATTGAATTGGTTTTTTGTTGATTGTGTGGGAAAAGCATCTACAACAGAATGGAGATTCCTTTAGCCGAAACTGTTTCTGGTGACTACGAGACCGATTGTACTGATATCAAGTCAGGATCATCTGTTGTATCTGTGAAGTTAAAATACCCTAGTTTTATTGACAGGGAATTCAATAAGATGAAGAATCTGTCAGTGATGATAGACAGTTGTCTGTTGATGTACAGACCTCAGTACCCAATGAATTCTAAAGGTTGTGTTAGGGTTAGAGTTTTTGATAACAGGTTATGTGAACCTGATTGCAAGCAGGCTGAGTTCGTGTTCCCAGTATCTTGTTGTTTGAACATGACCTATTTTGGTAATGCTTATGCCAGCTTGAATGACCAAGGAATATATATATACATATATATATATACTAGCTGAAAACTCGTGCAATGCACGGGACGATTGAAGTTCACCCGCTATAAGAGCTATCTAAGTGAAACCAAAATAAAAAAAATGGCATGAATGAAATATTTACAATGATATATGTGTATGTAGAAATTTGTAGATATTGTAGTAATTGAAGAGCTATGTAAGCGAAACAAAAATAACCAAAAAAAAAAGATGGCATGAATGAAATATTTACAATGAAATATAAAAGTGTAGACATCTGTCATATTAATGAGAATGAAAAGTAGCGTAGGTTCATGAAAAGCGAACGTGAAATTGCACAACAACCATCCCAATAAAGTTTACTTAACACCTGGAATAAAAAAGTAAAATAAAATATGTGAGCAAGTGAAAGAAAAATGAGGAAAAAAATTCAAAAATCTATATATAAAGGAGATTAAACGTCTTACATGAGGTGATGTTTTGTTCACGTTTACGTTTGAAAGCCTGAGTGCATGCATCAAACCAATTTACTTTCAAAACATAATTTTAGTGGTGTTGTATAATGTGGCGCTGAAGGAGCGTGTACAATGATCGTGTAGCGTGCTCCTTCGCAACGTTTCAAATGATCCTCGAAAGTGCGATGACCATCTCCCTGTAATTGTGTACAATTTAATAATATGAAAGTCCAACAATGATTATTGAAAATAGTTGTTGAAATAAAAAGTGGAGAGAAAAGTATCAATGTCAACATATTTTGTAAAGACTGAGCGGGGGAACGAAGCACATAGTCGGCACTTCTGTCAAGCGTGCAAATGGGTGTGGTTTCGGATTGATCCATAATATCAACACGAACACAGTAGCTAAAAAAAGTGAACACATTACGAGAGAACAATGAATGTGAGATGGTGTGGAGTATAATAATGTGTATCTACCGCACGATGGGAGTCACTTGCTTTTTGCATGTATAGCAATAAATGTAGCCATCAACATCAATCACATCGTTCTTACAATGCGTGCATGCCTCGTAAAACATGTTATTTCTGTGAATATGCTTGATTGCAGCTACACAACGGAAATGTTTGACCTGCAATAACATGACCTTTTTTTTTAAAATATGAACAGCATTAGTGAATATATAATTATAGAAATAAAGTCATAAAACGTAAAAGTATACATTTGGGACAAACTTAAGGTCGGCTATTCTAGTTGGCCTTGAATTAGAATCATAAGTTTGATGTTGGTTTTTTGTGGTGAGTCGCGTATCCATCTCACCATACTTTGGGCACATGCATTGGATTTGTACCTGTAATGTTGTTTAACATTGAGAATTTAATATTATATATGTGATATTATTTACAAAGAACAATAATAAATGCAGAATTACACCACATACCATGTATGGACGGTCTCGCATAAGTTTCATTCAGAATTAACATATAATGTAGTAAACGGTGTTGTGGATAATGTTGTCCCTATACAATTTAAATAAAGGAGAATGGTTACCAAAGTTGTTCAGAAGATAAATAACTGAAACATAACAGTCATAACCTCGTAGTCTTTTATTGAGACACCACACGCCAGTAAGGTTTGGTTGGCCTCAATATTGCTTGATAAAATGTCCCCATCATGAGTGGCAAAATTTCCCCACAATGTCATGTGCATCATTGTCATGCTGTTATATGTTTTGTGTTACATTATGAGGAAGCAAGCAAGTATAAAGTGTACATGGGACTAAAAGATGCATGTGGGCAGGTGTAAAATTGTGAATGAGTTAATGGTAAAATTAAAACGTATGTGTTGTCCACAACCAACAATTCACGCGTTCTCTGGCCGAATTTGGTGTACTGACAGGAAGAAGCAGAAACCACCAAACCACGAATATCTGCAATGTTATAGTGTAAGTTTGTATTATTTTCTGACGCGGTTATATCAATATTCATTGTAAATATACATACCCACTAAGCGTTTGCTGCCATGCATTTCAGGTGTAATGGAACTTAACTTTCGCAAAGAGAACCTAAATCGAGGTATGGTATCACAATGTTTGAAGAAATTGATAATTTTAGTCCGAGTTGTAAAAAGAAGTTGGTACGGTAACGACGAAAAATGATATCCAGATGTCCGCGGTTCAACTTGTATTCCCGACAAACAGTATATATTGCCGTCGACAAATTGTGTGGCAAGAGAAACATTATCACGAACCATTCCCTGCATCAATGTATTCTAACAAATGGAAAGATTATATTTTATCACTTATTTATGAAATGTAATGAGTTAATTTAAAGTATGGTTCGTATGTTACTTACATCGCAATCAACAAACAATGTAATATGTGGATGTGAGTGAAGTTTAAGCAGCCGCAAAAACCGAACCTTGATGCACCAATCGTTAGGACATGGGTGTAACGCGCCAAGAAGAATGGCCACAAACTCTGGAGCATTTACAGGGGCCATTGTCACCGGAGCATCTATCAATGTCTCATCTGCAAATAGGTGGAATGACAATGTAATAGTATACTGTTAAGGGTCAAATTGTAGTGTTTTTAAGGATATATTTCACCTCAATTTCCCCCATATACGTATGATTTTCATAGAATTCGAGGTTTATAGTGAAATATTGAGTGAATGGTGATTTAAAGAGTTAAATATGAAAACGTATCAATTTATACGATTATTTGATTGTTTTATATGGTTTTGGATATTGTTACGTTTTTGTGGTGTTTGGATGCAATGTAGATACATGTTTTTGACTTGGAAGAGGATAAAGATGGAGATAAAGCTTGGAATGAAGCATTCAAGCAGCCGGACTTCGACGCAGTTCTTGATATGATATACACTGATTTGACTCTCGACCTCAAGAGAAGAGTTGTAGTGTTTGAAGAGAGGATTCTACAGGATTTTGAATCATTTCATTCCGACTTACGAGGCCCTAGATTTGAGGGTTAATTGTTTGGATATTGATGCTGTGGTAGTGGAAAATCCCGAAAACGACTCATAATACGACGGGCTAATCAAAAAGGCGTTTTCTGAAGAAGAGTCCTTAATGAAAGTTGTAGAGTTTTCCGAGAGCTTTTTATGACATTCGGATCATAATTTTGGAGGTCTACAACTCAAGATATGAATTTTAGAAGTTTCATTCCTAAATCCAAAATTGATACAGAGCCTTCAAATGACATAATGCAATTTCCTTAATTAAAAGGAATTCTCCCAGCCGCATAATTTACAAAACAGCCGCCTCTCTTTTGCATATATATATATATATATATATATATATATATATATATATATATATATATATATATATATATATATATATATATATATATATAAAAGCCGCATGCAATTTCCTAAATACATTGATACAGCCGACATTAGCATACAGCCGCCTCTCTTTATTCCCTATAAATATATGCATGTATTCAAACCCTATTTTCATATTATTACAATTATTCAAGCAGCCGCAATTTACACAAAGAAGCAGCGGCAACTTGAGAGGTTTCAAGGCGGTCACCCGAGCCTTGTGCTCGGGTGATCCGGGGGTTAGATTAGATGTAGTTTTTCCGTTTATTTCGTTGTTGATCCGTGGAGTTCATCCAATGTACCAAAACTATGTGAGTTTAATCTTTTAATTTATTCAATCCTTTTTATTTTATGATCTTTAATTTATTTTGTATTTTTCTATGATTCATGATGCTATTATGTGAACTTATATCGAGAGATTAGTTTGCTATTGATGTTTACAACATACGGAAGTTGCGTAGGCTAGATCACCATAGAAAGATAGGATTTTTAATCATTAATGATGACAAGTTAATCGATTAATCATCTAGGTTGTTAGATTCTAAAATACGAGAGTTAACTTGAATCTACACCTTCGTTTTGTATGGAATATTGGTCTCAACATTCGGAAGATGAGAGATCGATAAATTGGATTTACTAAGGAATTAGGAATCCATAGCTTGAGAATACAGATTCACTAAGAGATTAGGGATTTGTGTCTCGTGTAAAGGTGAAACCACAATTTGAATTGAAATCATGAATTGAACTAGGATTGAGATCACATAGGTTTGTACATTATTTGATCCCATGTCTTTAGATTAGATTGTTTATTTTATTCCTTAGGTTAGATTATTTGAATTATTTTCTGTTTTCACGTTTTGTCTTCCGTTTCTTGAGTAGCAATTGAGAGAATTAGTGAGATTAGATCCTTCATCCCAATTCCCTGTGGATCGACCTTGTACTTACCCTACTATGCTATCAACTACCCGATATTTGGTCGGTTAGGAGTTAGTTTGCATGTTAAGTATAGGTTTATAAATTTTCTTTTGTTTTTATGATGCAAAATCCTCCCAACAAAAGTGGCGCCGTTGCCGGGGAATCGGTGTTTTGTTGAATTTAATTGAGTTAATTCTTCGATTTTGTTACGTTTTATTTTTGTTTTTAATAAAAGTAGCGTTTTCCAAATTGAGAGTTTTTATTTTGCCGTGTTTCGATAACCATTGGGTTAAGAATGTGCAAAAGTTTTTACTCAATTTGTTTTACGTGAATCATGTGTTTATGTGTTATCTAATCTAACCCCTGTCTTTGAAATTTGTCTGTGGGTGCATGTGTCTCTGTCTTTGTGATGTTTTGAATTATGAGTTTCTAGGGTTTTTTGTGTTATTTTCCTGCGTTTTAGGCGTATTTGTTGTTGGACGAGCGTCTCGCTTGTTGGACGCCCGCCCGATTCATAATCTGCAGGGGACGAGCGTTTGGTTTCTCAACGAGCGCCCGTCCGGCTGAAAATTCAGTGAAAGCCCGTTTGACTAGATGAACGCCCGCCTGCAGTGCGAAGGAATGCGATCCAGGTTCGAATTTCTTGATTTGGTTTTTAATGCTTTTATTTGATGTGGATATCTTTCATACGAGCTTCTGTGGCTTAATCTTTTTATGTAGATGTCCTGAACTTGCTTGATACAACTTTCCATCTACTGAATCCATGTTAAATAAGTGATCAATCTTTATTATTTGATTCATGCAAGTTATAGTGACTGTCGGTTCTCGTAAGCTATAACTGGTCTTCATGTTAATTAGTGGCTAATGTCGGTTTCTGTATGCTACATACCGTTGTGATGAATCTTGTTAGCTTTTAAGACCTATGTGCTTCCTTGTTGTTTTTGTAACTCATATAGGTAGCTATCGCCGGTTTCCGTATGCTACGCCCCCGATCCATATGAGTTATATCCATTTAGTATAGCTAATCGTTGGTTTCATAATGCTATCACCTTTGATGAGTCTCTTAGCGCGTTTACATTGCATGTAATGAACAGAATCGCGTTTATCGTAACCTGTCATTATGTGGTAGACGTTTATATGCATGCTATGTTGCAATTAATGGGCTAGTTTTCTTTCTTTTATTTTATTTTCTTTTTGCATATCATATAATTGCATTTCATTTAGGTGCATTTCATTTAGTTGCATTGTTTTTCGATTTCCTTTTATTTTTCTTAAGTGTGGTCACTGTCGGTTTTCGTAATACCACCTAGTTTATTTTTCTTTTTGAGTGTAGTTAACTGTCGGTTTCCGTAATACTACCTCGTTTTTATTTTATTTTTAGGATTTTTCACGTAGATTGCATTGTAATGCATTTTCATATAGTTGCACCTAGCCTACGATTTTGTAATATTTCGTGTATATGTTCCATCTTTATTTGAGCTTAATATGACAAGATCTCTATGACTTTTCTTTTCCATGTGTTCCATGTATAATCCCTTTTTCCCGTAGACTCTTTTTGCTCTGATCAAGTGTGTGGTATTTGCCTTAGCGTTTGTGAGAATGTAGATGAATTCGGCCGGTGGATGGTCCATGTCATCGCATTCATCGAGCATTTCGATCTGGATCGATACACTTCCGAAGTGTTTCTTTCGAACGACAATCGCCTAAGTTTTTTTTCTATTTTTTTATTTCGCACAACTTGAGGACAAGTTGCAATTTAAGTGTGGGGAGGGAATAGATGGTTTATGTGTATCTACAAGTCATTTGCTTAATCTTTTAGTATTTCTATGAAAAGTGCTTAATTTTCAAATTTTTTGTTTCGTCCCGAGTAACATTTCAATGGCATGCTAGTTTTGTAATCTGTCACCTTTAGTTGTTATCAGTAGTCATATCATGTTCTAAGAATAGATTTGGTAATTCGATACTCACTTGAACCTTATTTCACGAACCTATTAGATGAAGAGCCAAATATAGAATAGTTTCCGGTTAGTTAAAGGAAAGTTAATTCTTGATGCAGATAACACTTATTTAGCATTAATGAAAGTTAAGAACTTGTGCTATACTCACAGTTAGAATCTCAGTACCTTAGTGTTCTTGAGAACTTTAAGAGTCTTGAATGTGTTAGAAATAATATTTGACCGAGAGTTTCCAAAGAGATTTAAATATAAAAATATATATATATATCTATAAATAATAAATGAATAAAATTTCTTTGTGGGAATTTTGTTTATATCTATCACCTCGAGTCCATCTGGATACTGCCCCAAATGGGGAGTGTGGTTTACCTTGGACAGTAAGGGATTGAGTGATCTCAGGGTGACTGCCTCTAATGCAGGGGAGAGTGTTATACTTTTGAGACGCGACGATAGGAAATATAAAATATACGCTTTTTTGGAATTCTAAGTCAAGTTGATCTAAACCCAGTAGAGACCCGAGAGGTATTTTCTTGGTACTAAGTAAAGTAATTTAGTTGTGAGTTGGTTGCTATGTTCTTGGTAATTAGTTTTTGTTAGGTAAGTGCTGTAGATAGAATGAAGTTTTCGTTTAGTTGACCGGATAACTATTAGTGCTTGATGTAATAAGTCAAGAGAGGATCGGTGGAAGTTTAGTAGGTTCTGCACACACATCACCGAGTGAGGTCGATTTTTGAATACTAGCTTGTCATGATTTTGACTATATCTCGTGTCAGGGTTATGTGGATTCTTGATAGTATGTTTTTGTTTTGTTTTACTCGAGGACGAGCAAAAGTTTAAGTGTGGGGTGTTGTTAAGGGTCAAATTGTAGTGTTTTTAAGGATATATTTCACCTCAATTTCCCCATATAACGTATGATTTTCATAGAATTCGAGGTTTATAGTGAAATATTGAGTGAATGGTGATTTAAAGAGTTAAATATGAAAACGTATCAATTTATACGATTATTTGATTGTTTTATATGGTTTTGGATATTGTTACGTTTTTGTGGTGTTTGGATGCAATGTAGATACATGTTTTTGACTTGGAAGAGGATAAAGATGGAGATAAAGCTTGGAATGAAGCATTCAAGCAGCCGGACTTCGACGCAGTTCTTGATATGATATACACTGATTTGACTCTCGACCTCAAGAGAAGAGTTGTAGTGTTTGAAGAGAGGATTCTACAGGATTTTGAATCATTTCATTCCGACTTACGAGGCCCGAGATATGAGCGTTACAAGTTTGGATAATGATGCTGTGGTAGTGGAAAATCCGAAAACGACTCATAATACGACGGGCTAATCAAAAAAGGCGTTTTCTGAAGAAGAGTCCTTAATGAAAGTTGTAGAGTTTTCCGAGAGCTTTTTATGACATTCGGATCATAATTTTTGAGGTCTACAACTCAAGATATGAATTTTAGAAGTTTCATTCCTAAATCCAAAATTGATACAGAGCCTTCAGCTGACATAATGCAATTTCCTTAATTAAAAAGGAATTCTCCAAGCCGCATAATTTACAAAACAGCCGCCTCTCTTTTGCATATATATATATATATATATATATATATATATATATATATATATATATAAAAGCCGCATGCAATTTCCTAAATACATTGATACAGCCGACATTAGCATACAGCCGCCTCTCTTTATTCCCTATAAATATATGCATGTATTCAAACCCTATTTTCATATTATTACAATTATTCAAGCAGCCGCAATTTACCACAAAGAAGCAAGCGGCAACTTGAGGTTTTAAGGCGGTCACCCGAGCCTTGTGCTCGGAAGTGATCCGGGGTTAGATTAGATGTAGTTTTTCCGTTTATTTCGTTGTTGATCCGTGGAGTTCATCCAATGTACCAAAACTATGTGAGTTTAATCTTTTAATTTATTCAATCCTTTTTATTTTTATGATCTTTAATTTATTTTGTATTTTTCTATGATTCATGATGCTATTATGTGAACTTATATCGAGAGATTAGTTTGCTATTGATGTTTACAACATACGGAAGTTGCGTAGGCTAGATCACCATAGAAAGATAGGATTTTTAATCATTAATGATGACAAGTTAATCGATTAATCATCTAGGTTGTTAGATTCTAAAATACGAGAGTTAACTTGAATCTACACCTTCGTTTTGTATGGAATATTGGTCTCAACATTCGGAAGATGAGAGATCGATAAATTGGATTTACTAAGGAATTAGGAATCCATAGCTTGAGAATCTGATTCACTAAGAGATTAGGGATTTGTGTCTCGTGTAAAGGTGAAACCACAATTTGAATTGAAATCATGAATTGAACTAGGATTGAGATCACATAGGTTTGTACATTATTTGATCCCATGTCTTTAGATTAGATTGTTTATTTTATTCCTTAGGTTAGATTATTTGAATTAATTATGAAAGTGTTAAATGGTTGTTGTTGTGTGGTGCAATGAATGAGACACACGAGTTAATGACTTAATGTATCGGACTTGGATTTATGTATTGTTAATTGAAACTATGGAATTGTTACCGAGGTGTTGATTAACATGTATCGGAGACGACGGAAAAGATTCATCGGAGTCTGAATCAGAAGATGGTGAATTAACTATATGCAACATACAAATATAAAAACAAATTAGGTGAAAAATCTATATATATATTTGCAAAAAGTAAAATTTCAATAAGCAACTAAGCTTGAAGGGAGACGTACCTTCAATTGACATAGGAGGGGACAACGTAGACTCGTCATCAATTATGAGGATCCGTCCCCTTTTCGAACCAATGGTTTGGTAATTGTATGATTTCATACTGCATGAAGTGTAAAATTAATTTATAGTATATTTTATTATTAGTTTTTAATTAAATAAATTCATTGATTAATGAGCTTTTAATTAAGTTTTTAATTAATTAAATTAATTACATTTTTTGTTAATTAAATACTTATTAATTAATAAATAGAATAAATAAACTGCTGCTGAACCGATCTTCTGATTCTTTTTAAGCCCAATCAACGGCCCAGCTCCCAATTTATCCATTTACCAGATTTTCTGACCTGACCCGGTTATATATATATATATATATATATATATATATATATATATATAACAAAACCCTGAAAACCCGGTCCCCAATCTCATTTGTGCTGTATTCAGAAAATCAGAATCCCTAAAATCCTCCATGCCGCTGTTGAAACTCTCCAGCTATTCTCCATGAAAATCGGCCATTTTTCTCAACCTTTCCGGCCTCTTTCTGTTCAAATCGTTATCCCCTTGAGCCGTTTCGTTTCTGTTCTTCATATCTCCAGAATATCGCTCCGTCATCTCTTTCTTCAACCGTGTCTGTTTTTAAAGGACCAAATCGGTGGTGTTTTCCGGCCTCTTTCTGTTCAAAGCTAAGATCTAGGGATTTGGTCACCGTGAATCTCTAAATCTAATCGGTCAATTTCACCACCGTTCTTTTATGAACTGGATGGCTTGACCTAAAAACATAACTCCGGTGAAACCGCTCTTATCTCCTCTTGTTTCAGTCTTGATTTCTGAAAGGCCTCTTGGTAATTACTGTTGTTTTAAATGTCCGGTTTTAAGCTTGCAGATGCTCAAAATTTATCAAGCATAATCAAATCGAACTCGAGAATAATCAAAACTTAATTGATTCGAAGTAGTGATGTATGAAAAATATATGATCAAATTATAAGACTTTTTATTATTATATTTATGATATTTTAGTATAATTTCATATAAATGCATTAAAAACTTATAAAAATCATAGTTAGTTATAATTAGATGCATAAGTTATAAAAACGATAAAAATGATAGTTTTTTGTCAGATTTACGTTTGGTGTTTCATTGAGTTTGTTGCAGGATCAGATGTTTACCAAGATCCCAAAATTATGACATACTTTGAAGTATAAATCATGAGTTTTTGTGGGATAAAAGATTATGCCAAAATCTAACAACTTTGAGCAGATCAACTGTCTTTAATGTTTCTACCAGTAACTCATCTTCAACGGACATTTGATCTAACTTAGAGGCATTTTCAGAGAAAAGTCCTTGACGAAAGTTGTAGGCCTTCAAAAGAGCTTTCCAACGAATATCAAATCATGTCAATCTGAGGTCTACAGCTCGAGATAGGTTTTACAAACATCGATATGTTGTATGTCCGCACGCGCCGCGAGAAGGCCGAATATTGCGAGAAAAATCTCTCAAATCTGGCCCACAAATCTCTCGACAAGAGAATATATATCGTGTAGCCGCGCGCCGGTGGTGGTGGTCCGCAGCGCCCGCCTTGTGGTACACTCTATAAATACCCCTCAAATGCAACCATTTTGGGATGTACCAAGGCATATATCTTTCTTCTATATGTCTCTATAGTTTCGTTTTGTTGTTTTTAGTTAAATAAAAGCTGTAAACGGCACTCTGCCGGAATAATGCTATAGTATAAAGTATCGTTATAATGCTTAGAGGATGTATCAAGGCTCATTGATGTCAAGGAGTTGTTATTTCGGAGGATACAACTCACGAATGCTTCGATTGTAACTGGTAACTTTTCTAATGTATTTATGTTTATGTAGTATTTGTAGTATCTATATATTACTTATAATGATATTAGGCTAACTTAGTATCTAGCCAAGATATGAAATTGGATTAGTATTATCTTTTTAGGGAAATGGATGATGACTATACTAAAAATTGGATAAAAATCGGTTATAATGAATCTCTTTCTGTATTCGTATTGAATTAGCTACTTGATATGAAAGAATTCATAATCTAATTATGAATTGACGCCTCGTAGTTAGGTTGTGAACTCGTTAATAGAAAGACCGGAGGGTAAAATTGGCGAGTGAAAGCGTGACAACGGAATCCGATTTCTAAACCGGGGTAGATTTGTTTCGGAGAAACAAACTCTTATTGAAAGATGTACTCGAGAGATTATTACGTTTAATTCATTTGTTTAATTGACATACCTTAAAATTGGCCGAATGACAAACGGAAGTGACCCATGCTTGAGGATGACCTTGGACAAATGATTGGACATATGACAATTTCGAGATACTCGTGTGAGAATGAATTGTTTAGCTTAGAGTGCACCGTTTAGTATAATTGATTTAACTTAAAATAAAGATCGAGCACATCCAATTCCACTAAAAAGATATAAGGATTCAATAACATATTTCTTGGCTAGTCTATAATTATAATATCTATCTCCCTCCTTAGATATTGTTTTGGTACCTATATATACTTATATCTATATATATATATGTATTGCTATATATCTATATATATATTTATATACTTATATATATATCTGTTTTAGTTTATGCTTTGTTAGTTTAGAGTTTGGTTGGATGATAAAATTGCGACTTAGATTGAGATAATAACAGATTTCTTGGTGTTTAATCACACGGTGAATTACCAAGTTTTCCACGAGGATCGACACGACTCATCACTCTATCACTACAATTTGACCCGGTACACGCGCCGGTAAGGATTGATAGCATAGAAAAGGTCCGTCACTCAAAATGGCGCCGTTGCCGGGAACGACGCTAATTCATTGTGTTCGAATGATTTCTACTTATATTAACTCAAAAGTCTCGAGGATAAGTCAACACTCTTCTTACCCCATTTCTATTTTCTTTTTCGTTGGTACTTACCTAATAAGTAAGTTATCAATCTTTACTTTTATCGATTTCAACTATTTTCGGTTTTCGTTAGTTGATGACGAGAAAGAGTAAGGCCCCACTTATTCCTTATAAGCCTAACATAGATACTTACGAAAAGCGGTTAAGCGTGAAAGAAACAAGGTCATACTTGGTCGGGAAATCCGACGGAGAATCATCATCAAATCAAAATACGAAAATGGTCAAAAGCAGTGATGAAACACGAACAAAGGCTAGATCATGCTCTCGAGGCATGGCCAAAATCTTAATCAGATCTACCAATACCAAATAACCGAATAGAAATAATCAAAATCGGAACGAGAACAATCGTAATAATAACCCACCAAATCCGAGACCTATTTGTGATCGGACCTTAAGAATAAACCGGACTAATAATCCATTCGTTTACCCAATGAAGGAGCAAATAATTTTGAAATAAAATCTCATCTTTTTGGTCTAATTGACGCAAGAGCCCAATTTCTAGGAGAGGATGATGAGGATCCACATCATCACCTCTATCTTTTAGAGAAGAATTGTGCAATCTGACCAAAAGTCAAGGTGCTCATCGTGAATTAACAAGGATGTCTATGTTTATTTTTTCTTTAAAAGGAAGAGCACGAGATTGGTTTATGTCACTTCCACATCATTCATTGACTAGTTGGGAGGAGATTCAAACCGAGTTCTTAAAGCGATATTTTACTCGGGTAGAAATTTGGAATTAAAAGTCGAAATTGCCAACTTTAGACAAGGATCTCGAAGAAACGCTTGGGAATGCGTGGGAGAGATTTAAAAGTTGCTAAGATCTTGTCCCGATCATGGTTATTCCTTAGAAATGCAAATCCAACTTTTTCGTCAGTAAATTAAGGAAAGATTCACGTGCAGATGTAGATCATGCATGTGGTGGTTCATTAATGATGAGTGAAGCTCAAATAGTTTACGATGCTATAGAAAAGATTTCCAAAAATAACAGAATGTGGGAAACCGGTTCTAGCACCAGGAAAGTAGCATTTGCAGGAGAATGCACATCGAATATGGAAGTTCTAGCACACTTGGAGAATTTGGGTAGGAAGTTTGACAGCCTACAGGCTAGTAGGACTGTAAAATCAGAAACTATCATACCAAATGACTACTCAAATCATGATAATGTGTCATTAGGGATAGAAGAACCAGAAGGATACTCAAGGGAAGAGGTGAGTTTTTTACAACAGCATAGGAATTTGAACAACGCGTATTCAAACTCCTTTAATGCTATTAAAAGAGAGCACCCAACTTTTAGATGGTCTGAAAACCCTAATAAGCCAGGACAACCGCCATATCCAGTTCAGTATAAGAATCCATATAGTAATCAAGTTCATCAAGGAAATACATCAAATCAGAACCTACAATCATTACCTAAATCTTATCCACAACATACTACTCAAACTATACCAGTCACCCAAAGTTCAACCCAACCTGAAGGAGTTGATAAATGGGATAAATTAATGGAAAAAATGATGGGTGTAGTATCTACTCAAGCTCAGAATATAGAAACTATGATAACTTCTATAGGTTCAGTCTCTAAGGATATGACTATGTTGAAAACATCTGTGGGTGGACATGATACGAGAATGAGAACTATAGAAGCATCGTTAAGGAATATGGAAGATCATTTGAGTAGAGAAGGAGAACGTAATGTGATGAGACCTCCAGGAGGATTACCAAGTAATCTTGAAAGAAACCCGAGAGAGGTAAAAGCTGTGATTACGAGAAGTAGGAAATATTGTGAAGATACTAGAAGCAGAGAACGCAGAAACAATGAGGTAGAAAAAGATTTGAATGGTAAAATCGTGAAAGGAAAAGGACGAACTTGAATTTCTTGATGAAGAGGAAGAAATTATCGAAGAATTCTTAAAAGCAGAATAATATTGAACCGGAAATTGAAGGCGAAAAATGGGTAAAAGTCCATAGAATTTCGAAGATCCTATGGATAAGGACACGAGAACCCTATTTAAGGAACATGTCGGGAAAATCGGGGGAAAAACCGGAAGATTTAAAAGTAAATCGAGAAGGATAAAGTTGATCGAGGGGATGTTTTAAAGGAAAAATCTCAAGATAATGAAACTTGGCGATCAAGTAATGCTCAAAGATTCAAGGAAAAGGAAAAGAAAATGACTTGAGAACCAAAGGTTATAGATTTAGAATCTTTGCCTTATCCACCAAAAGATCAAATTAAAAGATAAAAGCGATAAGAAATATGCTCGTTTCCTTGACACTTTTCGTCATATTCATGTCAATATCCTCGTTATAGAAGCTTTAGTCAACATGCCCCGCCTATGGAAAGTTTCTTAAAGATATCCTATCTAATAAAAAGCGATTAGAAGAATATGAGAATATATGCCTTAATGAAGAATGTTCTGCAATACTTGAAAGATCGACTACCTCCTAAACTTAAAGATCTGGCGGTTTCACTATACCATGTGAAATTGGAGGATTTCATTTAAGAAAGTATTGTGTGATCTAGGAGCAAGTATCAATCTCATGTCTTATGAGGATTATAAGAAACTAGGAATAGGAGAGTTTACGAATCTGAAATGACCCTTCGGATGGCGAGATAGATCAATTAAACATCCTAAGGGAATAATCGAGGGCGTGTTGGTTAAAATTGATAAATTTTACTTCCCGATGAGACTTTGTAATAATGGAAATGGAAGAAGGATATTCGGCGCCAATTATTCTAGGTCGACCATTTCTAGCTACAGGAAGGACTTTGATAGATGTTCAAAAAAAAGGTGAACTAATCTTGAGAGTTAATGAGGATAAAGTTTCATTCAATATCTTCAAAGCTATAAACCATCCATACAAAGAACCAGAATCATGTTCTTTTATAGATGAATATTCTACTACAGGATGCCAAATCTAAAGGTTATGAAAATAAATTAGAAGAATGTTTGGCATTTTCTATCTATAAAGAAGATGAAAATGATTTGAAATGAAAGAAGTAATCCTTTATTTAGATAAAGGAGGGTTTGTTAAACATCCATGGCATCAAAATTTGAAATTGGAAATGGAAGGACCAGTTTTAAAACCATCGTTAGAAGATCCACCAAGGAATGCAGAGTTGAAACCACTTCCTTCGAATTTGAAATATGCTTTTCTTAAAAATGATAATCATTACCTATTATCATTTCATCAACCTTAACAAAAGAACAAGAGGATCAATTATTAAGAATGTTAAGACAACATAAGAAAGCTTTTGGATGGACAGTGGCAGATATCAAAGGAATTAGCCCTGAAATTTGTGTTCACAAGATTATTTTGAATGAAGAAGCTAAACCTTGTATTCAGCCACAACGCCGCCTCAACCCGAATTTGCAAACAATCGTTAAGAAAGAGGTCATTAAGCTACTAGAAATGGGAATAATCTTTCCCATATCAGATAGTGAATGGGTAAGTCCGACTCAAGTAGTTCCAAAGAAAGGAGGTTTCACGGTAAAAGAAAATGATAAAAATGAATGGATTCCGACAAGGGAAATTACAGGATATCGAATGTGTATTGACTTTCGGAAACTGAATGAACATACTAAAAAGGATCATCATCCACTTCCATTCATCGTTCAGATGTTGGAAAGATTGAGTGGACATAAGTATTACTGCTTTTTAGATGGTTATTCGGGTTATTTACAGATATTCATTGCAGCAGGAGATAGAGAAAAAACTACTTTCACTTGTCCCTATGGAACTTTTGCTTATAAAAGAATGCCGTTTGGTTTGTGTAATGCACCTGCTACATTTCAGCGATGTATGATGGCAATATTTTCTGATATGGTTGAGAAATTCTTAGAAATCTTTATGGATGACTTTAGTGTTTATGGAGATTCTTTTGATAAATGCTTATCACACTTAGAAAGCGTTTTACAACGCTGTGAAGATACCAACTTGGTTCTAAATCGGGAAAAATGTCATTTGATGGTATCTCGAAGGAATTGTACTAGGTCATAGAATCTACGAAGAAGGAATTGAAGTTGATAAAGCTAAAGTCGAAGTAATTGAAAAATTACCTCCACCAATTAATTTGAAAACGTTAAGAGGATTTCTTGGACATGCAGGATTTTATAGAAGGTTTATTGCAGATTTCTCAAAAATAGCAAAGCCTCTGAGTCATTTGCTAGAAAAAGAAGTACCTTTTAACTTTGATGATAAATGTATGGAAGCCTTTAAGACCCTAAAAGCGAAATTAACTACTGCACCAGTACTAGTAGCACCAGATTGGGATTTGCCGTTTGAAATTATGTGTGATGCTAGTGATTTAGCTGTAGGAGCTGTTCTAGGTCAACGGTATAACAAAATTCTCAAAGCTATCTACTATGCTTCTCACACATTAAACGCAGCTCAGCTTAATTATGCAACTACTGAGAAAGAACTGTTGGTTGTAATATTTGCCTTAGATAAGTTTCGATCATATATTGTTGGTTCTAAGGTAATAATCTACATGAGACCATTCACTCTGAAGTATCTTTTAAGTAAGAAAGATGCCAAACCGCGTCTTCTTAGGTGGATTACATTACTTCAGAAATCGATATTGAAATTAAGGATAAAAAAGGAAGTGAAAATGTAGTAGCGAGATCATCTAAGCGGGATGGATAATGATGAAGAAAAGGAAAAGAAATTCGAGGATTCGTTTCGGATGAGAAAGCTATTTAAGATAGATACTCCTTCAACCATGCGATTATTAAAAACTAGAATACCATCAAAGGAAGATTCGCCATGGTTTGGGGAAATTGTTAACTACATTACTGTAAGTACATCCCACCTCATTGGACTTGGCAATGAAAAAAGTTCTTTTATGACTTAAAGTTTTATTATTGGGATAAACCGGATCTTTTCGAAGATGCTCGAGATGGAATAATTAGGAAATGTATTCACGATAATGAAATTTTAAGTGTATTATCATTTTGTCATGATCGTGAGGCAGGAGGTCATCATGGAGGATGGAAAACTGCTTTCAAAGTTTTACAATGTGGTTTCTATTGGCCTACACTATATAGAGATGCATATAAATATGCAAAATCTTGTGAATCATGTCAAAAATGGGGAAATATATCGAAAAAACATGAAATGCCTATGCAACCGATTTTAGAATGTGAACTATTTGATGTGTGGGGTATAGATTTCATGGGACCTTTCCCTATATCTTTTGGAAAAAGATTTATTCTAGTAATGGTTGATTATGTTTCTAAATGGGTAGAAGCTGAAGCTCTCCCTACTAATGATACCAGAGTAGTGCTAAGGTTCCTTAACAAGAATATATTCACACGATATGGCATTCCAAGGGCTATCATTAGTGATAGAGGTTCACATTTTTGTAACCGACCATTTACTAAGATAATTGAGAAATATGGTGTAACTCATAAACTTGGAACACCCTATCATCCACAAACTAGTGGGCGGGTAGAGGTATCTAATAGAGAAATTAAAAGAATCGTGGAGAAGGCAGTGGACTCGAATCGTAAAAGCAAGCGAAAGACTTGATGATGCATTATGGGCATACAGAACAGCCTTTAAAACACCGATTGGCTGTTCTCCTTACAAATTAGTATTTGGAAAATCTTGTCATCTCCTGTTGAATTAGAACACCGAGCTTTATGGGCTATTAAATTTCTAAACTTTGATCCTAAAGTCACATCGGTGATCATAGATTACTTGATTATGAGAACTAGAAGAATTTCGACTCGATTCTTATGAAAATGCTCGAATCTACAAGGAACGCACAAAAGCTTTTCATGATAAGAAAATCTTAGGTCATGAGTTCCATATAGGTGATCGAGTACTTTTATATAATTCACGTTTGAAGTTGTTTCCAGGAAAGCTTAAATCTAGATGGGACAGTCCATATGGCGTAACAAAAATCTATAAGTGCAGAGTGTTGAACTAAGCGATGGAAAAACAACTTTTATAGCCAATGGACATGAGGTGAAATTGTTCGTAGAAGTTTGAAGGATACCTCAAGCGAAGAAGTATTATTACTTATCGACCCTCCAACGAATTGAGGAAGCGAATTTTAAACTCACCGATTATGTACTATCTTTCTAATTTACCTTTTAATATGCATTTTAAAGTAGTTTCGTCTTTTACGGATAGGCGTAAAAGAAATGGATGCCTTTCATAGATAGAATAGAAGTTTTTATTTTACTTTTAAGATTAGGTCTAGATAAGGATGTCGCCTTTAAGATAGAAGCCTTAGTTTCTAAATTAAATAAGGAATTGTTAATCGAAGTCAGAGAAAGAGAACTTTGTAATGGAAATTCAAGGAGTGCAATAAAAAAGAAGAGCAAGGTTTTTAATGAAGTGTAGAATCTGTGGGAAAATGGAACATCTTTGGACAAGTGTGGAAGAAATACAACCATATCCGGGATGAGTGTTTGAATGTTATTAAGAAGGAGCGATTAGGTGGTTATCCGAAAATCCCGAGGGAATACAAAGAGATAATTCAAACGCATCACTCCTAGGAGAAAGGTTAAGGGACCGTTATGATAACAATCTTGAGAATCGAGATTGAGGAGTTAGCAAAAAATCCTAAGAATTTCAGTGTGTGTTTTAATTTTTCAAATTTTAATTAAATTTCGTATTTTTAAAGTTATTTCTCTAAACTTAAAAAGAAAAATATTTTTATGAAAAATTTATAATAAACCTATTTTATCATGTAAAGTAGGTATATTATATAAAAAATATGTGATTTCAATATTATATTAGTTTTTATATTTTATCAAGTTTTATATAGAAAAATCGTATTAAACTTAAATTATATAACATAAATCATAGGATTAACATCAAATGATTTTTATGTGATATAATTAGAGCTTATTACACAAAAATGATAAAAATTCCGCTTTTTTGGGCCATGTGACCGCACGCGCGTACACTACCAACACTGCGCGGTGTGTGTACACACCTAAACCTAAAAATGCGTCCCTTTCCTCATTTCTCATACCCTCAATTTGAATTGAAGAATGCCCGACTTCTTCCTCTCTTCTCCTCAAAATCAACAATTTTCCATCAATTTTCTTCACTCAAACATCACATAAGTATTAATCTCTCTTCTTCTCTTCAACTTAATCATAAAGAGAAGATACCTTTGGAAAAAGTTGAAGCTTGGCAACCTCAAGGCTCTTTTTTTCTCTCATTCAGCGACCCCATTAATTCAAGCGACCTAGCTTTTCATTCTAGCTTCTTAAGGTAATAATATATATATATTTCAAATATTTCAAATTTTAGTTAATTTTCTGAATTTATTTTGAATTTATTTTGATTTTATAGCCTAAGTAATTGTTTGTTCTTGTTGTTGGTGTTGTTTGTTTGTGTTGTTGTTTTGTCGTATCACTATCGTAGATGGCCTCATCATCTAGAAGTAATCCTAAGAGGAAAAGAGTGAAGTACCAATCGTAGTACCGGTAGTTCAAACTAGACCTTTAACCAAAAAGGAGAAAAGTTTAACCTTTGAGAAAACCGCTAGTGAAGAAGCTAAGCGGCGCATGATGAGTACTTTAGTAAAAGTAAGGTTTGGTTAGAGCGAGGATTGATTTTTCAAAGATTGGGAAAGAAGTGAAAGAAATTTTCAAGGATAGAGGATGGTTGGATGTAGCTATGGATAGGAAAGATAAGATTAACGTTTTATGGTATCGAGTTTTATTGAGTATTATCTACTTATGATCTTGTCTGGTTGAGGAGATGACTTATATCCTCTAAGAAGTGTTAATGTTACTTTTACCCTGCTATGATTAATGTATTCTATGGCTTAAGCGATATACCGGAAGAGGAGGATTATCATAATGTATGGGGTTTAGAACATCCTATGGCTCTACAAACCAAAGCTTATGAAGCCCAACAAGCCTTTGACCCCACTCTTTGAATGGATAGAAAATAGGTTTGCTTATGGGAATTGTATTAGGGACATACGGGCAATAAAAGCAGTTCTTAGGCCATAATGTATGTCCTTCCACACATGTTTGTGCATTTGGTGAGAGGAAGTAGTTATTGCTTCAGGCCATGGTGAATGATATTCCTATAAATCTGGGAAGTTGATCTTTTCTAAGGCATGTGAGTTTGCAAGGACTCGTTATCGAGGGGGCGTCTCCCGTTCCCTAGTCTCATTCTCGCCTTATGTGAGCTTGCGAAGTCCCTGTCTTACCTCGGATAGAAGCTGTGTCTCCTACATTCCTCCCATTGGTCTTAAAGCGAGAGCCTTACCTACTGGAGTAATAAATTACAATAATCCTAATCGTCAAAGCAACAACAACCTCCACCTCCTATTCACACTCAAGTACACAGACCACCAGCGATACCATCGCCCACACAGCAGAGTCAAGTTGAGGCTATGTTTGACAAAGATTTAGTTCAAGCTCAGGCTAGGCCGATGCTAATATAGCTTTAGCTTTGTGAGCGAGAATAGACATTGGGGTGAGGACATTAGAGTTGGTCGAGAGAGGATTTCGAGATGCTATGAGTGAGTTTGATCTAGATTTCTTTGAGATATCTCGCTAGACACCCCTATAGTCACCTTACCCGTATACTATGCCAGATTGGATTCCGCCGATTCCGCCACTGTTATTTATCAGGACTATATGCCGTCATCCATAGGACAGGGTGGTATGTTTACAGTACACGAGGACATCCTTGGGCATGGGAGGAGTGACTTCGTGGCGGATGTGATGGCAGGATTGGGTTCATTTGGACTTGAGGATCGATTTCTATGTCGGCGATGAGGATGAAGCATCATTCGAAACACGTATCGGATCCACGGCTGATTCGATTATGGTATTCATACGACGCGATGCAAGGAGCTGATTTTACCGTTTTATCTACATTTGGATCATCATCATCTCGATGCGACCTACTACCTGGTGACATCGATCTTAACTATGATGAGGGACGAGTGATTTCTTTTCTTTGTTGTTTAACTATCTACTTTTGGTTTGACTTCGTTTTTTTTGTTATGTTTGTTTTGTCGTTAAGCGTTTGATGCACTCTCGGGTAGTGCACTTTGTTATTTTGTATTTTTATCGTAGTTTTCGGATGTTTTTGGATCTTTCCCCACGTTTTAGAAATTTGCGTAATTGTTTGTCGAGAAAATAAATCTGGATCAAGCTAGAAATTGAAATATCTTTGGTCGAAAGACTATTTGACCGCACGCGCCGGTTGGTGTCGGCAGCGCCGGTGTAGTAAGGCTGCAGGATCTTCTCAGGATATTTCCATTTCGGTCCAAACTTTGTCTATTTAAGGAAGCAGATCTGACATTCCTAAAATGCTCATTTCCTTCCTTTACCTTTAATTCTCTTGCTATAAAGAGTTTAAAATGTCCGATCGCTCGTCAAGATGCTTGATTATTCACCTCCACATACACCAAATTCTGTCATTCCAAATACATTTTTCATCAAGTCCCTTACGAGCCTATGTATGCTTGGTTCACAACCATTATATAAGTAATTTCAATCAATCACGGTGTTGATTGAGAGAGGTCTAAAATTCGAAAGGTTGACAAGCCGGGCATTTACGAGGATGGATATAGATGGGTGGGACTATTTTTGTCGTATGCCGAGAGGTAGGATTAATGTTACTATGGTAAGAGAATTCTATTGAAGATCATCGAAGCTAAATCTTTTTTCGTTAACACGATGCATTCTGAGTGAGAGAGTTGTTGTTCCTTTCACCTCCGCCAACATAAATCAAATTTTCTTAATTCCACCGGTCAAACTTCATCCAGTCATTTTGAGTACCAATGGAGATTGGATACATTAACGGTTTTATTACAAAATATTCGGAAGCTTGTCCACTCTTGTTCTACAATTATGATATTGATCAAAATGTCTCTACGAACGCTTTACTTCCCATCTTAACGTGGAAGGCGATTCATCAATTCACGTGTTTATCCAAGCTGTTAATTTCTCGGAAGTTAGTGATGATGAATTGATGCTTCTATGTGCGATTACTCTGGAGTATTATAGATTGAAGTCTTGATTGAAATCATTTGTGAGTTTTGCGTTCGGGAGAAGACCGAATTATCATCCTTTACCATTTGGATGGTTGATTTCTAGGTTATGTGTTCGTTTGGCAAAGGGTTCGGAAAGAGCGACAGATGAATATTTTCCGGCTCGTATTCCTCGTGTTGGGCTTTTACCGATCGATATTCGGGAGGATCGTCAAGTGGTGAAAATTAGATAACTTTGTTGGTAGAAAAGAAGGAATAACAAATTAATAAAAGTAGTGCGATGCGTTAGTATAAGTCACAATAAATTAAAATAACTTAGTTTAAGAAATTAGTTTAATTTATGGTTTTCTAGTTTAACATTCTAGTAGTTTTAAGTTGTGTTTTAGTATTGTAATATATTTGCATGTTTTTAATTTATGTTTTTAAATGTTTTCTTTTATATTATATAAACGCTCGTCTATTTGACACCTAAAATAATCTAACCATGATAGCATTCATTTTATTTTCTAATCCAAATTTTTACTACTCATTAGACATCGGAATATTTGCCATTTCATAAGTGGGGAGTAGAGATTGGTTAGTAAATAAATTGAATTTAATACATCAAATACTTATACACTTAGTTTAATAAGCAATAATATATAATTATTTGATAAAAATGATATATTTGGATAGAATAAATTTTTAATTAAGTAAAGTAATCTTGATATATTATTCTTATATTAATTATGTCTATTTTAGATTTTTAATAAGATTTTAAGTATATATATCTTGATAAATATTATGAAATATTTTTTTATGAAATTAGACAAAAGTTACTTATAATTATAATGAAATTTTAGAATAATTTTCTTTTCAAAACAAAGTATGAAATTGGAATCGGATTAGGGATGATGAGATTTTTGGCATAACTTTGATAAACTATAGCCAAATAAGCTCCTACTCGAACATAATTTCCAATTTTGTCCCCACTCACCTTGTAGAGTGATCAAGACCTCACTCGAAATAAATGCCATTATTATTAACTAGAAATTACAACCCTAACTTAATAATGGTCTACATTTCTTTGAAAATCCCGCAAGTTTAGTATGTATTTATGGATAGCGGTGATGACATCGAAATTTGGTATATGCTGAGATTGAAATGAATGTTATTCGGAAGGCAATTTATTATCAAATATGGTTATTCTCGAAAAAAAAAAAAAAAAATCTAATCTAAGAAGCAGTATTATAGGTATCTTTTCTGTTTTTGATCGACAACCCAAAAATAAAATATCGAGATAAAGTTTGCTGATGATAGTAGTCCAATTTAAGAGGTATTATCACGAAATGTCCTATTCTTTGGGAATGAAGGTATATGCTATAAATCGATGAAAAGAAAAAGTCGAATCAAAACTATCAAGAATTATCACGAGTTTAAGAAACCGGATTCGTGATTTTCGATCGAAAGAGTAGTAACTCCGATCAATCTTGATAAAGCAATGCCTATGTTCTTAAGTTCTTATTTATGTTTATGTAAAAAAAAAAAAAAAAAAAAAAAAAAAAAACCATATTTTGGAAGTTATTAAAGTTAAAAATTGAAAGCGATTGTCGAGTGTTCTTGATTTAGAAATTTTTGATCGGAAGATGAAGGTGTAAGATAAATGCGACTTTGCTTTATTTTCTTTTGATTTCCTTTGTTATCCTTTTCGATTAGCCAACTACCCCGAACACGAGCGTTACAAGCCAATTTGCCAACTACTTGACTTAGTCATTGATTACGATAAATCATACGATTGGAGATTAAAAAGTTGTTCTAAATATTTTATTTATACTTATAAAGTGATTCATGAAAAATTTCATTTAAATAATATTTTATAACTAGTTTATTAAATTATATACACTTTTTATCTTCTTAAATATCTTAGATAGATGAAATTAATATAATTATAATGTTGACAGCATACGTTACTAAGTTAGGAATTTATTCTAGAAAGATTATATTATCGCTTATTTTGCTCAGAGGGACGATCAAAAGCTAAGTGGGGAGTTGTGATGTATGAAAAATATATGATCAAATTATAAGACTTTTTATTATTATATTTATGATATTTTAGTATAATTTCATATAAATGCATTAAAAACTTATAAAAATCATAGTTAGTTATAATTAGATGCATAAGTTATAAAAGCGATAAAAATGATAGTTTTTGTCAGATTTACGTTTGGTGTTTCATTGAGTTTGTTGCAGGATCAGATGTTTACCAAGATCCCAAAATTATGACATACTTTGAAGTATAAATCATGAGTTTTTGTGGGATAAAAGATTATGCCAAAATCTAACAACTTTGAACAGATCAACTGTCTTTAATGTTTCTACCGTAACTCATCTTCAACGGACATTTGATCTAACTTAGAGGCATTTTCAGAGAAAAAGTCCTTGACGAAAGTTGTAGGCCTTCAAAAGAGCTTTCCAACGAATATCAAATCATGTCAATCTGAGGTCTACAGCTCGAGATAGGTTTTTACAAACATCAGATATGTTGTATGTCCGGCACGCGCACTGAGAAGGCGAATATTGCGAGAAAAATCTCTGGCCTGGGCCCACAAATCTCTGACAAGAGAATATATACTGTGTAGCCGGCACGCGCCGGTGGTGGTCCGGCACGCGCCGGCCTTGTGGTACACTCTATAAATACCCCTCAAATGCAACCATTTTGAGATGTACCAAGGCATATATCTTTCTTCTATATGTCTCTATAGTTTCGTTTTGTTGTTTTTAGTTAAATAAAAGCTGTAAACGGCACTCTGCCGGAATAATGCTGTAGTATAAAGTATCGTTATAATGCTTAGAGGATGTATCAAGGCTCATTGATGTCAAGGAGTTGCTATTTCCGGAGGATACAACTCTGAATGCTTCGATTGTAACCTGGTAACTTTTCTAATGTATTTATGTTTATGTAGTATTTGTAGTATCTATATATTACTTATAATGATATTAGGCTAACTTAGTATCTAGCCAAGATATGAAATTGGATTAGTATTATCTTTTTAGGGAAATGGATGATGACTATACTAAAAATTGGATAAAAATCGGTTATAATGAATCTCTTTCTGTATTCGTATTGAATTAGCTACTTGATATGAAAGAATTCATAATCTAATTATGAATTGACGCCTCGTAGTTAGGTTGTGAACTCGTTAATAGAAAGACCGGAGGTAAAATTGGCCGAGTGAAAGCGTGACAACGGAATCCGATTTCTAAACCGGGGTAGATTTGTTTCGGGAGAAACAAACTCTTATTGAAAGATGTACTCGAGAGATTATTACGTTTAATTCATTTGTTTAATTGACATACCTTAAAATTGGCCGAATGACAAAGCGGAAGTGACCCGCTTGAGGATGACCTTGGACAAATGATTGGACATATGACAATTTCGGATACTCGTGTGAGAATGAATTGTTTAGCTTAGGAGTGCACAGTTTTGCTTATAATTGATTTAACTTAAAATAAAGATCGAGCACATCCAATTCCACTAAAAAGATATAAGGATTCAATAACATATTCTTGGCTAGTCTATAATTATAATATCTATCTCCTCCTTAGATATTGTTTTGGTACCTATATATACTTATATCTATATATATATATGTATTGCTATATATCTATATATATATTTATATACTATATATATATCTGTTTTAGTTTATGCTTTGTTAGTTTAGAGTTTGGTTGGATGATAAAATTGCGACTTAGATTGAGATAATATCAGCTTTCTTGGTGTTTAATCACACGGTGAATTACCAAGTTTTCCCGAGGATCGACACACGACTCATCACTCTATCACTGATTTGGCCGTGCAACTGTAGGTAAGCGATTGATAGCATAGAAAAGGTCCGTCAAGTAACTTTGTTTCTGATCGAACCAACTCAAGCCGAGTTCCAATCAGATTTTGAAAGTGCTCGAAATCTGTCGAGATAATCAAACCAAACTAAAGTTAAAAACAAAAAAAGCTTAATTGAACCAAGCTCATGTAACTTTGTTTCTACTCGAACCCACTCGAATCGAGTTTAAACATCACTATATTCAGCAATTGCATGACTTTTTGAAACTCCTGGATCTCCAATTCGAGTTTTAGAGTGGTCGAAATTTGTCGAGCATAATCGAACCGAAGGCGAGTATAATCAAAACTCAACTGAACCAATCTCAATTAACTTTGTTTCTAATTAAACCAACTCGAGCTGGATTTGAACATCTCTATACTCAGCAATTGCATAGCTCGATAACTAAATTATGGATTCGGCTCGGATCATTTATCGGGGCAGAAGTATATATAAATACAACTACTAAACCAAATCACTTCCGATAAGCTTTTTTCACAGCAGCCGCATTAGGGTTTATCTCGGGAGGAAGAGAAATCTGCGACAATGGTGGAGAAAGGAAGCAAACCAAGGAAAGAGGAGGTTGTTACCAGAGAATACACAATCAATCTCCATAAACGATTGCATGGATGGTAATTTACTTATCTTTTGGTTGTTAACACCTCCGTGTTGCTGTTTAATTTGGTTTTTTGAGCTCATATTACGAATGTCCTCTGCAATTTCTTTGTAAAAGATTATTTTGTCTTCAACTTTGATGCATTTTATTAGCTGATTTTGCACGAATCTGTTCGCAATTGATTGATACAGTAGTTTTGAATCTTAATTGACTGGTAACAGCAAATTATTTCATTTTGTGACCTGGTTTTGTGTTTGTTCAAATGATCTGTAAACTGTTGGTTTGGACCATGTGATATGATTCCTCAATTCTTGATACGATTTGTTTTTGTTGTTGTTGTTGAAATTATGTTGCTAATTATATGATCTGCATTGTTTCTTACTGATTGAGAAGGTTGTACTAAGCTATTCATTTTTGTTGTGCTCTACAAATGCTGTGCGTTTTGTAAACATTATCCATCAAACAGCCCTGAGACTGAGCTGTTTTTGTTTTACTCTTCTTGTTTCTATGTTAACCGAAGCTTTTCGTGTATAAGTAATAAGTATGACCATTTTGTTGTAGGCTGAGTAATTTGCACAATTGTGTTGGCATAAACTTTTGTAAGGACCTCCGATACTTGGGAAACGAACTGCTTCAGCTTTCAACCTAGTTGTATGTTACTATACCAAGTTCAGGCGTGTATATATGAACAGTTCTTCTCCCTATGTTTGATATATATTATTTCAAATTTCCCCACAGAATCATTATTCATAAACTATATGAAATAGGATCCAACTGTGACTTGTCTAAGTCTTGAAACACAATGCTCTCATATGAATGCACCGAGACTATACCCAATCCGACACAAAGTCCTGTTAACTCACTGGCAAGGTGCTCCTTGTAGCAATAAAACTGATAGGGACCAATGATGAAAAAAGCATCAATGGTGCCTTCTGCATCAGGTCACCACATGTACAACCCCTCAAACTCCTTTGCAGTTGTGTATCAGTGTGTGCGCGCTGTTTTTTTCCAGTGATCAATTTGTTGTGATGTTATTAAATATGAAAGTGGATCTATCCGTATGTTTTCTCCATGAAAGCAGTTCAAACTATTACCATTAACTAAACCTATGTAACATGTATGCGTTGAGTTGCATTTGATTATTGGTCTTCTATATGAGCGCTTTATTCTTTAGAATAACATGTTTGATTTTGATTCTGGTTATGTGTATCATGGGATTGATTTTCTTGATGCAGCACATTCAAGAAGAAGGCACCAAAAGCCATAAAAGAGATCAGAAAATTTGCCCAGAAAGCCATGGGAACTACAGATGTCCGAGTCGACGTTAAGTTGAACAAATTCATCTGGAGCAAAGGAATCCGCAGCGTGCCAAAGCGAGTCCGTGTGCGTATAGCAAGAAAGAGAAACGATGATGAAGATGCTAAAGAGGAGCTTTACTCTTTGGTCACTGTTTCAGAGGTTCCTGAAGGGTTTAAAGGTTTAGGCACCAAAGTCATTGAGGATGATGATGAGTGATTGAGATTGTTCATCTACATTATTATTATTAGTTTCTTTTTTGTTGGTATGGTCTAGTTTTGAGGGTAATATTTTTTTTTTTTGTTGATTTTGGAATTCATTGGGTAATTATAGCCCTACTTGTTTTGGTACCTAATTGCATGCAAGGAGAGTTTATGTTAAGTTGATCCTCTTGCCTGCTTTTTTTGAGTTGATGAATGGCAGCACCACAACTTTACCTAAAATCAAGCCAGATTCAATTTTACAGAGGTTAGAAATTTGAAAATTGATGTTCGACAAGTGCAAAGTCGAATGTTGAAATAGACATTCAACGAATGCAAAGTTGAATGTTGAGTTTACATTCGACTTTTGATAGGTATGTGACGTTCAAAGATAGATTTGTTGTGATGTCATTAATAACCGCCTTGAAAAATTGCTCACTTATATAACAACACTTAATGCTTGCTCACTTTTGAGTGATGAGTTCCATATAGCTATATAGATTCGTGACTCGACGTCTAATGCTCTCTTACCTTAGCTAATGAGTTCCATGTAGCTACATTGATTCATGTGATTCATGACCCGACATCTAATGCTCCCTTACCTTAACTAATTACCTTAGCTAATGAGTTTCTTGGAGCTACATTGATTCATGGCTCGACGTCTAATGCTCCTTTACTGATACATGGCTCGACGTTTAGTTGATGAGTTTCATGTAGCTACATTGATTCATGGCTCGACGTCCAATGCTCATTTACCTTAGCTGATGAGTGCTGCATTGATTCATGGGAGAGACCTTCAAATAATGGCTTAGCTGATGAATTCCGTATGGTTACGATGATCCATGCCTCGATGCCTAATTCTCTCTTATTTGCTCGATGGGAGAGACTTTTCGATTGAACGATAAAGCACAAAGCTGATGTTAATTTTAAAAACGGTGGTCTTTCGGTGGGAGGCATTCGTGTCTTAGGTAAAGGTGTTAAACAAACATAACCGTTCATAAATAAATTCGTATTTGACTTGTTAATATTCATGATCGTATGTTCGTATTGCTTGACGAACACGAGTGTGGATTGCGAACGTTTGATTATTCTCACAAATCTTATTATATAGATAAAACTCTAACTACCGAATTGCGATCCTCTGCCGTGAGCCCGAAACGGCGTCGTTTCGGGCCGCAGCGACGCCGTTTTGAGCGTGAATTTTTTTTTAGGTCGGAATCAAACGGTATCATTTGTACATAAAACGACGCCGTTTTGTGTCACAGCAGTCCCTGCTATGTGTTTTTTACAGCAGAGGATTGGGGTCCCTAACTACCATAACTCTCTAACTCATCACATAAGTATTTCCCTGACAACACATCTATCGTCTAAACAGAGGCGATTCACAATTCATTCCATCAATTATTCAACATTCAAGCATCAAATTCAAACTCTTATGTTTTCACCGCTCCATTTCCTTACCTTTGGTGTCCTTAAAACACCACCAGCCTCTGAACTATCACGAAGTGTTTGTGTTATTGTCTCTTACACCTTTCCGATGATAATAACATAACAAAAGAACGAAAGGAATGAACGTTCTTTCTCTCCTAAAGCATGGCTTTACTCCAACTCTCAGAGATTTCAATCAATTTCTTCTTTTCCTTAATCAGAAACAAAGATTCAAATGCATTATTCATCTATGCACACAAATGAGCTCCAACCTAATCAAACCCAATACCCAAACACACAAACTCCTCATAAACGCCTTACTGAACGAATCCCAACACGATTCTATCAATTTTCTGAAGACCCATATCGGTAAACCCAATCAAAATCGAATCTTTGATGCTTTAATTCAAGGATTTTGCAATTTTAAGGATGACCCCGAAACAGGGCTTTTTGTATTGCGAGAGTCTGTAAGAGTTCATGACTTCTTGCCTTGTTCTTTTACGTTTTTTTCTTTAATTTATAAGTTCAGCTCACAGGGTAAAATCGATAGAGTTGTTGAAGTATTGGAATTGATGTCTGATGAGAAATTTAAGTACCCTTTTGATAATTTTGTTTGTAGTGCTGTAATTTCCGGGTTTTTGCGGGTTGGGAAACCTGAACTTGCTATTGGATTTTATGAAAATGCTGTGAAATGTTCTACATTGAAGGTTAATGTTGTTACTTATACTGCGGTTTTGAGTGCTTATTGTATGCTCGGTAAAATCGAGGTTGTTTATGATATGGTGTTAAATATGGAAAAAGATGGATTGGGATTGGATGTTGTGTTTTATAGTGAATGGATTCATAGATTGTTTAAAGAAGGGTTGGTCGAAGAGGCGTTCGTAAAGTTTAAAAAGATGGTGGAAGCGGAGATGGAAATAGATAGTGTTGCGTATACTATACTTGTTGATGGATTCACAAAAGATGGAAATGTTGAAAAGAGTGTTGGTTTTGTGAGTAAGATGATAAAAGATGGATTAAAGCCGAATGTAGTTACATATACGGCTTTGATGTTGGGGTTTTGCAAGAAAGGGAAGTTAGATGAAGCGTTTTTATTGTTTGAAATGGTTGGGAAGTTTGGGATCAAAGTTGATGAGTTTGTTTACGCGATATTGATTGATGGAGTTTGCCGGAAAGGTGATTTTGATCGTGCGTTTTTGCTTCTCGAGGAAATGGAGAAAAAGGAGGGTATAAAACCTAGTGTTGTTACATACAATAGTATAATCAATCATTTGTGCAAATTTGGGAGGACTTGTGAAGGGGAGGATTTATCGAAGGGTATAACGGTGGACGTTGTGACGTATTGTACTTTGTTGGATGGTTATATCAAAGAAGGGAATTGTATAGGGATCATGGAAGTGGAAAAGAGGTTTAAAGAAAGTGGGATTTCTATGGATGTCGTGATGTGCAATACGGTTTTGAAATCGTTGTTTATGCGTGGACTATTTGATAACGCCCTTGAATTGTTTGACAAAATGCCTGAACTAGGTTTGGTGGCGGATTCTGTAACGTATCGTACATTGATCAGTGGGTTCTTTAAAGCGGGAAGGATTAACAATGCAGTTGCAGTATTTAACGAGTATCGTCAGACTTCAAATTCATCACCGTCGTGTTATCGTTTGATGATACGTGAGCTATGTAAGAACAGAATGATGGATACCGCGATTGAGGTGTTTGTGGAAATGTCCAGTAGAGGTTTTCCTGTCAGTAGAGTATTGTACACGATGTTGCTTAGTTCGATTTTCGAGGATAAAGGCGTAGAAGGTGTTTTAGATCTGATTAACCGAAGAGAAATTACAGATGACGATTTGTTGTCTTCGTTAGGTAATCGCGCGACCAAGATGCTATCAGAAAACGGTTCCTTCCACGCGGTGATTGAAGTGTTCACAACGATGGTAAGAAACGGTTCCTTTGTGAGTTGTAATACATACTACAGATTGCTTAAGAATCTTGTATTCGATGGGAAAACGTTGTTTACTACCGTTATATTAGCTACGTTTCTGAAACAATACGGCATGTCTGAACCTACGGTTAACCGAATACTAGTTGATTACTTGTGTATGAAAAGTCTGAACAGTGCTTTTATCTATATCACCAAGATGAAAGAGCAAATGTTAGGCGTTCGTTTTTCATTAAATCTTCTTGAAACACTTGCTAGAAATGGGAGAGTGTTAGATACGTATAAGCTCGTTACAGAATTCGAAGACATGCTACCCGATATCAAGAAGATTAATTTCTGTCTGATTATTGATACCCTTTGCAAAGAACGGCGTATCCACAAGGCTTTACGTCTCTGCAATTTTGTTAGGGCGAAAAACCTTCCACTCGATATTCGGGTGTACAATGTCGTTATAAACGGATTATGTCTTCAAGGATGTATTATTGAAGCCCTTAGGGTATACAGTTCATTGGAGTTCATCGACTTGTATCCTTCAGATATCACGTATTCTACGCTTATAACCGGTCTTTGCAGAGAAGGGCTTTTATTAGATGCACGGAAGGTGTTTGATAAAATGATCAAACCAAATATTAGGGTTTACAACACATTGATTCATGGCTATTGTAAATTCGGTCAGTTAGAGGAAGCTTTGAAGCTATTTCTTGATCTGGATTTACACCGTCTCGAGCCAGATAACTTCACGGTTAGTTCCATAATCTATGGATACTGTAAAAACGGTGACATAGACGGAGCCGAAAGCTTTTTCTATACATTCAAAGAGAAAGGTGTTCCACCGGACTACCTCGGGTTTATGTACTTAGTTCGAGGCTTGTTTACGAAAGGAAGAATGGAGGAATCACGAAAGATTTTAAAGGAAATGCTACTAACGGAATCGGTTTCTGATTTGCTTGATAGAATTGAATGCGATGATGAAATCGAATCGGTTAAACAGTTTCTTATTTTTTTATGTGAGAAAGGACGAATACATGAGGCGGTTGAAATCTTGAACGAAGTCGGATCGAATTACTTTTTCGAAAGGGGGCGGATTATCAACGAGAACATGGAACATTTGGATAAGGAATCTTGTGAGTCCATGGATTTTGATTCGTGTTATGAATTTGCTGCTAAGCTGTGTTCGAAAGGAGAGATTAGCAAAGCTAACGCCGTGGTGAAACGCCTATCTGGCGTCTATAGATGATGATGACGATAATGATGACGGTTTTGATTCAAAAGTGTTTTCTCCAGGTATGACTGCTGTACATACTTTTACATTCGCGGTCATTACGAGCAAAGTTGCAGTAGATACCATAAAAAAAGGGGGCAAAACGTATTTTTTGTTGCACTACATGTACCGTAGAAAAAACCGTATTTTCTATTTGAATAATGTCTTGTTGAGAGTCTGATGCGTTTCGTTTTTGAACGGAGATTCTGTAAAAATACAGAGAAAAGTAGTATTCGAGTCTGTAAAATCGAAAATTTGTTAAAAGAAACTAATGTCAGAATAATTGCTAGGTCTTCTTCGCCGGTTTGCTATCATGCATGAAGACGATACGGTTGAAGGACAGAGAATTTGATTGCTTTTTGATGGTGTGAGGTATGCAATCGTTGAATGTTTTTCAAAACAATCGTCTGGCGGAAAATTCGATTTTGATGCTGAGGAAGTCCATTTTAGCTCTAGAATCGACTGTTCAAAAGTCGATTGTAGTGTGGTGCAAGTGCTTATTTTGTTTTTAATTTTTTTTTTTGTGTTATATCCAAATTAGCCCCTATATATATTCAACACTTCTAATCTGCAAATCGGAAAATTGCAGTTGGAGAAAAAAAAAGAAGGAAAAAACAGCAGCAAGAAGTTGATGAAATCCACTCTCTCAAGACCAGAGATGAAAATAATGCTGAGAATAACACGCTATAAAGTATAAACGGTTAGCATCCATGATCCTCATGAAGAAGCGAGCCAGAGGATCGAAATTTGCAGTTGGAAAAGCAGCGCTATAAACCGGCTAGCATCCGTGATCTTTGAGAAGAAGTAAGCTTAAAGGATTGAAGAAGTATTTTTGGACGTGAATTAATTCGTCTTTATTCTTATTCAACGAATAAATTAATTACGGTGAAGATGTTATTATGGCAGATTCGACGAGATGTTATTATCCCAACTGTGGGCCCGCCTAGCTGCGCGGTGTATTAGGGAAAACGATGCATGTTTCATTTGTGGTATGCGGCCTGAATCTACTCTACACGCATGATAAGGGATCGTCTCTGAGCCACTACTAGTACTAGCATGTGGAAACGAGTTATTCACCGATCGGCAGTAATGGACCCTCATTGCCTCAACTCATGAGATCCTTACTTGGTTGGAAAGTTGCCTCGAAATAAGTATATGTATAAGCACGACATCATTGATTTCTGAAGATTCATATTCTGAGGGATTATGTCGGGCCAGTACCAAGAATTTCACCATGTAGACCTTCTCTCCCCCCCAAGACGGGTTTCATTTCTGATGCGATTCGATGAGTATGTACCATCCCTGAGTCCATGCTTCTAATATTGGTATGGTCATACCACAGCATGGATCCACCATTTAGTGAATGACAAACATTATTGTTTGTTGGAGTGCCATAAAAATATAGAGTGGTCTTCTGAGGCGCGGCGGTGTCACAATGTGGTGATCTTCACCGTTGATGCAAGCAGATAGCATTGCTGAAAAATATAATATGTTTATGTTTTTAGTACGCTGGAGTGCCGTAGAAATATTTTAAAAAAAAAAAGCAAATCCAAAGTTTTAATTCACTTGGGACTTGAGAGTCCAATCTAGCTAGCTAGCTAGCTAATAGGGTTATTCAAGAATGTTTTTTTACTTTTTTTAACACGCATGTTCTGATGATATAACAAATATCATAACCTGGTGGTGTGACTGTAGAACTTTTGATGATATGACATCTATATAAAAATGAGTATAATGTTTACATCAATTAGCTCACAGTACATTTTTTATTTGTTAAAAAGAAAAAACACTCACAACCACATTATGATATAAGTTATAGCCATTACGTAGAGTTTTTAACTCAGCTAAATTACATTAATTTCTGGATTTATTTATTTAATTAGTAGGTGACAATTTTTGATGATACGATAAATATTTAAAATGAGTCTCACCGTCAATGCCTTATCTAAGAGAAAATAACAAACCCAAATGAATGTATATCTCCATGAATAAAGTCTTTTGTATATAAAAATGCATTATATATATATATATATATATATATATATATATATATATATGTCAATTGTTATAACACACTGTTAGTATCATTTTAATTTTATATAACTAATTGACCCCACCATTTCTTCTTTGACTTTTTCTTTTAATTTCAACGGTGGTTTTATGGTGGTCCAGGATCACCATGTCATACTTGTCCACCAATGAAATTGTTTATAAGAAGGGTATAAACGTAAAAATATGGGATATATATTTTAGTGGGCCCCTGTGTGTTTTGTTGTTTTTCTATTGATCCTGGATCACCAAGTCATACTTGGTCCAGGACCATAATAAAATTTCCTTTATTTGAAATACGCTTTTTAACCGGAAACTCTTAGGTGGTATCTTTATCTGTGAAGAACCGATAGCTAAACAAATATGGACTACATACTTTGAATCCAACTTAAAAACAAACGATGAAGATCATGTCAATTTTGGTCCGAAAACAAAACAAATCGAAACAATTAAGAAACTAACAGAAAGAACACAACTACATGTCGACTCAAGTGCTGTCTGCAAATTAGGGTTTTTCCTTCTAGTTTTCTTATAGTCTACTGAGCACCTTTTATACATAAGGTTCAGAATAAAACTAAATTACAATTTTACCCCTAGTTACAGAGACTAATGTAAACAACAGAACAATAATATTTTTATCCAACTAACTAATATACTAATATTATAATAGGCCCCCTCAATCTGGAATGCGAGGACCAAAGAGATCAAAAATCGGATATTCTTGTAAGAGTCTGTAGAAAGTTGTTCTATCCAAGGCTTTAGTAAGAAGATCAGCGAGTTGATACGCAGAACCGATAGGCATAGGTTTGAGCAGGCCAGATTGATATCGTTCTCGAACTACGTGACAATCGATTTCGATGTGCTTCGTTCGTTCATGAAATACGGGATTTTCCACAATATATATAGCACTCTTATTATCACAAAATAGAGGAATAGGTGTGGTTAAAGGCAGCTGAAAATCTTGCATCAGATAAGAAAGCCATTGGAGCTCACAAGAAACCATAGCCATGGCTCGATATTCGGCTTCGGATGAACTACGAGATGCCGTGGACTGTTTCTTTGAACGCCATGAAATAAGGGAATCACCTAGAAAGATGCTATAACCAGTTACCGAGCGTCGAGTAATGCGACAGGTCCCCCAATCCGAATCAGAAAAAGCCTTAAAAGTTAAAGGGGTCGATACGGGATAGAAAAGTCCTTGGCCTGGACTCCGTTTCAAATAGCGGAGGAGACGATGCGCTGCACGAAGGTGAACCTCCCTAGGCTGATCCAAAAACTGGCTAAGTTGCTGCACGGCATATGAAATATCGGGTCTAGTAAGTCCGAGATATAATAATTTTCCAATAAGTCGGCGGTAAGTAGTAATATCCGGAAGAAACGGGGATTTCTTGTCCGACAAATCAAGATTAGTTTCCATGGGAGTGTGAACCGCCTTACACCCGGCAAAGCCAAACTCCCTAAGGAGATCCAAGCAATACTTACGTTGATTAAGCACGAGACCGGTTTGAGATTGAGCAACTTCGAGCCCCAAGAAATACTTCAAAGGACCCAAATCCTTGATGCTAAATAACTCATGGAGATGAGATTTAATCTGTTGAATAAGATGGAGACTCGGACTAGTTACGACAATGTCGTCAACATAAACCAAAAGGGCCACAAAAGAAGTCCCAGATCCCTTTATAAAAAGGCTGTAATCATTCTTCGATTGTGAAAATCCTTGAGAAATCAATGACTGTGTTAACTTTGCGTTCCATTGACGACTGGCCTGTTTAAGGCCATACAATGACTTTCGAAGACGACATACTTTGGTGGAATCAGATGAATATCCAGGCGGCAAAGACATATAAACTTCCTCGTGTAACTCCCCGTGTAAAAGGGCGTTATTGATGTCGAGTTTATCCAGGCTCCGATACCATGTCAATTTTGGTCCGAAAACAAAACAAATCGAAACAATTAAGAAACTAACAGAAAGAACACAACTACATGTCGACTCAAGTGCTGTCTGCAAATTAGGGTTTTTCCTTCTAGTTTTCTTATAGTCTACTGAGCACCTTTTATACATAAGGTTCAGAATAAAACTAAATTACAATTTTACCCCTAGTTACAGAGACTAATGTAAACAACAGAACAATAATATTTTTATCCAACTAACTAATATACTAATATTATAATAGATCAGGCCACATAGTTTCACTCTGCGTATGGCGGATGCACCACCGAGAACTTCCCCTTCTTTTTAACTGGAAGGTGATACGGTAACCGAAAATATCACCGAAATTGGTCCCGAAATTCAATCATGTGATTGCTGTATTTTTAATTTCCATTTTCTTTTGTTCACAAACATTAATGCATGGCTAGGATCACCTTTTTGTGTATTTTTTCTGTGTATTATTTCTGTGCCTATATACTTTTCCTTTTTAACTTGTATGTATTGCTTAATTTACACCAACTTATACCCGGTCATATCGAGAAAGATTCTCCTTTTAACCGCCGGCGCTTGCAAGTTGCAAGACACGTGAGAGTGCCATTTAGCATCATAGGAAAATTTACTTATATTTAATTGCTCCGGCGCCTGTGGAGTTCATGCATATAGATTGAGGTCAATGCAAGATGGGCATGCATGGCAAAGGCCTCATATATTTCTTAACAAAGAAAACACACACACAACACAAGATGATTAAGCTTCCTATGTTTGTTTTCTTCTTCATGTGTGCGTCGTTTGCAGTAGAAGTAAGCGGCTTGAGTACTCGTGGACAATATCGTCCATCTGTGCCACTACTACTACCAAGAAGAACGACGTTGCAAGAACCGGGTCCGGAGGTGTGTGGAGATGGAACATGCGTGGGTCATACTGATTGTCCTGACGACTGCATTTGCGGGCTTAATTTAAACCCACAAGCACCAAAACCACTATTACGGTGCTATTATGCTTCATTGGTGTCCTGTGGTGAAGAGTTAATTTGTGAAAATCATAGTCTATGTCCTGATGGGTGCTTCTGCCGCTATAAGAATCGAAAAAACGGGTGCTTCATTAAGCCAAACACGTTGAAAGACTTTGATAAATATATAGATTGGGACGGCGGACAAGGCACAGACACAGACTCTAAAGATTTGGACGACGATGTCCAAAACACAGACTCTGCTCTGATAGATGTATAGATTCACGTGGATGCATGGTGGCTAAAACACAGTCTCTGATACATGCTTGGATTCAGATGGTGTCAATAGACACGCTTTTACGCAATTGATTAGGCTAAATTACAATTTTTGTCCTCTAACTAGACACGTTTTTCGATTTTGGTCCTGGTTTTTCTCGGCGACAATTTTAGTCCTGTAAGTGGTCTTTTTTACAAAAATAGTCTCGAGCGCCGAAAAAGACACTACTGGGACTAAAATTGGTCTTTTTCCGCAACAATTTTAGTCCTGTAAGTGAGTCTTTTTTCGGCGACAATTTTAGTCCTGTGAGTTGTCTTTCCGGCGTTCAAGACTATTTTTGTAAAAAAAAGACCACTTACAGGACTAAAATTGTCGTCGGAGAAAAATCATGACCAAAATCGAAAAAAGTGTAGTTAGAGGACCAAAATTGTAATTTAGCACAATTGATTATATATAATCTAAAAAGAAAACATAATAATCAAATGTGTAAAATTATATCGCGCTCGTTCATGATCTTGAAACTAGTTCAAACCGAAACAGAGTTTTCTTGTGGCAGATCGTCTCTGCAAAGTTTCTAGTTAATTTTTCATTCAACGAATTAAAATACATGAATAAAAGGGAAAATATTTGGTTGCTTCTTGATCCTTATAACAGTTTATTTTGATTTTCCTTATAAGTGTTTCCTACTTTCAGTGTTTTCCGAAGAGTGTTTCCTACTTTCAGTGTTTTCCGAAGAGTGTTTCCTAACTAACATGTTTCCCTCATTTTTTAAAAAATTATTATACAATATAAATTACAGCAAAAAATAATTACAATTCTTCTCCTTTTTTTTTCTTTACCGTACAACATGACCAATTCACTACATTTTTTTTTGGCGTGATAGACCTACCCCTCAAGTGTACATCATTTTTACACCATCACCATCTCACCACATATTTTTCACTTATAAAAGAAATTTAAAAAAATTAAAAAAATCACAACCACAAGATTATTTTAGAAGTAAAAATGGTGTAGATTTGAGGGAGTAGCTCTATCATTACCCTTTTTTTTTGTAAACACTACATACCATACTTATCCTTTTTATAATTTTAATTTTTTTTATAAATACTTATCCTTTTTTATTTTATTAATTTTTTATATTATATTATATGTCCTTTAATTTTATTTTACCGTATTGTAAAAAAAATTCTTATCCTTTTTTTTATTATATTATATTATATATCCTTTAATTTTATTTTACCGTATATATAAAAAAATATTTTTTCAATTTTTTTTTATCAAATTGTTTTAATATAGAAGACTTACACTCGCCCACAAGTTCATATGGTGTGTCCTAACCAAAAGTATTTTATGAATACATTATCAACCCCCTAATTGTGCAAAAAAAAAAAGGACCAATTTCCACTTTTTTCAAACTATTTATAAAGACTTGAGCAATTCTACCTGATGTATTAGCACCACCATAAAAATGATGCTCATTCATCAGAGGACGTTTGTATATGATTTCGTTTACATATATTCAACACATCTATCTATCTATCTACTTGACAAAGGGTGATAACATGGTATTTTTGCATAAACAATCACAAAGCACACTTACATGAACATTGATAGGCCACTTGAGAATTCAATATGATAGAACTTAATAGAAAAACTTTGTACAAACTTTAAGAATTCAAAGACGCAAATGGTTTATCATACTTTTGTCTAGGTAACTATTATTATCAAAATAATTAGTATTAACATTAAAGTGATAATATTTCAAGGGCATTTTGAAATAAAATCGTATTGAAACATCCTTTTTTGTTGTTGAGAAACATCCTAAATTTATCTATATAACTATTATTTCAAGCAATTAATGAGTAATAAGTAATTACACACGTAGAAAACATGATGTCAAAAAAAGTTCCCCTGAGGTCCAGAATGCTGGTAATTTATCACAAACGAGAAAAAAAAATCTTAGTCAAATATCGAAAACATAAGATAAAAATCTTAAAGCATAAAACCTCGCTTTGAGGTCCATTTATCTATCCAATTAAAAATGAATAAAAGTAAAAAAAAAAAATTGTATTTTTCTTACTACTATAATGAACAAAAAATAACAATAAAATGAAAACTATTTCGACATATGGTCACAATATATATTGACCTAAGCCAGTGGTAGATGTTTCAGTAGAGGTTCAATAAAGGGAGAAAGGTAGGTAAAAAATTCTTAATGGGGTTGATACTCTAAACTTTATCCTTATTGACAACATTGTTGATGATGGTTCGAAAATTCAAATTGTTGTGAATCTTGGTTCAACTAAGAGGGATAGTTTGTAGAGAAACGAGGAACATCATGTTGAGATTTGAGTGCTCAAATTGAAGTTTGAAAAGGTCCTATCAACCTTAATAATAAGGGCTTTGTTTACATTGTTGAAGAAGATGAACAAACTCACAAGGGCAAACAATTATCCTTAGAGAAGTCAGAATTTGTTGATGTTAAGGTGGATGATGAATCTTTGGCTGATGATTTTTGTTCTTAACAAAGATTTGCATGATTATCGAGCTGGATGAACCTGTTTTGGACAATAGACATGTTTATCAACAGTGCGTGGCGGCCATGCCAATGGAGAATAGTGGCTTCTACCACGCTCACTTTCATTTGGGGACGAAGGTACTGAAACCACTTTTTTGTATAAGGACAAGCGAGAAAATTTATGATGAAGATGAGGGCAGTGAAGGCGTGTCAATTTATGATGAAGGCACGGAGGACGATTACGGAGATGTTCCACATGGCGCAAGAGCAAGAAGATCAAAGAGATAAAATGGATTCATATGGGTAAGAGCAAAAAATACTCACTTCGTAAAATTTGAGAGTTTAATCCAGATATTCGATACGAAGATTTGTTCTATAATTTGACTCAGCACTGAAATAGTGCACACTTTTCTCTCAATAGATTTTTCCTATTGGGTCTTGCTACTAAGACGTTTTAATGAGACGCGGTTAGGTGTTGAAATGTTATTGACTTCATTATTAAGGCATGTAGGATCACATTTTGTGCTTTCCTTTTAGGTTTAATCAATAAAAATTAAATAAATTCCTACAACCGCGTTTTCCACTTTCATTTTTCTTTATGCATTCTACTTTAATGATGTTGAATTACCATATCTCCCATCATATAATATCTTTCACATCATAGGAGTGTGTATGGTGAAAGGGGTAGAAATATTTGGTATCAATGAATTATGTTGATATCTTTCACATAATAGAAGTGTGTATGTTGAAAGGGGTAGACATATGTGGTAGGTGTGTGTATGGTGAAAGGGGTAGAAATATGTAATATCAATAAATTATGTTGAATAGGATTGGGTAGAAATATGTGGTATCGATGAATTATGTTGAATAGAAGCATGTATGGTAAAAGGGGTAGAAATATGTGGTATCAATGAATTACCATCTCAACCTAAATGTTACGCTGATGGGGAGATAGATAATTAACAATATGTGGTATCAATGAATTATGTTGAATTACCATCTTAACCAAAAGGTTACGCTGGTGCGGAGGGATAATTAACAATATATGGTTTCAATGAATTATAATTACCAGGGATATGTGGTATCAATGAATTATGTTGAATTACCATATAAACCAAAAGGTTACGCTGATGGGAGGTAGATAATTAACATTATATATCTTAACAAGCTTGCAGCGGGGTTTGGGAGGTAGATAATTATTCTTATTTATGTTGAATTACCACCAAAAGGGTTACGCTGATGGGGATGTAGATAATTAACATTATATATCTTAACACGCTTACAGAGGGGTTAAGAAGGTAGATAATTAACACTATTTATAATGAATTTATAGGATGTAATATCGCCGGATGGATCAAAATCCACCCGATTACGCAGCGGAAAGTACAAGATCTAGATCTAGTCAACCAAAATACATAAATACAATAGATCTAAATCTACGAGGGGGTTTAGATTGCTTACCTGTTTATTGTGAATAAACACCAAGAACAATCCGAGATCCAAGATCCAAGTATTGAGATGAGAAGCCACAGTCTTCCAACGTGTGTCTCCAAGCAACACCAGGTGGATGGTGTTTCAAGTCGCCGGACCTCCTCGATATGCTACCGGAATAATCCTGAGGATTATCCCAACTCGAAACCCTAGAGAGTCAGAGATCGGTCGAAGTGAGTCGAAATCCCTCTCTTTAGAACCCTAGCTAGGCCGAAAATTCTAAGCCCTAGCCTATAGTGTATTTCGAAATTATGTTCTATCTTTAAGGCTTGAGAGAACTCTCTTTATATAGGAGAGTAATCATTGTCCTCCAAGGATTTACTAATTAAGAGATAATTATTATAATAATCCTTATTTCAAATAAAAGATAAATATTTAATATATCCCAAACAAATTAGGATGAATAAATATATTATATAATATTTCATGATTTATCATTTAACAAATAAATAATTAAATCATATATCAAATAATTATCCAAGAAAACTAATTTCTCTCTAATTATTTTACCTTAATAATTTCGGCCATAACCCTAAATAATTGGGGTTTGACACGCCTAATACACGTTGGGCCGAGTCCACGAAAAAAGTCTTTTTCATGCATTTAATTATCTAGTCCAACTAAACAATTAATCCACATATCAATTAAATAGTCCAATCCAACTATTTAATTATAATTGAGGTGAAACGACGAGAAAACAAATGCTATGTTAGGAGCCACGTCGGGGACCATGGACCCAAATTCAGTAGCTACAATAAATTAAATAATATCATCCGTGAGACCGAACAATATTATTCAATCTATTAATTCCGGGATTACACCACCATAAACCCAAATCGAACTGTTGAATATAGATATAAACTTACACTCAACTTTGAGTCGATAAGCGCCCACTTGATATAATCATTACATATGGACAAATCTCCTCCATAGATTTATTCGCTTTGATTCGAGATATCTCCGTAAACCCTTCTCGAAACCTCTTATCCTTATTTACCATTAACCCTTTAGTGATCAATTAGTTCATAACTAATATAATATGAACTGGCGCCATCGATCAGTTTCTAGGATTAACAAATAAGAGAACTGTCTGTCTACTTCCCGAGGGAAGGAATGGATTCCATATCTGTGATAGCACATACTACTCACTCATTCCAGAATAGAGCCAACGAGAAGTGTCGGACCACATACTACGAAGTGATCCTTACTAACACATCAAACTCTACCCTAGTCTGAGCAGTCGTCTGTGATCACCTCAGGATTAAGATTAATCCATATATGATCATCTTGTGATTCGATAAGATTTCTCGATCACAGAATTATATCGAGAACTCAAATCAAATCGGTCCAAATACTATATGATTATCATCATATATAAATGCCCCACTAGGTACTCCTATTACCGACAGATCCGGATAAAGATCGTCACACACTAAAGTGTTCAGGCACATTATTAGAAAATTAATCTTGAGACCCGTACTAAGATTAATAAACGCTACGGACTAAGTTAATTTTAAGTACATCATATCTCACTAAATCAATCCTCTTGTGTATAGCCATACACTGAGTTATGTGATTACATAAACGAGGTACTTAGGGTTTTCAGTAGTGTCTTAATTATAAGCATACATGCATATAATAAGATGAATTATTAATTATGTCATAAAAACAATTAGATAATTGTCTTTCGGGTACTACACCTAACAATCTCCCACTTGCACGAAAGGCAAGTGGATTAATTGTTTTAGAGCACACCCTTTATATCTATATCTACACAGAATTACCACCAAAAGGTAACGTTGACGGGGAGGTAGATAATTAACATAATATATCTTAACACGCTTGCAGCGAGGTTGGGAGGTAGATAATTCACATTATTTATGTTGAATTACTATCTCAACCAAAAGGTCATGTTTGCAGCGGGGTCGGTGAGATAAATACGCAGGGTTGGTGAGATAAATAATGGTAGATAATTAACATTATTTATGTTGAATTACCACCAAAAGGTACGTTGATGGGGAGATAGATAATTAACATTATTTATGTTGAATTACAATCTCAACCAAAAGGTCACGCTTGCATCGTGGTTGGGGAGGTTGATAATTGATCGATACTTTCCTATGCGTCAAATCTTACCGGCAGTGTACCGGGTCAATTGTAGTCTAGTAAGTGGTCAATGTCGTATCCACGAGGATTGTGAGGTTGAACACCGAAAAGCTATTATTATCTTGATCTAAATCGCAAATTAACAAGAAGGTAAATATATCTAAGAATCTACTACTACAAAGGTGATAAAATGATAAAAGGCCTAACCAAGACAATGTGTAGACTAGCGAATCTCTCATAGTATCATGGGAATGATTCCTTCCATCCAACTAATCGTGTTCAAAAGTGTGAGACGGTGCATTCCTAAGAAAGTAGTTTCCCCTCATACGAGTGTATGAAACTACTCTATACCTCCTCATTGGCCTAGGTGTCCTAAACCTAATGAATTGGTATGATAAGCACTTGAATGCAATGACGATGTCAACAATCCCCGGATAAGAAATCGAATGCCTCAAGAGGTCGATTTTACCTTCCGGTTATCCTACCCTTATCTCACACCTAACATCTCCTTTCGGTCTCCATTAAGTGTGTAAATGTAAGCATTAGTTAATTACTCCAATACAAGCAAACAATACAATGCAAGTAGGAAAAGATTCATCACAATTGAAACTAACAACATAAACAACCATTTCCAATCAACATAAGAGATTGAACTAGTTCTACAACATAGTCTTGGTTAACCTAGCCACTCATAACTACAAACATTAATATATCAAGATTAACATTCATAGTTATAAGAACACTTAAATCAAAGTAAAGATTAAGAGTTTTACCAATCACTAGCAATGAGCTCGAAAATGGTGACCTTCATTCAAGCTCCAAAACCCTCAATGGAGTTGATACACAAGTGTATTTTAGCTCCAAGCAAAAGTAGTAAAATTTAAACTAAGAATCCTTAATGGTTACAATTGCAATCAAGAGTTAATTTTGGTGACAAAATCCGGCTAGAACAGCCTCTTGGGGCGGTTTGGTGCCCGCAAGGGAAGAAGGAAGGTTGTGGAAGAAGATGGGTGTGTAAGAGATGAAAATTCGATCCAAAATGATGTTTAAATGCTGAAAATTCTGTTTCTGCGACGCTCCGGCATGCGCCGGAATCACTGGAAATATCTCTGACAGCTTCTGTGACGCTCTGGCGTGCGCCACTCATAGTTATCAGAACTGGACTGGACATTCAACCGGAAAAGGCACCGGGTCACTGGGTCACCGGTTCAACCGGAGGGTCATTGGTTCAACCGGTGAGTCAGTACATATAACAATAATATATTCAAAACATTAGAAAAAAAATATAACATGACATCCAAAATCATTTCCAAAATATTCCAACATTCGAAATACAAACAAGATACAAATGAAATATGTAAATTATACATACACAATACAATACTAGTGAAAACCCACAAAAATTCTAAATACAAGAGATCTAGTTTGTAAACATTGCATATTGTAAAATAACATAACCGTACTGGTCCTTAATTTTCTAGCTAATACCAAATTCATAATAAAAAAATTGGAAGGCTAAAAATTATCAATTTTCACAATTAATAACGAAAGAGAAGAAATAAAAATATAATAAAAAAAATTATTCACGAGGAATAGTGGATTTTTACAATATTTTTTCTTAAATGGAAGAAACCCAAAAGAATGAAAAGACAAATAATTGATGAGTGAAATTAAGGCTTTTGCATTTTGCTGTGATTATAGAAAGGTGAAATATATTGTTTTAGGTAAAATCCCACTGAATTATTTATAATAAAAAATAAAAAATAAAAAACCTGTCCGACCACTAACCGGCTGTGTCACGGTTTAGCGGTTCAACCGGTGGTTTTAACGGTTTTGAGCGGTTCGATGCCTTAACCAGTCCAATGACTGAACCGGACCGGTTCCGTGTCCGGGTCACCGGTTTTACCGGTCCGACCGCCGGTCTGGTCCAGTTTTTATAACTATGGCGCCACTATAAGTCGGCCTGCGCCGGTTCTTCACAACAGCTCAGTAAAATGGACAAAAACTTGAGTTGTAGACCTCCGATTGATGTGATTCAAAGTGCGTTGAAAAGCTCGTTTCTTGATCTACAACTCTCATAAAGAAGTCTTCTCCAGAAAAATGCTTTAAGTGGGGTCAAATGTCCGTTGAAGATAGTCTACGGGAGAAGCACTAAGGACAAATGATCCGTTTGAATTCGATAGCTTCCGACACACTCTTCTAGCCCTCAAAAGACGTGTATATGCTCAACACGTGTCGTTACTCGAGCCCTTGGTCAACCTGTAATCCTGCAATAAATCACCAACATACTAAGCGTAAACCCGACACGACGCTCCGGTTACTAAACCGGTACAAAACCTATCAAAATATGATATTTACCCGACACGACGCTCCGGTTACTAAACCGGTACAAAACCTATCAAAATATGATATTTTATACAATAATTACTATCTATACATTGGGATGAAACTAAGCAAATAATGACTCGAATTGATAAAAAAAATCAGTAAATACATGAGAAATGAGGATAAAACCTCGTGAAATGCATCATCTAGTTCACTCACATCAATAATCAACATTATATATCTTAAAACGATTGCAGCAGGGTTTGAACCCCGACCTCCTGCTCGGATACCATGTTGAACTACCATCTCTCTCGAAAATTTAAGTTGATGGAGAGATAGATAATTAACATTATATAGCTTAACAAATTACACTTGGTATGGCAATATACGATAAAAGCTCTCATGTTATTAAGGTTATTACAAGGAACTTAAAGAATATCCAAAAGATATATCATAAACTTTTAATAATACATGTAGGTTACATGATTTGCAATTTAGAAAGTTTATCACAACTAATATAATGATAAATATAAAACGAATCAATAATGAATCGTTTCCAAACATGACCATAAGAATTCATCAAACACAGTCATTTTATAACAATGAGCATTATTCAACATATGTTAATATTAATTTTTATTTGAAATATATAAATTTAATAGGTTTTTGTCAGAAAGGACAGATTAATAAATAAACCAGGATGCAAGGATACTGATATTAATCAGGACAAAACCTGTGTAAATTTCCAAAAACACCCTTTTCCTATATATCTATAAAATAAAATAAAACCCTATAATTAAGTAGGCTCTGTCAATGATGACAACAGCTAAGCAATCTTCCTCCGTTTCCATCAATTGGCTTTAATCCGTTTCCTCTGTTTCCGTCTATGGTTTCCGTTTCCGTTTCCATCTATCCACTTTCGCTGATTCTTTCCAGTATGCCCGTAAAACCTTTTCCAATTTCTTTGCTTGTCGTCGGTTATACCACAGATTGGAGAGAGAGTCATTGATTTGATCGCCGGCTGCCTGGTGGTGTGGTAGTCCCGGCGGCGGCGATAATTGATGGGCGGCTGCCTGATTTTCGCCGGCTGAATGGATTTGATTTGATCGCCGGCTGATTTCCGCTGCCTGATTGGATTTGATCGCCGATTGCCCGATTTTCGCTGCCGATAGTTGATGGCGGCGGTGAAGGTGCTTATAGGCACAAAACACAACCATGGGCATTAGGTTTTGAGGAGGAGAAGGAGGAACGTATCATTGTTACTACATATTTTTGGTTTTACTACATGTATTGTTACTACTAATTTATAGGTCGTTACTACATTTTTTGGGTTGTTAGCTGTTACTACTTGTTTATAGGTTGTTACTATTTTTTCATTGGATGTTACTACATTTTATGGACTGTTACTACTTGTTCTTTTGGCTGTTACTACACTTTATCTAGCATTACTACGTGTTTAATGTGTAAAACAAAATCATGGGTATTTCGATCCATTTATTACGAATTTGTCCTTTTTAATCACATGAAATGTAGTAACGTCCTTCTATCCCAATTTATGATTTTTTTGTCCTTCTGGCCCTTTCCCCCTAAATTTAAACAAAACACGTGCGAAACACATGCATTTTGCTAGTATATATATAAAAACTTTGTCTAAATGTGATACAAAATTCAAGAACCTGATCATCTAACAAGCCCACATCATATCATTTTCATCTACAACACGATTCCTTAGCCTTTCGGATGTGAAAAAAATAGGAACATCAATGAAAAGATCTACTAACATTCAGTCAGAATACGACATGTGGTATCAAATAGTTGAGACACATATCCGTAACAAAACAAATCACAACAGACACACACAAAAAAACCAGACCATGTCTCGTGTATTGATTAGATCCGCAGTAGAACTCTCATAGGATGCTTTTGAGCTCTCAAGCAAAAATGTCTTCTGTAACTATTGATGATGATGATGTCTGAATGCTTTGACAAGGAGGTTCAGATACCACCAAACTAAGTTGCTCATAATTTAGTTCTCTCGAAGCTTCGTAAACCGCAATGCCGACGCTTACGGATAAGTTCAGACACCTTACATATGTTTCCACCATTCGGATTTTTAGGGTTCCACCACCTAATGGTTCTTCTTTGCAGTCACTTAGGGCTTCAGGTGGCAAGCCGGCGGTTTCCGACCTGAACACGAGCCAATCACCTTTCTTGTAGCAAAATTCCTGCATCAAGATTGAAGTCAATATATCTGTGTAATCGAGCAGTGTCAAGTCAATACTCTTTGCCGCTCCAGCTCAACTCGATTCAAAAATCTCGAGCTCAAAAATCGGCTCCAGCACGATCGAACTCCACTTGTTCATTCAAAAAAAGCTGCTTCTTTACAAGCCCTTTAATAGCCAAAATGGAGAAGAACAATATATACATACATACATATATTGTAACGCCCTGCTCCCAGATACCGAGTCCGTATCCGTAAGAGAACGTTCGCCGCGTATAACAGACTTCTACGCAAGTATGAGGGGCCGTTCGAGGTTATTGCTAAGGTAGGAAAAGTTTTTTACTTTCTTGCCCTTTGAAGATTCCGGAAGCATTTTCCTTGCCCTAGGAATAAATGCTGGAGGTAGGATATCATCTACCACTGCTCGAGCGATAAACAATGCAAGAACTTCGACTACATCGTCAACCGCTTCTTATTCTGGAATTAGATCAACCTCTTCTCCCCGATGAAACCAGGAAAGAGTCTTAAATAAATCTAACATTATACGCAAGCATATACGTCGTCGGGTCAAAATAAAGCAAACGGAAGTTCAAAAGACTCGGGTATATATATATATTTTTCCTTTAATGGAAACAAGAATAGAAATACAAACATTCTAAAGATAGAGAGGTAGTCTTATTACAACGAACCCAAATCTTACAACGTACGAAGTCTTAAAGGAAATTACAACAAACTTGTCTTACGAAAAGTCTAATAACAAAAGTACGACATATAAAAAAATACATAAGAAAAGAAGTATCATCAACGTGTCATCGTCAAAGTCCTCCTCAGAGTCCTTAACACTCGTGGTCCACACGTTCGTCTTCTCACCCCACAATGCATACAAAACAAACATGCGATGGGGTAATTACAAAGTACTAAGTAAAAGACAGAAGCTGTTGTATTAAACAAGTTTATAAAGCATGATTCATTATTATTACATTATCTTTATATAACCGACTCAATCTAGGGTTCACTTCAAGCTCGTCAACATGTCATGACTATTCGTTTCTAGCTAAGCTTATCTATGTTACATCAGCATTCAAGGGCACTACACATGGCAAAAATCCACCAAGAGATATCGATTGTAACCTATTAGTGGATCACACCAATAGCCACGGAAGTCTATTCTGGTAGACTCTGATAGCGCACATGCTCGGTGAAGTCCCCCTGCCCTTTAGCCGTTTATAGGCCAGCAAAGTTGTCCACTTTATCTGAACGCCCACACATCGCGATATGAACTGGTGCCTATCCAAGAATGACATGATGTTTATTCTTTTACTACACACTACGTTTATTATTAATTATTAACTAGTCACCTAAGTATTTTCAAGTAAGCTCCCTCACAACTCCTACTCTCTTACTTAGACCACTAGACACGGACACGCCTAGCATATACACAGACATTGATGAATACTAATCCATCAAAGCACAAGCCTATCATGCTTTTCCAACGGTCCCGGACTTCAACTCTTAGGAAGAATCCATCCGGTGCTGGAACTAAACGCATGAGAAACTCAATCAAGTCTTTTTAATCTTCTTTTAATGTTATTACATCAAGAAATGACATTTAAAACTGGACTCGGGGCTTTAAACTCACAAATTCCCCAAAACATGGGTCAATGCGTGCGCATCCCAGTGAATGCGTGCGCATTGAGCATCCAGAAACATTCAAGGATGCTTCTGTTCGACCAATGTGTGCGCATTGCTCACCTAATGCGTGTGCACAAACTCCCAGTATCACTTTTCCCACTTTCTGACCTTCACTGCGTGCGCATTGCTACCCAATGCGTGCACATTGAACTCCTAAACCAAAAACCCGACTTTCTGCCTCATCAATGTGTGCTCATTTCTACCCAATGTGTGTGCATTGAACGCTAAAAAGCCCAACACGCAGTTTTCTGCGCTTAAAAGATTTCTAACCCTTTCCCAACAATATCAACATCAAAAAGACAGTAAAAACAACAGGAAAACATACTTTTTACTAACCATAATGTAGCGTACCCCAAGTATACCATTTAGACATAATTTCTACTAAGACAACCACACCAAAACTTAACTAAATCCTTATAAGCTTGAACCATACAATAGGAAGAAGATCTCTTACCTCTTAGCAATCTAAAAGCAAACTGGATGCAAAGTTTGAATCCTTCGACTCACAACTCCTACGACCAACCTACGATAATTAAACGATATTATACGATTAAAACAGTCGTTTACATAATTAAAGCTAGGACGTTTATCAAGAACGATCAATATTATGATTTTAGGGCTAAAACAAAAACTTACGGAATAGAGAAATGTTGAATTTAAAAGTTTCGTCATGCTGCGGTGATCACTTTCCTCTACTACAGAATCTTAAAACGATGAACGGATTAGTCGCACGATTGAAGATTACGTTCTCCCTTTTCTCTGAATATTGCCGTCGTTCCCCCTCTCCTTTTTTTTCCTTCATAATTTGTGTCGACCGTAGTTTTGAGGAAGATTAGGAGATATTTTCCTTAAATGGCCATTAATTAAATAGCTAAATCCCTTTATTCCTTATAATAAATTTCCAAAACTTTTAATTAAATAAATATGATAAATAATAATTAGGTAATAGTGAAATATACCCAATTACTTATTTTACCCTACGAAAATTCGAGTGTTATATATACATATATATATATATATATATATATATATATATACACACACACACACACACACAAGCAATAGATACCATAAAAAGCGGGGGGAATGTAGATTTTTGCACTACATGTACCGTAGAAAAAAAAAACGGATTTTCTATTTGAATAATGTCTTATCGAGAGTCTGATGTGTTTCGTTTTGAATAGAGATTCTGTAAAAAAAAATACAGAGAAAAGTAGTATTCAGATCTGCAAAAGCGAGAATTTGTTAACAGAAACTAATGTCAGTATAAATGCCTCTATATATTCAACACTTTTAATCTGCAAATCGAAAAATTGCAGGTGGAAAAAAAGCAGCAAGTTGTTCACGCGATAAGGGATTATCCCTGGGCCACTACTAGTATGCGGAAACGAGCTATTCACCGGCATTATTGGACCCTCTTTGCCTCAACTCATGTGATCCCTACTAGGTTGGAAATCGCCTAGAAATAAGTATATGTATAAGCACGAAACCATTGATTTCTGGAGATTCTTATTCCGCGAGATTGTGTTAGGCAATTTGGTACTGGCGCAACCAATAATTTTACCATGTAGACCTATCACGCCCCCACCAAAGACGGTTTTCATCTTTAATGCAGTTCGACGAGAACGTGAACTTAGACTAGCGTGGACTTGATCATGTACTTTGCTTTTCAGAGTTAGCCTGTTGTACATTTTGTAGCTTATGGCCTTTGTTTTGTATAGTTTTTTTTGTGAATTCAATAATATATCCGGTTTCACTATGGATCGAACGAAGCGACACACTTGAAAGATGATGTTGGAAACAACAAAGATGGGGTCAATTAAGGCCAATGTTATTCAAATCTCCATTCAAAATCTAGAATTACTGAATTTGTGTTTTTCGCAAGTGTCAAATACGAGTATGACCAAAATGACATTAAAAGTTGGAGTGCCGTAAAAATATAATATGTGTTATAGTAAATAAGAATCATATTCTACGTTGGAGTGCCATAGATTTTTTTTTAAGCAAATCCTAAATTTTAATTCACTTGGGACTTGAGAGTCCAATCTAGCTAGCTATCCGTTTTAAAATATAAGTCATCCTAGGTGTTTTCACACAGATTAAGAAAGTGGTTGAATGTTATAAATTTGATGGTTAATGTCTAAAATGCCCCTTGACTACCATTAATCCAATAGTTGTTAAGTAATGAAAAGTGGTTGGATTAATAATAAATTAGGGATACGATAGAGAAAAGAGTAATAAATATTGTTGCATTGGTAATGTAGAATGGCTTATATTGTGAGACAAAACAAAAAGTGTAGAATGACTTATATTTTGTAACGGATGTAGTGTGTATATATATATATATATATATATATATATGCACGCAGTTGTTCTGATGATATAACGAATGTTAGAACCTGGTGTGACTGTAGAACTTTTGATGATATAACATCTATATAAAAATGAGCAGAATGTTTACATCCATCGTCACACCATACGTTTTTTATTTGTAACAAGAAGGAAAAACCAATTACAACCACATTATGATATTAGCACAAATTTTTGGTTGGTCTAGATGCAAGTCCTAGTTGAAGCACCAAGGAATTCCACTTTTTAAAATGGGCTTCTACCTAGAAAAAATTTCCACCAATGTATTTCCTTGAAATTGTTGACTTGATAATCCAATACTTACACCTGAATCACCCTAAAATTAATGATTATTAGACATAGCCGTTACGTAGAGTTGTTTTTTTTTTTTTTTTTTTTTTTTTAAGGGTGTCACAACTTTTGATGATATGACATACTATTTAGAAGAGGAGTCTCGCTGTCGGTGTCTTGTATAAGAGAAAATTACAAACCCAAATGCAGACTTTTAAAGCAAAAGAAAAATAACGCAAAAATTCTGGATCACATGAAACAATTTTCGAGGATGGCCGGTGCATGTTTCCGGTGCCTAAATACTTTTCCAAATATGTATATATCTCCATGAATAAAGTCTTATATATAAACGTGCATTATATATGTCAATTGTTATGACATAATCGTAACATTATTTTTATTTTATAAAACTAAATGACCCCACCATTTCCTCTTTTAACTTTTTCTTTTTATTTGAATTGATCTTTTTAACGGGAATTTTTTAGATGGTATCTTCATTTGTGGATAACTAAACAAATATGGATCACACAGTTTGAATCCAGCTTAAAAACGAACGAGGTAGATCATGCCACACGGCTTCACTTCACGTATGACGGGTGCACCACCGAGAACTCCCCCTTTTTTTTAACTTGTATGTATTGCTTGATAAACACCAACTTATACCCGGTCATATTGAGAAAGATTCTCCTTTAACTACCGATTTAACTTGTATGTATTGCTTAATAAACAACAACTTATACCTGGTCATATCGAGATTCTCCTTTAACTGCCGGCGTCTGCAAGACACATGAGAGTGCCGTTTAGCATATAAATTGAGGTCAAGATGGGCATGGCAAAGCCCTCATATATTTCTTGACAAAAAAATAAATAAATAAATAAAATAAAATAAAACACACACACACACACTACAGAAGATGGTTAAGCTTTCCATGATTGTTTTCTTCTTCTTCTGCACATCATTTGCAGTAGAAGTAAGCGGCTTGACTCGTGGACAATATCGTCCATCCGTGCCACTACTAGTCTACTACTACCGAGAAGAAAGACGTTGCAAGAACCGGATGATCCCGTGATCTGTGGCGATGACGCATGCGCGTATCATATATAGTGATTGTCCTGACGGCTGCATTTGCAGACTTGTTCCAAAACCACAAGCACCAAAACCACTAGTACGGTGCTATTATGCTACATTGGTGTCCTGTGGAGAAAAGTTAACTTGCGAAGATCATAGTCGATGTCCTGCGGGTGCTTCTGCCGCTATAAGAATCGAGAAAATGGGTGCTTCTATACTCAAAACATGTTGAAAGACTTTGATGAATATATAGATTGGGATTTGGGACGGCGACCAAGACACACACAAAGACTTTGAGGATTCACAAGAAGATTTGGACGACGATGTCCAAAACGCAGACTCTACTCTGATAGATGTATAGATTCACGCAGATGCATGGTGGCTAAAACACAGACTAATACATATTTGGATTCGGACGGTGGTCAAGTGGTCAATAAACATGATTTTACTCTATTATTATATATAATGTAAAATCATCATAATCAAATATGTAAAATTATATCGTGTTCATGATTGTGACGGTAATTCAAACCAAAACAGAGTTCTCTTGTCTCGGATCATCTCTGCAAAGTTTCTAGTTAAATTTTCATTCAACGAATTAAAATACATGAATAAAAGGGAAAATATTTAGTTACTTTTGTTAAAAAAAATAACTTGACCTCTCAGCAGAGCGAGTCAGCTGAGCAATGTCAGCAGGGACAATGCCCAGTAGGTAATGTCGGAGGGGAAGGCGAGGGCAATGTCGTGAGTAAATATCAGCGAGGATATATGCGGTGGAGTCGGTGGTGAGTTCATATCTAGGGTATTTTAGTCAATCAGCTGATATTTAGTTATGGCGGCTAGGTCTAGGGTTTTGTGACTATAAATACTCATTTGTTGTAACCTAGAATATTTGCAGCGGATCAGAGTCTGTAAAATCAGCTGGTATATAATCTCCTCAATTCTTCGCCCGTGACTAATCAAGATATTACCGGAAACCACGTTAACTTCACGTGTTATTGTTTATTGTGTGATTTATTCGTTCGTTTATTCTTGATTATCGCAATCTGTTTGGATCATTTGACGGTCCTGGTATAACAACTGTATTTTGATTTTATATATATATATATATATATATATATATATATATATATATATATATATATATATATAAAGAGATGATATGTTTCCCGTCAAGTGTTTTCCTCTAAAACCCCAAACTTTTAATTAATGGTATTGTTGTCCTTTTGTAAATAAATGGTTTTATGGGTTAATATAAAGTACCGAGAAGTACATGTTTCACCAAGATTACGATTCTTCAAATTAAAGGGAAAAAAACAATTATGAAGAGATGTCGATGATCCGTTAATTAAGGAAAATACTTAATGTCAGAATAATTCATAGGTTTTCTTCCACTACAAAAAAAGCAATCTATTGCTACACTCACAAAAAAAGTGTGGCTAATAGCATTTGGTTAGACACTTTTGCTACGCTCATGTAGCTAAAAGTAAGTATATAACAACACTTTTTTTACTGTGTGGCAAACAATAATATAGCAAAAAACTGTTTTTCTTATAGTGTTCGCCGGTTTGTTATCATGCACGATGACGATATAAGGTTGAGGGACAGAGAATTTGATTGCTTTTTTATGGCATGAGGTATGGATCATTGAATGATTTTCTTCTTCATATACATTTATTTACTTGTCCTGTTTTGGGCACACAAAAACAATAAGGGATTGTCTCAGTGGCGCATCTAGAAAAAAATTTCAGTAGGTGCACAAATGATTTTTCTAAATAATTTTTTTCCAACAAGTGCACAAATTGTTTTTAGTGTAATGTTTACTATTTTCTTTGGGTTTAGCGGGGTACGTGGATCCTGTTGTGATACATGTAAGTCCGCCTCTGATTATCACTAGGCCACTAGCATGTGGAAACGAGTTATTCACCGACGGTATCGGGAACCCTCTTTGTTTCAACTCATGAGATCCCTACAAGGTTGGAAAGTTGCCTCAAAATAAGTATATGTATAAAACCAACTACAATGGCTTTTGGCTTTTACACCGTGGATTTGCATTAAAAGTAGTAAAAATAACTTACTCTCCCGTTCTAATTTATCTGAGGCAGTTGTTAAAATCACGTATATTAAGGAGGTGAGTTAATGCATTAACTTTTACAATGAAATGACTAGAATGTCCTTAGATATAATTAATGTGACCTTTTTTTTATACTTCTAGTGTAATAAATAATGGTAAAACAAGTAAAAACATAATAAATGTTGCATTGAAAATTATATTGTCTCACATAAAATGAAACAAACTATTTTGACAACTACCACAGTCATTATAGAACGAAGGGAGTATGTGGCATTATATTTAGAATGTAATTATGTAGGATATTCTCTCTTGATAGCATAGCCTTGATTCTAGCCTAGAGAATATCCTGCATAATTACATTCTAAATATAGAATATATTGCCTATACAATTTAATATTCTAATAATTTTGACAATCCCTGATGAAGGAGGTTTCCAAACTGTTTCGTGTTGCGTAGGGAGGACATTAGAATTTCTTGCGGCATTAATAGCCTCAAAATATTGAGATGCCTTTGTATCAGCCCGGTGAATAAGTGAGGAAATTGAAACATCTTTTATGTCATAGATCCAACTACAACGCGCATTCCAGATATTCCACAAAGTGCATGCAATATTAGCTCGACCCAATTCATCTTCTTTAGTGTAAAGAATATCCATGAGATCCGAGAAAGAGGGAACTTGAAGATTCTGCCAGTATATACCATCCCGCTTAGCTTCCTAAATTGCCTTTGGAATGTGGCATTCAAACAAGCAATGCCGTCATTGCCATGTGGATTCCACTGTCCCATTACAAATTTTGCATAATCCATTGCCCAAGCCGCGAGAAGCTAATCCCATCTCTGTCGGTAAAGAATTATGGACCATTTTCCATAGGAAATGGATAATCCGGGGTTTTAATTTCAAACCCTATAAGTCATGCCAGAAGTTTTTCATAGAATGTGATGATAAAGCTAACTCACCATCTATAGAAGATGACTTTTCAAACTCCATTCAACATCTAGGATTATTGATTTTGTGTTTTTCGCAAGTGTCAAAGACGAGTAATACCGAAAATGACATTAAATGTTGGAGTGCCATAAAAAATGTATTATAGTAGTTCTAAAAAAAATGAATTATAGTAAAATAAGAATTATATTCTATGTTGGAGTGCCATAGGAATATTTATTTTTTAAGCAGATCCAAAATTTTAATTCACTTGGGACCTGAGAGTAGGGGTGTAATCGAGCCGAGTTAAGTCGATACTTTCTAGGGCTCGAGTTCAACTCGACTAAAAAGGTTCGGGCTAGAAACTCGGCTCGAGCTCGATCGAGCCTTAAAAAAACAAGATCGAACTCGTCTCGTTAAGTACTCGATAAAGCTCGACTCGACTCGTAAACTCGATTATTTTCCTAGAATTCATTTATTTTTAATGAAATATGGCAAGATCGAGCTCGACTCGAATAATATTTTTTTAATTATGAAAAATAATATTTTGTAATAAATTTAATTAATTTAATTAATTAAATAATTATTTAATCAAGCTCGATTAAGCTCGCGAGCTACTTGATTTATATATTTTAAAACTCGAGTCGATCTCTTTTTTAGTCGAAAGTAGATGAGTATTTCACACGAAGAAATGGCAAATTCATTTACAAATTACTCTACCGAGAGTCCAATCTAGCTAGCTAATAGGGTTATTCAAGAATGTTTTTATTTCTTTTAACACGCATGTTCTGATTATATAGCGAATGTGACAACCTGGTGTGACGGTAGAACTTTTGATGATATGCCGTCTATATAAAAACAAGTATAATGTTTACATTCATCGTCTCACCATACATTTTTCATTTGTAAAAAGAAGGAAAAAAATACCCACGACCACATTATGATATTAGTTATAGTCTTTACGTAAAGTTTTTAACTCAGCTAAATTACATTTTTGGATTTATTTAGTTAGTAACGATATTATCACATTTGACGGTGACAACGTTTGATGATATGACAAATATTTGAAAGGAGTCTCACTGTCAATCAGGGCCGGCCCGGGGGCGGGCGAGATGGGAATACGGTTTAACTTTTGTAAGGTAATGATACTAATGAAAAATCTCCCCTAGCTGACCGCTCAGGGTCTATGAATTGAATGATATGTTTGATAATATTAAACTTGATACTATAATTGATGATTTTGCATCTAGACATGCATATAATTTTTTTTCCATGATCAATTTGATTTCTTGTTATAGTCGATCGGTGTTTCGTAATCTTTTGGTGTTCTTGGTTATGATTATGTTGTTTGAGTTTTTTGTGATGTTTTTGTTTCAACTATTGTTATTTTTCCCCTACTAATTCAATTATTTTATTGTTTTTAACATTTGTAATATGTTGTTGAGAAAATATACATTCAGCGCCAATGTAGATGGCCATATTTCAAGTCAGCCTGTTGGTACGACATTTTTTAAGTAGCCGTGCTCATTCCACGGGATCGTGCCATTTTTCCACCATATCACGTGGAATTCGAATGGTTCACGTGGAAAATCAATTGGTGCCAAAAATTGAATTTCCACGTGATCTGGGGGAAATTTTAATGAGGGCCACGTGGAAAAGTAAACGCAACGTGGAAAATATCCACGGGCCCGTGGAAATTGTAAAACATATCTGAGTGACTTTATCTTCTTCTTCCTCCTTTTTATCGAAAAAAATCGCCCCACACAAAAAAAAATACGCGATGACCCACATCCCTATCCCCACATCTGTTGATTAATTTCACGTGGAAGGAATTACCTCTCACGGGCAAGAAGGTGTTTGACACGGGTTAGTTTACATTGCGTGGAATTGGAACCGGGAGTGGATTGAAGCTTCATACAACAATGGCCGTTATTAATTTAGAAGATTATCCTCTAGTAAGTTATTTACAGTTTATTAGGTTTAATTTTGATGAATTTGCCCCCAAATTTTAATGAACTGCAACTTTTTATTTCAAATTGTGATATTGTAATGTTATCGAAATTGTGATATAATAATGTTATTGAAATTTTGGTTTCGAAATTGTGATATAGTATGTTTATGTATTGACCCAAAAAAAATCGAAATTGTGAGATAATTTTTTAAATTTTGTAGTAATGATATTGTTAAATTTTTGATATTGTAGAATTTTTGATATTGTAGAAATTATGATTATAAGATAGGAAATTGTAGTAATGATATTGTACAATTTTTGATATTGTAGAAATTATGGTTATAAGATATTGGACATTTCGAATTATGTATATTGGGAAATTTGTAGAAATGTTGATGTTGTAGAAATCTTGACGTTGTTGAAATTATGATATTGTAATTATTTTGTTTATTTGATTGGAAAATTTGTAGAAATGTTGATGTTGTACAAATAATGACGTTGTAGAAATTTTGATATTGTAATTATTTTGATTATATGATTGGAAAATTTGTATTGGAAAATTTGTAGAAATGTTGATGTTGTACAAATAATGACGTTGTAGAAATTTTGATATTGCAATTATTTTGATTATATGATTGGAAAATTTGTATTGGAAAATTTGTAAAAATCATGATGTTGTAAAAATAATGACGTTGTAGAAATTTTGATATTGTATTTATGTTGATTATTTGATAATTTAGAATTTTTTTAGAATGATATGCATTAATGTAATTATAGTGACAATGTTATTATTAGAAACGATAATGTAGAAATGATAATGTAGAAGTTTTGATATTGTACATAGTTCGATTATATGATATTGTATGTATGTCTTTGTTAGAAGTTGTTTCGAAATTTAGTAGTATAATTTCCTTTCATGGCCTTAGTTCATTTTGAAATGTGTAGTTTGATACCACTTTAGTTTTCAAAACACTCGAATAATTTAATTGTTACAGGCAATCACAATGAAAATGCCCTAATTTAATAAATAAAAAAACTGAATTTAAAAACGAGAAACAAACGACAAATAAATGTTGTTTGAAAAATTCCAAAACAATGAATTGTGGCGTATTCTACAGTACGCCTCGACCGATGAGGTTCTTAGAAATGCATGCATCCCAGGGTGTTTTCGAATCCTTCGATCCATTTGTGTCATGCCTAATCTTGAGGCTTTGTATTGGGGCTCTGGTAGGTAGCTCGTAGAATTTTCATTAGGTCCGCTCAATAGAGCATCTTTTCCGTTCTCAAAGAGCTTGGTAAAGCCTCATTTGGAAGCGAGGCATCCGTTAGATCGAAAGTATAAGATCTGTTCTGTTGGCTCTGTCCATCATCTGATCTCCCTCGTCATCATCAAATATTCTATGACGCTGGTGAAAACAATCTTCTCTTCTATTACCCCCGTCTACTGTTACAACACAACGAAACGAAAAATTTCTTTTCTAGTGTGTATATTGGTTTTTTCATTTATATACACATATATTTACATATATTTACTTGTATATAACTGAATATTGCTAGACATCAAAAAACACAACAATATTCCTAAAAATCTAACCATATATATATAAAGAGACAAATGGTTAGTATTTTTGGCGAATATTGATTTTTTGCGTTGCGGTGGCTAAAATAAACACACTAGGAAAAATGATTGTTTAACTGATAACAACACGGGTGCCCGTTACAAACGAGAAAATATACTATTAATACAATATATATATATATATATATATATATATATATATATATATATATATATATATATATATATATATATATATATATATATATATATATATGTATGTATGTATTAAGAGTATATTTTCTCGTTTGTGTGTGTGTATATATTCCAGTACATTTATGTATAAAGTTATATATACACTTATTTTATCACATATTCATGCCATCGCATATATATTTATTATCAAGTGAAAGAAATTATACACACAGATAATTTTAAATTTACACACAGTTTAAGCACACACACAGACATATACACATACACTAGGAGAAATTATACACGGTACATATATATATATATATATATATATATATATATATATATATATACACTTATTTTCTTAAGTTTATATGTTTGTATATATACATTGTGATTATATATAAAGATATATATACACTTATGTTCTTAAGTATATATATATATAGTCTTCTTAACACATTTTTAATCACTCGCAGCTTACTAGTTATCCAACACCACGTGGGACATTGATTCATCCGCCTGAAAAAAAAATTAATGCCGAATTGCGGTTCCATGCGGAAAGTGCTACTCTTACAAGATCGCAAGAGTTATTGCACAATGCTACACCAAAGCAGAGCGTTGTGGAATAGATTGAGAGGATCAGTGTTTGGTCCGTTTCTTCGCTTTTATAAGTAACAATTGGGAATTCAAGGGCGGCTAATAGCATACTGTATTTCAATATGGTTTATCGGACCGAGACGACGAGCTTCATTTTAAGATTGGCGATAATAGAGTGAAGTTCGGAAGACGAGTTTGCATTCATCATGGGCAGTACTGATTTGGAGATTTGGATGTTGAATTGTCTGATCGGTCAAGGTGTTTTGATGTTAGTTGTACTCTCCATAAGTACATCAAGAATGTGACGTTGCAAAAATCGAATCGGCGATTATGGCATCGAATGACGTTGAAACTATATACCGGATGGCTTTAGTGTACGTTATTTATGGGTTAATAATCGGAAACGACCTCGAGTGGTAATACCGCCTGCATTTTTTTATATTGTCGAGAATCTACAATCTGGTCGAGACATTTCCATGGGGGGCGATTTTTTTAACAATTTAATGTTGAATTGGCGTAAGATAGTATTTGAGTGTAAGGGTCTTGTACCTAAAATAAATGGGAAACCGTATAAGCCACAGTTCTCCGGTTGTTTATACTGCATTCATGATTGTGGTGTTTCCATGCAATGCCTAGACTTATACAAGACGGGATTTGCAATGAGTGGTAGAAGGTCAAGCTAATGCTCGCCCAAGTTTGTTGAGATGGAAATGCCTTGCCGGCGGGTCTATTACAAATCCTTGGTCAATCCTACATCCGGTGTTACTCCATGGGTATGTATTATATTATCATTGTTATCAATCTACATTGTTAGCAATATTTTTAAACATTGTATTTAAAATCGGTTGCCTTTTTTCCTTCCTTTTTGCAGAGTTGAGATGGTCGCCGATATTTTGACAACCGCCGAAGATAGGCGATTCAGAATTGGTATGGGGTTGCCGGAGGCGGAGGTTACATCTCGCCTCGTGAATTACCCGCCCCCCGTGGTTGTCCCGGATCCGCCCCTGGTCAAAGACGTGTTCCCAAGGACTAATTTGGATGGCGTAGTTCGTGAGCGCCGAGTAGGTTGATGCTGAGGACGAGCGACCATCTCAACAAACCCGTCATGACGAACATCCGAGTGCCCCGTCTACATCCGCAAACCCTCCGGGTACCACATCGTTTCTCAACAATTCGATATAGGCGGTGGTAGTATACCTATTGTGGAGGCGTTGTGCCGTTAGACTCATCGGTGCACGAAATCACGCGTATAGTTGACAATGCGTTAAGAGAAGTCGGATCGAGTTGATGGAAACAAAGGCCGAGTTGATTGAAACGAAGGCAAAGTATCTTTCAAACGAATGCTGTCGAGTGAAATGCAGGTGAAATGGCACGTCTGAGAGAGGCTCAGAAACAACTACCAAAGTAGTTGAAGAACGACATACGCGTTACCTCGAGTCGTTAAAAAGGGCGGCGGTGGAACAGGTTTGAATTAACTCCTAAATACAAATATAATTGCATTTATCTTGTTAACACAAATTTAAATTCACACCATTTCCTTTATTATACAAGGTACACTTAGGTCCCGAAGAGGACATCTCGTATCACAAGCCTCCTGGGCGGTGACTCACCTCCACATCTCGACGGGACCCAAAGCACACCATCCACGAAGTTGGGCGTCTTGACTACACAAGGCGGCCGTGAGCTCGAGATCGAGACACCTCGAGGTTGTGATACAAACACGGAGCGGAACACCTCTAAGGAATGTTCATATGGCGTCACCGTCCCAAGTTACTCCTTCCGGGCTTCAGTATCGAGGATCCCATCTTTGGGCCGTCTTCAGGTCCATAAGGCACACCATCCGTTCAGGGTCAACACTCTGAGATAGAGCAAAGCATCCATCTTGACCCATTGAATGATTTTTCATTTGAGTGTCTTTGTCTCAGGTCGAGTCGATATTGATGATGTGCATGCGGAGATGACAACCTCGATGCAGACAGCGGCACTCTTCAGGCCCCAAGCGATCCTGAGTTTGAATACAACGAGGGAGGGGAGGGGGGTAGGGAGGGGGAGCTACAAAGAGCCTCGCACTTCAAATAAAAATGGGCCTTCGATCGACGCTGAAGCCGACTGAGTACTTTAGGAGGGATAATAATACCCAGTGGATTCAGCCTAAAAAACGGCCTGAGGACGATAGGCACACACCCGGTCGGAGGACTATCGAGCAGGAGTACAGCGAACTGAAAAAATGGATAGGATCAAATGTAGGTGATACGACCAAGTTATTAGTCGGGGGGCTGAAAAACGACGAGGAAATATTACCTTTCCCTGCGGATCGAGATTTTTTCAGCTGTATTTTGTTTCAAGGTCATCAGATAAATGCGCAGGTAAACTCATTTAAACTTGTATTCGAATTTTTTTAACATGTTTCACTTTTTTTTATCGTAATATTGTGACTGAGTAATAAATCCCATTTGCAGCACATTGACTCGTATATGGGGGATTGTTGCTGCTCGTATGGAAGCTTACCCGATCGATTATGAAAAATATGCGAGTTTGTGTTATGCCTCATTCGCAAGTACTCTTGTGGTGAATAGAGAAATGGGAGGCGACATGGATGCGGTGGTTCGGTTTGTTTTGGCATTGGAAACTTCTAAATGGACCAAGAAACGATCGCCTATGCTATCCGGATGATTAACACGGAGCATTGGGTGCTTGTGCGCATGTCGATCGATGAATGGCCATAACGGTGTACGACATACCGATCTGAAGCGGTGACTCGACCCAGATTGACCGGATCATACGGAAATGGGCTCTATATACATGAGGTTAATGTTATCGGCATCACAAGATTGCGGGACAATCCAATGGATGATCGATCCATCTCAAACACCATTCTATACAATCTCGCTTGCAGCGAGATGGATGTCCACAGACGGAGTACCGGTACATATCAAACCTTATTAAGTTTTTTAATTTCAAACATTCGATTCTAATTTTATAGCTTTAATATGCGAGGAACATTTGTCCGGTTTTCGATCGAAGATTATGGAGCTTACACTCATCACCGGCGCACACATATTTGAGATGAGTGATGCAACTTTTCACAGGCTCAGGATCAAAATGGCCTAAGATTTATTTTGTCAACGTATAGCGGTGTAATTTATATATTTGTTGTTCGGGAGTCGTGTACATCCAACATTTGACATTTATTTTGGTTATATCTCAACTTTTGGCGTTGTAATATTTATCTTCTAAATTGTGTTTGCTTTTTTTATTGTAAATTTATAATATTTATATTTTAAATATTGAATGCGAGTCGACGGGTTTTTGGGAACCAACAATAACACATAAAACCTAAAAAAACTTATATAGTTGAGAGGACATAAAAATAACATCTATAGTAGATGAACATAAAAATAACAAAACATAAATAAACCGAAATGAAAGTTGATCTATCTAAAAAATAAATACTAAAATAACATGAATAAAAGATAAACACTTTCATCATATTTAAGTTTCGTATGTGATAACGTCATCATGACCGTATGTCACATCATCTTCAACATATTCCGGCACCCCGGCAGACCTGACGCATAGACATGTGATCAGATACGGGAAAAATATATATCCATCTCCTGCATTGCCCTTCGCTATCTGTCGAATCCTTGACAGAATATACTCTCCAACATCGAAATAGGAAGTAATAGATGCGTAAGCAAGGGCGTACAAATCAAATGCCGGTTCGGTGTAATTCACCGTACCATACATATTGGTGGCAAGAAACATAATAAGGAAAGGAAGGAATGGGCCGTACCAGGACCAGGGTAAAGGGCGGGTAGGCCGCTGAGGCCTCACACGTTCCCACAGATGCGTCTCCCCAAATAAAACAGCCATATCACGTTGTAGTAGTTCAGGGACATCCGGAAAAAAGAAATCCAAACCTTGAGGATATTCGGAATGGCATACACGTCGTTGATCCATGTTTTATTCAAGCGGACGGGCGCGCCGCACTATGACACACATTTCATTGAGCTCTGCCGTTGCTAGACAAGCGTAAAATTCACGCACAATAGACCGATTCACATGCTGAAAGCTTAATGGGCTTTGAGGGACACCAAGCCACCCGTTATCTCGGAACAAGTTTCTGATCAAAGTAGGTAGACTTTCCATATTCAATCGTCTCTCTGCAACAACAGCTCTTGCCATCCAGTTAGTCACGTACTCACGCCTCTCCTCTTCATTGTGAAACGGATTATGAGATCGCTCGTCAACGACAAATCAACCGTCATTGGGAATTAACACAGGAGCCTGGGGTTAGCCATTGAAAGGTACACTAAAAAGAGATTATTCTATAAAATAAGCGAGAAATGAGAGGGATGAATGCTTTGGTAAAGGATTGGTTAATATATAGATTTTTTTTTCAAAACTAGCATTGATTGAGAGGGTCGGTGTGAATTAAGACTCGTGTGAATTCCAACGATCCCGTGTGAATTTTGAACGATCCCGTGTGAATTTAGCACGAGCTAACCATTGATGACCCATGTGAAAAGACGTGTCACTGTATCAATGACAATACTGCCTTTGCACCCTAATGACACCTACGACGTACGACATCGATATGACATCAATGACATGTCAAAACTAGCATAGATTGAGAAGGTAAGTGTGAATTAAAACTCGTGTGAATTCCAACGATCGCGTGTGAGAACGATCCCGTGTGAATTTAGCACGAACTAACCATTGATGACGCACGTGAAAAGACGCGTCACTGTATCAATGACAATACTGCCATGTGTCCTGCCTACGGTCATAAATCACCACCACTTGAAGTGTGGGACCCACCGACAGCGACCACACATGACACGGAATAACTCGGATTTGATTAAGATCCCTATACTTTTATCTTCATCTTTCGCTTTTATTAAATCTGTCGTCAAAACACTTTTATAGAAACAACATGATAGTCCCCTCATGTGATCGTCGAAGATCATCCATTACAATTGCGAGTAGATAAAACAAGAAATAATAGAACATAACTCGATGGCCTAAGAAAGAAAAAACAATACATAATGGAACATAACTCGACGTCTTAACTCCGTTTCAGTCTGAAGACTATGGAGATTACAATACTACCTATGCACCCTAATTACCCCTACGACGTACGACATCGATAGGACATCAATTACTAGTCAAAACATGCATTAAAAGCAAACAATAAATACGATAGAATAGTTAAACAAACCAAGGGTGGTCACTATAGATGACAGTGGAGGTTTCCGAAGAAATGTCATCCGTGTTATACTCCGGTACGTTAAAATCTCTTGCGATAGCCGTGATAAGAAAAGGAAAGTAGATATAACCATCACCACTACTCCAAAGTGATATGTCACAAATCCTACTAATGATGTAACGTCCAACGTCAACTTCGTAATGGAGAAATGCGTACAACAAAATGTACAAATCAGATGGATGTTCACTCGTGTGTATAGTACCATAGAGGCTATTGGCAAACCATTGGATCATAACACGCTCCCATTCGGTAGGCAATTGACGTCGAGCAATTATACGTTGCAATGCACGAACGTTGGAAGCCCCGTTGAAGAAATCACTGGATGCTTCAACTCCTCTTACACCATAGTAGTTATTGATCCAGTCCACCTCCAAGGAAACATCTACTCCACGCACTTTGTGCACCCACGATGCTATGGGATTGAACTCCTCGCGCCACGTTTGACCCGACAAGCGCATAGAATTCACGAACAATTGATCTATTCATAGTCATTTGCCGATGCGGGACTATTTGCGAGGCCTCCAACGAACGTCTGCGTAGGAGACGCTTCATCTTGGTAGGTAGACTCTCCCATTCAATTCTCTTCTCTCCGATAATAGCTCTATCTTGAAAGATCCAAATCCAATTATGACGCGCTTCGTCTGTTGTAAACCTCAACCTCAGTGTCTGCAAGTCGTAATGGTGACTAATATCACCCCTCCTACGGTCAATAACAAACACAGGTTGATGAGGATTGAATGGAGGATCATCATACTCGGGGGAATTCGGTTAATGCCATTCCCGATAAGGGGAAAGCGGTTCAGACATTGTGATTAAGGCGATGTAAAGTAGAAGGTTATGCAGAGGTAGTTTAATAGGTCATGGTATATATAAAGTTAACAAGTGAATTGAGTGGGTCGGTGTGAATTAAGACTCGTGTGAATTCCAGCGATCCCGTGTGAATTTTTAAAGCGATCCGTGTGAATTTAGCACGAACTAACCATTGATGACCCACGTGAAAAGACGGCGTCCACGAGTATCAATGACAATACTGCCTATGCACCCTAATGACACCTACGACGTACGACATCGATATTGAAGGATGCAGGTTCTTAGATCTTACAAAGTTAGATCTATTCGCAGCGGACGGATCACGATTCATATAACATAACGCATAATTAAAGGACTTAAATAAACTACAAGGGGTTAAAATTAAGTTACCAATATCGGGAGAGATGCCTTGATCTTCCGATGTGTTCTCCAAACGGCGGTTGGTGGACACCCTTCTTGATACACGAGCCTCCTTGATATGCAACCAGAAAAAACCCGAAGATTTTTCCAACTCGAACCCACAGAATAGAGGCCGAAATTTTTCGCCAATTTCTCTCGGTGAATAGTGACGTGAATAGTACCTTGCCATTAGACTTGGGAGAACTCTCTTTATATAGGAGAGTAATCAATGTCCTCCAAGGATTAAATAATTAAGTGATGATTATCACATTAATCCTTTTCCAAATAAAAGATAAATAAAATGATTATCCCAAACAAATTAAGATAAATCATATTATTATCTATTATTCCATGAATTATCATTTAACAAATAAAAGATAAATCACATGTTAAATAATTATCCAAGAAAACTAATTTCTCTCTAATTATTAGGACATTAATGGCGCCACATATTGGGTCAAAAAAGCCCACATAAAATGTCTTTTATGTGTATTATATTATTTATCCCAACTAAATAATATCAATGCATATCAATTAATTAATTTGATCAATTAATTATCATGAGGCCCAAATAACAAGATTATTAGTCCGAATTACGAAGCACACGGGGACCATGGACTATAATAGGTAGCTCCAATAATTAATTATTCATCGAGCGAGAATAAGTACATTAATTATTAATTCCGGGATTACGCCACCATAAACCCGGCCCGAACTCTACCGATTATAGATGTATACTTATACTCAACCCATAGAAGCGAATAAGCGTCCATTGATATAATCACTACATACGGATTAACCTCCATAGATCGTCCATTACGAGAGGAGTCTCCGTGAACCCGACTCAGAATATCTTATCCTTATTTACCATCAACCCCTAGTGATCAATTAGTTCACATATCGACTAGTAGCTAATTAGTCTAAATATGAACTCGGCCGATCGATCACTTTCTCGGGGCTAACAAATAAAGGGATGTCTCTCTACTTCCCCTTGAGGAAGGAATGGATTCCATGTCTGTGAAAATCAGAACTACTCACTCAAATCGGAGATAGTGCCAATGAGAAGTGGCTTGGAACACATTATTTAAGTGAACCGTAATTAACACATCAAACACTACCCCGGGACAAGCGGCACACTGCGTGATCACCTCAGATTAAGGTTGATCCATATATGATCATCTAATGATTTAATAAGATTCCTCGATTACGGAATTATATCGAGAAATTCAGATTAAATCGGGTCGATCTATATGAATGCCATCATATATAAATGCCCCACGTAAAGTACCTCTACCGACAGTCCGGATAAGACTATCACACCCTAAGGTGTTCGGGCGCATTATTGGTGTTTTAATCAAGAGACCCTAAACTCGATTAAGTTCACCACGGACTAATGATTTAAGTATATCACCACTAACTCAATCCTCACGTGTAATCCATACCTTTGAGTTAAGTGGTTACATCTGAGATATACTTAGGGTTTGCAAGAAGATGTATTACTTTACAAGCACAAAGCAAGTAATAAGGTGAGATAAATTTCTGTCATTCATTATTAAAAACAATTACACAAATTGTCTTTCGGGCACTACACCTAACAGATATGACATCAATGACATGTTAAAACTAGCATTGATTGAGAAGGTAAGTGTGAGCTAAGACTCGTGTGAATTCCAACGATCCCGTGTGAATTTTGAACGATCCCGTGTGAATTTAGCACGAACTAACCATTGATGACCCACGTGAAAAGACGCATCACTGTATCAATGACAATAGTGACTCTGCACCCTAATGACACCTATGACGTACGACATCGATATGACATCAATGACAAGTCAAAACTAGCATTGATTGAGAAGGTAAAGTGTGAGCTAAGACTCGTATGAATTTTCAACGATCCCGTGTGAATTTTCAACGATCCCGTGTAAATTTAACACGAACTAACCTTGGATGGCAATTATTGTTGTTGTACAAGTACGAGCCATTTCTCTCATTCTTCAAACTCTTTTAAGTTCATCTGAATTTTCTTCATCATTCAAGTAGTCACTTTAAACTAACCACTTCTTCACCTTTCAATTTATAATCTACACTGAAGCAAATGGATAATGATCGTTTCTTTAAAGTTCTTGATGGCGGTTTCGCAACAAGTTTGGTATGTCATTATTAATTAACTTACATTTATATCACATGTATTATGATTACACAAACGTGAAATGTTTCTTTTTTCATAGACACTACCTCCAGCATACGTTAATAGGTTGAACGACACGCTAAGGAACCTAGATAGGGCCGTTCTTAAAAGCCGATTAGGGACATGAGAAGTGAGGGTTGGAGCCACAGACAATGGAATTCTTCGTTTCTTTGGGGAAGGTTGGGAGGAGTATGTCGCGGCTCATTACTTGAATGAGAGTGAGTTTATAGTGTTTGAACACATGGGGGGTTTCACTTTCAACACTATTGTGATGGATCACACCTATTGTGAGAAGACTTTTTCTGAGTCCGAGAATGAAGAAGATGATGCAGATGATGATGCAGGTGCAAGTAACCAAACTCCTCATTTTCAGACGACGCTGCCAAACTGGGTATTTTCACATGGTTGTTATTATGTGGTGAGATGTTTAAAATATTTTTAGTTGTTTTCTTGTTTGATCTTTTTTCCCCATTTTGAAACAATATTTAAATTTGTTTGTGATTTGTAGAATATTCCAAAGGCATTTGCTAGAACAAACGACATGTTGCGAAACAAGACCGTGGAACTACGAATTGCCACAGGGGAATCATGGCCTGCTAGAATTGTCTATATGGTAAATCAAAAAGTTCGTTTAAGCGGGTTGAATGATTTCATTACGGACAATAACATAAATGCCGGAGATGAATGCAGATTTGAAGTCATTGATCAACCTATAGAAAATCACGTCGTGTTTAATGTGGTGATTACTAAATATTGAAGATCATTATTTAGGAGTCATCCTATCATATTTCATGATCACCCTTAGTTTATTTAAGCAGCATTTTATTGTTATCTCAATGTATCATTACTCTTTGTTTTTATGTTTGTAAGCCCTGTTATCACTCGTTTGAACTACAATACCCATTTTCTATTAGGTGATAAAGATACAAAACATATAAGATAGTCACGATCACGCTAATATCAATGTCCCCAAAAGATACAAAACATGTATAAAAATTTCACGACTTTAGATACTACTACAAAACATGAAAAAATGAACAAAATGATTGTATCAATTAGGAACAACAACTGTATGAAACGGACATTTAGGCCTTTTGTGTCCGGTGTTTCCACACAACGAGCAACGCCTACTGTGAGCTCTGTCCTCTCATTAGGCAACTGTTGGTCCTACCGCCGGGAGGTTCACCTTGAGAAGCAATCACGAGGATCTGGGTCGGCCCCGCCTGCATAACCGTTGTTTGTGTTTCCCCTCCTTCCCTCAGTCTAGGTTCAGGCGGCGGAATGCGCTGGTTTCCAATTGAAGTGGGAACTATCCAATCATCCTCGACTGGAACAGGGTATACGCGTCCTTCATAAATCTGGCTGGAAACATTGAGCTTTGTAGTAGTGACAACAATAATCATACGGACTCTCACAACGCTCACTTATAGCAAAGACAAGCATGTACACAAGGCATCTTGAGCCCTGAAACTCTCCACAAGAACACTTCCAATCACCATATTTACTTTGCGCTAGTATCGCGCCCCCACTTGGAATCGGGTCCGGTCGATCGCGCTTTAGTGTGAAGGTTCTTCGGGCATGAGATACTTCATCAAGAATTTTTCGGCCAGGGGCTAACACGGAGCGACATGCCAATGCAAGTTCTCTCCTCTCGCAATGCCATTTTCGCAACGCGTTGCCCTTATGTAGTCTAACAAATTCACGATACTCAACTTACGCGCGCATCCACGATCACGTTGTTAAAACTTTCAAAGATAGTTGCTTGTCATTATTGCATAACGTGTCCCCTGGAAAATGCGATCGTGCCCGATAACAAAATCCAATAGCCTCCAAATAACTAGACACTCTATTGTTTGGATCTTTATCCTGCTCTTTTAACTGCTGAAACATTATTGCGAATCGCGTTTTTGAAAAAGTATACGCTGTTTCCCAGAAAGTGTATGCACAATATCCTGTGCTTCCGAATTTTTTATTGAGGTTCATGACAAGGTGGTGGTAGCAAAAACCATGGTGGCGTTTGGAAATACATCTCTAATAAAGCACCAATGATGCCGGCCCTGCATCGTGATACGAACACCATGTCTTCACGTTCCCGATTACCCCTTCACTTGAAGCATGAAATACATCCACGCATCCTCGCTCTCTCCGTCGGTCACGGAAAACGCTACGGAAAGAGTTTATCACTGCGTACACCGATAGCTACTAACAATGTCCCTCGCATTTTGTTTTTAGATGAGTACCGTCCACGACTAAGACAGTCGACAAAGATGCTTAAACCCGTCAATACTAGCTTTCATAGCCATGAAACAAGATGCTTGAACCGCCCAATAACATGGTCGATCACTATATGTCTGTGATGAGTTTCAGGATTTTCACTCTTCAACATGTAAAAGTAGGTTTGGTAATTTAGAATACGATAGTGTTACGCTTCCTCCGATTAATTCCAACGCCGCTTACAATGATATGCCACGCGATAATCAAGGTCTATGTTGAATACTCTTTTGACCTCCATAATTAAATGTTTTGTCGTGAACTGACTTCCGAGTTTTATGAGGTTCTCTCTAACAAGATGACCTATAGTTCAGTCCGGCTTGCCTATGATCGCTGCTTAATCGCTCCAATCCACAAGTGTGAGTTTCATTGTACTCGGTTATCTCGAAGTTATTGCAATCAAACACCTTTCTACCCACAACTTTCCATTCGCATTTCTCAAGTAAAGCATCGTAGTTTTAACTTCCCTTGTCGGACCGGATAGGTTTCACATGTAATTATTTTTCAATGCATGGTAACTCATTTTCATCTCGCATATCATCCTTGTCCCTCGAACTTTTACCAATATACAATAATCCGAGAATCTTGATCAAACGCCCCAACCCGTGGACATGGAGGAATTTCCGAATCCGGAATGTCCGAACCAAAATGAACACCTCTATTGCGATTAATACTTGCCATACTAGGACCAATATCAGGGTTCTGTTCTAATGGTGCTCTCATAAAACTCGTAAACGATCCACCAATATTGGGACCCGGTTGCATCATTGTTGACATATGAATGTTCTGCTCGAAAGGCCCACTCAAAAAACTCGTAAGCGATCCACCGATATTGGGACCCGCTTGCATCTGTGTTGGCATATGAATGTTTCGCTTTCGAAAGCGCGCCTAAGATAACTCGTAAACGATCCACCGATATTGGGACCCGCTTGCATCGGTGTTGGCATAATAAGAGGCGGACGGTCAAACTGCTGGCTTGTTCTATTCATGTTGACATTATGACTTGTCCCGTCTAACTGTTGTTGGATGTAGGCTGTGTGCGTTGTCTACCTAAAATTAGGCAGAGGTGTGTGAATTGGCTGACGAATCATATTCGCAATTATTCCCCAATCGTAGTCAGGTTCACTTGTGATGTCAATGACTTGTTCAATTTGAAGTTATATTCGGTCGGATGGCGATTTCATGAGGGATAAGGTCGATGTGTTAGGTACAACATGCTTTCGGGAATTTCGATTACCGTCTAACTCGGATGTAAAATCCTCAATGCCTCTATCATTTTCTTCATGTAGTTGCTCATTTAAGTCAAATTCGTTCTCATCTTCCGTATCGTGATCGTGCATAACCGGTTCGGCGTTAGTTAACGATAGTTTCACAAACTTCTTTTCTCAAAATATCATCAATGTAGCCTAGACATGTATCATCGTCCAAAACATCAATCGGTTGGTCATAATCTACGTACATTAGTTTCGTGATCAATGTGTTGTTTGAGACATCAATTCCTACTTTCTTACACACTTTGACCTTCACTTCATCCAATGTCGTATCGGTTTTCACACGAACCAAATACAATTTTCCTTTCTTATAAGACCATTTGTCGCTATCTTCATGGTATTTCCACTCTCCGCCAAATAAAAACTTAACGGACACTGTGTTGTTATCTGCAAAAAACAATCATTTATCCACACGATTAGGTTTTTTCCAAATATTGTTGGATTGACCAAAAATTTTCTGGATTGAAATATATACATATATATATATATATATATATATATACATACATATATATATATATATATATATATATATATATATATATATATATATATATGTGTGTGTGTGTGTGTGTGTGTGTGTGTGTGTGTATATATATATATATATATATATATATATATATATATATATATATATATATATATATATATATATATATATATATATATATATATATATATATATATGTGTGTGTGTGTGTATGTACAAGTAAATATATGTGTATATAAATAAAAACCAATACATATATACACTTATATATGCTAGTAGTATATATGTGTGTGAATATTGATTTCTCGTGTATATACACAACCTTTAAAATAAATAAATATTATGTACCATATATACATACTCAGACACACACGCACACACATTTAGGTTAGGTTAGGTCAAAAAAATTCAAGTTGTGTTGTGTTGTGTTGTAACAGTAGACGGGGGTAATAGAAGAGAAGATTGTTTTCACCAGCGTCATAGAATATTTGATGATGACGAGGGAGATCAGATGATGGACAGAGCCAATGTAATGATCTTATACTTTCGATCTAACGGATGCCTCACTCTTCCGGCGGAGGCTTTACCAAGTCAGCCGAGAACGGAAAAGATGCTCTATTGAGCAAGACCTAATGAAATATTCTACGAGCTACCTACCAGGAGCCCCAATACAAAGCCTGGAGATTAGGCATGACACAGCGGATCAGAAGGATTCGAAAACACCCTAGGGATGCTTGCATTTCTAAGAACCTCATCAGGTCGAGGCGCACCATAGAATACGTCACAATTCTGTTGTTTTGGAATTTTTCAAACAACATTTATTTGTCGTTTGTTTCTCGTTTTTAAATTCAGTTTTTTTATTTATTAAATTAGGGCATTTTCATTGTGATTGCCCGTAACAATTAAATTATTCGAGTGTTATTTGAAAACTAAAGTTGTATATTCATACAATATCATATAATCGAAATATGTACAATATCAAAACTTCTACATTATCATTTCTAATATTAACATTGCCACTATAATATCATTAATGCATTTCATTCTAAAAATTTTCTAAACTATCAAATAATCAAAATAATTACAATATCAAAATTTCTACAACGAATGACAATTTTCTTATCGAACAATCTCATTATAATTAATCATTTCAATAGCTTAATAATCAAAAATTTATCCTTTCACTACCCTAAAACTATAAGCTTTTACCTTTTCACCATACGAAAAAACGAAAATTTATATCTTTATAAGGTTATTTACCTCAAACATATCATCAAATTAAAACAAATACAATATTTAAAAAAAATCAAACAAAAGTGCTATACGAAATGCTTACCCATTTGTTTAAAGGAGTAAGACCGGTGTAGAATGATATCCCATAGATTGATAATTTTTTTCTGAAAGTTTTGTGAAGATAAATTCGAGTGAAAAAGATTGATGATTTTGGGTGAAGAAGATGATGGTATTGACTAAAATGTAGGAAAAAACGATAGATGGAGCATTTATTAATTCAATTTCAGTATTTCCACGGGACCGTGCCCACTTTCCACGTTGCGTTCGATTTTCCACGTGGCTTTCAATTAAATTTTCCCCCAGGTCACGTGGAATTTCAACTTTTGGCACCATTTGAACTTCCACGTGGCCTTTTTAAAATTCCACGTGATATGGTGGAAAAATGGCACGATCCGTGGAGGCAATGCACGGCTACTTAAAAAAATGTCAGGCCTGAACAGACCTGACTTGAAATATGGGTGTCTACATGACCTGAATGTATATTTTCTCTATGTTGTTAGATATCACTATATCAGTCTTAGAGCACTTGCGATCATTGTCTCGAATAGAGTCTCTACTTTCTGACTCCAACATCATTTACTGAATCTCTACACATAGTCACATGCTGGACTGAATCTCTACCGCACTACAATAATAAAGAATCAGAAACCAAAATAATTATGACATATATATTTACAAAAGCAAATACACATATAAATAATTTATTGTCTATTATTATAGTGATAAATATTACTTTGTATGGATATTCAAAATATGTATAGAAGATCTTATTAATGAAATATTTGTAAGCGATTTTTTATGACTCAAATATATATATATATATATAATGTTAGAAAATAGAAAACTTGAATCTGTAAAAAAATTCAGATTACAAGTAGATATAAGTATGATGTCCAATTTTATCCAGAATCATTGAATAGAGATCATGATACTGATTACGATCGCAAAGACATTTTAGTTGGATCTGAAATTTGTATATACTGATTTAACTGCCTTTTACTGATTCTAATGCAAGTGCTCTTAGTATTTCCATGAACGTGGTTTGACTTATGTTACTTATGTATAGAAATTAGTTTTTTAAAATAAAAGGAGGACCCTTCTTTAAATTTTGTCCGGGCCCATTAAGTCTTAGGACAAACTTGCTGTCAATGCCCTTGTCTAAGAGAAAATTACAAACCCAAATGAATATATATCTCCATGAATACAGTATTTTGTATATAAAAGTGCATTATATATGTCAATTGTTATGACACGGCCGTTAATATCATTTTAATTTCATAAAACTAAATGATCCCACCCTTTCCTCTTTTAACCTTTTTTTTATTGATTTGAAATGCGCTCTTTGATGGAAAGTTTTTGGGTGGTATCTCCATTTGTGGACAAGTGATAACTAAAGAAATATGGATCATTAAGTTTGAATCCATCATAAAAACATCATTGCACACGACTTCAATTCGCATATGACGGGTATTGCTTAATAAACACCGACTTATACCCAGTCATATTGAGAAAGAGTCTCCTTTTACTGCCGGCGTCTGCAAGACACATGAGAGTGCCGTTCAGCTTCATAGGAAAATTTACTTATATTTAATCGCTCCTGCCGGTTCATGCATATAAATTGAGGTCAAGATGGGTAGGGTCGTCCCTGTATAATCGGATGTTCTAGGCCAAAAACAATTTGGGCCATCAACCCCGTGAAAAAAAAAATATATCACAACTATTTTGGAGGTATTCTATGTTGATGAGCATTTTAAAAAATGTAACATATGACTTTTTTTCACTGAATCAGCTATAAATTTAGGTGTTACCGGTTTTTAGCTTGAGTAGAAAATAAAAACGACCTAAAATACACTTCTATTACGTTAAAGCTTGTGGCGCCCAAAATTTAAAATTGTAAAGCTTGTCAGGCGCTTTGCGTGCGGCGCTGATGCTTCTACTCTGGGATGGCTCTGAAGATGGGCATGGCAAAGCCTTCATATATTTCTTTACACAATAAAAAAAAAAACACACACTCAACACAAGATGATTAAGCTTTCCATGTTTGTTTTCTTCTTCTTCTGCACATCATTTGTAGAAGCAAGCGGCTTGAGTACTCGTGGACAATATCGTCCATCCGTCCCACTACTACTACCGAGAAGAAAGACGTTGCAAGAACCGGGTCCCGAGATCTGTGGCGATGGAACATGCGGGTATCATACTGATTGTCCTGACGGCTGCATTTGCGGGCTTGTTTTAAAACCACAAGCACCAAAACCACTAGTACGGTGCTATTATGCTTCATTGGTGTCCTGTGGTGAAGAGTTCACTTGTGAAAATCATGGTATATGTCCTGACGGGTGCTTCTGCCGCTATAATGATCGAAAAAACGGGTGCTTCATTACTCAAAAGACGTTGAAAGCCTTTGATGAATATATAGATTGGGACGGCGGCCAAGACAAAGACAAAGACACAGAGACAGACACAGACTCTGAGGATTCACAAGAAGATTGGAACGACGGTGTCCAAAACACAGACTCTGCTCTAATAGATGTATAGATGAATTGGATGGTGGTCAATAGACACGCTTATACACTAATGATTGTGACTGTAGTTCAAACCAAAATAGAGTTTTCTTGTGGCAGATCATCTCGCAAAGTTTCATTCAACGAATTAATATACATGAATAAAAGGGAAAAAATAAGGGGGAAAAATCAGACCATGTCTTGTGTTTTGATTAGATCCGCGGTAGAATCTAGCTCTCATTGGATGCTTTTGAGCTCTCTCATGCAAAAATGTCTTCTGTAACTATTGATGATGATGATGATGATGTCTGAATGCTTTCACAAGGAGGTTCAGATACCACCAAACTAAGTTGCTCATAATTCAGTTGTCTCGAAGCCTCGTAAACCGCAATTCCAACGCTTACAGACAGGTTCAGACACCTTACATATGTTTCCACCATTGGAATTTTTAGGGTTCCACCACCTAATGGTTCTTCTTTGCAGTCAGTTAGGGCTTCAGGTGGCAAGCCGGCGGTTTCCGACCCAAACACGAGCCAATCGCCTTTCTTGTAGCAAAATTCCTACATCAAGATTGAAGTCAATATATCTGTGTAATCGAGCTGTGTCAAGTCAATACTCTTTGAGGATCAAGCTCAACTCGATTCAAAAATCTCGAGCTCAAAAATCGGCTCCAACTCGATGGAGTCATAAGAAGGCATATATATATATATATATATATATATATATTACGTGTCGAAGCTAAAAGACTTATGCTATAGAGCAAATTCGACATACCGAATGAACATTTGTCCCTCTCTTAGTAAATGCAAGCAGTCTTTTCTCACCAGTCTGCAAAAAAAAGACAGTATTACAAATGCCAACACAGAAAGGCGTTATTTTTCGCACCGCACCCGACTTACCGTAACATCACACATAATCGACTTTCGGAAAAAAGATTATATATATGGTCTAGAATCGACTTTTAAAAGGCCGGTCCTCATCATTGACCTTTGAAAAGTAGATTTTTTTACTCAATATAATCGACTTTTGAAGTGGTGCCACACAATAAGATTGTGGTGGTGCAAATAAAGGGTCTCGGATTTTAGTCTGAAATAAGTAAACCTGTTGCCTGAAATACTGTCGGAACTCCGCCCACGAGCTATGAATTTTAACAATGACATATCTGACAGAAGTCAAGGATACAAATATTTCTGCTAATATAAACATCAAATTGCAACATTTTCATTACAGCAACAGGCGAAAAACAGCACGTTTTACCGATCCTGATTTACTCTGATGGATGAAGAGAAAATGTAAACGTGAATTAACACGAGCACTTGCATTATATGTGTGTGTATATATATATATATAGAGAGAGAGAGAGAGATTTGGAATGTGAATTCGAGATAATTGTGCTGATGGATACGGCCAGTAATCAAGTCCAGCACGTTTTAACTTTGTATCATCAACCTGGAAACCCAAAGGCTAAAGAGAAAACAAGCAGAAAATCCAACTATTAGTTTGTTTGTTCTTTTAATTAAGCTCACGAATAAATAAGGCGCTTTTAGTGGCATCATAGTGTTTTTAACGTGGCAGCACACCGGAAACAATTAACCGGTGTAAAGTCGATTCTAAAAGTTGATTTTAGTGTGTGCCACTAAAACGCTCGTAAATGCCAAAGAAAACATTATCATTTACTATAATGTGGCAATAGCATCACAATAAAGGCTGTAGAATCAACCTCAACTAAATGAAGTCCAACGGCTGACGCTGCACAAGTTCTGGCAATGCATCCGGTGTTCCCGGGGATCTGTAAAGCACAACAGAATGAATTTTCAGAGACAGATTTTCTATATGAAATTTTCTGCAACTGAAACGCCTCGTAAGTCTGGTGGCGGCGCTACTTGAGTCGTAATGGATCCGGTAACTATTAAGATTCATTGTCCTCACTTGGCCTAAATGGATAGGCCAAGTTGCTAAGTTAACTATGATCTTGCTAATGTTTCTCCTGTAAATAACGGGGACGTCCTCATGAGCAGTGTTCTAAAAATCGCCCTGGGCGATCGCCTAGGCGCCGCCTAGGCCCTGGACGACCCCCGGGCGTCTCGACTTGGCTCTAGGCGATTTATCTGGGCGACACAAGTGTGCTGGGCGATTTTCTGGGCGCTCCTGGCCCTTCTGGGCACTCCTAGGCCCTTCTAGGAGCTCCTAGGCTCTTCTAGGCAATTAGGGTTCCATCTGGGCAAACATCTAAGTTTTCCCAAGTGTTTAGACAAGAAAGAGGCATAAAACCCTAAAACCCCCCTTAAAACCCTAAACCCCTCCGTAAAAACCCTAAAACCCCCGTAAAAACCCTAAAACCCCCCTTAAAACCCTAAACCCCCCGTAAAAACCCTAAAACCGCCTAGGCGCCCCTGTAGCGTACCGACTTCGCCTAGCGAGTTTTAGAACATTGCTCATGAGGTCCCTACTGGCAGGGGCGGATGTACCCTTTGTTAAGGGGGGCATTCGCCCCTCCTCGGATCCGAAAAATACACTATTATGTATGTTGTGTATTTTTTTTGCCCCTCTTAAAAATTTACGCTCGCCCATAGTATCGCCCCCCTCACCCGGGATCCTGCATCCGCCATTGTTAGGGACGCCAAGACCTCTAGAGGTGACCCCACCATTAGGACGCCAAGACCTTTAGAGGTGACCCTAGGATCTCAATAGATGACCTCACTGTCTCGCGGTGTAGTATTTAGTATTGTCTACTAGACTGCTAGAAGGTGACCCCACCATTAGGATGCCAAGACCACCTCTAAAGGCGACCCTAGGATCTCAAGAGGTGACCTCATTGTCTCACGGTGTAGTATTTAGTTCTATCTACTAAGACTCCTAGAAGGTGATCCCATCTTGAGCATGCCAGGACCTCAAAATGGAGGTGATCCCACCACTAGGACACCAAGACCTCCAAAGGTGACCTCATTGTTTCACGGTGTGACATCTTGTTCCGTCTACTAGATAACTAGGCTGCTCCGATACAACTCATTAACTCCCCAAACTTGAGTCTAGCAACACTGGTATGACATTTAGTTCTGACTACTAAATAGTTAGGATGCTCTGATACCCGGGAGGTTTTTGTGTGGTGTGTACCTACGTGCGGATACACGCCGTGGCACACCACACCACACGATTTCATTCTGTACTTAAACTGTGTGGTTCTGATCGTTTCACCCGTCACATCAGCTCAAAATCTCTACACCACACAAGTATTTCCCCTGATACCCCTAGTAGACTGCTCTGATAGTCAACACTAGAAAAGTTGAAATCAAGAAGAAACAATTATAAAAATTAAATTTTAAAACCTGGGGAGACACTAAAACTACTTGAAGAAGCCTATTCTGCTGGACAGCTTCACGAATTCCCTCACCAACCCCATTTGGTAAAGCATTTGAACTACCATTTCCAGCTGCCACAAATAACTAAACTTAATTATCAAAATAAACAATTAAAGAAAACAAATTTGAAACAAAAAAGCAAAACCCATGTGCAATATTTAAGTGAAAAGCAGCACCATTGTCAATTTGGTGGGGAAGAAACATACATACCCAGAGAGCAGAGTGGAGAGAAGCGTGAAAATGATGCAGCGGAAAATGAAATGGAGGATTTTAACATGTATTTGAATCTTGGGTGTGTTGAAACTTTGCAAATTCGCAAGAAAGAAGCTCTTTTGCTGCAGAATTTGACAGGGAAATGAAGGGGTGAAGAAGATATAGAAAATGGTTTGGAGTCCATTTGAACACCTTTTTTTTTTTTTTGAGCTTGTGCTTTTATTGTTGTTATTATTATATTTATATCTTGAGATGATTACATTTTATAATTAATTATGTTTAACAGTTTAAGTTTGGCTCGATAAAATTTTAGGGGGAATGAGGAGAAGGGATGTAAAATATTTCATCAATTGAGTAGAAGGACGATTTTTAAACTTTTGATAAGCGACAAAACTATTTATTCATTTCATCGAAATTCACTTGTGTTCAAATTCATTTATTTAAATTATTGATTTAATTTCAATCGTTTAAATTCACTAATTTTCAAAATTCATCGTCGAAATTCACTAATTTTCGGGATTCATTTGTCGAATTCATTCGTCGAAATTCATTGATTTCGGGATTCACTTGAGGAGATTCACCGATTTAGGGATTCACATTTGTCATTCTTCTCGCTATAAAATTATGCGATTGTCTTCCCTATAAAAATATGTAGTTGTCTGCATACTTAAAAATATTTGATTATTGTCTCTTATCCCTAATTTTCCAAAAATTTTAAGCATCTTTAAACTTGAATTCGAGCTCTAGCGGTTGTTAAGCTATGCGGTCAAGTTAGGCTAGTTAAAATACACAAAATAATACACATGTTTAGTGTATTATATAATATAATAATATTCGATAAAACTTTTAGTTATTTTAGTGAAGCTATAAAATGTTTTTTTTCCTTAAGAAACCGATATATTTTATGACGTCAAATCCGTTAAAACAGCGAAGATTACATCATGTGATGGATGAAAACCCCAAGGAATAGCCGAATAGGTCCTGCAGCCACGACTTCGCAAGAAGGTGCGTCGGGACATTGTCAGAGCGTTTAACAAAAGCAAAATGACAGGAGTAAAAGAAGGTGCAACTGAGAGATAGTCACGAGCTAGACAATCAAAGACGGATAGATCCTCCGACGGACGAGACATGGCCTGAATACAAGCTAAGCAGTCACTCTCAATGATCATAGATGTTAAACCCAACCGATCTGCTTCTGCTAGAGCCAAAAAAATTACACACAACTTCCAACAGCCCCGATGTGCGTGTAAAGTCCCACATCGGTAAAATAAGAGAACGCCTCCCTTAGTATAAGTGTGAGACATAAATGTCTTGTCAACTCGGGTTAACCTTTGTACAAGTCAAGACGGCGGTTTAAGCGATTGACCGGACATTTATGACTATTTAAGCGCTACTGAGCCGCAAAGTCCAGGGCATAGAAATAGTATTCAGAATTGACTATCGACGGAACCATGACACTGCATGCATAAGAAAACAGATGTAAGGATGGCGCTCTGCTATTTCCTCTGGTATGGACGATCCGAGAAACGATCTACGGCCGTCTGAGAGACGCCTGGTCCCTTATAAAGGGGGAGAATGTAAAGCCTCACATCGGTAAAATAAGAAAATATTCACCCCATATAAGTGTGAGGTATAAAAGTCTTATCAACTCTAAGCAATTTCTTTTGCACTTTTGTATTTCACGCGATGGCGGCAAGTTAGCGATGACCAAGGCATTTATAACTCATTTAAGGCTACTGCACTGAAATTGGGGCGTTCATAGATTTGACTCATTAACCTTTATGAATTTTTCGATTTTAACTTAAATTCAATTAAATCATACATGAACAAACATTTATAAATTAAGTTTTGAACTCTTCGTAAGTGGCTCGGATCATTTATTCACGAGGAAAAAGTCCTCCCAAAAGTAGTGAATTAAATCCTCAAAAAAAAATAGTGAATTAAAAAAAATTAGTGAATTTTATAATTATACCAATAAAAAAAATAATTATAAACAAATAAAAAGCTTCGCAAACTCCACGTCTTTCACAACCTTTGATTCAGAACCGGTCAGACCTTTGCTCCGGGAGATACAGAAACAGGTGAATACGATTTGTTGCATCAATTCGATTTTTTGGATTGGATTTATCTTCAGCATAGCTTTTCGATCTGTTCGTCGACTATACCTTTGATTTGAATATCCAAATTGTGGTAAAGTTTTGTTATTAATTGAACTAGCTGCAATTGTTTTCTCTTTTAGCTTTTTGTGTATGTGTATTAACTGTTTGCTTTCATGTTTTTGTGATTTAATTTGAGCCTCTGCAGCTCCGCTCTATGTTTTTAGATTGAATTGGTTGATTTGTTAAGAATTCATGGTTGTACTATTGTTTGGACGTGTGAGCATAATCAGATTGTGATGTATGGTATCATAGGTTTTCGGATTTCATCAGATTGTTCTTTTTGTATTTTGTATTGAGATGTTTCCTTATATTCTTTTTATTTGGATGAATAAAGTTGTAGTTAGATCCCCCCCGCCACTATCGTTGTTAGCTCATGTATACATTAAGATCTACCAGGGCAATGGTATTCCTGCTAAAACTACATAAAGCTCCGTTTTTTTTGGCCCTTACTATTGATGTGCAGCCTTTCCTTGCCCCTATGGGATGAAATCCTGTTTTATGTGCCCCCCTTTGGAAAAATGGAGAGATGAATCGATGTATTTGCCGCCAGGGTTCAAACCTGCAGCTTCAACCTTGACAGGGTTCAACATGATCCTTTTGTTTGTGATTTTCTTTCAACAAAATCAAAGAATTCCATTGAAGTGTGGTGGAGCTGTGATAATTTAGTCATTGTTTTAAAATAATAAAATTTCAGCATGAAATGTATCTGGCTTCTGGTCGACTCCCTGAGAATAGGAAATCGGTGATTGAATTTTGTGAACAGTGAAATACTTATTCTCTCTCCGTCTTTAAATGTTACAAGATATATATATGTGCAGCTCAGGTTTCTTTGACAGTGGTGTCTTTTTTTTGTGTGGTTCACGATTACATGTCATTTAGAGGTAACCTTGGACGAACAATTGAACGCGTTGGGATTAGAATTTGATCCATAACTAACCATTCTTGATTTCCATTTCCGGTGCTGTGTAGTTGTTGCTTTAATACTTAATTTCTGTGAAACACTACACTGGACTGTAATAGTTATATTTATTTTGTTGTTGAAGCTCTTATTCATGAGTTGTAGAAATATGATAGGCCAGTTAGGGAAAACTAGTTACGATTTAGGTACCAGGACTATGGTGAAAGAGTTAGAACAGTTCCTACTCATGCCTTTAATTACAAAGCTGATAGATATAAACAGATAGCTTCAGTTTCTTTTTCTAAATATCTTTGGAGCTTTGTCAAGCAGTGGAATTGTGTAAAACACGAAAGTACAAAGTTGGCTTGTACCGATGGAGAAGGCATCAGATTCTAGTCTGTTTGTTAATGATGGTTCATTCATGGAGAAATTCAAACAACTTCAGCAGGAGCAAGGGACGGAGAAACAGAAGCATCCTATTCAAAATGCATCAGGAACTGCTACACCGAAGCTTGTGATCGGAAAACCTAGTTTGTCAATGAAAGTAAACAGTGCTGGAAAATCATCCCAATCTGCTTCAAGTGGGAAACTTGCTTTTAGCTTGAAACAGAAATCCAAGCTTGTAGCTCCCCCTGTTAAGCTGAGTGAAGATGAAGAAGAAGAGGAAACGGGTAATGCTTCTGACGATGGACGAGCAAAGCGGCTGAAGGTGTCCGACCCAGCTGTTTCTGTGCAATCATCAAAACAAGTTGATGTTGGTAATTACTTTCTTTTTGTTTTGTTCATTCAGGACTGAGTATTTCTTGGGATAATTTAGGCCATGAACCAGAACATGCAGATTTCTGCCATGAATATGTCATCTTGTTTAGTTCCCCCAATGAATGCGCGAGTTTAGTCAAATGTATTTTCTTCGTCGCCTTTTTGGGAGTTGCACAGGTGTATCTATACCTAGGAGAGGGTCTAGTGAATTAATGTTGTCTGATGAATGCAGCTTATACCTTAAGCCGGTGGAAAGAGATGTTCAATGAACGATTTGGAATATGTGGCAAGCTGCTACACGAGTTTTTTGCATTCACTTGTAAACGATTGGTATTAATGAGTTCTTTAAGTGCAATGCAGCACCGCCTTCTCCAAGTGATCCTTCTGTAAAGAAAGCCGCAGACAGATTAGCAAATTTTGTGGCCAAGCATGGGAGAAAAATGGAGCATACTACACGGCAAAAGAATCCCGGAGACACTCCTTTTAAGTATGTACCTTTCCCTTTTCTCAGTATGTATATATGTGTTTGTGTAACGTTGAATTCTAAAAGGGGTATCGTTTTCAGGTTCTTGTATGATCAAAGTTGTTCTGATTACAAGTACTATGAATATCGGCTTAGTGAAGAGGAGAAGGCCTTGTCAGAATCCCAGTTGCCTCAAAGTGGTAAGATTCCATTCCTTTTAGCATATTATGCAGGATGCTTTGGTGGCTTGACCAACTTTTGTGAAAGGAAAATACCATATTGTAGTAAAAAAGTTCATTCTGTAAAATTTGAATTTTAAAGTTCTGTATTTCACGTAGGTGAAGATATTACCCAGTTTCGGAATAAAGGTCTGCTAGCACTCAGCTCCTTACGATCTTAAGTATTAATTAAAAGTCAATATTGCAACATTTGGCTGCGTAAGATGGGACCCATCTTCTGTAGGGATGTTTAGAACTTTCAATAGCTACAGCCACCATCACATATGGTGAAAAGTCGATTGTATCCAGTGTGGTGCCTCGGTAAAAACTCAGTGGGGCCATTAATGATTGCCTTATGGAATCCTACTAGGGTGTTTTAACTCAAATCTGGGAATTAGCTTTAGGTTAATTGGCTTGTTTTGGTCTTTGGCCTTATTCTATCATATTTTATCTCTTGATTTTATCCTTGCAGAAGGTAGCACTGGTGTTACTTCTTCAGGTGGAGGATCATCAAAAGGATATCAAACTAATTCGAATTATCACGTACCTACATCGGCATTATATCACTCTACGGAGGAAGACACTGGAGCTTCTAATGAAGCAGCCCATGCATCATCAGCTGGAATGGGTATGCGATATAACTAATAACGATTCTTTTTTAAGATCGGCTTTTGTCTTTTGTACATCTTTTCATGGTATAGTTTATCCAAAGGACAGCTTCTTTTGGGTTGCAGTTCTTCTAAATTGCTGCTTTAGCAGCAAGCATCTGTTGGTTAATGTATGTTTCGCCAAATACCCGTATTTATTTCTGTAAACCATGGCCATCTAGCTATTATAAATTTGACCTGAATGGCGAACACAGAAGATAATTTTCCTATACCTATTAGATTTTGGCCATGGAATCGCTTTTGTAATGTCGTATATTATGGCTGAAATGGTGAGTGTCACAATATGAAATGTTGAACGAAAGATACGACTTTGGAGTTTGGACCAACATGTGCAGATCCTATTGCTATGATGGAGTATTACATGAAGAAGGCTGCACAAGAAGAGAAGCGTAGGCCGCCTAAACCATCAAAGGACGAGATGCCTCCACCGGAAACACTCCAAGGTCTGTCGAGCATATACATAACAGCAACCGAAGATACTACCGGGTTCTTGTCATCTATATGTATTTTTTTTGATTGGAGATTCTAATTATGTAACCTTATTTGATAGTTCATGAGAAGAAAGGACATCATATGGGTGACTATATTCCACCTGATGAGCTGGAGAAGTTTTTAGCTACTTGTAATGATGCTGGAGCCCGGAAAGCTGCCAGAGAGGCTGCGGCGAAGGCAAAGATTCAGGCTGATAATATTGGTCACAAACTCCTATCAAAAATGGGTTGGAAAGAGGGTTAGTGAATATTGTTGTATTTTTTTAGTGCTCTGATAATTTATTATGAAGATTTTTATCGCTTTTATTGTCTTTTTCCACCTCGTGTTGTTGGAATCTGAGCGTCAGTTGAGTGTCATGTGTATAAAAAAAAAACACAATATGTTTATTTTGGGAAGGTGATTTATAATGATGATTTATGATTTTTAAAAAATATATTTATGGATGTAGGTTCGGGACTTGGAAGCTCGGGTAGCGGTATGGCAGACCCAATAATGGCGGGGGACGTGAAAAAAGACAACCTGGGAGTCGGTGCACACGCGCCTGGAGAAGTGAGTCCAGATGATGATATTTACGAACAGTATAAGAAGCGGATGATGCTTGGTTATAAACACAGGCCTAACCCTTTGGTAAGTCATCACATTACCCTCCCCCCTCTTAATTATCGATTTTCTTTTAGCTAGGCATTGTTCTAGTGGTAAAACATGCTATGGCTCTTTCCCTAGTTCGAGTGTTAACGAGGCATTGTTCTAGTGGTAAAAACGTGCTTAAGGCCCTTTATTCCCTAGTTCGAAGTGTTAATGAGGCATTACTCTGGTGCTAAACGCCCTAATCTTTTTGTGTACCCCTTTTTTTGCAGGGTAACCCCAGGAAGTCTTATTACTAAAAATGGAAGGAAGGTCTACCTTTCTTTTCATAGCTGGGGATGAATGAATGGATTGATTTATTTGAAAACCCTTTTGTAATTGATGAAACTATTGGGGTACTATTATTAATGTTTGTGTCACAATTGGCTTTTTCTTTTTTTTGTTCTTTGAACGGTTACATATTGGAGTGTGTTCTTCTTGGGATAATTTGATGTGATTTTATTACTATGTTATAAATTTGAAAAATCATGATATCAAATATTTAAGTCATGATTGAGGATCGTTAGATGCACCTCACCTAACTTATCTGGCCACAGCGTTCGATTTTTTAAAAGTCGATTATAAACCACATAATAAAAGTCAATTATAGACCCCATAATTGTATAATAATACGGTCTTGTGAAAGAAAGATATATTCAGTCAAAAAAAAAAGAAAAAAGATATATCCACCTGGACATCTCGTTCGTTTGAGAAAAAGAAAGAAACACGAAAATGCGGATACCCACATAGGACGGTAAGGTGTACATGAGAACACTAAGATGCGTATGTACGTGAGAGGAAAAAATGTGTAAATAATACGGTGTAAGTAAATACATGGAATAACTGAAAAACATCTTTGCCCTAACTCAAGGTAACACTTGCCGACAAAATTTCTTTTATGATGTGAATTAAATTGTATGGATATATCATTATCCAGTCACATTTTGAGGGGGAAATTTGAACATGTGTGGGGTCCTAAATACAGGTGACATAAAATGACCACATTCATTCATTCATGTTCCCAAATGTCCCTATCCCACTTCATTGCAAAAAATCAATTACAAATCGGAAACTTCATACTAGTCTATACCTTCTGAATTTGTGGGCGCATGCCTTTTTTTAGTAGTATTAATGAATAAGTTATGTTTTACATTTTGGGAAAAACTTGATGAGCAAATACACATTAAAATTCATTTGGGAAGCCTTCACCGGTATCCATCACTAGTAAAAAAAAATAGAGGTTTTGTAGTAGCGGTCTAACTTTTGAGATAATGTGTGAAACTTTGATTTCGTAAGTGGTCAGCTTTTCTCAGAAATAAAAGATGCACATGTTTTTAAGCTAGAGTATGGAGTTTGATTCGATAAATGATCGATCTGTTTTATCAATAATTGTAAATTGGATCACTGAATCATAACTCTCGATTTATGTCTTCTACAAAAATGTGAAATAACACACACACACACACACACACACACACACACACATATATATATATATATATATATATATATATCATTTTATATTTTATATTTTTTTTATTTTTACTTAAAACCTTCGATATCCAGACCGATCGACGGACTAATCCGGAATTTCATTGGCAGTCGTCTTTCTGATATGATTACTTTTACCCATTGGCAAGACCAGACCACTACTAAAAAGAGTCTTACATCACTGATTGTGAATATCAATTGCTTGTTGAACCCCATGAATTATTTCAACTTTCAACTTGGTATTACACCCATGATCGTGAAATATCGTTTGTTTGTTGAACCCTATGAATTCTTTCAACTTTTCACATGGCATCTCAGAGAAGAATGACGCCTCGGAGAAGAATTGAACCGATGATATCCCTAGACATTGTCAAATCATTACCACTTGAATCAAGCTACGATATCATTTTATTTCTACATTTGTCATATCATTTATTTAAAGCAATGTTTTGCAGTTCATGGAAGTAATGTCAAAGTGCTATCTTCACGTGTAATTGTTGCCACTTTTCCAACACTTTTACATTTATTATAAATTATTATTGTAAATTATTACTTAATAATGTATGGGATAGGGTTTGAGCAAACTTGTAATTAATTAATGGATACAACTACTTAGAAAATGAAAGCATGATCACCGATCACGTGTCATGTTATTCAACTTCATTTAACTATTCTTTTCAAGTACTACAACCAGGAAAGCTAAACCATGTACAAGTGATTTTGTTTTTTTCCACATCAACTTAACCAATATGATAATATTTAAGTATATATATAAAAGTTGTTATTAGCATTTTTGTGAATCTGTTTTCGAGACATCACAGTGAAATACAACGACTTTTCAAATAACGTATAAACTCAACATTCGACTTTGCAAATGTTAAATGTCTATATTCGACCTCTGCAAAGTCAATCATGGTGTCACGGTAGATTCACTTTGATGTCATTAACAACGTTCATATATAAATCTTGGTGTCTTTAATTACACCACACAACATCTATTGTTGCACTACACTGAGGTGTGAGAGATTCGATTTTCCAATCATCGAATGTGAACATTCGATCTTTGGAAAGTCGTACATCACACCTTTAAAATTGACTTTTTATATGTTAAATGTAATGTCCTGAAACTAGGTATTGTATGATGTCACTAAAGACGTCTTACATATATAAAAACTACTGAAAAAACTATTCACCAATCGGTCGTTCTTTTATCACATTTTGTTCAATCATAAATTATCTTAACACCTTCAAATCATTTTTACGTAAATTTGTCTTTAAGTAGGGGAGTAGATGTTATGTTTATCAACAGGGCACTATAAGCTACATCAAGTGATGGTCGAGTTGAAGATCATACAAATTAAAATGATGTTCTTAGAAACACGGGTCGAACCCCTTTATACCAAAAGCAGTTATGAGTTACTTAGAGTTGTTACTTCATTCGTTTTCTATTGTATTTTTCTGGTTTCTTAACATTAAGTGCTGAAAATATAAGCCAACAACATAAAATGTGAGGAATCTCAACCTCAAAACCTATGTTATAAGGTGAAAACTCAGCTTGGGACAACTTTGATATGCCCTTTTCCCCTCATAGGTGAGCTTATAATGGATTGTAACAAGTCTGAGTCAACATATATAACGCATATATGCATCTAATGGATACTACATGACCGGGCTGTATAATAAGTCTGTGCCAACATGACACACAAAGGTATATAAATAACACTATAATGTCAACAACAATGAGCTCCACGTCCATATCCGATGTGGGCGTTAGAGCATTGAGAGGACCTTTCCCTAGTACGAGAGGACCGGGAAGGACGCACCTCTGGTGTACCAGTTATCGTGTCCACGGTAAACGCTGGGTGTGTGCCAATTGATATCATGTTGAAAATATAAATTCAACAACACATAATAGGAGGGGCATCAACTTTCATATCTTCACATCTTAATATTTAATTTGGAGGTTAAAAACAATAGCAAACATCGGACGTGGAACAATTTTACCATTAACTAAAACTATATTGATAGTATAACATTTTCTCATTTGATGTCATAGTTCTAATATATTTTGTTTTTTTTATCAATAGTTCTAAAGAAAGATTCGAGTTATTTTGTATGATGGGAAGTGGATGCCTTATGAGGTGGCGAAAAATGTGGGTGTGATTCAACATTGCATTTGCCACCAATAAACATAAAGGATGGTCCAAAAATTGATGTTCTTGTCATTTATCCATAAAACATTATAGGTTGATTACACAAATAATTATAATCATAACCCTGGACTTAATGAATCCGGTAACTGCGTGATCGTCATCGGGGCAGGCCACGGTCTAGGACCTCGGTCTTTTCTTTTTGTATACTCACCGACCTACTATATATTAAAAGTTTTCATACAATAGTTTTTCACACGGTCATAGGCCTTAGAAATCTTTTTGGCCTAAGGCTCGGATTGCATATGGACGACCATGAGTAACTACTATAGGTTTATTGTTATTGATATCCAACATTATACCTTATGATGTTTCCCTTATGTTATCAACATGGAATTATGTTTACCCATGCCTTCTTAAAGTTGACACATAGTTTTGTCTGATAATCGGTTCTGATGGTCCCTACTAGTAAAGCCCCAGAACTCGAGCCTAGCGCCGCTACTTTAGACATAATAAATGAATGTGGATATTACATTTTTCCCCATGCTCTTGATTATGACATTTAGCTATTCACATGATATAGTGGCCTAATACCAACATAACGTCTTAAAATTCGGACATAACGATGCTACTAATAGATTTAATATCTACTTAGGTCTATATTACCCGTTTGGTTTAAATGATTAACTCAACTTACGGAAGTGCATTATGTTTTAATTTAATATTTTGTGATATTTCTTTAACTTTTTCAAGGTAGATATATCTTTGAGATAAAATTGGTGTACAAATCAATGCATTTGTGATTTTTCATTAAGAATTAACATCAAAATATACTGATTATTTTATTATTGTAGATTAAATCCAAAATCCAGCTGGAGATTTTTAACCTGGCTTTTGTTTTCATATTTTTAATTTATCGTTTTTTTGTTAAATATAATAAAAATAATACTTTGAAAAAAGTAAAAGCTTGTCGTTTGTGTGGTCGGGCGTTATGACCAAATAAAAACCTCGTATAAAATCTTTTTTTATAAAAACAAAATTTCATGTAAAATTAAATTTGATCTTTGGACAAATCATTAGATTTTTTCACTAAACAAGAAGATAATGTGCACAAGATCTTTTTTATTCACACAATATAGTTAGATTAATGTTACTTTCACGTACACATGTTAGTGAACAGAGTCATTTACGAATAAATATAGGTTAAATCTCAGTATAACGATTATGTTTGTTAAGATAAATAAATCAAACTCAAACATATTATTATGCTTGTTTACCAAACGATGTTAAAGCTCAAAACAACATAAGAGGAGTGCATTTTTGTCACATGGTTAATTGAGGAGTTAGTTACAACCGCCACAAGTTAGTTACAGCAGGTTGGAGATCATAATCCTATATAAAGTGTAATTAGAGTAGTGATTAGCCATCAAAAATACACAACATTCATTCTAGAGATGTTATTGATCAAAATATCTAGTTTCCAGTTTTCCCGTCATTTTTCTGTTTTGAGTTTGTGAAGAAGATCTTCTTCATTTAGTTTTTCTGGAAATCGAATCAGTTCTTGTTTAGATTCTTGTTTCATTTCTGAATTTTAATATGGTATCAGAGCAAACTATCCGTTGATCATTCTCAGTTCAATTCTTAGAGTAATTGCGATTCTGTTATCAATTGTTTGAAGGTGTTCATCAATGGCTGAAAGTTCTAATTCCAGTCTTGATAATCCGAGTTTGGTGATTGTTCGTCCTCTCTTGAAAGGAGCTGACAATTACAACCATTGGAAAAGGTCAATGACCAAGGTTTTATCATCTCGTGGTAGATTGAATCTTGTTGATGGTTCATCAACGATGCCATGAGTTACTGACGCAGGTTATGCTGCTTGGATGCAAGTTAATGATCTTGTTCATTCATGGCTTATCAATTCCATGGTTCTTACTGTTGCAGAAAGTGTCATGTATTTTGACACAGCAAGGGAAATCTGGACTGATCTTCAAGAGAGATTTGGTCGAGGTAATGCTTATACAATCTCAAATCTTGAAGAAGAAATAGAAAAAATTAACAAGGGAACATTATATGTTACTGATTATTACACCAAGCTTAAGTCTCTTTGGGATCAGTACTTAATCTTGAAGCCTATTCCACCTTGTGTATGTCATGCATTGCAAATAATCAGGGAATACTATGATAATGCATACACAACCAGATTTGTAAAAGGTTTGAATGGCAATTTTAGTGCAGTTAAATATCAAGTGTTGATGACTATTCCTTTGCCAAGTGTTAAAACAACCTTTGTAATGGCACTAAAGCATGAGCAACAATTGGATTATAATTCTATGACTATTGATTCTGTGGTTCTTGCTACACAATCTGACAATAAGCCTTAGTTTCCTGGTAGTTCTAATGTTGCTATGCAATCTAAGTTTCAAGGCCAAGGAAGGGGGCAAGGCAGAGGTTATGGTGCACAAGGAAGAGGACATAGCAGTTACAAGAAGCCTCGGTGTTCATACTGTGGAAAGGAGGTTCATACAATGGATAAATGTTACAGAAAGTATGGATTTCCTTCAAAGTTTGGCAGAGGTGCAGGAGGTTCTATGGCTAACAATGTCAATTTTGAAGATAATATTGAAGAGCATGATACTGAAGTTTTTGGCCAAGAAGCATCAAATTCAAACACTGTTGGTGGAATCTCACATTCTCAGTATGAACATTTATTGTCTCTCATTCAGGGATTGCAGTCCAACACCAGTCAATGCAATTCTACAATTTCAGCTGCAAACAATGTCTCACAAGGGCCAGATATTGCTGACAGTAGCTTCCAATGGATCATGGATTCAGGAGCTACTGATCACATAACTTTCTCCATACAAAATATGTTTGATATAAGCCCTGTACAGAATTTATCTGTGAGATTACCTAATGGGACATCTATTGCAGATCACTAATATAGGAAAAGTCCGAATAAATTCACACATAATATCGCAAAATGTCTTCGTATACCCACTTTCAAGTATAACCTCATCGTCTGTCAAGAAAGTAGTATCCGATGATGCTTTGTTGGTCAATTTTGTCTTCTAACATTTGTCTTGTGCGCAGACCAACTAACTTTGAAGAGGATTGGTACAGCTGAATTAAAAAAGGGGTTATACATTCTAGTGGCAGATCCTCATATCAATTCACAACAAGATCATGTTTCAGTGTCTAATAGTGTTTGTTAGAATTGTAATAAGTCTGATTCTTTGTTATGGCATGCTAGGCTAGGCCATCCTTCTGTAGAAAGGATGAAGTGTTTGAATGCTATTGACAGTGGTATTAAAGTACCTATTCATCCTTGTATTGTGTGTCCTTTGGCAAAATAGAAAAAGCCAAAATTTCCAATCAGTACTTCTGTTTCACAATCTTGTTTTGATTTGATACATGTTGACATTTGGGGACCAAATAGAATTCCCACTATTGATGGTGAATATTATTTCCTATCTATTATGGATGATCATAGCAGATTTACTTGGATTTTTTTGATGCATGCTAAATCTGAAGCTAATCAAATGCTGCAACAATTCTGTAACATGGTACAAACATGATTTGATAAGTGCATAAAAGTGATTAGGTCAGATCATGGTGATGAGTTTAACATGAAGTTGTTCTATAGAACCAAAGGTATAGTACATCAGAAAGCATGTGTTAGAACTCCACACCAGAATGGTTTAATAGAAAGAAAGCATCAACACATTTTGAATGTAGCTAGGGCTCTAAGGATACAATCCAATCTGCCTATACCTTACTGGGGATTCTGTGTTTTACATGCGACTTATCTGATAAACATCATTTCTACACCACTTCTTGGTAACACCACACCTTATCAGGTGTTGTAAAACAAAAATCCTACTTATGACAATTTAAGAATCTTTGGATGTCTTTGTTTTGTTTCTACATATTCACAGAGAAGAGGTAAATTTGATGACAGGAGCAGCAAATCTGTTTTCCTAGGTTTTGAGGAACATATGAAGGGATACAAGGTTTTGAATATTGAAACCAGGAACATCTTTGTATCAAGAGATGTTGTATTTCATGAAAACACACATCCTTTTGTTGACAGCATGTACACACAAGATCATAATGATCTGTGTCTACCTTCACCTATTGCTGACATTGATAATTCTTTCAACTACACACCTCATGATTCTGTTCATGGTGTTAATACAGCAACTGAAAGTTCTGATACATCATCTGACCAACATACAAATGATGTTGGAACATCAGTTCAAAACACTATAAGGTCCAACAGGATCAAAATCACTCCCACATATCTCAATGATTATGTGTACAATAATCCTACACATAGAACATCACCACATTCACTAGATCATGTTATATCTTATGCTAACATATCTCTACTTATCAGTAGCATCAACAAAGAAGCTGAACCTGGATCATACAAAGTAGCTGTTCAAAATCCTAATTGGCAAGAAGCAATGGAAAAGGACTCCAAGCCCTGAATAAAACTAACACTTGGTCCTTAGTCTCTTTACCAAAAGGGAACAAACCCATAGGATGTAAATGGGTATATAGGATTAAAAGAAAGTCTGATGGAAGCATTGAAAGATACAAGGCAAGACTTGTAGCAAAGGGCTTTACACAGACAGAGGGCGTTGATTTTTTAGAGACCTTCTCACCAGTTGCCAAACAAACCACCATCAGATTATTTTTGGCTTTGGCAGCACTCAAAGGATGGAATTTACATCAAATGGATGTAAACAATGCATTTTTGCATGGTGATTTAGATGAGGATGTCTACATGAAGCCTCCAGAGGGAATGGACACAAATGGCATGGTCTGCAAATTAAATAGGTCACTATATGGCCTTAGACAAGCAAGCAGACAGTGGAATGCAAAGTTGACACAGAAACTTATTGAGAATGGATTCAAACAGTCTCAAAATGATTATAGTCTCTTCACCAAAGGCAAGGGTTCAGACACTTTTGGTATATATTCATGATATCATAGTTGGCAGCTTAAATCTGTAGGCTATACAACAATTAAAAGATCTGCTCCATAATGCATTCACCATCAAGGATCTGGGAGAACTAAAGTAATTTTTAGGGTTTGAAGTGGCCAGGTCCAAATCAGGAATTGTGATTAATCAAAGGAAATACTGTCTGGATCTATTAAGGGAATTTGGATTTCTGGAATGCAAACCTGCTTCAACACCTATGGATCCTACACAGAATCTAATAGAGGTCCAGGCTCCTTTATTATCATCAAATTCTGAATACAGAAGTCTAGTAGGTAAACTGCTCTACCTTGGCAATACTAGACCTGATGTAGCCTTTGCAACACAACAACTCGGTCGGTTTTACGGACAAGCCAAATGAAGCTCACATGAAAGCAACACATAGACTCTTAAGATTCCTAAAAGCAGCACCTGGTAAATGTCTATTTTTTCCTAGTGAAGGGCATTTCACACTCAAAGCTTTCAATGATTCTGATTGGGTTGCATGTACCAAAACCAGAAGATCAGTCACAGGCATGTTGGTTTATCTAGGGGCAGCATTGATATCTTGGAAATCAAAAAAGCAACCTACTGTCTCAAGAAGTTCCAGTGAAGCTGAGTATAGGGCCATGGCACTCACTACTTGTGAGATACAGTGGCTCTTATATCTACTCAAAGACTTTCAAATCAACTACACAAATCATGTCCCTTTATATTGTGACAGCTCTAGTGCCTTACATATAGTGGAAAATCTTGTTTTCCATGAAAGAACAAAGCACATAGACATTGATTGTCACTTTTTAAGAGAAAAATACCAAGCCAAGGTTCTCAAACCTCTCACAGTTCACACAAATCATCAACCAGCTGACATACTAACCAAACCTGTCAACAAACAGATTCTTACAACACTCCTTCAGGCTTTCTCTTTCAAAGATCTGTATGCAGCATGATCAAAAAGACACAAGAGGAGTGCATTTTTGCAAGCTGTTCTTGGTGCAACACCATTCCAACTTGAGGGGGGTGTTAAAGCTCAAAACAACACAAGAGGAGTGCATTTTTGTCACATGGTTAATTGAGGAGTTAGTTACAACCGCCACAAGTTAGTTACAGCAAGTTGGAGATCCTAATCCTATATAAAGTGTAATTAGAGTAGTGATTAGCCATCAAGAATACACGACATTCATTCTAGATATGTTATTGATCAAAATATCTAGTTTTCAGTTTTCCCGCCATTTTTCTGTTTTGAATTCGTGAAGATCTTCATCTTCTTCATTTAGTTTTTCTGGAAATCGAATCAGTTCTTGTTTAGGTAATCTCACAAATAAATTATGTACAGGGCTTATATCAAACATATTTTGTATGGAGAAAGTTATGTGATCAGTAGCTCCTGAATCCATGATCCATTGGAAGCTACTGTCAGCAATGCCTGGCCCTTGTGAGACATTGTTTGCAGCTGAAATTACAGAATTGCATTGACTGGTGTTGGCTTGCAATCCCTGAATGAGAGACAGTAAATGTTCAGGCTGAGAATATGAGATTCCACCACCAGTGTTTGAATTTGATGCTTCTTGGCCAAAGACTTCAGTATCATGCTCTTCAATATTATCTTCAAAATTGACATTGTTAGCCATAGAACCTCCTACACCTCTTCCATTGCCAAACTTTGGAGGAAATACAGACTTTCTGTAACATTTATCCACTGTATGACCCTCCTTTCCACAGTATGAACACTGAGGCTTCGTGTAACTGCCATGTCCTCTTCCTTGTGCACCATAACCTCTGCCTTGCCCCCTTCCTTGGCCTTGAAACTTAGATTGCATAGCAACATTAGCACTATCAGGAAACTGAGGCTTATTGTCAGATTGTGTAGCAAGAACCACAGAATCAAAACTCATAGAATTATAATGCAATTGTTGATCATGATTTAGTGCCATTACAAAAGCTGTTTTAACACTTGGCAAAGGAATAGTCATCAACACTTGAGATTTAACTGCACTAAAATTGCCATTCAAACCTTTTGCAAATCTGGTTGTGTATGCATTATCATAGTATTCCTGGTTATTTGCGATGCAGGACATACACAAGGTGGAATAGGCTTCAAGATTAAGTACTGATCCCAAAGAGACTTAAGCTTGGTGTAATAATCAGTGACAGATAATGTTCTTTGCTTAATCTTTTCTATTTCTTCTTCAAGATTTGAGATTCTATAAGCATTTCTTGGACCAAATCTCTCTTGAAGATCAGTCCAGATTTCCCTTGCTGTGTCAAAATACATGACACTTTCTGCAACATTAGGAACCATGGAATTGATAAGCCATGAATGAACAAGATCATTAACTTGCATCCAAGCAAAGATAACTGCGTCAAGAATCTCGGCATCGTTGATGAACCATCAACAAGATTCAATCTACCACGAGATGATAAAACCTTGGTCATTGACCTTTTCCAATGGTTGTAATTGTCAGCTCCTTTCAAGAGAGGACGAACAATCACAAAACTCGGATTATCAAGACTGGAATTAGAACTTTTAGCCATTGATGGACACCTTCAAACAATTGATAACAGAATCGCAATTACTCTAAGATTTGAACTGAGAATGATCAGCGGATTGTTTGCTTTGATACCATATTAAAATTCAAAAATGAAACAAGAATCTAAACAAGAACTGATACGATTTCCAGAAAAACTAAATGAAGAAGATGAAGATCTTCTTCACAAATTCAAAACAGAAAAATGGCGGGAAAACTGGAAACTAGATATTTTGATCAATAACATCTCTAGAATGAATGTTGTGTATTCTTGATGGCTAATCACTACTCTAATTACACTTTATATAGGATTAGGATCTCCAACATGCTCTAACTAACTTGTGGCGGTTGTAACTAACTCCTCAATTAACCATGTGACAAAAATGCACTCCTCTTGTGTTGTTTTGAGCTTTAACAGAGCAAGCTCGCAAACATTCGCTTTGTTCATGAACATATAGAGGTATATACATATTCAAAATGCTAACCATAAATGTCTAATGTTATCTTAGTGTCGCCTCATAAGTCGTAAAGAGTGAATAGAGCTCGTTTGATATCGCCTCGAGATCCAGTATTATGTTAACGAACATAGTTCAAACATGAAACTCAGTTCGTTTATTAAACACAAACATCTGATATTGTGTATACTAAGTAAAAACAAACACAAACTCAAACATCTGATATTGTGTATGACTCGACTCGTTTATACATGTGCTTTGACAACATTTCGAACATAATATACCCCACAATATGATAAGTGTAATATTCCGATTTTCGGGAAAGGATAGGCGTGTCATTTTGCGAAAACGAAATATTATTATACTGACTTCTTCTATTGGAGTTAAGTTTTACGGGATAAATATATATATTTTCGAAATATATGTACATATTTAAAGGAAAATATTATTTTTATAATAAGAGAAAATAATAAGATATCATTATTTTTGGGATTTGTTATTTAAGGAAAAATAAATCTCAATAGTTCCAATAACCAAAAAGAAATCAGAATTTATTCCTACGTTGAAAAAGAGAACGACGTGTGAAGCATTTAGGGCTAAGAGAGTTTCTATCAGTTTCTAAGTCGAATCTCAATCGTTTTCAGATCAAAGTAGAGCAACGGAATCGGCCTGAAGAGAGCGTCGATTCAATACCAGAAGCTGAGACCATGTCAAGGTATGTTTTGAGTCCTAGTTGTGTTCTTGATCGAGTTTAATGGATTTAAACTCTTAAATTCGTAGTTTTGTTGTTATAGAAGTGTGAGATCGTATCTAATGTATATATGGATTGATCAGATAGGTTTCTACAGAAAAAGATCAAGTTTGCTACAGTTTTTCTAAGAGTTTGAGTTGGAATTGCTTGCTAATAAGGTAAGAAGCTATTCCTACAAATTGATTATGGTTTAGAGATGTTAGATCGTGCTTTTGATGCGTTTTTGTATCAATGTTTATGCCTAAATGTTGTTTAGGATTCAGAATTGTTTTGGATCATAAATGGTATGTTTTTCTGGTGTTTTTATGAGAAAAATCGTGTAGAACATGCTTGGATTTGAGTAGAAATCGGTAGAGTGCAGAAAATTGCATCAGAGCAGTTTTTGGCATTTTTGGCGTGCCCCGACCATTTTGGCGCCCCCTGACCTGTACAGAGAGTTCAGTGATGCATTTTTGGCGCCCCCGAACCTGAACAGAGAGTTCAGTGAACTCTCTGATGTACTTTGGTGCACGACAAAGGTGTTGGCGCCCCCGACACTGTTTGAATGTTATTTCTAATGTTTTAAGCTATGAGATGAGTTTTGAATGTCGTTTCTTGAACTAATAACATTAATTAAACATGAACAAGTCTCGATTGAGCTTCCGATTCGTTTAGTTTCAGCACCGAATGTACTCTTAAAGGGAGTTGAAGTTCGGATCCCTCGGAATGGCATGAAAGGGCTTGTGCTTTGATGAACTAGAGTTCATCAATGTCTGTGTACTTGATAGGATGTGATGTCTAGCTGTCTAAGTGAGGGAGTAAAGTTGATAAAGTGAGCTTTGCCTTGAAAACACTTAGGTGGCTAGTTAATACACAACAAAGTTACATACGTGGTAGTAAAAGATAAAACGTCACCTATTCTCGGTTAGGCACCAATTCATATCGGCGATGTGATACGTTCATAAAAGGTGAACAACGCTACTGGCTCAAAAAGCTGAAGGGTAGTGGAGGAAATTCTCCGAACGTCTATGCGTACCGGGGAGATCCCTGGACTATTGGTGCTATTCACCGTAGTTGGCAAGTATATCTCGTGATGGATACACATCATGCATATATAGTGCCCTTGAGTGATGACGTAACCAATGATATGTTGGTGATTATATCACCAATGTGATTTAGTGTAATTGGATTTTGTTTGAGGTTTGGTAAGCTTGAAACAATCAATATGAGTTAGGAGATGCGGGGTGCATGCTTACAATTGATATTTACAAGCTTACGGGAGTGTTAGATCAAGTGTAACAAAACCGTATTCTCGCCGCTTTTGGACGGGGGCCCATTTCATATGGACGGGCGTCAGATTCGCACGGGCGCCTAGATTCACTAAACGGGCGCCTGGAAGTGTGATTTACATACAGGATGCATCTCGGTCGGATGGACGAGCGTCTTAAGAATCTGGACGGGCGCCCAAAGATTGCGCCCATGATTCCAAACGGGCGCCCAAGATGCAAAATTTTTTGCCAGAGCGCTTTTTAGCGGTTTTGGTTGGTACCCTTTCGGTTAAAACACCCTCTTAACTGGTTTTGAAGGGTTATATCTTGTGTCTTTTCATAGTTTAACACAAGATATATAAATACATAACACTTGGAAGATAAGAGGGATGATGAATCAACTCCTAAAGCAAATATTCTTTTCTTAGAATATTTTGTAGAAACCTCAAAGTTCAACTCACAAAACTCAAAACTTCAAAGCTTTTGTAGCTTTCTTTCTGTCTATATTGTCTAGACTGAAAGTGGAACGTAGTTTTATCTCGTGAAAATATTCGTGTTTACCCGGAGACAATCATTTGGGCGAATAGTTTTCGCAGGAAAGATTCTCAAATCGACTCTACGTGTATATCCGGTTATTTTCATTGCAGCACATTCATTTCTGGTTCGTCATTGTTCGTTCCCCTTTGAATTTCCCCAACAATCTGCGAAAACTATTTTTGATTTTGTAGAACAATGTCGGTTTCAAAATGAAGAGTTGCATTTTCCAGAATTTTATCAAAGGTTGTGTCCTAGTATTTTGGGCATAACTCTTGATTCAGGAATCGGTTTGAAAATCCGGAGATACCGTTAGAATCATGGCGAGACGAGGATGGCAGTGATATCAAGTTTGCAGTCTGGTTCGATGTTGACAGTTGTCAGAAATTCTGAGAAGTTGCTGCGGTTTTTTGATTGATGCAAAGTCGATTATAATCTTTTGGTAAGTAAAAGTTCATTGGAATGACTTTGTGAAAAATTGCTATGACTACGGATGAATGGTATGTATGTTTATTTACATTATTTCATGAAAGTTTGTGGTGTCTAAGAAACAAGAACTACAATCAATATAAAATTTGATTGTAGTGTCTAAGGAAATGACTTTGTCCTTTGATGTATGTTGAATACATGTTTGGTGTTTTGCTTTGGTTTATATCTATTCATGATACTAAAAGTGAAACATGCTCGATCTACAAAGATTGGATTTGCCTTGGAATATAAGGTGATGTAGTAGTTTACATTGTTGACGTGTTGATTTTGGTATTAACCAAATCATGTTGTTCATAATTGGACGGTATTGTCATCAAGGTTTTAAACTACAGTCATGAGGGAGGTTTAAACTCTATAGTAAAGTTATATGAGATTCCTTCGGTTTAATTTAATCCTCGGTTAACTAGTAATTTGTGCTAGGATGAAGTATCATTTATGAGCTTCTAAGTGCATAAATTTCTGGTTGGACTATGGAATTGGATTTCTTTGTTGATAACTTAGAAGTTCGGAATTCCTTGTAATTAATAACCAAGTTCATCCCAGCTTATCCAATGTGTTTGGTCGAAAATTGTCAAATATTACTATGGTGATCTAGACACCAATGTATTAATGAAAAGTTGGATTGTGAGTTTATAACTCAAAGGATGATGGTGGTTGTTCAAAGAGTACTCATGATTTAGTCAATCTTGTTTAACCAAATATAGATTGACTTGAAACTTGGTAAAAGTTTGTTATCGGGATGTGTAGAACCCATTAAATCTTTGGGGTGGGATACCCAATTCCCTTACGGTACAACGCCATAGGCGTAATTCAATGTGGAAGGCCCATTCTCAAGATTTGGCACATGAAAAAGTCCCGAAAGTATGTGCATTACCTGTTGTGTAGGTGATATCTTTTGGAAAAGTGTTTCAGGTACATGATTAGAAAGATTCACCTATATGAGTATGAAGTTTGGCCGCTTCAAGAAAGTGGGGTTGACTTTCTATATACTCATGAAATGGATATGGACACAAGGCCTGGATAATTGGTGTCAAGTAGCTATGAAGTTGTATCTTGGTTCATTTGTATATTAACTTTGAAGTATTCAAATGGGATAGGGTTCAATGCTTAGACACACCCCAATACTCGAATATTTTGGAATGTGTAATATACTAGATGGTAATTCAATCTGCGTGACATTATCATTGAAAGATGAACTGTTGTGTGTTGATAAGTTTTAACTAAGTCGGCGGTTACACTAAATGGGGAGGATTGTTGGTGATTATATCACCAATGTGATTTAGTGTAATTGGATTTTGTTTGAGGTTTGGTAAGCTTGAAACAATCAATATGAGTTAGGAGATGCGGGGTGCATGCTTACAATTGATATTTACAAGCTTACGGGAGTGTTAGATCAAGTGTAGAACAAAACCGATTCTCGCCGCTTTTGGACGGGCGCCCATTTCATATGGACGGGCGTCGATTCAGACGGGCGCCTAGATTCACTAAACGGGCGCCTGAAGTGTGGATTTACATAACAGATGCATCTCGGTCGGATGGACGAGCGCCTTAAGAACTGGACGGGCGCCCAAAGACTGCCGCCCATGATTCCAAACGGGCGTCCAGTATGCAAAATTTTCAGTTGTAGAGCAGTTTTAGGCGGTTTTGGTTGGTACCCTTTCGGTTAAAACACCCTCTTAACTGGTTTTGAAGGGTTATATCTTGTGTCTTTTCATAGTTTAACACAAGATATATAAATACATAACACTTGGAAGATAAGAGGGATGATGAATCAACTCTTAAAGCAAATATTCTTTTCTTAGAATATTTTGTAGAAACCTCAAAGTTCAACTCACAAAACTCAAAACTTCAAAGCTTTTGTAGCTTTCTTTCTGTCTATATTGTCTAGACTGAAAGTGGAACGTAGTTTTATCTCGTGAAAATATTCGTGTTTACCCGGAGACAATCATTTGGGGGCGAATAGTTTTCACAGGAAAGATTCTCAAATCGACTCTACGTGTATATCCGGTTATTTTCATTGCAGCACATTCATTTCTGGTTCGTCATTGTTCGTTCCCCTTTGAATTTCCCCAACATGATAGTCATGACATGTTGATGGACATGAAGTGAACTCTAGATTGAGTCAGTCTCATAAAGATAATTATTTAACTTAAAACCTGTTAATAAACCTTAGTTAATTTGTAGCTTCTACTTCTTACTGAGTACTTTGTACTTACCTCAAGTGCATTGTTTTTCTATGTGTTTGGGGGAGAGAAGATGAACGGGTTGATCCGGAGATCGATGAGGATTTTGACGACGACGTTTAAGGACGCCGAAGTTGAAGAGTTTATTTATTCATGTTTTTTTTATATAAATGCTTTAGACTTGAAGTTTTGTTTGGACACTTTGTAATTTCCTTTTAGTCTCTTTTGGAGGGTTTGTATATTTTGGATTTCGTTTGGTTTCCTCTCCAATGTAATAAATGTTACATTTCTACCTTTAGATTGATTTTCTATTCTTGGTTGTTTGAAAAAAAAAATTATACCCGAGTCTTTTGCTTCCGTTTTGCATAACTCGATACGACGTAATAGAGGCTTACGTATAAAGTGGAATTTATTTAATTTTATACGTCTTAACGCTTTTTCTGGGATAAAAACTCGCTTGTCCTAACGGACGTTCATAATAAGACACTGAGTCATCACATATATAATGTGACATGACATCTAAAAAGATGTCTCATTGTCACATAAAATCATGGCATACATTATAACAATATCATTATTCATATAGTTATTTTGTCATTACAAGTAAAAGAATGTTAATTTATTTATGCCACCAAATTTTTATTCATTCAAAATAATCCACCAAGAACCTGTCTTAAAAAACAAAAATGTTAGAAACCAGAGCATTGAATCATGTCATGCAAAAACTCTATCAAACTCACGTATTAATACAATTATACTGCAATATATATATATATATATATATATATATATATATATATATATATATATAACAGTTTTACCCATTTGTTATTATGACAATCATTTTATATTACATTTAACTTATAAAAGAAGATAAAATGGATTCTTTAATTTCCTTTGTTAAAAGTTATGTCAATTTTCTCAAGATTACTTTATTTGCTAGAAATCAAGTACATCATTTTTATGAATAATGTTAAAAATAACGTCGAATAGGTGGACGATAAGGAATAATTGGTTTTGGATATAATATTTCATTTAACCGTAGTTTATCTTTTTATAGTACTTGATTTCTTTATTTTCTTTTTCAGCATTGCCTTGCCAAATTTTCAAAGGTCACTTCATTAGGATAACAAGACAAGCCAAGGGAAAAGAATAATTAAAAAAATATATTTCACCTATTTTCACATGATTGTCATGTATTATTATAATCAATGTTGTTAAAGTGTTGTGTTATATTGTTATGATAAATTTGTTGCGGTACCAGTCTTCAATATCATTCAAATATACTTTTAAGGAACGATAGGGGGTTCAATCGCAATAAAGTTGAACCTCTTATTCACAAGGTCCGACTTTTTAGAAATAAAAATATCCACATCCGACTAGATTTGTTAATGAACCAAGTCGAGCCGAATATATGCCATTTATGCTCGTGTTCGTTTAAATAGTGAGCTTATTCATGATCGTTTGTCTATTAAACGAACAAAAATTACATCCAAACTAAATGACAAACTTTTCAAGCAGGCTCACGAGTATAATTGAATGTTCACTAGTCAAACTTATATTTGTTAGTTTAGAAACGAAATTATATCTTTGTTTTAAATTTGATTCATTAAGCTAAATATACGAACACTAACAACCCAAACACAAACTTGCTCATTAATGGTTTTATTCGTTTAACAATTATATATTTATCCATCTAAAAAATCATCTATCACTGTTATCGAAATCACTGCAGATATTACACTGTTTCATAAAGAGACTCCCGTTTTTATAAGGAGTCTCTTTGTTCAAAACCGTCAACTTTGCCTCATTCCAATCGTCAAAAAAGGCAATACAAAATTTATATATATATATATATATACTTCACACTAATCTAGGGTTTTACTTAATCCTCACGTTAATTAAGCTTTGTAATCTTCAGAGTTTTTTTTAAAGATAACTTTAAGAAAGTCGTACGTTTTGATGATTTTGTAAGATACCAAATATTAGATAAGTACAAAAACCATCAAAATTATTATATTCATAATTGTAGTAGCTGGTTTTTGTTTTTTGTGCATAGCATTCCATTTTCTTTTTCATGAGTTTCGGTGTCTATGTTTGTTTGCATGCTACTATCTGACAAATAATAATAATAATAATAATAATAATAATAATAATAATAATTTCAAAAAAAAAAAAAATAATAAATAGAAGAAACTAGCACACGGTTATACCGTAAATAATGACACAAGGAACTCTTAGATGCATGACACATTAATCACTTAAACAACTTTTCATTTATTTTTATGGCTCGTTTAGATTGATGGAATATAATGGAATTGAATGAATTTGATGGAATGAAATGACGTTATTCCACTATCGCGTTTTTAAGATAAATGAAATAGTAATCATTTTTATTCCATTCCAATATTCCATAGGGCTTTTCATTTTATTGGAATCAAAATAAATCCATTCTGAAGTTTCCAAACATGCTAAATTGATGGAATGGAATGAAAAAACATTCAATTTCATTACATTCCATCAATCTAAACGAGCCAGAGTCTTGCTCATCCGAAGGTGAAGTATTGATACGGGCACATAGGTATTTATGTAAATACTACAAAATATAAGTACGGTTCCCTTTATTTTTTTGGTAATATTTCATCATTTGGACAGCTTTTCATTCATTATCTTTAGGGTTGTGCTCATCCGAAGGGGAAGCATTGAGTACGAGCATGGGGGTATTAATTTATGTAAATACTACAAAATATAAGTACGGTTTTCCTTCTTTAGGTAATATTTCTCATTTGGACAACTTTTCATTCATTATCTGATGGTAAATACCTAATTTTTAGTATTATTCTTAATTTTAGATATCTGATTTATGAATATGTCTTTATGAATCTCTTATTCAACTTTTGAAAATTACTAATTCGTCCCTAGATACTTATCGGTGTTGGATATATATGTATATAACAGATACGATACACGCTACTAGACATAAGTATTGTGCATCATAGTTGTTGCATATTACGAAACCAGTTGCAACACATTGATATGGTTGGAGAGATTTTCTTGCACGTCACGTATCGGATACGGGATACGTTACCAGACATAAAAATATCCATACATCATAGGTGTTGTATAGTATGATTCAACTGCAACGAATTTATATGGTTGGAGAGATGATATTGAAAAACCTTTGGCAATGAACATTATGAGGCAGTGGATTTTGATATATGAAGAAATTTTGCAATATAATTGAAACAAACTATTGTCAAAATCACACATTAACAAAACGAGTTAATAATTTGAGTAAAGCAATAAAATGACTAAAAAATCAATAGATAAAATGAGAAAAATATAATAAACAACTCTTTGTAAAATATCACTTCGAATAATAAGAAACGTAGAGATTCCAAGTTTAATATATATATCAGGTGCGATCATATCAGTATTAATGGACCGTATCCCATCAGAACTCTAAAGTTAAGCGTGTTTGGGTGAGAGTAATAGTACATGTGTGACCCCTGAGAAGTCCTCGTGTTGCATCCCTCCTTTTGCTTTTCCTACGGATATCGTCACCCTCGAGGACCGTGGCGGTTTCCACGTGCTCCCGGACAAGCCCGACCGATGTAGGCACTATATTGAAAGGACTTTTTGGTCGACATTAAACTACGAAGAAGATTCGGATTTTAAAGACAATCCAAATCGATCCGATTCAATTAGTGTGTGTGTGTGTGTGTGTATATATATATATATATATATATATATATATATATATATATATATATAAAGAGAATGCCCGGAAATATAATTCAATCGAATGATGCAACTATCACGCATGGCATATTTTCTGCGATTTGACGAGTGACATAAGACACATTGAAATTATTGATTATGGTTTGATTTACATCATGATTGATTAATCATATATCATGATCAAGAATATAAAAGTATATGTTGTCCTTTTTTATTGCCATTTACTACCATAGTGAATCTATCGGGGTATATCATACATTCATACTTCCCGTTACATTTGACTATACGGAAGTTAAAAATAGACATTCGCATTTTCAGAAATCGAATAGATATAATACCGATAAGTAGATTCGTTCCGGTCCCATTCACGACCACGTTAAATAACCCAGCCACCCAATATAGCTTTTCTAGCTGCGTCAGTCACATGTGTGTATTTATGCTATTTCTATATTCCCGCATACAAACAATCCTCACCCCTCACACCCCAAATAGTAAAAACTTGAAATCTTTTATTGTTCATCGCCTTGACAAAGAAAAAAAAAAACCCTTTTCTTCTGACCCAAAATTGCTCTGAATCCTTCTACTTCTAGGAAAAAAGTACTAACTGAATATTGTAAATCCAATGTTTTCTTTCCTTTTTCAGCTTTATCCATCTGATATACTTGATTATTCTGCTTTTTAAACTTCAGGGTTCTTGATTTCATTTCCAATTATTTATAGTATTGAGCTAATTTAAAAGCAATTAAGCATCGATCTTATGTATTCAATCAATAATAGTGGTATTAAGGGCAAAGAAATTATGGGATCAAGTTCAGATCTTTTTCAAAATCAGCAGCAAAGTGGAGGAGGTTTGATGAGATATCGTTCAGCTCCAAGTTCATATTTTGCTAGCTTTTTAGATGGAAATGGTGGGATTAATAACAGTACCAATACTACTAGCTATGGTGATAGCTCTGAATCTGATTCAATGTTCTCTGTTTTGTTAAATTGTCATGAGCCCCCCAGTAGTACCAATTTGAAGAATCATGGTGGATTTGAAGTTTCTGGGGCTAGAAAAAAAGAGATTAATGAAGTTGTTGAATCTAATGGAAATGGATTTTGTAATGGTGGTGCTGACAATAATAATAATAATGGGATTGTTGGAATGGGGGGCTATTTGGCTGCTGTTAGTGCTGGTGGTGGTTCTGTTGTCGGATCTTATAGTTTACCGATTGGCGGGCATGGGCATGGGCATGGGCACGGGTCTGGGCCGGATAATAATCGAGTTGTTCAACCCGGAAATTGCTCGAATCTTGTTAGACAAAGTAGCTCTCCTGCTGGATTCTTTTCTGGTAATATGATTTGTGATTTTCTACTTTTGATTTTGATTTTGATTTTTTTTTTTTTTGCAAGTTTTTTGAATTGGATTTGTTGAAAGTTTTGGCTATTGATTTGTGGTTTTTATGTGATGAGATCTAGGATTTAAGAGAGTTGACTTTTGTGTTTTTGATTAGATCTTTAGGAAAGTTAGGTGAAAAGGGGTGCAAAAAAATAGAAAGTATTTTTTGATTTTAAGTTTGTCAGTTGTTGTGTGATTTGGTGTTCTTTTTTTTCCATTTTTGTTTGTTGAAGATTCAGTTTAGATGCATTCAAGAAGTTGAATCAATTTGTTCTTTACTTCTTTTTTTTTTTTGCCGGGAAAAATTGCAAAATTAGTCCGCTAACTTGGTTTAATTAGCAGTTCGTCCTGATTTTGCTCTTATTACAATTTTAGTCCAATTACTTTGATGGTTTTTCTTTTTCAATTTCAGTCCTTTAACACCTTGAGGACACTGACGTGACAAAATTCTTGCCAGATTTTGCTAAATTGTCTCTGATATTGGAGAAAATTTGAATTTTGGAGCGAAAATTGTAAAATTAGTCCTTTTACTTGAAAAAAAAAAGGACGTAATTCCGAAATTAGACATAGTTCCTCAACGAATTGTGCAAATATTTCTCTATTTTTCGCTTTGTCAACGTCGCGTGGAGGCATTTTCCCGCCAAAATCGATTTCCCCTGAATTCAACGTCCTCCAGCACCGAACCACTGAAATTACAAAAAAAAATGACTAAAATCGGATCCATTAGAAAAAACAATACTAAAATGCTAATTAAACCAAATTACATGACTAATTTTGCAGTTTTTGCCTGTTTTTATGTGATACTATTCTGTAAAAAAGACAGTTAATTTCCTTTCTTATGTTCATATAATACTTTTTTGTAATGTCAGGATTTGATATGATGCAAGAAGTGGGAAGCCTTAAAGGAAGTACTAATAATGGTGATGCAACCCCATCAACAAGTAGTGGCTTAAACAACAGCATAAGCTTCGGGTCATCGTCTAACACACGTTTCATGCCGAGCATAGCTGAAATCGGAAACGAAACCGTGGAAACAGGTAGTCCCGAAAACGAGCAGTTCGGGAGCGGTAATGATACCGGTGGTAGGGGCTATACCGCGTCGCGGTTTTCTCGTGAATCTTGGGACGATATACCGTTTAATAACTTGAAGAGAAGCAGTGATGGTGAAATCAAGATGTTTTCGGATTTTATTGGAGTTGAAAATCAGGTAGTTTGTTATCGCTGTGTCATATGCATATATTCATTTCCCTTTCTATACGTATAGGTGCAGGATTTTTTTTGAAAAATATAGGATATGGGTTAGGAGGGTGTATGCGTAAATATTGAAGGTACATGGACTAAACTATTGATAGTAAAAGTAAAAGGACCACATAATATAAGGGATAAAAACATTTTTGGTCTCCTTTGTTTCACGATATTTGCATTTCTATCCCATGTGTTTCATCTTGACACGTTTACCCCCTCATCTATGTATATTTTTGTTACCTTTCCAGTCTATTTTTGCCACGTGTCGTGCTTTTATTGGTTGGAGCAAGTTGTACCTTCACAACTAGATTTTGGATACATGGCATCCTGGACTGAAAAGGTTAAAAAAAAAAAAAAAATTTGCATTTGATGAAAGGTAAAGGTGTCAAGATTTACCATTTAGGATATAAGTGCGAAATTCGTGAAACCAAAAGACCAAAATTGTATTCATCCCAAATAATATATACAGTAAAACACATGAAATAAAACATTTTTAGTGGTTTTCTTTTATTTTATTTTTCGCAGTTTTTCATCAATTTGAACAATATTGCATTCATTATGTGACGGTTTTTATCATTTTATTTTATTTTATTTTTATTTTTTTGAAGGGAAGGTTTTTATCAATTTTTAACAAGGTTCTTCATTTCATACATCCGAGTTATGGATATGCATATCGAAATTAATCTTGCATCCAACTTTTGAAAATCACAAATTTGCCCAAGGTGCGTATCCCAAGTATCTGATACGTATCTGTGTCGAATAGAGGACACGATACTAAATAGAAGTATATGTGCATCGTACTAATAACCTTATCATACTGTCGCATCATATTATGGTATTTGTAGTGTCTTTCTTGTAATGACGATATTGTTACGGTTCAATTTTACCTCTCAATTCGTTTTTGTTTTTTCCCTCTTAACAAGGGTATGGAACTACCTAGGAATCACACTTCTGGTCTAACTCACCATTTGAGCTTGCCAAAAACTGCTGTAGAGATGGCTGCAGTTGAAAAATATCTGCAATTTCAACAAGATTCCGTTCCGTGCAAGATACGCGCCAAACGAGGCTGCGCCACGCATCCTCGAAGCATAGCTGAAAGGGTATATTCTATACTGGAAAAAGTTTTGGCGTTAGACTGCACATGCGTATAGTCACAACGTGAACGCGCACACGCTTTAATGTGCGTTTTGCATGAATTCGTGTGCTTTTACGTGTAACTCTGCGTGTGGCTAAATTGCAAAATTAGTTCCTATAATTTGGCATAGTTAGCGTTTTAGTCCTGTTTTTGCTCCGATGTTACAAAATTAGTCCTACATTTTGGATTTCGTTTTTCAGTTTTAGTCCTTGCGTGTCGGAGAAGGCTAAATTTGGTGAAAAATCAATTTTCGTGGGAAATTATTGCAAAATTCGTCTTGTAGCTTGGATTAATTTAGGTGTTACGTCCTTTTTTATACCCAAGTTAAAAGACCAATTTTGCAAATTTCACGAGGAAATCGATTTTTTCCCCCTCAAATTACAAAGACACGTCAGCAGATCTCTTGTCAAAATGTTGACACGTCAGCCTCTTCCAGCACCGGAGGACTAAAAGTGCAAAAAAAAAATCCATGTTGCAGGACTAATTTTGTAATCGAAACTGAAACAAGACTAAAACGTTAGGTAGGCCGAACTACAGGAGTAATTTTACAATTTTGCCTTTTGTATCTGGAGTCACCACCTAAAAACTTCCCGTTTTATCCCCGTCATTAATTGAAAATGATAGTTTTGGTCTTGGCCAGGAACAAATTTGAAAATGGTTTTAATACATGATTTGGACTTTAAATTTAGATGAGGCGAATCCGAATTAGTGAAAGAATGAAGAAACTACAAGAGCTTTTCCCCACTATGGATAAGGTATGAATTCCATGTCTTTTTCTATTTCCGCGATCATATTTTCTTTTTACAAATTCGGATTCTCCCCGATGAATTTGATGCATTGATCCTATATTGATCTATTACAACGTTAAAACGCCCGTTTTATAACGTGTGTAATAGTTATAGGGATCACTACACTAAATTCACGGGGAAAGATCCACCGTCATTTGTATAGGACATGAATTGCTCTATATAATGGCGGTGATGGAAATATTCGTTTCGATTTGGCAATTAGTAAGAGTACTAAAATGTCCTTGATAATGATTTGCAGCAAGCAAACACAGCTGATATGTTAGAGTTGGCAGTAGAGCATATCAAAACCCTTCAGAAACAAGTCCAGGTAACTACAAAAACCATAATTTAGAGATAATGGCATTTCAGACCCTTTTCTTTCACGGTTTTCGCAATTTATCCCCATTTTATCTTGACATGACACTTTTACCCCTCATTTATACATTCTTCTTTATAACCTTTTTTCAGTCTATTTTGGCCTTGTCTCAAGTTTTTATCGGTTGTGTAGCTTGTCGTACATTCGATGTTACGTGTTAGACACAGTGTCATTTATTTTGGACTGAGAATGTAAAAAAGCAATGCATAGATAAAGGGTAAAAGCGTCAAGATGAAACGCTGGAGGTAAAAGTGCAAGAATCATGATACAATTAGGACCCCCAAAAGTGTCTGTATTAATCCCGTCCCGAAAACTAACATCTTCATGAACGCTCTCGTGTACGTGTTTAATTAATGTCTAATCGTGTTTCCGTTTCCTTTTCTTTCTAGACCTTGAAGGAAACCAGAGCAAAGTGCACTTGTTCAACTAAACAGGAGCATACACCGTGCCCTTCTTCTGTTTGACACATCACGTCCATCCACTTAATACAACCATTAATACAACGGTTGTGCCGTAATACTTCTCCAGATTGCAACAGGCTGAAAAGGCGGCGTATTATTTTCTGTCCTTTTTTTTTTTTGTATCAAGAACATATGGGATCAGTTTGCTGGGAAGCCAGATGTGATCTTTTTGTTTAGTTTTGAGTATTTTTGTTTAACAATACTACTATTAATAGCCCAGAATTTGTCAAGTTTAAAGTAGTTTATTTAAGGTGTAATAAGTTTACACTACTCTAATCCTTGAAAAGGATCAATGAGGTGTAAGAGCAATGTACTTTGAAGCTAGATAACAGGGGGTTACAAAGATGCTTAAACAAATTAATCCCTTCAATTGTACAGTCCATTGCTTATTTGACTTTTATTGTGCTTTTAGAGGAAAATTATGGACACTATTAATTGCACCATACTAAATCTAATGTTGGGGCATCACATCGAAATTTGATCTCTTCGGAGTCGAATTTATTACAAAATTAAACTCTGGAGAGGTTGAAAACATATTTTGACTTTTGCAATGTCGAAATTTGCACGAAATGTGGTGTCCCGAATAGATCGACTGTTGTGTGGTTAACAACTCATATGTTGAGTTCATGTTTTACAGTAGCAAACAAAAATTTAATAATCAAATATTAATTTCCATTTTCAAATCCATTAATTAATTGGGTGCCTGATATAGACAAATGAGATTTTCATTGTTGTGGGCGGTGGTGTTTGCCATTCATACAATTCCAATACCAAAAAAGCTAGAAAGCTGAAAATGGCTGATGGAAATGAAGTGGAAGTTTCCTTTCCACATGTACATGTCCCAGTTTACCCTTGAATAATGGTACTTCATTCAAAGTGGAAGTTTCCTTTCCACATGTACATGTCCCAGTTTACCCTTGAATAATGGTACTTCATTCATTTGAAAGCAAATTTTTTTATTTTATTTGAGTGGAATAGGTGTGCCATATAGAAAATGATGTAAGAGTGTTGTCTCTATCATTATCATTTATGTGGTTAGCCAAGACATCTTTCTCACACGCACACATAAAATACTCTATAAGATTGTAATTCTTGACCGCGTTGTAACTCCCGAAGATATATTCTGGTCGATTGTTGGATGGTGAAAGACTCGACGCAACTAAAGGCTGATGGATAGTGTCTTGCCGGTGCCATTGATAAAGAAAGTAAAGCCTCCAAGTCTCGAGGAAGGGCTCTCATTCCCTCGAGGCCTCTAAGCCCCCCGACTTACCGAACTTCTTTCACTTAATTCAACGCATCTGTAATGCATGATCTGACGATACAGACCACTTTGACACAACAAATCTACTAGACTTAGGTCGTCACGTCCGGACGTATACATACCGGCTTTTGCTTATCGGTTCAATGTACACACTATAATACTGAACTACGTACGCTAGTTTGATTCCGCTATCGGATATATACATTCACATCGTCAATGTAAATATTTCAGTTGCCCTATCCATGTTTTGCGAATTTTACTTTGTAGGTAATTTCGGATCTCAATCGTCACCCGTCACATATGGTTGTCGGATATTGACAGTATATCACTAAACAATTTATCCTCTCATGTGGTGGTTGCAAACACTATCAACCAACCTATGACATCAATAAAGATGCCTAACACATGTACAATATAAATGAAATAATTACTTACAAAGGTTTGAATTTATCACTTCATGATCTAAATAACACAATTCAACAACGTTTTAAAAAAAAAATATAATAAAACATTCTACAAGCATATTATCGATGAGAATTGACAATGATACATCATCGATTAGTGATTTAAGCTACATATTTCATTATACACTTTTGTTACTAATAGTGTCGGAAATATCACGAGCGGATTGCGCGGTGAATATGTAGCTGTTAGGATGCTGTTTGCCCAGTTTTAGTGTGGAGTAATCGTAAGAGCAATATGTAGATGAATGAAGATGCTCCCATATCATATCAAGTGATTTAAGTACAATGGGGGGTGTTTGTTTTGGGGGAATGGATGCGCTGAGAAGGCTACATACGTACCATTGGATGCAAGGGATCAATCCAGAATAACGTTGGGATGTCCATTATTTCAAGTAATTATGGGTGAAAGGAGACGCCGCTATTTATAGGACCATAGTTGGCGGTTACAAAGCAATTACAATATAATGTGTAAATACAAAGTTGTGGGTATTTGTGAAAGGTGGGCTTACGCCGAGGAGGCATTGTGAGCTCTATGTTTGTAACTGTTGTGGACTGTTGCCTAGTCAAGAGGATTTTGCCCGAGCTGATGGATGGCGAGTTTGGAAGAATGAGCGGGCTGGCCCCAATGTTTTATGATGAGTTGGATATTGCAGATCGACGCTCATTGCCTTTGTTGGTGACGAGAGCCGTCGAGGCTTGAGGCGGACTGGGATGTATCTTGGTCTGGTCTGGCTTATGTATGGGCTAGGCCGAGGACCCGTCCGTTGCTGGGCCGTTGTGTGGGCTTCACTCGGATCACGGGCTCGTTTTCAGATTAGATGTATCAATTACCTTTAGTAATTTAATAGACTGTATCAATCAACAAATACAAAATTTTGATTTATAATGATAAAACATGTAGTGACATAGTATTTTGATACAAAAATCCTTTGATGTCAAAATATAATAGTATAAAAATCCTTTAGCACTAATTATTTACCGAACAAGGAGGAAAAGCAAATAATAAAGGGTGATCCAATCCAATACACAAAAGCCTACGTGTCAATCTCCCATTGGTCATGTAACTAAAAACACGGATCGCTCCACAGCCATTTCATTTCACAATCTAAACCGTTCCTCAATCCGTAAGATCAACGGTTCTGATTCCACTCTCCATTTGAAAATTTTCAAACTCTCAAATTTCCCTCCCAAAAATTTCATTTTCCCGTAATATAAAATCCCCTCTCAATACACAAAAAAAAAAAAAAAAAACACACAGCAAATCATTCATATTAAACTCATTCATCTGCAATCTTGTTTATCTGTTCGAAATGGCTCGTACTAAGCAAACTGCAAGGAAATCCACCGGAGGAAAAGCCCCAAGGAAGCAGCTCGCAACCAAGGCTGCTCGAAAATCAGCTCCGGCGACCGGCGGCGTGAAGAAGCCACACAGATTCCGTCCCGGCACCGTCGCACTCCGTGAGATCCGCAAGTACCAGAAAAGCACCGAGCTTCTCATCAGGAAGCTCCCATTCCAGAGGCTAGTTCGAGAGATCGCCCAGGACTTCAAGACAGATCTTCGTTTCCAGAGCACTGCCGTGGCGGCGCTGCAAGAAGCGGCTGAAGCTTATCTGGTGGGTCTGTTTGAAGACACCAATCTGTGTGCAATTCATGCCAAAAGGGTCACGATTCAGCCTAAAGATATTCAACTAGCTAGGAGGATTAGAGGTGAACGTGCTTAGATTTGTAAGGAATTTGTGGGAATTTTAGTTTCTGGGTAGAGTATTTATGCTTCTGGTTTAGTAATTTCAGTTTGAAAATGTTCTGTACTTCAACTTTGTGTTAGCTAATTGCTGTAACGTGTTTTGATGTTTTTGTTTTGCAATCGGTGTTTTCATTGATCTGCGTTCAACACACACAACCCCCCCTCCCCCTCCCCCTCTCTCTCTCTCTTTCCCCTTCCTCCCTATATATATATATATATATATATATATATATATATATATATATAGCATTGTTCATGAAGTTTTTACATATCTTATGTGCTCTGGTTATAAAAGTATAATCTCATTAATTATATTTTCTTAACATATAATATGACAGTTAAATTATGTTAAAAAAAAGATTTATCGTCTAATAATAATATGTTGCTTGCTATCATGTCACATTATATTATGACAAGAAAAGTTTCAACATAGTCATACTAATATGGACTTATAAGACAATTTCGGGGATGAGATCGGTATACAATTCTGTGTATTAATTATTTTCCTTTTTTTTTTAAATTAAAATGTGTGGTTGAAAAATATTTATGTGTATTTTTGTGTGGATAAGTGATGTGTAATTTTTTTTATTATAAAAACACTATTGTGTACATTTTTACAAAAATAGTAAATAAATACATCACAAATTTTACATGGGTATCACGTAATATTAACTTTAATTTTCATATAATGTAATGCAAAATGATTGATATAATTATGATGCTCAAAAAGGGTGTTTTGTTGATTGTTATGATGAACTATAATGGATCTTATTATTTTCAAGAATACCATATAAAATAGAGTAATGATACAACATAATCGTTGTGTTGTATGTAACACATCAATTATACCGTATATTACCATATAATAGTTGAAAAATGACACGACTTACCAAATACTAATACATATACACTGATAAAAGGGATATATGTTTTCCTTTCTACTAGCCTTTTAAGGATTATATCGTATTTTATAGGAAAAGAAGGACTCAGAAATTTTTTCCAGAAATCGATAACCGTCTAATAACCGTCATCAGTCAGCTGATAGTCTTCACACTTTCCACCTCGTGCTACTTCCTTTGCTCGCTTCCCCACTATAAATATCCATTTCACAGATATTTGTTTCACTTTTCTGCAACACAGCGGTTTGATGTTCACGAGTTCTTCATTGAGTAAAGCGGTTTTAGATTCTTCAAACTGGTATAATCATTGCTTCATTCGTTCATTCATCCGTTGATATTTTGTTGTTGTTCGCATTGAATTGTCTTTTCTGCTTCGTGATTCTTCGTTTCTGAATTTTATGTAACCAGATCTTTGATTCGCTATACTTCTTCAAGGCGCTTTGAATCCTTACGAGAGAAACGTGATCTAGATTCTTCTCTACAGGTATAATCGTTAATTTAGTTCGTTCCTCCTTCGCGACTTCTTCGATGCTCTGTTTTTGGATTGAAACTGTTTTATGTACTGTGTTGATTTGGTAATGTCGTTGGAGAAGAAGCAGAAATTCTTCATCGCGTTAGTGTGTGGAAATTCTTTGTGTAGTTGTTTTGCCGTGAAATATACATATTCAGTACTTCATTTTCACGCACGGTTTTGTTGTGAACGCAGAACAATTTTGTGCTTCTTCTTTCTCTGTTTTTTTACTTCTTGATCTTCTGCGTTAATCTGTATTGCTGTTGGTGAGGAAGCAGATTTTACTACTTTATCTCAAACTTTGTCTGTTCTTCGTGATGTGTTTGCCGCGAACTATCATCGATGCTCAACAGTGATTCCTATCCCTGCGCTATTTTGAGTATACAGAACTATCATCGATGCTCCAGGACTGTTTTCTTCATCTTCGTTGTTTGTTTATGAATGTTCTTCAACCTCTTGGTGTACCTTCTTATTTTCGGTAATCCTCCAGACGGAGTAGTTTTTAGTGATTAATGACGTCCTGGAGTTTGTTTTTAGTTTACAGAGTGTCGTGGTGAGGTTTGCCTGGTATATGTTTGTGGTTCTCTTACGTTGATGATTCTGTGTTTCTAGGGTAATGAGTGAAGTAATGCTTTGATGCCTATCATTTCTTAGAAGCATTCGACTGTTAGTTTTTGGTTTCTGAAGTGAAATTGCGGCTCTGAAAGATAACATCCTGGCTGTGGGTGGAATCTTTAGAGATACCACCGGCACTATTCTTCATTATCAGTTTTATAAACTTGACCGTAATGCTTCTTGATGACATTAAATTAAGTTCACAAGCTCTGTTTCTCATTATTTTGATGATTTTTGGATTGGTGCTACAGTTTGAGATGGGTAAGAAGGGAGGAAAGAAAAAGAACCAGGGTGGTTCATCCACGAAATCAGCCCCATCGGGCCCATCCAAATCAGCCCCATCGGGCCCATCCAATGTTCCCCCAACTGGCAGTACCCCAACTGATCCCCCTCCTGAAGTGCAAGAGTCGGAAAATACAGCCACACCTAGCATCAAAGCAGAAAAGCAAGATGACGGGCCAAAGCGAGGTGATGTTGTTGTATTGCGTGGTTTGTATGATTCCTTGCTCTCTATTGTATCATATCTGTAGTATTTCTTAATTTTGTAAAGGTTGACACTAAGAGCGCTAACTCTCAGTTTGAATTGGGAATAGCTTTTATATTTTTGTCAAATTTAAGTTTTCTTTCCATTATTATTTTTCTTGTTGTAATGGAACTTCCTTGTAGAATACTGTTATACAGCAAAGATCTCTCTACAGGGCTGTCTTGTTTCAATGTAGATAGATAAAAACATGACACTGAGACACAAATTGATTGTCGTTGTCTTTGTGGAATTGCATTCTAAGATATTTTGGACCATGCTTGCACTGCAATTGCAATTTTTTCCCTTCCTGCTGTAGATCTACTTAAGACTACTGAAAGGGAAACACATGTATGAAACATATAGCCCTGTGATACCCTGCAAGTTAAAGGTCGTCTTCATTAATATTTAGGAAGCAGTCTTCATACCAACTCTTGTTGGACAGCATCATATGTGGCAGTTTGAAATAGTTGATAACATGATGAAACACTTATCTTGTTTGTATGGTGTAGGATACTGGGCTTCAAGTTGTCCTAATTTTGAGAATGATGTGAAACTTTCTATGCCTGTTCTGAATCTTTTAGTCTATCGTGTGAATGTACCTTCATTGTTATGTCTGTATTGTTTGGGATATGTACTAGCTAATGCAATAGAGAATAATGAATATTAAGAGAGATGTAAGCATTGCTTCGTGCTGGAACAAAGTGACATTATTAGGAACATACTAGTTCTATGTATTTTATATAAAGATCCTCTACAATTAAAATGTGGGGTCTTGGTATTGCTAACAAAAAATGTTAGCTCTGGCAAGTGGCAACTTAATTCTTTCTAATATCTTTTCCATTTGGGAATTATGCACTCTGAATGAATACTTTCAAGGACATGGGAGAAGCTAAACCTATCATTCTGTAACTATTCATTTCACTGTTCTAATTGTCCCAATGATTTGTCTGCTGCAGATGGGATTCATCTTTACACTGTTTCCATCAAAATGCAAAATGGGGAAATGATTAAGCTACAAGTAAGGACTTACTTTAATTTATAGTTTTGCAATGAACCTCTTCAGACTTGCAGACACTGCATACTCTGTATACTCACTTTTTGTGTGGATATCCTTGTGCTTAACCATTTTACAGCATATTTACCCAAATGCATCTAATGGGGAATTCGTGGCTAAAAATTATTTTTTTGTGATTGCAGTTGAGCCCTGGGGATACTGTTATGGATGTGAGGCAACTTCTTCACGAGGCATCAGAGAGCTGCTTCTTTACTTGCTATGATTTGTTGCTGCATGATAAGAAGAACGAGTCTGCTCATGATCTTGAACACTACAATAAAATTTCTGATGTTGCTGATATTTCTACTGGAGATTGCCACTTGGAGATGGTTGCAGGTATGTCAGCAGCCTTTGTTTGTGAGGACACATGTTGACCTGTGTGCTATGATGGCTACATGATGGCATTTGAAATTTTGCATGTTCTACATATCTTAACTTTCTTTTGCAGCACCTTATGATGATCGATCTATCATGACACATGTTGATTGCACTAGAGAGTTGCTATCACGCTCTTCGTTGCACTCTTCAGTGTCGTCATCACTTGCACAGAAGGAATCTTCAATTTCAGGAGGTTTGGTGTTGAAGTCCAGAATTTCTCTTTTTCTAACAATGTTCTCCTTTCTTTTCGTCAACTGTGTGTACAAATTTACTCTCAACCTTGACTGCTTCCTTGTCATAGTTTTCTAATACATTTATGTCCATGTTGTCTAGATCCTGCAAAATTAGTGGTTACAGACATTGATAAAATGAGCTTTTTGGTGGATCCGTCCAATTCACCCCGAATGTTGTTCCCGCCTCCAATTCAAGAAATACGATGCGTGGAAAGTATTGAATCCTCCTCATTTAATCCTCCACCTGGCTACAGAAGGTTTTTCTTGTACCAAGTTCATTTTATGTGCATCTGGTGAGGACTAACCTAATGGTTTTTGGAGAGAAATATAACATCAGGTCGTTACCCTTCCTTTTTCAGGCTTTTGGGAGACCTGGTTTATTTGGATGTGGTAACACTAGAAGGCAGTAAGTATTGTCTTACGGGAACTGAAAAAGGTTTTTATGTCAATACAAGCACAGGGAAGGTTCTGGATCCAAGGCCAAGGAAATCTGTTTCTGAGGCCACAACTCTTGTTGAACTTCTGCAGAAGCTTAGTCCTAATTTCAAAAAAGGTGGGTATACTAAGTAGTCAACATCGGCTTCCCGTTTGTTACAATATAACGATCTTCATCTTTTGTCTTTTAGCTTTTGGAGAACAACTGAAACGGAGGGCATCTGCACATCCTTTTGAGAACGTGCATTCTTTGTTGCCGCCAAATTCATGGCTAGGAATTCATCCTGTTCCTGGTTAGATTTTTAATACTCATGTTTTCTTTTTTTTGTTAAATTTGGTCTCTCTTGAGGTCTTATTTGTTTGGCAGCTCTGTTTTGGAAATTTTGAGCATTAGTTGGGTAGATTTATAATTGTTTTTACAGTATTCTTTTATACAAGTATATACTTAATTCTTGTTTTTCTGAGTAGCAAATTAAGCTGGATTATTCAGTAAATGAGTTCATGCCTAAGCAAATAACTTCTTGTTTAGCTATAGTTTTGATAATATACTAAGTACTTTCGATTTGAATTTATTTAAGATTCTTGGCTACATTCTCAGGTTTCCTTGTTCTTGCACCCAGGATAACATTAAACTGTTTTACCTTTTCCCTCTTGAACTAAATAAAGTGTACACTCGTTGAAGGGTGTACATATATGTTCAATTTAACGAGTTCCCTTGCCCCAGTAGATTTTGGAACAAAGATATTGTAATGTAAGTCATTTGGGAATTTTGTTCACGTTGAGATTAGGTGCTCCTGGATTATTAGGTAGTAATACCTGAAGTGTTCATGCTTCTTTTTATATGCAATAGACTTCTTGTATGTTATCTTGCAGAGTAGAACTTTTGTATGTTTGCTTGTCTAATGATCTCAGTTACTATAATATGATTCGTAGTTATCCTACATTGCAGCAAATTAGTTCTATGTTTTCTTACATATTTTAAGTGGATTGGTTTTATTCTACTTTTAGATCACAAGCGTGATATGGCTAGAATGGAGAATGCATTGCCACGCTTATTTGGTACTGAGCCGATTGGGGTGCATAGAGATTGGAATGAAGAGGTGCAGTCTTGCCGAGATATGCCCCATTCGGTGCATGATGAAAGGTGTACATGTTAATTACAAATAGTCAATTAGTTTATGCATCTATAATCTATACTTTTGTCTAGATTCGTTCACCGCTCGTTGAAAAACTGATGTGTTTATTAATTTCTCCAATATTTGTTTTATTTATCATGCAGGATACTGCGAGAAAGGGCACTTAACAAAATCACCACTGAATTTGTTGATGCTGCAATCAATGGGGCAGTTGGAGTCATTAGTAGATCTATCCCACCATTAAATCCAACTGATCCAGATCATCTTCACATGTTAGTAGTGAGAGAAATCGCACGCATTTCTTGATTCTTTTACTGCTCTATCATTATCATGTCTATGATTCCATATTCTCTAGGTCTTTCTAGGGTACATTTTTGAAAGGGATTACATTTCTGTTACAGTTTAACATGGATTTAGGAAAACTACTTTTTTTGTGACATTTATTGAGAATGATCAAAACAATCCGAAAGGTTCCAGACTAAAAATGTAGAGACAAATAAACGGAATTGAGGCCGTTGATTTTACGGGGTTAACCATCTGTTTGCTCTTCTTATGACTCGTTTCTAGGTATGTCCACAACAACATATTCTTCAGTTATGCTTTTGATACGGACATCGAGGAATTGTTCAGGAGACGGCAGTCTGATGCTATCTCTGGTGATGAGCAGGTAGTAAATAATTTGATATGCTATTCATAGATTGTCCATCAGACCTTTCGGGAATATACTCAAATATCTCATACTGTTGTTGTTTTGTCCAGGATGTCAATGGTCTAGCCACGTATGCTAGTGCAAACAATGAACTAAAAGGAACAAAAGCGTACCTGGAAGCAGATGTTTCTGGACTATACACTCTTGCTACTGCTATAATCGACTATAGAGGTCATAGACTAGTAGCGCAGGTTGGAATTAATGTTCTCTCCCTCTTCAGTTTACTGGATTAATTTGCTTTGTGCATGCCTGGATGTAATCGTAGACTTGGTTGTAATAAATGTTCAATTTATGATGCCTTGGTTGTGCTTCAATGATTTTGCTTGCAGCCTGCTTCCATTGATAAACGTCTCAACTTTGATTTTTCATTAGATTGTTGCGTTTACATTGTTTATGAAATTGTAGTGCCGAATTTTGTTTCATCAATCTCCTATTGGCAGAGTATTATACCTGGTGTTATGGGAAGTAATGAACCAGACACCCTTCTATATGGCTCTATTGATCATTGGAAGACAATTTTATGGGAGGAAAAGTTTCACTCCAAGGTAGGCATATACGAGTCTTTAATGTTATACTTCTTAATTTCCTGTCTTTTTTTTTTTTCTGTAACTTGCTTCTGCATTCCATCATTCCCTCTTCTGATAATGTTTGTCGATTTGGGATGTTGTTGTTGTACCATACAAAGATTTCCTTCCTATTCCTAGACCAATTATAGAGTAGTTATGTGTTTCTTTATATAGGATATCGATATGGTTTTAAAGTATAAATATCGTCCCTTGTTCTAAAGGCACACCTTTAACAAGCTAAGACATTGCTTGACATCTTTCTTCACTACCTTAGGTAGTAGAAGCTGCCAATCATCTCCAACTGAAAGAACATATGGTCGTTGATGGATCTTGCTTTGCCTACCCGTGGGCCGCACCTGCTACATGCAAGGGTAAAGTTGGAAGTGATGGCAGGTAAAACATACTCTCATGGCATGCTTTGTGTATTAGATCTTTATGCAAAGCATGAATTACAGTATCACACTTTGATTCTAGCTTTTGCAAAGCTGCAAAGAGAGAGCATGTAGTACCTAATTGAGTCAATTTCTTTGTTATGGCTATATCTATTCTACCTTTTGTAATACGTGACCAACCTATTAGTATATTTTAAGGAGCCAGTATGCTTGCATTATTCACACTTACACATGTTTTTGTTCACATGTACTCCCCAAAAAGTTCCACTATACTATTCATTATTTTTGGTTTTATTGATGTTAAGTTTGGGTAGGGTTCAAGTATTTTGACAAAGTCAATTTGATACAATTGTTTTTCAGGCATTATATATTTGACCTTGCGAGAGCTACTCCACGCGATGCAAATTACACTGGACCAGGCTCAATATTTCGTATATTGAGACCTGAACTAATAACAGCTTTTTGCAAGGTAAGTTCTCTTTAACTTGCATGTGATGTTTCTGGCTTAACTTCCGAATGAACTGTGATATTGTTTGTTTGACTTGTCAGAATGCACAAAAAGAGTTGATAAAACATAGTAGTAAATCAGAAAAGGATGCTATGGAAAGTGCTCTTTCTGACTCTGATGGCCAGGTAGATTTTTTAGATTAATTTTCACCTTTAATATTCTTGTATGAATGTTCAAGTAAAGAATTCACCATCTGGCATGTGCATGTCTTAGGTATAAATAAATAAACTGTTAAAATATGTCTGCATACACTTCATTGTTGCTAATGTCTACTGATAAATTAATGTTTAGGCAATAAATTACCCTGTATGACCTGAGTTTGGCATTTCACAGAAAGCAAAGAGCGTTGAAGCTAAAGCAAAGAGCGTTGAAGCTACTGTTGAAGTACCAGACACTGAGTCAGAAATTAAACATCCAACTAAGAGTGTTGAAGCTACTGTTGAAGTACCAGACACTGAGTCAAAAATTAAACATCCAGCAGCACATGCCATACTTTTCAATCCAAATGTTTTTACTGAAGTCAAATTATCCAATGATCCTAAGGTATGTATTTGCAATACTACTATTTTTCTTTATACTTACCAATTAGGACCAGTATATTTTGTCTAACTCTGCATCGCAACATTCCCCAGGATATTGCTCCAGATGAGGAACTTGTTAGACTTGCAAGCAATTTTATTAAGGAAGCGGCGATTCCAATATTGATCAACGAACTTTCTTCGCTCGAAGTTTCACCAGTGGATGGACAAACTTTGACTGAAGCACTTCATGAAAAGGGGATTAATGTTCGCTACATTGGGAAAGTAAGAGTCGTTATCTTCTTTACTTTTTGGAGCATTCCGTGTTTCCTCATTTGGCCCATAATTCTTCTTGAGAATTACTTTGAAATTTTCAAATCCTTCTCCAGGTTGCGGAGGGTGCGAGACCTATTCCTCATCTATGGGAACTTTGCTCAAATGAGATCATTGTCAGATCTGCAAAGCACATTCTCAAGGTGATTCTCTACTGGTTTTGGTTTTGGTTTTGGTTTTGCTAGTCTATTCTTTTTTTTTTTTTTTTTTTTTACCATGGAAGTCCTAAGGGTTTTTACTTTTCCATCGATGCATATCGTTTGTCACATCAAAGTGAATCCGGTATCCAGTTGTGCCTTGATACTTTGTCGAAATATCATCTCCATGCCCAGCAATAGTAGATTTAGTTTTGTTGTAGCTGAGTTAACATGCACATAGATAGTAATAGTACTTTTCCCCCCTTTATAAGTAGATCCCTTGTGGATAGAAGAAAAGAGGGGAAAAACATTCCCATTTAGCTGTGGCCATGTCATTCTTTTAATAGTTGATTAATATGCAGGATCTCTTGAGGGATACTGAGGATCGTGAACTAGGACACGCCATTTCACATTTTCTCAATTGCTTCTTTGGAAATGTTTCTAATAAGGATGATGCCAGCCCCACTGACTCCAAAATCCAAAGAAAGGTACGCAGATACATCTCCGCTATTTGAATTTTCAGTTCATAAGCTGCTGACATGTGCATCTGTTTTCTTTTTTCCTTTCCTGATAAGTTTTTGCATAATGAGATTTACATATCTTTCTCCACAAGGGTATTATGATCCTAAGCTTGCTTTTATAAATATTTTTAATACAGGGAAAGATGAGAAAGGGAGCATCTTCTAGTAAGAGCCAGTCCTCATATTTGAGTATTACAACAAATAGTTTGTGGACTGACATCCGGGATTTCGCGAATCTTAAATACCAGGTACAGGCATTTGATTTTTGAATCGTCCTTTTTCTGTATTTCACCATTGACATCTTCTGTCGTGTCGGTTTTGACTTCTTCTGTTTTGGTTAATTCAAAATAGTTTGTGATGGATACTGCTATAAGATTGCAAGCCAAGAAAATTCCCGTCCTACGTAACCTTTGTCTGAAGGTACCCTTTTACAAGACCTTGATGTTATTCTACATTTTCAGACACTCTGATAACTTTTACATGTACATAATCCTATATATATACAGGTTAACATACCAATGATATTTTATGAAAATATAACAATATAGGCATGCACATACTTATTTTCCCTCATTGAGATTAATTTTACACACATTAGCATATTAATGCATCAAAAGCATCCTTTACATAGTTTTTACTCACTAGTACGAGTATATTAAGCAGACACACAGAAATTTTACGCACACTTTTGTCGTATACTGAATATCCTATTCATGCACAACAATAGACTCATCAGCATTTGATGAGAATCTTTAACTAAAAACTTATTTTGGTTTTCACTAGCTTACAAGGTTGTCGTATCCTGAACAGGTTGGCATAGTTCTCGCAGCTCGCGATTATAATCTTACAGCTGAAGAACCTTTCAAAACTACTGATATTCTGGATCTCCGACCACTTGTAAAGCATGGTATTCCTATTAATTCAAAAGCCAGAGATATGGTGGAACAGGGGAAGGTCCATTTTGCTGAGGTAGATGATTTTTTTCTCTGCCATATTTGAATCTAGTTACATTAATCATAAAAATCTCGGTATTTTGGGACTCCACATATACCAAGAACTCAGTATGGCTATTGGTAAAAAAAATTGAGAGCATACTTCATGGTTATTCTTTTAGTGGTTATATGACATTGTTTATGGAAAATCTGAAATGTAATTTAGCCTTGTTTATACATGTGAAAACTCAACTTTATCTCACTTATTACAAAAATATAATAGTTAAATCGGATCCTGATACCAGTTTGGCAGTTAGAGTCATGTCTAATGCTGTGTGGGGTATCCATTGGCTTTTATTTCAGGCACTGCTCAGTGAGGCACTGAAATCATTTTCAGGTGCAATCACCATATTTGATCAGGTCTGGTAACCAGCTCTACTAATTCTACGCTTATCAAATTTCGCACATTTTCCCTGAATTAATGTATAGTCATTATTTTACTGATTTGCCCTCTAGCGATACCTCCTATTTGTGGTAAATAAAACCTCCAGAGCAGCTTGCTATGAAGGAAGTAACAAGTGCTAACCTGTTGATAACTTATCTTTCAATTTTTTAAGTGTCTTATTATGTGTATTTTGTGCCAAATGCAGGTTGCTGGTCCTATCAATAAGGAGGTTGCTGAATGTTGTCGGTAACGTCCTCTCACTTCATTGTCTAGAATTATGGGCTAGATCTTGTTTAAATGACAGAGATCGAACCTGATATATTTGCTTATGGAGATTTGTTTCACATTCCTTCTTCTCCAGCCACCTGGCCATGATACTGCATCATAGTGGAGACATAAATGGTGCAATCGCACAACTACGAAAGGAACTTATCATAAACGAGCGCTGCCTGGGATTAGACCACCCTGATACTGCTCACAGGCATACAGTTCTTCCCTTTTTTCTTCATCATAGGCGTAAATTTGTAAGACAATTGTGATCCTATTCTGATCAATTTTATGAATGCAGCTATTGCAACTTGGCTCATTACTATCACAGTGCAGGCCAGACTGAGCTGGCACTTAGGCACATGGATGAAGGTCTAATTCGGCTAAGCTTGTGTTGTGGTCCTGATCACCCTGATGTTCCCGAGACCTTAATAAACATTGGGATTATGTACCAAGATATCGGGAATATTGGTGAAGCTCTTCGTTTTTTCCAAAAGGCTTTGGAAAAGACTAAAGCGATTCTTGGAGAAGGACATTATCGAACAGCTGTCTGCCACCATGCCCTTGCAATTTTATACAACGCAATGGAAGCATATAAGCTCGCTGTCAAGGCACGTCTCTTTTAGCTGGAATTTGATATCTTTCTTACTTTAAAGCCTCTTAAGTGTTATGTAAATTGACTTTTCGTGTGAATGTGATGGATGAGACAGAATGAAGAGCACACAAAAGATATACTTTCCGAATTATATGGAAAAGAACATCCGAAGACGCAGGATTCTGAAAACTGGAGATTCATATTCACTACTCGTCTGAATGAGGTATTAATTCCGCTGTGTTTTATTATATCTTTGGCTGCTGGCTGGCTGCATCAGTCATATGTATATATTATTCTTCTTCCGGTTTCATATGTTCAGGCTGAAGCTAGAAAGGCAAGAAAGCAACAAGCACAACAAGCAGCAGCAGCACCACCAGTACCCACCATGCCTACAATACCAGAGGAGAACGAATGAAATATAACCACACTTTGAGGTCTTTTACATTGGTCCTCCAGGATGTGTTTTCCTTCTGTATTTGACTGCTTATATTTCGACTGAGATACATCTTTGTCTTTTTTTTTTTTGGTTTTCCACCCCAAAACATTTTGTTGGAGTTCTTGTTAATAAGTGGGTAAACTTGACCCCAATGTTAATAAGTGGGAATTGATTGGCTTCTTCTTTGTTATCCCGTCTTGCAGTTTGATATGTTGCATTGTGTTATACGCGAAAAAAGAATTACATAAACATGTTTTCTTGTAGTACAATCACATTCACCGTTTCCTTTTTCTTTTTCTGAAGGAACACATTCACCATTTTTCAAGCTAAAGATCAAATTAGGGGGTTAAGATGAAGAAAAAAAACCTAAGAAAGTGATTCTTATTTAGAGACAAATTAGGGGGTTAAGATGAAGAAAAAAAACCTAAGAAAGTGATTCTTATCCAGCTTATCATGCACTCTCTGAAAACGTCCCAGATTTCTATGCTTTGGAATGGTAATAGTTTGCCACCCTTATCCCCAACAAGAGGGCTCCGACAAGGTGACCCCTTAGCACCTTATCTCTTTGATTTGTGTATGGAAGTACTTAGCCAATATATTGATAAAGCTGTCCTAGATGGAGATTGGAAACCAATCAAAATTGGTAGAAACTGCCCTCCTCTAACACACATGTTTTTTGCTGACGATTTGATCCTTTTTGGTGAGGCAACTATACAGCAGGCCGATACTATGAGGCATGTTTTAGACCTGTTCTGTGGCTATTCTGGGCAAAAAATCAGTTTACATAAGTCTAAGTTCCATTTGTCCAACAACTCTTCTCACCAGCTGAGACAGATTATAGGACAAAGTCTCAATATGCAGCATGTAGATGATTTTGGGCAATATCTTGGGGTACCTCTTGGCCATAAAAGAACAACCAAAGGCACATACTCCTTTATATTGGATAAGATGAAGAAAAAGCTTGCGAGCTGGAAATCTAAATGTTTGACCAGGGCAGGAAAAATGATCCTTATCAAGTCTTCCCTTGCCACCCACCCTTATTACATCATGCAGACTACACGACTACCTCTTGGATGTTTACATGATATGGAGAAATTATGCAGGAAATTCTTCTGGGGAGAGGATACAGGTGAGAGGAAAATGCACTATGTTTCTTGGGATCGAGATATGTCAACCAAAGGAATGCATGGCGGGCTTGGTTTCAAGAAGCTACTGCTATGAACCAATCACTTCTGGGAAAGTTGGTTTGGCAGCTCCTAACTGATGACAAATCTCTTTGGGTTAAACTGCTATCACTTAAATATGGTAGCCCTTTCATCCCACCTAAACCAACCTCCTCTCCAATCTGGAAAGGCATTTGTTGGGCTGCTGTAGCCTTGCAAAATAACTTTGAAGTTAGAGATAATAGCGTAATCTGGAAAGGTAATAATGAGACAAAATATGCAGTCTCTGAGGCGTACTCTTTCCTAACAAATACTCAAAACTCTGAACCAGGGAATGACCAGATGTGGCCTCATATTTGGAAGCTCCAAGGACCTACAAGGTACAATTTTTTGCTTTGGCAAACGGCGCATGAATCTCTCCCCACTTTGGGCATGTTGTGTAGAAGACATGTCAGCAGTACAAGTATTTGTGTTCTTTGCCGGCAGGATGCTGAATCTCATCTCCATGCACTTAGAGATTGTAAAGCCGCAACTAGTATCTGGAAGAACCTCCTTCCTAGAAACAGATGGCAGAACTTCTTTGGGCAGCAAAATGTTAAGGATTGGGTGGCAGAAAATCTCCACAACAATGACGATCCTCCAGACTGGCCATACAGATATAGAGATATGATTTACACTCTATGGCATCGTAGAAATAAACTCTTCCATGATCCACAAGTGGATTACCCCCCAGCGAGGATCTTGATTTCAAAACTAGAGCAGCGTGTGCGAAATCTCTGCTCAAGCGTAGATTTCTAATTTTTAGTCATGAACCCTTTGTTAGTTTATCTTTTTGTTTCATACACTGATGAAAGATTTGTGGAAGCTTGGCACTCCCTTTAATAAATAAAAGTTCGTTTCAAAAAAAAAAAAAAAAAAAAAAAAATAGTCCACATTTTAGTATTAAAAGTCATAACATTAAATGACAAGTTAATCAGCAGAAAAGGAAGGGAGTAATATAAAAAATAAAGTGAAAATATTTAGCAAATATAAATAAATAAAAATAAAGTGGAAATACTTTAGTGCCACTTCCAATCCCAGTTGGATAAAGTGATAAACCCTTTCTTTGCATTGGGAATTGGGATATCCTCTCTACCAAAAATCCATCCAAAAGTGCAAAAAAGAAAATGGCGACAATTCCATCAGCTTCATCAATCCTCACACCAACACCACCAAATCACACTCAAAATCCGACCACAAAACCCATTTCCACCTTGTTTTTCAATTTCAAACCCAATTTCTGTACATTTCTTCAACCCCTTAAATTCAATTCTGTTTCACTTTCATATCCTCCTCCTCCCACCTACTCAACTGAGCTGAAAAAAAGACGACTCAACGCTGTAGCTGAAGAAACAGTTGTATCCACTGCGGCGGACCCTACCTCTGAAGCTGCAAGAAGGCTTTATGTTGGAAACATACCTAGGAATTTGGGTAATGATGAATTGAAAAAGATTGTTGAAGAACATGGTTCTGTTGAGAAAGCTGAGGTGTTTATTTATTTAATTCCTCATTTTTTTATTTTTAAAATCGATTATTAACAGTTAAATGTTGTTGTTGTTTCCTTCTTAATCTTATAGCAAACTGGTTAGCAATCAGTATGGTGGTAGTTAACTAGTTATTATAGGTGAGATGTTGGATAAAGCGTGGAGGGGGAGGAGGGGGAGTGGGGGGATCCTGAACCAAAGTGCTCGTTATAGGGGCGCCACAACAAAACGAATCTAATGTGATTAGGTTCGAGAGGTGGAAAATGGATATTCGACCTCGGTAAAGTGTTTATTTTGAGGTTAGATTCGACTTTTCAGAGGTCGAATGTCTCTTTTATGATGCCCCAAAAGTAGACCAACCTTATTGGTATACGAACGGAAGCGATAACTTTTGATGAGGGTTGTTTACATTGTAGAATAGCCAACTTCTTGATTCTGTGCAATGGAAATTCTAATGGTTTGCTTCCATGGCCTGTAGTAGATAACACGTAAAACATGGTAAATCTGTTAAATAGTGATTCAAACCATTCCACGGTGGTTCACCTGAAATCATCCTTTTTATTTTCGCTTTTTAAGGCGTGTGATTCACGGGTATGGATAAATGTATACGGAATACATGAACACGAGATGTTTGAAAAGCAGGTACTGAGAGTTAATGCATTAACATTAAAAAAAAATAATCATATAGGAACCAGACTGTACATGATATGTCTATAGTTCTTCATTTTTGGAATTCGGCAGTTTTTACTAATTTTCAACACGGCTCTTCATTTCACACATACGAGTTATGGAATTGCATATCTGGATCATGTATCCAACTTTTGAAAATTTACAAATCTGTCCCAGCTTTATCCTAAGTATCCGGTGCGTATCTGTATCGGATACGTCTAGAGTACGAATCACTTTACCAGACAAAAGTATCCGTGCATAATGATCCGCATTGCCTGGCATTGCTCAGCATGAAGCCTGACATTTCAGAAATCATTGGGCCATTGTCTCTGTTTGAAAAAACTTTGTCTTTTTACAGGCAGCATGATAGTTTCTTTCAATTCTAATAAATACACTTTAAGCATATATGTATATTTGTTCAATCTATTGATAGGTGATGTATGACAAGTGGTCTAAAAGGAGCCGACGTTTCGCATTCGTTACAATGAAGACTGTGGAGGATGCAACCGCTGCTGCTGAAAAGCTAAATGGCACGGTAAACTAAACTATACTAAACTATTACGATCATGATACTTCAAGGGAAATTACAAACAAAAAAAATTAGTACCTTTTTCGTTCCCAAAATGCCCCTGGATCGATAGTTTAGGAGTTTTCAGTGTCTTTTACACAGGGTGTAAAACTGTGTTTTTGTGTCTTTGTTGTGGCACTAGCATTTCCGTATATGACTCTGGGAATTGATCTAACAGGAAGTGGGAGGCCGTGAAATCAAAGTAAACGTGACAGAGAAGCCATTGACAGTGGATGTTTCGGTTCTTCAAGCCGAAGAAACACCCTTCACCGACAGTCCACACAAAGTATACGTAGGAAATCTCGCCAAGGGAGTGACCACAGAGAAACTCCAAAGCTTTTTCTCTGGTAAAGGAAAGGTTCTTAGCGCGAAAGTGTCTCGAGTTCCCGGAACCTCGAAATCGAGCGGTTATGGATTCGTTACGTTTTCTTCTGAAGATGAAGTTGAAGCTGCCATTTCTTCTCTTAATGATCAGGTTAGCTACTGACCTGTTGTTGTTTTTTGTGTGTGAAATATTCTGGTTGGAAGTGTGTTATGTAACCGATACGTATACGTATCCAATACGTATATGCAACTTTCTTACAATTCAATACGTCATTCGAGTATGCACATCCATAAATTGAATATGTGACGAAACGAAGAACCTTGTTGGAAACCGAAGACAAACCATCAGGTTATTGAGCTACTCAAAATGAGAAGAAAAAATCTATAGAAAATGAAGAAAAATTACAAAAATTGCCTTAACTGAATGATTTTGTTATTCATAATTTGATCATTATGGTTTTATTATATACAGTTTGGTCCTTGTAAATTTGAGATTTACACATATCTCATCTGTATCTGTATCTGTATCTATGAAAATCCCGCACTCGCGTGTATGACTACATACTCCACCTAATTAGCTATGCCACCGTTATAAATTGATCTTCTAGTTCCTTTTTTTCTTGTTCTTGTTATGTTTTGGGAAACAAAATAAATACAGTTACAGTTAAGGGACCAAAACTGTTAATATGAAAGATATGTGCTAGTTTTGAAAAATTAAAGAAAAATAAGGGACCAAAAGTGTGATTACTATCCCTTATGAATTTTGATCCTTGACATGATTGTGTTTCATGCATTATTGCATTATCAGTACATAATTTATATTGTGTGGACTCATTTTTTTGAATTTAATTGCAGGTTCTTGAAGGCCAGAAGATTCGCGTAAATAAAGCCTAATAATTCATCGTCGATGGCCGCCCGCTTCCACCTCAGCACATCTATCAGGGAGGATTAGACCTTCATTCTAGTGCTAAAAATAGAAAGATGCAACTTTATTGTGCCCCCCCTCCCTCTCTCCTCTTTTTGTAATTTTGGTGTTTTTTGGGTATGGTTTTCTCTGACTAGCAAGCTTTGATATGCTTTAGGTCTCATGCTATTGGAAAAACTTAATGGAAAAAAAAATGTTGCAAGTGTAAATGTGCCCTTTTAAAAAGAAATATATCAGTGATACTTACACTTCAAGATAGATTAGATTTTAGGAATGTCGGAAATTGATTTTAGGAACGCTGGAAATGGACATTCGAGCAATACAAAGTCGAATATTGAGTTTAAATTCGATTTTTAAGAAATCAAATGTCATTGTTGGGGCATTGAAAATACATTCAATGTAGCTAAACTAAACTATTGCCCGGTTACAGTTATCAAAGTGTCGCTAGTGTGTTACGTCAGATGCAGTGACAAAAGAAAAATGTCAATAGCAAAAACGTGATGCTGCCACATTAATATATTGTATTATTATATTATTATGATGTGAATATTTAAAATTGGCCCATCATCTTCCCCGCGCGAAAATTGACCACGATTTTATATATTTCCCGCCAGCCCAATTTATTTCCTTCTTAAGTACGATTCTCATAAAAACTACGGTACCTTATTTTCGCCGAAATCTCAGCCTATCTATTTTATTACACCACCGAAATCAAGAATCAAACCCTTCTCCAAAAATTCAAAGAAGAAAATTTGGTATAAAAAACCCACCTAAAGAATCCTCTAATTAGGCGAAAAACAGAGACATTCGTAGAAGAAGAAGATGTTCTATTCTCATACATTCTTAGCAAGAAAAGGCCCATTGGGGACTGTATGGTGCGCCGCTCATTTACAGCATAAGCTCAAGAAATCTCATTATATTTCCACCAATGTCTTCTCCACCGCCGGTGAGCAGTTTTTTTAATTTTATTTTAAAGATTTGTTCTTGGTGGATTTATGATTAAAGGCACTTTTTTTTGGTGGGATTTGATTTTGATAATCAGTGCTAGTTTATTTGGTGTTTGATGGATAAAAATGTGTTTTTTGGGGGGGGGGGGTTTAAGGTAGAATTTGTATAAAATTGAATAAAGATTCAAGCTTTTGATTTGTAAATTTCAAATGACAGGTACCTTTTATTTAAAGGGTAATGTAAAGTATTAAGCTTTCATAAATTTTGTACTTGGGAAATTAATTTCTGCTGCCACAATCAATCCACCTTTAAAAAATGATTCTTGACTCAAAAATTTCAAAGGTTGTATGCGAGAATCGATCTTCACATAGAGTCTGTTTATGAACCGAGAATCAACTTTTAAAAGTTTGATTCAGTGTGGTGCACGGTGCATTAGTAATGAGTTTGATGTGGTGCAAATAAAGATTCCCAAAAACTATTTGGTGAAAACTGGTCTCAGATCTCCTAAGCATTTGATTGGATTGTAAAGCCCTGTTTTTAATTTGTTACAAAGTATCCACTTTTGCATTATTGTCTACTATGCTCCATCAAAACTTGATAAGAGAGTTTTAATTAGTTGTACTATGATTTGGTGTGAAATCTTACAATCTAGGTTATTTGATTCGAGTCCAAAAGATCCATTCTCTCTATATGGAACTTAGTGTTTATTAAAATTACATTTTGTTATGATACTAATCCTCTTTGCTTTATTAATTAACATATCAAGTCGTTTTGTTTCGTTTCCAGAGCGCATAATGAATCCTGAGGCACCTATTGCCTTAAGAATGTCAGGCCATCTACTTCTTGGAATTGTTCGTATATATTCCAAACAAGTCTATTACCTTCACCAAGATTGCTATGATGCACTGATCTTATTAATGAGGGCTTGCCCGTCGTTAAAATTCAATGAACTCGATCCCACTAGCCCGGATCCTAGTTCTGTTCCGTTGCCTAAAAGATTTAAACTTGATGAAGTGATGGTGGACGAAAACTCTGTCAGGTAGATTTCTTGCAGACATGGTTTTAATTATACGTATCGAGGTGGTTTGATTATCTATTTACTAATTAATATTGAATGTTTAGGCATGAGGATGATCATCATGTTAAAAGCAGAGAAGATATCACACTTCCAGGTGTCTTATTCATTTTTTTTATTTTATTGGATATGTGTCTTTTCATTTTCATATTGAAGTTTTAATAAAATTGCCTTTTATTTTCGTTTATATCGCAGATCATCCGTCTGTAATAGTTGCTACTGAGGTATGAACTGCTGCTCTTGTACCGTGATTACTTATGTTGCACTCCCGGGTACGGATACGTGGGTGTGAGATTTTCGGAAAAGATAGGATACATGTAGTTTTGGAATACTTGGAAATATTAAAAGTATAGTGACTACAATGTACATATAATGAAACTATAAGGATCAGATAATAAATTATCAAAATCATAAAAGAATACATTTTTAGTGGCTTTTCTTCATTTTTATAAAATATGTTTTGGATACGTATCAGATACGGGACACACTACCAAACAATAGTATCCTTGCATCATAGTTCTTTGTGTTTACTTTTCAACTTTGAGTCTTTTCATAGCATCATGTTATTACAATACTGTCCCCATTTCTTTTAGGCTATCATAATTGATACATCAGTAACTCAAGATGGTTCAGAACCTATACCTATGGACCAAGAGTAAGAATCCCTATATATATGTATACTTGTGTGTGTATATATATATACGTGTGTGTGTGTGTGTGTATATGTATGTATGTATGTATGTATTTGTAAGGAGTTGGTGGTATATTCTTTTTCATTGTTGTGTAGTCCTGCCCCTTCGGTATCCGAGGAAAATACCGAAAATCGCGGAGATCCCTCTGGTATAGATATTTCTGAGATAGAGAGAATGCGGGATCGGGATAATGATACTGTCATAGTACATAACTCAGTACTTGGTGTTTCAATGGATGATCGGATCGAACCCGATCGACATCTTGAAGAAAGGTTAAAAAAAGATGCTTCTAGAAGCCCTCCTAATATACCACATGAGGTCCCTGAAGATGATGATCGTTTTAAAAGCACAGAGGATGTTACTGAGGTATGAACTGTTATTCTTGTCTTGTATTTATCTAGGTTGCTTTGGGGGTACTAATACGGGGATACGGGATACACGTGTGTTGGATTCTAGAAAAATGTATGATACGAGTATGGATGAAATACGCATCGATATTAAAAGTATAGGAACCAAATTGTACATAATGAAACTATAAGGTCAAATTATAAAGTGTACATGTACTTAATATATGGATACACGAGTTTTGGATTGTAGAAAAATGTAGGGTATACGGCTACATATGCAATATGCATGAATATTAAAAGTATAGGGACCTAATTGTACATAATTAAACTATAAGGTCAAATCATAAATAACAAAAATCTCAATATATTTTTTAATGATTTTTCTTCATTTTTGATAGTTTTTCTTCATCGTATATAACAATATACATGCTACCAAACAGTAGTATACGTGCATCATAGCTCTTTGCCTTTTCGGTTTTTGATTCACTTCAAAGTATCATGTTATTACAACATTGTCCCCGTTTTCGATCTTTTAGGTTGTCATAACCGATACATCAGTACCCGAAGATCCTTCAGAACAACCTATGCCTATGGATCAAGAGTAAGAATCCATATATATCTATATATATACACATGTTTGTTTTGTTTTTTCTTAAAGAGTTTGGTTATATATTCTTGTTCATTGTTTTGTTGTAGTCCTGCTCCGTTTGTTATGGAGGAAGATTCTTCGGTTCCTGAGATGGAGATAATGCGGGATCCGGATCATGATACTGTCACTGGACCAGGGCCCTCAATAATTGGTGATTTCATAGGGAATAGAATCGAACCCGATGGACAACAGTATAAAAGAGATGCTTTTAAAAGCCCTACTACTAATATTTCACCACAAGATCACCATGAAATCCTGTCTCCTGGTTTGGAAGATTGTGTGGCGGGATCGTCACGAGGTTAGTGCGTTTTTTTCGCGGTGCATTGATTCGGTTCGTGTATAGAATTTAAACTCGACTTAACATGAATGATCAATATTTTTACAGGCCGTGGAACACCCGATTCAGCAAGCCGAACTACATATCCGGTTCGTGAATCTCCAGAAATGGCGCTTCGAGAATCGCTTACGGGTCCCGGATCGGTTGCGGTTGAACTTCCACCTACACCTCAAGTTGTACAACAAAGAGTTAGGCAAAGAAAGAGAAAAGTTCAGTTATATGATGAAGCTACTGTTTTAACTAACGAGTAAGATGATGATGATGCTATTGTGTATTTCCATAATTGCCCCTTTGCAGTTGCTTTGAAAAAGTTTTTTTCTTAAATTTTTTCTTTTTAAAAGGGAAATGAAGGAATTCCTTGAAGATACAAGCAATTTGCTGAGGGAAAAAAGATTGCGTCGTATCGACAATTTAGGAGTTTGGAAGCAACAAATCCGATTGAAAAAAGATGTGGTTTTTTTCGAGCCTGTGATTACTGGTAATTAATTAGCTCCCATATACGATTTATCTAAAAACCGAACCAAATTGATGTCATTTGGTTCATTTAATAAATGTTTTCGGTTATGATTATGAAAAGCTCATCCGTTATTGAACCGTATATAACTGAATAGAAAACCGTAACCGGATTGTTTATAGTTTAAGTTAGCCAATTTTTCATAGCCATTTATTACCGAACTGTTTGTAACCGAACATATTTCTGTTTTCGGTTAATGGACTGAACCAAACTGTATTTTTCGGTTTGGTCCTGTTCAATTCGGTAACCTTGCCAAAAACGGTTCAGTTTTGGTTTTGAATTTCAAATAACCATTATTTTCGGCTCGGTTTAGGTTACGGCCATTGAATTTCAAATAACCGTCATTCTCATGTTATGTATTTGCAGGAATATCCACTGATCTGGATACCGTCTTCGATCCAACACAAATCCATTTGAAACCTCGATTAATTCCCTCAAGCGATGAACCTGAAGCGGTTCCCGAGTCTCCGGTACGAGTGGTTGATGATGACATTGAAATCGAACATCCTCGTAACTTTGAAGATCCTAATGATGATGTTAACAATCCAATGTCTGAAATTTTAATGCCTTCTCCACTACTAAACAAGTGTAATTCTGGCATGACAATGCCTTCTTCTGGGAGGGGAGATATATATACTCCTACAACTATAGATACATCGTATTCGGATCCTTTTGGAACGACGAATACGTCTGAAGTCGATACTACCCCTGACGGACCTGAGTTGACAGGATCTACTGCTGACCCCGAAACTTCCACGTGTTTACGGAAGGGACCATTCGGTCAATATAGTCCCCTTCGGATATCCCGAGTCCATGGAATCTCCAAGAGTATGTACTTATATTTTCATCAGTTTTCTTTAAATTAAATTTGATTTCTTTTTTTGTTCTATCTAATTTTGCTTTATTTGCAGCACTTAGACTTTTTGGAAAAGGATGACGATTCACCTGGCGGTACGCGGTTTTTTAAGGATAAATACGCTTTTGCCCTTTTTCGTTTTACGAATTTTGCTTTTCTATTTATTCCAATGTTTTATCGTGGAACTTTTACCCGTTATATATGCACGCGCGTTTACCTTTTTACTCCTTTTTTATACGTGTCAAGTTTTTATTGGTTGGAGCATGTTGTACCCTACTAGGTATTGACATTGGCTTCTGTAATAATAATTATAGGTACACCAGCTTCTGTTAGGGTAGGCGAAAAGGAGGTCCCACAATTCGACACGCTACCGGCAACTACGAGGTATTTACGCAAACTCTAAAGACACGACCTTTACTCAGCCATCATTTTATAGTCGTTTGTCAGTGGAGCCCACTAATTAGGGTGTAAACGAGTCGAGTTGCTAATGAGCAGTTTGATATCTGGCTCAAACTCGAGCAGTTTGTTAAAGAAATTCAAGCATTGCTAAACGAATTCGAGCCAAGTTGAGTTTGAGCATGACTGTTTTAAGAGGTATATGCTCGACTCGATAACTGAATGTTTATCTGGAATATATGTACACAGAGCTGTAGGGCAGTATATTAAAAGGCAATCAACAGGGACACCAAACTCAGATGATTCAACCGAAACCCTAAAACTGGACTCAATACTCGAAAACAAGACTAAGAAGATTTGCGCTCGGATGTTCTTCGAGACTTTGGTGAGCTATTTTTCACCCCTTTTTTTTTCATCTGTCAAAATTTTGAATGTCCTGTTGTGTTGGGATGCATACTCGAGTTTTACGTGTTTCTGACACGTCATCATCGTACGTGATAGGTGTTGAAAAGCTACGGTTTCGTAGATGTGCAGCAAGAAGAACCTTTTAGTGAAATAAAGTTGAAAGTGACCTCAAAGTTAAAGGAACAATGTTCTGCTTGAATGTGTGCACTGCTTACTAGTTCTTCGGTTTATAGGTATGGATTTTGACCGCCCGTCTACGTATTTCTGTTTAGTAGCATGTCATGTATGTATGTATGGATTTTGACCGCCCGTCTACGTACATATTTCTGTTTAGTAGCATGTCATGTATGTATTAAATACAGGTTTACTATCATTTACAGATTCTAGTGTAAGAGTGTTGTAAGTGTTTTTTATGTACTTAATAATTGTTGTTTTGGTTTTGTTTATGCAGTGTAAATTCAAGTGCTGCTACTTTTGTACAAGATGAACAAAAAAGAATTAAGGGGCAGTTTTTTTCCAATCATTTTGAAAGAGAAGATTGAAAATGAAGGACTACATCTGCAATAAATAAGGGGCTTTGTAGGAAAACTTGAAGTTCATAATTTAGACTTTGTGTCTTTTTTTTCTTTTTCCTTTTTTCTTATGGAGTATGTGGTTACCTTTATTTTTTTTGGTAAGTTATGAGTATGTATGATACCTTTATTCGGTAAGTTATGAAGTTTGTGGATACTTATTTGGAGTCCCTTTCTTAATTTTTTTTTTGGAGTATGTGTGAATGTGATGATAAATTGGATGCATTGTGCTGTTAACGAGCCGATCTGAACCGGATTGAGCATCAATTGTTTAAGTTTGTGTTTGTTTACGTCACGAGCTTATCAAGTTTGTTTGTTTGTTTAATACATCAAAAAAAAAAAAAAATGTTCAACTTTGGTTCGTTAAGTTCATGAGCTTGTTTCTTAATGTTATTAAACGCACAAAATATTATGTTCAAGCTAAGCTCTTTTATCATGAAAATTTATTTGAGCTTGTTTGAATTTAGCTTTCTATCGTATTTTTTGTCTTTCAGCTCAAATTTAACCCGAGTTTGGTGTGTTAAATTAAAAGAAATCAAGACCAAATTAATAAATTACAATTTACAAAACGATATTCAAACATTATAATACCGAAAACAGTATCTATTAGATTACTAGATAGTTTATAATAAAATGTGTTATGGTTTTGATACACTTAAATTGGTTTATCTATATAAGTATGTTCACATAGATAATTGAACGTTCGGAGTAAACTTATGTTCCTTCGTTTAAAAAAACGAGCTTATAATTTGTTTGTTAAGTAAAACAAATAAACAATCAAAATTATTAACGAATCGAACATGAACTTATTCGTAAGCGGCTCTATTCGTTTAACAACAAAAGCACCAGCACCAGCACCAGATGCATCATATCAAAAGAGAAAGTTTATAGCCTTCCAAAGATTATTACATGATGATGTTCATGTTACTGAAATAAACGTCTGATAAAACTCAAATAAGCATAACACATGTCCATACTTTGACAAAGAGCGCTTTTAGTGACACCAAACCGAACCTTATTTTCACAAAGACCATATGAAGTTCGACTCTCTGAACTATTGAATCAGACATCACGTACGGTGCGTGATGTCATTTAAAAACACTCGTTTACAAACTAGATGCATTTGCAGCAAGAAGGGCATCGATTTTGTGTTGAAGGTGAGCTTCGTCGTCTTCGAGGCGGCCTTTGACGGTGTTATCTTCCCAACGGATCAAAGTCGGAACACCTTTAAGCTTTAACCTTTGATCCACTCTCCATGGATGTTGAGGGTTCCTCCATGTTGGTCTGTCTCCGACGTATGCTCGTAGTAACGCCACGTCCTCAGACGACGCTTCGAGCTTTTTGTATATCACTGGCTCAGCTCTCACACAATCTGAATTTGCACAGCCAAACAATATAGGACTTAGAGAAAGACACTTATCTGGGGAGGGGGAGGGGAGGGGTCTGGGGGGGCAGAGGGCAGGGGGGACCAGAAACTCCGTGACGGGGGTCGGTGTTGTGATCTGTCAAGTGACAGGATGATTCAAAACTCTTTGTCAAGTTCGGCTCGTGAAGTCATGCATGAACAATATCTAGTTTAGCTCGTATAAACCGATTTCAAAACACTTTCTCAAGTTCGAACAGTAATGAACAAACAAACAAACACGAGCAAATGATCAAAGAGTGCGTTCGACTTCTTAATGACAAAGAAGATCAAAGAGACGGCTACAATATTTTCAGGAAGATGTTAAGACCAAGGTGCTACATAGATGAAATGGTGAGAAATGTAGAGATTCCGACAGCTCGTTCGAGCTTGGTTTGTTTGACATAAACGAGCAAAACTCGAGCTCAAACGGTAGCCTAACTAATCGAACCAAGCTTGAAACAAAAAAAAAACAGCTCGTTTGTTAAACGAACAAGCTCGAGCTCCTTCAAGTGCTAAACGAGCTCAAATACAAACCCACAGATATTCAGCTCAACTCGTGTTCATCTCTGCACACAATGGTAGATTTACCATAGATAATTTTTCTACACACCATTTTCATAAAAAAAAAAAAAATAACAGAGAGGAAGAAATTCAATTGCGAAAGGCCAATATATAAAACCCAAAAAAAGAAAAAATCAATTTGGAAACGCGATCATCGAAATTCATAAACATAAACTGGAAGCAAGATTAAACTGGCTAAAATGAACATATAAAAAAAATTTTGAAGAGAAAAAAAGGGTAATTAAAATCGAAAATTTACCAGGGCACCAGGAAACATTGGTAGAGGGATCTTTATCCGCCAAGAAAAGGATGAGATTAGCTTTGTTTTGGGATGCTTCATCATTGAATTTCTGAAAAACCTCTGAAAAATTTGATAAATTTGCATCAACGATCTTCAGCGGCATGTTTCCCGGCTGATTTGTTGGGGATTTACTCTTTTTTTTTTCAAGATCACTTCTTTGTCGTTGAGACTTTCAATGTAGCTTAAAGAATGATATTCTCTCTAATATAAGTCTTTTTAGTTTTTTTAGTGGTGTTTCAAAATAAGTTCTCTGATAAAACAATACATTATTAAATGTATTTTTTTTCTTTTTATTTTCACATTAAACAATATAATATTATTAGTCTTTCTCAGAAAACAATACAATATATTGCATAAAAATATTAAAAAATAACTCATTTATTAGTTTTTTTTAAACGGTGTGAAATGACCACAGAGACTTATATTACGGGACGGAGGGAATATATAGGATATGCCCCTAAATAAAAAAAAAAAAACAATCTTTTTGATTTTTTTTTTCCGATACAAAATAAATACATATTTTTCGTTCTCATCGAGACTCGAATCCGGAACATCAAATTAACAATCTCAGTGATTACCACGTCAAATTAATCAAATTAACAATACGAGAAATAAACAACAATGTGAAGAATTGAGTAAATGGCGGTAGATATATAATGAATAAAAGATGTCTTACATGATGAGATACTACCAAAAGAAAAAAAATAAAATAAAATAACCGGTCCTAATATTTTTTTTTGTATTTACATATCTTATCTTAACCTTAACTATAATAAAAGAGCCAATGTGTTTCCCCTCAAAAGTGTTTCCTCCTCAGGTGTTTCCCTTAAAAACAGTTTTTTCATAATTAATTTATTTCAATAAATATAATATTAATTAATTAATTAAAAAGATATATATAATACCATTATTTATCAAATCAAACAACCTAAAAGTATTATAAAAAAAAGCACGTTAAGCTATTCCCTGTAGTGTCCCGGGGTTGAGAATTGCTAGGAAAAGCCTGCGTATCAATCATTTATTCTTTGCGGATGACTCTATGATTTTTACTCGTGCTGACATTAGCTGTGCGGAGAATTTAGCTACTATTTTAAACACATACGCGCAAGTCTCGGGGCAAGTCATTAATATTGAAAAGTCGGCGGTGTTCTTTAGTAAAAACACTCCGCAATGCAATAAGCATGGCATCCTAGCTTCTTTTAACGGTCTAGCCGAGGTATGTCATTCTAAATACTTGGGTCTCCCGTTGGTCGTCAGTAGGGCTAAAAACCAAGTTTTTAATTTACTCGTCGAGCGATGTAAAAATAAACTAGAGAGTTGGAAGTTCAAGTCGTTAAGTCAAGGTGGAAAAGCTATTTTATTATCCTCAACGTTATTTACCATTCCTAATCTAGTTATGTCTGTAGTTAGGCTACCCAAGGGTGTCGTTCGAAAAATTCACTCTCTCATAGCCAATTTTTGGTGGGGTAATGACAATAAAAATTTCTCAGGCCACCATTGGGTTAAGTGGGATTCACTTTGTCTCCCAAAAGGAAGGGGTGGTCTTTGATTCAAAAATTTGGAGATCGCGAACACTGTGGCGTTGGCCAAGACCCTTTGGAGAATCCATTGTCACCCCGACCTTCTGGTAGCAAAAGTATTGAAAGGAAAATATTTCCCCAAATCCACTATTTTTACTTGTAACACCCCATCTTCCTCATCTTTTTTTTGGAAGAGTCGATGTCGGCGCAAGCTTTCCGAAAAATACTTGTTTCATAGTGGGTATGTAAAATCTATTAAAGCACAGGAGGACCCATGGATTATCCAAAACCCCTTTTTTTGCCCATTTCGCATGTCCCTCATAACAATAAGGATGCTTTAGTTAGTGACTTCTTATCTAATAATGCTTGGGATAAGGCTAAGTTAGCAGAGTCGTTTTGGCAAGTGGATGTTAATCAAATAATAAAAATTCCTATAAGCCTTAGAGATATACCGGATAAGCGGGTTTGCGTTTTTACTAAATGCGGAAACTTTGTCACCAAGGCTGCTTATGACGCGTGTTTTCAACAAAGCTTAGCTGTCCATTTTCGTCGCTCTATGTGTGGGGATAACTTTAATGAAAAGTTTTGGAAAAGAATCTGGGCCTTATCCTTACCTCCGAAAATTAAATACTTTTTTTGGAAGCTTCTTAAAGGCGTTCTTCCTACCTCGGAGAATCTTCATAGGCGTTTTGGTTTTAATAATACTATGTGCTCGGCTTGTGGAGACTATGCGGAGTCTATTGACCATCTTTTCATTACTTGTCGCTTTTGCAGCTTGGTGCAAACATGCGCAGGCATTATCTCGGGATGCTTTTTTGAGGCCGAGTGCTTGATTTGTGGTTGGTGGGGACGCGATATCGCTTAATAACCCGCGGGGTGTTACTCGATCGTATAGTTTTTCTTGTTTTATTTTATGGTTCATTTGGAAGGCTAGATGTAATAGATATTTTAAATCTTCGTTTTGGTCCCCGGATGATACCGTGAAGTAGAGGTGTTAAACGAACCGAACGTTCGCGAACAAGGCTCGAACTCGGCTCGTTTAAGCTCGTTCGAGCTCGTTCATTTATGTTATCGAGCCGAGCTCGACAGTTCTCTGCTTTCGTTTAGTAAACGAACGAACACGAGCCTGTTTCGTGAACGCCGTTAGTGTTCGTGAACATATATTATATATAATATAAATAATAAATATATAAATATATAAAACAAATATCAAATATCAATTGAACGAGCCGAGCTATTGAACGAGCCCCTAAAAAAATTTGCTATTGAACGAGCCGAGCTCGAGTTCGAGCCTGTTCGCGAGCTTGATCTCGAGCTCGAGCTTGAGCTCGAACATTTTCCTTTCTTATCGAGCCGAGCTCGAACAGGCTTTTAGGCTCGTTTGTCTTAACGAGCCGAGCATGCTCGATTATAAACGAGCTCGAGCTTGAACATCCGGTACTCGGCTCGGCTCGGCTCGTTTACAGCACTACCGTGAAGTATGCTAACGAGGCATGGTTAGACTTCACGCAGGCACACCAAGAGGGAGAGGTAGTTTAACATTGTTTCCTCTCTCTGCTTTTGCAAACATGCAAGCCCTACGCCAGGAGTGGTCGTGGCATATGTCGATGCAAACTGGAGGTCGGATTCTTGTCTTCTTTGGATACGGGCGGTTCTTTTCCGGGAGGATGACACTATTTTGGAAGCTTGGGCGTCTCCAAGGTCTTTCTCATTCCGCCTCTCGCAAGTGAAGCTCAAGCACTACGTTTGGTGCCTCACTAGATGTCAAGCCATGGGAGTTAAGAACTTACTCTGTTTTACTGATAACCTAACTCTGTCTAGTTTGAGTGAACTTGGTCACCCCCTCTTTTGACTCTTTGACTATTATAGAAGATATTAGGCTAATGATTTCTTCTTTCAATTCTTGCCAAGTTTTGTACTCCAAAGAAAGCGATAAGTTGGCCTGTAAACTTCGCTTTCTTTCAAATCGATGTTGGCGTCTATTGGAATGAATGTACTCTATATGGGCTTGTATGAACTGATGTTTATTCAACGAATGCTTTAAATTGCTTTTGAAAAAAAAAAAAAAAAAAAAAAAAAAGCTATTCCCTGTATTGATTTTACCTTAAGCAATTTTTTATTTTTATTTTTATTTTTTGTAGCAACCGACATATTTTTTAAATGTACCAAACTTATTGTGTATATCGATATCCCATTTTTTAGGGAGTGTTATTATCAATACATTACCCACAATATAGTGTGCATACAGATTTCATGCGTCAAGATTTATCTCTTTTTTTTAAATCAAAATTTATCTTATATAAATATAATTACATCAGTAAAATAGTTTACATAGACAAAAACAAAAAAATGCACTACAACAAACAAAATAATAATAAAATATTTATGGTATTTTGGAGGAGAGAATTATATACCTACCATTGTTATTATTTTGTTAGCAGCACGTATAATATTTTATTAGTGCAAATTAGTTATAAGGCCGTCGTTAGAGAATTAATGATCATTTAGGACACTCCGAAATCTTATTTAGTTATAAGGAAATTCTAATTTTAAGAAGGAAACTTATTTAGTTATAAGGACATTCTAATTTCAAGTGGATAAAGAAGAAAAATGAAGGAAGGAAGGGGAAAAAAAAGAAGATGAAGCGCTGGAAAAAAAAAATCGCTGGTGACATTGATGTTTTTTATTTTTTATTTAAAGATGCAGTGACATTGATGTCTGAAGCAGTGACATTGATGACTTATGAAGTGACATTGATGAATGATGCAGGGACATTAAGCTAAACATTCAAGATCGTGTTAAAGAATTGAGGGATTCCACAATGAATCCAATTATCAGGAGGGCACAAACAACGTGTGGCCATTACAAGAGTCATAGTGAAGAGTCTTTGTAGTTTCACCAAACTTGTACTTATCCATATTAAAAGCTCCACATTTGGAGAAATGCAAAACAAGAGCAGAGTGATCGATGCGATTGTTAGGTTTTATGCGATGACATTGACGACTTACGCAGTGACATTGATGTCGATGCAGGACATTGACGACTTTTGCGGTGACATTGATGTCAAGCAAAGTGACATTGATGACTTATGCGGTGACATATGATGTCTCAAGAAGTTGACATCGATGATTGTATTTACAATTAGATAATCGATGCAATGATATTGATGTCACCGCATATACAACTTGATACACACATTTGATAACTTTGTAAAGTAACTTTATTTCTTTGTTATCTTTAAATATTTGATTGATTTTGGTTTATTTGATTAGTGTTGGTTTAAATTTTCGATAACTTTGTAAAATAACTGTATTTCTTTTGTTTGTTTTTTTGGTTTAAATGCATATTTTTACAACCAAAGGTATGCATAAATTGTTACAATAACACGTCACTGCATAAATTGTTACAATAACACGTCAGTGCATAATTCGATACAATAAGACATCACTGCATAGATCGCTACAATAAGAAGTCACTGCATAAATCGCTACAATGAGACGTCATTGCATAAATCGCTACAATGAGATGTCACTGATCAAGGTTGCCAATGGATCGCGGCGGTCAATACATCATGGTTGCCAATGAATCGCTGCGGTGAATGCATCGGGGTGGTTAATGGATCCCGATGTCCAATGCATCCGGATAGGTGGTCAATACATGACGGTGATCAATACGTCACGTCGATTTTTATTCAGAAAAAATAAATTGGAAACAAATAGTATAGTTGTTGATAAAGTTGTCGATCTTTGCTGTCACGACTTGAGCATCTCTATTTACTAGTGTAGTACTGATTGGGCGTTAGCGTACACATCTCTATTTATGGACCCTAAAATTTCTTCTTTATTTTGAATCTAGGAAATTCGCTACCACCTAATATTAAACGAAGCCCTCATGACTTGTTGTAGACTTCTTTTGTTTCTTCTCCTTTTTCTTCTCTTGTCAATCTTTGTAGTAGAAGAAAGCAGAGAGAGAAAGAAATGGGAGAGGAGAAGCCTAAAGCCTCTGTTGGTGTGTGGCTCTCTTGTCAAGCCTTTTGTTAACGGCGGTGCTTCCGTATGCTTGCTACTGTGTCATCCAAACCCATCGATATGATCAAGGTTTTATCCTTTTTCACCATCTTTCAACTCGTTTTCTGTTCATTTTGTTCGTTCTAGGATTTCTTTTTGGTACATTTTTACTTACTTCGCATAAAAGGTCTGTGCTTTTGAATCCGAGAATCCTATGTTTATTTGTAGATTTAGATTGGGGGAGGGTTCCGTGATTTGTTTTTTGTGTGAAATTGTGGGCACATTTTGGCTTCTATGGTTTTCACTTTATTTGGTGTTAAAGTTTGGATCTTGGACTATTGTTGACCTCATCTCAAGTTTCTGTTAATAATATAGTATTGAAGATCTACGGGGCGAGATGTTGTTTAAGCTAATGTTAATATGAAGACAGAGCTCTAACGTCTCTTTGGATCTATTCTTAAAATTAGAATGTCCTTATAACTAAATAAGATTTTGGAGTGTCCTATTACCTCTAATAAGTTGAAAATCAGTCCTTTTGAATAATTGGTCAATTTTATTATTATATTTATGGTAAATTGATTTTATGAGGTGTTTCCCCATATTAAATTTTAGTTAGTTGATCAACTATGAAATTTTGTTTTCACACATTCAATACAACTACTTAACAAATATTCATGATAACATATTCTGACTAAATTATGATGTATACAAAATACAATTGTATTTGATGTTGTTTTCAAAAGTTCAATACAACTACCTCACAAATATTCATAACAGAGTATTTTTGCATAAATTAGGATGTATCACTTATTAACGAACTAAGGTTGTATTTGATTCCGTGTTCATAAATTCAATACAACTACCTGATAGATATTCTTAACATAGTACTATCGCATAAATAACTGCAAAGTACGAATCAAATTTGCATGAACAAGTACTACAAACATCTATAAGGCACTTGAAATTGCAAACGTGATGGACCTTAACGGAAAACTCATTCTTGGAATTCAAACACGAAATCTCTATGTCATACTTTTATCCCTATAACTATTATTTCAATCCATAAAACAATAATGAAGTGGAAGGACTTAAGCTCATTGATTGATTCTTGATTTTGTCATACTCTTCTTTAGATATCTCGAATTAACTCAAGGTAATGTTAAATCGAAAGAATGCTTGAGCATGACATGCTTCCCATGTAGGCTTACCAAACATTAGCCGAAATTATGCATCGTATGGTTCATTCGGTTGCAATGGGAGCATATTTGACTGCCTTCAATGCGGCCACCACCACGATTGCTTCTCCCTCTCTGCCACCACGAGAAGCTCTGGCACTTCTGTTGCCCCTTCTATATGAAGGCACAAACATAGCTTCTTTTTGTTCGCCTCTTTCATCCACTAACGTCATATTGTAGAATGTTATTCTCTAAAGCCCAAAGAATACCTCGGGGTGTGTAAGAAACTTGGTGCCCCCACCCAAACATGATTGTATTCATGTTTCAATCCAACCAAGAACAAAAATTCATCCATACCATTTCGTTTTTTCCAATGACCGCCACATCAACTGACAATGGTTGGTATATAACTCTCCCCTCCAAAATACTATTTGCGTGGTACAATTTTTTTTTCTAAACACGCATTTTGTTCCATAGTAAAATATTGTTTGCACACATCATATACTTTAGTTAAATTTTTAGAAGATGTTTCGGCCTTACCCAGATATGGTTTACCGTTTACAAATAGAGTAATGTGGTGCTTATCTTGATTTCAATGATGTTTAGTATCAATGGCATTAATTGTCAATGCATTGTCCTAATTCTATAGTGATGCTCAAGGATCATTACCGACATTTGGTATTAGAGCCACATCCTGCCCCCGTGGAATCTCCATGGATGAAAGTACACGTTTTAAGGCGATGGATGAGTTGTGGGAGGACCAAAATAGGTTATAAAAGATGTTCATGTCTCTGCAATGAGGAGGTTCACGATCGTAATGTGAAAATTGATGCGGTGCATGCTAAAAATGACTTTCTCCGGTCATCTATGATTGCGAATCAAGCAACTATGCAAGCTCAGAAGGATCCTCTGACGTCTATGTCACAAGCTTGGATGAAGAAGATTGATAGTGTGGGTGAGACATTTTCACAAGCACTTTCGTCGTCATCTCATTAAACTAAAACTCACTCATCAATTCATGCCGGCTTGCTACCCACGCTATATATGTATGAAGCTAATTTCAAATTAGATAAAAATGAAAATTTTGAGGCAGGATTTTGGTCGATTTCCCCCTGTTTGATGTAGAATAGCCTAATGGAAACAACATAGTGAAAGATACTTCCAGATTCATGATGCTTCAGATGATCAGAGAGTAGGCTTAATAGAAACTCATATTCAAGGAAAAGTAGATGTGTGGTTTGGAAATCCGAGATTGAGTTTTCCAGTATGAATAAGGCATTACTGAGAGAAGAAGTTATGAGATGACTTGGAGGTAAGTCATTTGAACTGGCAGTGGATGAATTCCATGTACTGAGACAAAAGACGGCAGTAGAGGAATATCTATCAAAGTTTGAGGCATTAAGAAGCTTGGTGATGTTACAAAATCATATGTTGAGAGATACATACCCAATCAAATGAATTATCAGAGGCCTTAAGCTGAAAATTAAGTCTGCAGTGAGATTGATGATGCATGAGGACATGTATGATGCCATTAATGCGGCCATACGCAAAAAATATATTATAATAGCATTGAATGACATACATGTGCATACGTATTACTCAAACCTTGGCCAATTTAGGTTCTCTCCATTCACCACTAAGGTGACTAATAAAATACCCTACCTTGAGAATAAACCAGTGATACATAAGGCAATTACTCATAAGGAGTCACTGGAGAAAAGGGCCAAAGGGTTATGTTTTAAATGTGATGAAAAATACCCCAAGCCATGTGTGCGACCAGAAATGCATAGACTTTCTTCTAGATGGGGATGATGGAGTTTGAGAAGAGATTATAGTGGATAAAGAGGATATGGTACGGGATACTAGACCATTTGAGACTACTTAGTTATTCATGTACACCTTATATAAACATGTCACCTCTAACACCATTAAGACTACATGCCTCTTGAAGAAAAAGACAGTTACCATCCTCATATGCAGTAGGAGTTCTCACACTTTCATAGACCAGTAAGCTGCCAATGAGGTGCAATGTGTGACATAACCAACTCACCCTATGTTAAGCACAAAAGTAGATGGAAACAAAAATATGAGTGGATTTAAGTGTCCTGGCTTGCCATGGATCATGCAAGGGGTTAAGTTTTAACAAGATGTGAGATTGATCAAGTTGAAAGGTTGTGACATGATATTACGGATGGATTAGATGAAAAGGTACAATGACATGGTCTTTGACTTCAACAAATAGCTTGTTTTCACTAACGAGGTAGAGCAAATTAAGCTAAGAAGTTACACAGAAGAAGCTCGACTAAAGATGATCAGCTGCAAAATCATTACTAAGAATTTGAGAAGGGACCTATGGATTCTTAGGGTGCCTCACTTTGATACAGGAACAAGCTCTGAATCCTATGTGCATTGAGTATCATGAGGTGTTTGTGAATTCCCAAGGATTTTCACCAATGAGGGGCTATGGCCTATGAGCATCCCATCACTTTAAAAGAATGTGTTGAACCTGTGAAACTAAAACCTTGTAGATATGCTCACAAAAGTAAGAAATAGAGCGGTTGGTACATTAAATTCTACAACGGGGGAATATACAGCACAATAATAGTCCAATTTCATCACCTTTTCTCCTTGTGAAATAGAAAGATGAAACATTGAGATTTTGTGAGGATTACAGAAGGTTGAGTGACTTGACAGTCACGGATGGCTACCATATTCCCCTAATTGATGAATTATTGGATGACTTAGGGAGTGCCAGGGTATTTTCTAAAATAAACTTGAGGATTGGATTCCATCAGATTTTGATGAATGAAGATGATGTCCAGAAGACCGCCTTTGTAACTCATTATGGCCAATTTGAATTCAAAGTGATGCCATTTGGGCTCACAAATGCCCGACCACATTTCAGAGAAGTATGAATGATCCGTTGAGACCTTACTTGAGGAAGTTTGTGCTGATGTTTTTTTGGTGACATCCTAATCTTCCATCATGACATGGCTTCCCACACACAACATCTTAAAGTGGTTCTAGAAGTTTTGAAGAAGAAACCAATACTATGCTAAATTGCCCAATTCTTTTGGACAAACCAAGGTGATATTCATAGGTCATGTCATACAAGAGGATGAAGTGCATGCTGACCCAAGTAAGATTCAAGCTATATCAAATTGGCCCTATACCTATAATGTGGCTGAATCGAGAGGATTTATTTGGCCTAAAATGTATATACTGGAGATTTGCACCCATATGGGATTATTGCTACAACCTTGATTATTTTTAAACTCAACAATACTCATGTGTGACGCAATTAATGATTTTATGTCTTTATGATTATTAAATTTGACTGACAATAAATCATTTGACAAAGAGTATTTGCAGTTATAATATAATGTTAGTATAAAAGTATACGTAACTAAAACATTACACAATTTTTCGGACACATTATATTTTGATGATGTTTTTTAGGTTAGAAGGAATTTAGAGAATATCTACAGATATACAAGATACGTGAGACAAATATTCATTTGATACCAATAAAATACATTATTTATAACTATAAAAAAAAACTTATCATGTTTTATCTGAATGGAGCATATCGTATTTAAAAGAAAGAAAATGTAAATGACGAGTTTGATTTAATACGTATGAGTAAGAGAAATAAAATCATTCTACCAATCATAAAATCACTATATAATAAGTATCATTCTAAAACATATATTTATTTTATAAATTAAGCGCATAATCAACAATATATTTAATCGAACACGTCAGAAAGACGCAAGATTTCTTGCTATATATATATATATGCCTTCCGTATAACTCGTACTTTAAGGGCATGCAAAAAGAAATATAACCGGTCCTTAGAGCAACCCCAGTGGTTACCCCCAATTACACACTCTAAACACATCGTTTTAGTTTGATTCTACACTTTTCATCAAAAAAAAAAAATTCACTCCAATAATCAACCTCTATACAACCCCCAATAAACAACTTTTTCTTATTATTATTATTATATCATTATTATATGCAACAACTTGCAGCTTTTACAAAAAAAAAAAAAAAAACTTGCAGTCGTTGGAGAAAGAGAAATTGTTTTTGGCATAAAATGGCCTCTTTCATCCCCCTGACATTTCGAGGCAAGGTAGGGATTTTATTGGGACGGGGTGTGTTGGGTACCCCACTGTGGTGTAAAGGGCACTTGAAATTATTTGGAGACAAAATCGGGTGCCCTATTGGGGTTGCTCTAAATCTACCTAAGACCCGTGACGGATCGAAAATGTTATATCAGACACCGGAACAAATTCAAATATCATCTGAGAAAATTAATAATCATTTTATATTTTTTATCAACAAAATTATATCATTTTCGGATCTTAGTGAAGGCATTGGCCCCTGACTGGGACATCACTATAACGTTTATACATAGACATGTATTGGGTGCCCTAATGAGCAACGGTAGATTTAACGTGTGCCATTATAGGTCATCTTTTCCGAAATTCTCGCATCCACGTCTCTCGTATTCACATGTCGGTTTCGGTGTAAACTTGTTAGGTTGGAGAAGCTTCCTGCACACTCAAGTAATAAAGTGATGATATATCACGTGACCAGGTATCATGAAATATATGCTCTATGTTGGTTCAAGGAAACTGGTAATTTCCTTGCTCAGCAAGATTGTCATCATTTCAAGTATGGAGACTTTTTCAGGACACTACTATTTGCATCTCTAGCCTATAAAATGAGCCAAAACATACAACTAACTTCATCCCCTTAGTTTATTATCAAAGCATCACACAGAAAACAAAACTTTAGCACACAAAAAAAATGGGTTCATTTTTATACATATTCTGTTGCTTTGCACCGTCGGCGCCGTCAAAAACGGTTTCCGATGAAGGTCATGCCGCTGCCACTGCCATTGCCGGAGAGAAGAAGAAGGTTAATAAGGAAAAAAGAGCAAAGTCATCCGGAGCTCCGATTGTTGTTTCTTATTACCCGATGAATTCTTACCTGTCTCGGTTATAACAATACTGGTGTCTCATTTAGTCGCAGAGATTTGGAATTCTCTGCATTTTCTTTTTATGGTTACGATCATTCCTACAGATCAAATGTCATAATATGATATGACAATTTGATCCCACCGACTATGTCGATTTTGACGATTGTTATGTTAGAAATTGTAATGATAATATTATATACAAAGTCATTAATCGTTTCCTGGAATGCTTTATCACAAGTAAGAAAAATGTTAGAGGTCACAACGAGTCATGTATGTTTATATCATTGATAACGGTGAAATCCGAATTAATCAAATTAATATGATTATATTATAATTAATAATGTAAAAGTATCTTATCAAACATGGCGAGAAAGAAATCTGTTTTGAAACTTTATTAATCGGGTGGAGTGTGTTTGTATATCCTAAAATTAATTTCTTGAATCATGTACTTAGTGTGTATGTTTGGGGGTGGGTTAGTTCAAAATTATGATATTACTCTCTCCATTTCATTTTATTTGTTCACGTTGTTTATTTTTTCTTTGTTCCAAAAAAATTGTTCATTTTATACATTAATTGTTAAAATTTTCAAATGTTCTTCTCTCTCTACAACATTTACAATAGATAGTGTGTAGCATTAAATGCTTCAACAACTATTTAAAGGGCTTAAATGTAAAAATATTAGATAATTTAATAAAATTTAAAGCATTGACTATATTTTTTTTAATTTGTGTGAAAAGTCAAACGAAACAAATAAAATGAGATAGATGGAGTAGAATTTTTTTTGGTCATGCAATAAATGTGTGCATTGAGTGTTGCTCTTTTCCGGGTAATTCTGCTGTAAGGACTCCCTATTACACTCAACCGTTGGATTTATGACACGTGTACAAACAAACAAAACAGCTTTGTCTTCTTCTACACGTGGCAGTCATCCGACGGTCCGTTCTAATAGGGACTCCCTATGTAAGAATTTCCCCTCTTTTCCACACTCCTCTTTCGGTGTAGGAAAATGCTACTGCTTCCGTCCCAAAATATAAGTCGAGTTTTCACACAGATTAATGAAGTGGATGAATGTCATTAATTTGAAGGTTAATGTCTAAAATACCCATTGACTATTATTAATGTAATAGTTGTTAAGTAATCGAAAGTTGTTAGATCATAATAAATTAGGGATAAGATAGAGAAAGTGACAATAAATGTTGCATTGATAATGTAGAAGGACTTATATTATATGACAAATAAAAAACTATATAATGACATATATTTTGGGACAGAGGTAGTATGTTAAAAAATAAATCATATTCATCATTTGGCCTCTTGTAAATTTTTCTCAAAGGAAAAAATAGGAGAGATGGGTGAGCATTGTAATTGCCCGTTAAACCGATAAAGAGTAGAAATATCGAGAAAGAAATTTATTCCTTGTGAGACCGGGAGGCCTTCACGAACATACATATGCTCCCGCAACGAAGCTTAATCGGTCATTTTTCATTAACAACAAAAGTTTCTCTAGAGACTTAGCAACATAGTTCATGTCACCATTACAATTGATATAAATCCCATTGTATCGAGTCAAATACTTCTACGAGTCAAGTAGAAGTATTTCATCATGCCATTAGTTAGACTCATTTGTAACCCTAATTAAAATTAATTTATATTATTCAGTGAATGTGAAATTGATAGCCAAACAAGTTAAGTTTCAACTCATGGCGTTCAAGCTCTACATCAATTCGGATCTTCTCAAATCAACCAGACCTTCTCAGATTCGTCTGTTGACAGGTCTAAACCTAATTTAAAATCTAATTATGAGCTCTATGATCATATTATTATCGTGAATAATGTAATATCATCCCGTATCATTTAAATTTTGGTTGAAGTCTTGAACAGCCAATTTAAATAAATGAATAACACCAATGATTTGTTTTTGGACATATACATGAATGAAATCGAATAGTGTTATCGTGATAAGAGTGTGTTAAACATAGCGTACTTTTATATTATTGATTATATAATAATGAATCTCATATTATTAATGAATAAATCATATAGAATGATTAATGATATAAAATCTAGGAAAAATTAGTTTGTAGTCCACTTTTCCCTCTTTAATTAAGTGCTAATCCAGCTTTAATTTTTTAGTTGCATTAAAGACAAATAAATTCCACTGCATTTAATATACCACTATTTTTTCAAAAGAGTACAAAACTTCATCCAGTGATTACTTCTAGGACGCGCCGGACTTCTTAAACTATTCTCCAAACTCTCTTTCATTTTTTCTTCATCTATATGCTGTCCCTTTTTTCTTTCTTGATTTCTCTTACTCTTCAGCCTCCTTTGAATCTCTACATTTTCTCTACAACCAACAATATATAAGTTGGTTGATGAAGATTTAGATGTCGATAGCTTGCTTCATCTTCAAGCAGAAGCATTTTGGTAATTCAGAAAATGAAAGATGATCGATAAATTGACCGAGCCAAATTTTACAGGTTCGAAATCAATTTCTGCGCAACGTTATTCATTTTCTACGATTGCAACGCTTGATTTCTTTTCCCTCAATGTTGGATTTCAGCAGATGAATAACGTTGAGGGGTTATTTCCATCAAAGCTTGTAGTTGAGAAAGTTACCTACCAAGTGTTCGATGAACTGCCAAAGTTGTTTTCTGTGGGGCCATTTGAAGAACTCAATGGTAACAATGATTATGTACCTTTTTCTATAAGATGTTATTATATGCTTTATAGTTTTGCATATTGTTGGTTTTCCTTACAGGACGTGGAGATTAACGATCGAAAAGTTAAAGTGCATGATGGTGATGGCCATTTTCGGGTTACTGAATGGAAATAATTGAAAGTTGGTGACATACTTAAGGTTGAAAAAGACCAATTTTTTTCCAGCAGATCTTCTTTTGCTTTCTTCTAGTTATGATGATGCAGTCTGCTACGTCGAGACCATGAATCTTGATGGAGAGACTAATCTAAAAATTAAGCAAGCATTGAAGGTGACTGCACCGTTGAATGAGGAAGAGAGTTTTAAAGATTTCAAAGCTGTGATTTGAGGATCCAAATGCTAATTTGTACTCTTTTGTTGGAAGCATGGAATTTGAAGAGCAGCAATATCCTCTTTCCCTTCAACAATTGCTTCTTCGGGATTCTAAGCTGAGGAATGCCGATTATATTTATGGGGCTGTTGTCTCCACTGGTCATGATACAAAAGTAATGCAAAATAGCAGTAAGCCTCCTTCAAAAAGAAGCAAAATCGAAAAAAAGACGGATAAGGTTATATACCTCTTGTTTGGTGTCCTTTTTGTGATGGCTTTTATTGGATCGTTTTTCTTTGGCATTGATACAAAAAGAGACTTGGATAATGGACATAACAGATGGTATCTAAGACCTGATAGTACAAAAATATTCTTTGATCCTAAGAAAGCCCCGAAAGCTGCTTTGTATCATTTTCTCTCAGCATTGATGTTATACAGTTACTTCATTCCGATTTCTTTATATGTGTCGATAGAGATAGTGAAAATTCTTCAGAGCAGGTTTATTAATCAAGATATTCATATGTATCATGAAGAAACTGATAAACCTGCACATGCCCGCACGCCAAATTTGAATGAAGAACTCGGTCAAGTTGACACCATACTCTCTGATAAGATAGGCACACTGACTTGCAATTCAATGGAGTTCATTAAGTGCTCCATAGTTGAAACTGCGTATGGACGTGGTATTACAGAAGTGGAAAGGGCTATGGCTAAAAAGAACGGCTCTCCTCAATTGTTTAATGGAAAGGAAGATGATGAAGATTCTCCAGATGATACGATGAAGTACTAGCACCGTGTGCCTTATATGAGCTAGATATGTGTGCCTTGAAGTAGTCACTTGAATTAAGCCTTAAATGAGCCTCGACATCAAGCATCGACATCGATAATGATATCGTCATCGACATCAGATGCCTTATATGATACTAGGGCTGTAAGTGAGCCTTAATATTTAATTCGATTCGGTGAATTCGGCTAAAAAATGTTCGATTCGTATCATCAAACGTCAAATCAAGCTTTAGAAATAGATATTTGACAACCGAGCCAAACACGTTCGATAATATTCGGCCCGTACACATGTTCCAATTTGAATTCATTTTGACGTTTTAAACATGTAATGTAATATTTTGGACTAATATTTTGGACATGTAAACATGTTATATTTTGGATATGTTATATTTTGGGGCATGTAATATTTTTGAACTAGAATTTTTTTATTTATTCCTTTCACAAAAAAATTTATATATATATATATAAACATGTCCAGAACGAGCCGTACATGTTCGAACTATTCGAACATTTCGAGCCGAATCGGACCGAATAATTTCCCCTATTTTCCCTGCGAATACGAGCCGAACCCTAATATTTTAGGCTCGAAAATTTTAAGCCGAGCTGAACCCTATATTTGAATAATTTTGAGCCGAATCAAATAATGTCAAGGTTCGGTAGGGTTCGGCTCGTTTACAGGCCTATATGATACTGTTAGTGATATTGTATGCCTTATATGAGCCATATATGATATTGTGTCCCTTGAATTAAGCCTTAAATAAGCCAGATATATGTGCCTTGAAGTAGTCACTTGAATTAAGCCTTAAATGAGCCTCGATCATCGCTTGCATCGGCAATGACATCCGAGCATCGATCATCGACATCATATTGCATCGACATCGACATCAAGCATTCGACATCTTGTGTTAGTGTAAATGCTGTGATTAAATTCGGCTTTCAAATACTACTTTGAAAAGGTATCTAATGAGGTCTCAAAATGAAGATGATAAGGTGGAAATTATCTCAGGCTGTCCACGGTAGCGTTACGGTGGATATCTGGCTGTTATAGTAGTGCTATTTGCGAGGATTGATGGAGGAGTTGTATGCTCCGGCGATGGTGCCGTGTAGTGTAAAAGAGAATGGGAGAATTTGGCTTTGCCTTATCTTTTATTCCTCAGACCAGAACCCCTTTAGAAAGGTTACACATGGCCCTATTTATAGGAAAGTTGTTATACATTGTCAGATAATTACAATAAAGGACATTGAGGGTGCGGACACATGACGATACGCTCGTCCGGCCGAGCGAAAGGGGCGGCTCGAACTTGGGATGTATGCTATGTGCTAGCGGATTATCCCGATGATGGCCGGTCCTTCTCCTACCGTGAAGCGAGCGGCCGATCCTATGCGGTACTCGGCGGTATCGCGTTGATCGGAGCGACAGTCCCGAGCCATAATTAGAATATCTCTATCGAAGATAAAAAAGATGAACTTTGGTGAAACAATTTTGATGATCGGTGTTCTAAATCAAAAGTTACGGTCGTTTATAAGAAAAACGCTCCGGTTAATGCAAATATTTTTTCGGCTTTCAAAATTTTCGTCGGAAGGGTATCGTATTTGGGCTCAAATTAAAGAGCAAAGAAAAATATGAATTTTGGTGAAAAAATTTCGATGATCGAAGTTGTAAAATTTACGGATGTTTGAAAAAAAAAACTTGATAATGTTGCAGCTACTGCTGCATTTGAGAAAGTTGATTTGGCTTCTTCTTTAGTCACAAAGGCTGCAGGTCACAGGAATTATGCCTCAGTAGAGACACAAGCAGCTCCTGGTCCAATGGTTGCTAGAAGTGACTCAACTTAAGGGAATGGAGCATGCCCATGAAGTAAAAAAGGTTGAAGGAAGCAAGGTTGCTGCTGACAAATCAGATCAGGCACATATGGGTCTCGCATCCTGTGATCAGAATAATTTTGAGAACTCGGGTAGCAAGGCATTAACTACACGAATGGATGATGGCTCTCAAAATCTTGATGTTGCAAAGAAACCAAGGGCCTGAAAGTCGTACCAACAATCACGAAGGAAGGTTCGCGAATCATTAAGGAGGAGTACTTCTAAACCGCCCCAATTAGTTCAGTAAAGCAAGCGATAGAGTACTCCGAAGGTTGTCCAATAAGCAATCCGTTCGAGATCTTATCTATATATGCCTTCGACAAAGCAAGCTCTAAAGTCATCAGGTATACATAGTCAAGCCTCTATCCAAGCGGAGCTCAGATATATGAGTTTAGACCCGAAACCTTAGTGGAGTGAGTACATTTCGGACACGGAGTTTGAAGAAAAGTTTACTCCGGCTAAGAAGACTACTCGAACTCGGAAGAAAAAGCAAATATTTGATCTTTAGCTTCGTTGGCTCTTTTTGTTTTCTCATGTTTTTCCTCCCAAAAAGCTCGAAACTCGGCTTTGTGAGTTTCAAAATGGTTTTATGAAATAAAATCTTTATTAAAAAAAATAATAATAAAACCTGAAGCAGATGCGCGTGTCCCTTTAATAAAAGGGCTAATTTTGTCCGTCTGAAATTGTTTATACTTTTTACAACAAAAAAAAAGTGTATCATATTTATTTATTTTGTAATTTATTTTTGTCTTTTTCTCTCGATCTCTCTAAAATCTATTAGGCGATTAAATAATGCCAAGGCAAAATTTTCCAACAAGAGGCCTAAAGTGTATACTTTTTTTCCCTTGGTGGACACGGTCAAGTGTCATGTCATTGAGTTGTGACTTGTGAGTCAAAATTGAAACCTACTTTATATATAATAAATATAATTAAATTAGAAACAATATTAATTACATGATTGGTGAGGTTACATAATCATGAACAACTTCAAAATGAAATTGGACCACCTGCATTATACACACGTTGGATATACGGCATTTCATCTCGAGTCAAAACTCGAATCGTTTCAAATATTAAATGAACGATATATACATGAGCGATGCAAACTCGAATATGCCGTCAAAAAAGATAAAAGTATATTCATACACAGTGGTGGACCCAGATAAATTTCCTATTGAGGCACCGGTGTAAATTCAATATTTCAATGAAGACATTGTGTTTGTTTTTATATTCTTTTATCAAAATTAATCGCTATATGTAGGTCCGTTCCCGTTTATACATATATATTATATACACGTACACCCATATATACATTCACAAGTATGTACACATTATATTTATGGGCGGCTCTACATTGTGCTTTGGGGGTGTTGCCTACCTCAAAAATAAAAATATTATGTATAAATAGTAGATAATTGTTTTTATAAACACACATATATATGTAATTGACCCCATTATTTTTATGTATTGATCATACATTTTTATCTATCATTCTCATAATTATACGTGATATAATTGAATATTGAAATATATATGATATGAAAAAATAACAAATTTCTAACCCCATGTCAAAATTTATAGCCGCACCTGATTATATTTTAATTATTATATCAGATGTTCACCGAATTTTCAAAGAAGCTTTTTTCTGTTTAAGAAAAGTTTATTTAAAATCATAATTGGCAAGTTGAAGATCATTTTATGAGTGATTCTGTAGAGTATCTTCTGTCCATTATAAAGGATGAATCATTGGCCCCTTTGCAAGCGGTTGGCCTTTAAAAGGCCATTAGATCGAACTGCCTGATCAACATGCCATGCATGTGTTGTTGCTGCAACTTGGTTAATGAACATTTGCATCCAAAAGATTAGATTTGGAATTGTGGACCTATTGGTATTTATAAAGTTACGTACTTGTCTGTATATATATGAGACCGGCCGACCTATTGTACGTAGTTTTTTCTCAATGGAAAAATAGGAGAAATGGGTGAGCATTGTAACTGCGCGTTGGAGAGTAGAAATATCGAGAGAAAGGAATTTATGCCTTGTCGGACATGGGACTATGGGAGGCCCTCACGAACATATATACATAGTCACCTACGAAAGAATGATATTGTCTGCACACAAACCGTTGGGAGAGATTTGTGCCACTTCTAACGAATATAATTTAATGGGGACGAAAAAAATACATAACACACACACACACACACACATATATATATATATATATATATATATATATATATATATATATATATATATATATTAGTGTATTTTCTGGATCCAAGGGGGGCGAGTGCTCCTAAGTCCTACCATTGGGGTGCATCCGCCCTTGGTGGAAAATACTTACTGGCGTGATGTATAAGCGCCCTGGCCAAACAAATTATCTGTTATTCTGTGAAATCCTTCCAAGAGTGGATGCTTAAAATTGACGAAAATGTGAAAATTACAACACACAAAAAAAGAAAAATGAGACAACACGAGTGACAAAAACGTTAAAAACGATACATGTCACAACATTGACACAAAGATAGCTCGGGTGTTTTTGCACTATTTAACTCGTAAAACACCCCCTCAAAAAAGAAAATTACTTGTAAAATCGTGCTTTGAAAAGAATGTGAACCGCCAGGAAACGTTGTACTTGTGAGACCTAAGCAGGGGCGGCGCCACCTTTGGATAAAAGGGTCACCTGACCCTCGAAACCAAAAAAAAAAATAAAATTCAATGTATATTATATACAATTTAAAAATTTTATGTACTAATATCTACCTAGTGACCCACTAAAATTTTCAAATAATTGCCTTTGACCCATAATCATACATATATTTTTTATGTAATGTATTAAAATTTGAATATGTCTGGTGTGTCGATCTCGATCCTCGAATTCGTGCCGCACGATTTCGATCCACAGCCGCCACTGGACCTAAGATAAAAAGAAGCTTTCCCCCATGCTCATCATGTAATAAAAGGGATCATATATCTTGTGACCATACATACATTGATACATATATCATGAAATTTTATTTTTATTTTTATTTATTATAATAGTGGGAGGTTCAAGGAAACAGGTTTTCCGTGCTCAGCAAGCTTATCGTTTTCCTAAAATAAAAAAAATAAAAAAATGAAAAGAAAAGAAAAAAAGTAACAGAGAATCATTTTTAAAGAAAAGTATGTGGAGACTTTTTCATTACACTACTGCTTCAACTTTGAATCTTTAGCCTATAAATTGAACCCAAAAATTCATAATCCACAAAAATATTTTACTTTCAATACACCCTTTGTTCTTTATATTATCAAAGCATATAAATTAATTTCAAGCAAAAAAAACTACACTCAGAAAACTTTTAGCAGAAAAAAAATGGCTTCTTTTTCGGACATTTTCTGTTGCTTTGCACCGTCGCCGTCAAAGAAGGTTTCCGATGAAGATCTTGCCGCCTCTGCCACTGCCGGAGAGAAGAAGAAGGTTAATAAGGAAAAAAGAGCAAAGTCATCCGGAGCTCCGATTGTTGTTTCCTACTACCCGATGAATTCTTACCTCTCTCGGTTGTAACAATACATTTCTCATGCATGGTGCTATATTTTTAGAAAGAACGTTGTTAATGACATCACAGTTGATCTAGTCGGACATCATGTTTTGGAAAATTTTTAGAATCAAGTTTTGTGTATAAATTCGATTCTGGAGAGATCGAATTTCACCGTGGTTAGCAATAGTGCCCAACGATAGATTGAATGTGGTATCATTTTAAAAATTGTATGGTATAACAAGTGATATTATACAATTTTACATTTTTTGATTATGGTGAACCTATATCATTTGAACATAGTCCTACTTCATGTTAAATAAAATATGGTTCACTCATTGTGACAATAACATTTACGGATTTATCTGCATAGATTTAGAAAGGAAAAAATTACGGTCATAAATATTCTGACACAACAAATATTGTAATATGATTTGACTGTGTGACCTCTTATGATGTAATGTTTGTTATGACTCAAATTAATATCGTAATTAAATTATACATATTTCACTATAAATTTTTATCATTGATGAGAGTCACATCAATTAGTGCATCATACATTTAATCGATAGTGAGATCAAATGCAATAATATGACGTGATACAATATTTATTGTATAAATCATTTTCCTTTTCTGTTACTCGAGAAAATGTGGCTTTATTTTTTTATTTTTATTTTTTTTCCAAAAGGGACAGATCGATCGATTTTATAAAACCTAAAACCATGTGGAGAGCCAAAAAGTATGGCTTTACAACCAAAAACCATACTACTAAACGGGGAACCGCGTTATATACAATGCTTCGGTTTTTATAATCTAACTATCTTATTAACGGCTAAGGAGAACTCATTCTAAGGCTAAACACGTTACTGATTTTGGGTGCAAATTGTGTTTGGGAGGTATAAGGATGGGCTGCCACGTTGCTTTTTTTTTTTTTGCCACATGGGACTGAGGCCACCTTTTCTTTTTCTTCTAATTCTTTTCCTTTTCTCTTACGTTCTTTTGAAGATAGAATATTCAGATTAGAGAATAGAAAATATTTGCCAGCCTGTTACAAAATAAAGAAGAAAAACCTGCTGCGCTGTTTGCTTGGGTTACCGGAAATTGGGGCGGCTCTGCTTTATCCATCGGTTTTCCTCTTCCTCTTTTGGAAATTAGCTTTATTTGATAGTCTATGCAGGAAATCTGTCCTTTTCGTGTCGATATCTCCGCCAAAAACGATTTCTTGTCAATAATGGGGTATTTTTGCCAGTTCATAAATTCAAAAAAAATCTTCATGGTGATGTCATCTTTCAGACGAGGAAGGTCTATAACCGTTGGTTTGCAAAGTTTACCGGTTAAAGGAGATTACGTGATGAATTTCTACAGTGTAATAACAGGGTAGATGGTTTATCAGCAGAGAAAGCTCTTCCCCTATGGATTAGACCTGAATAGGTAGGTTTCATTACAAATTCCCACTCTATTATCTGCTGGGTGTCAATTATTTAGTCTAATGGTTCTTAAACTGTTTTATCAGATCTAAAATCAGCTTAAATACCCCTCATTTGTACATCATTTCTCACGAGTTCACAACCACTTCAGGTACACACCGTTTATTCTTCTCTTACCATGAAATTTTAATGCAGTTCTACCTGATCCTTATATTTAATGCATGTTCATTCTCTGCATGTGCTATATAAATGATCAAAAGTTGGTGTTTTTGGTGGGGTTGCTTTGTCCTTACCTCTTTATTCACCTTATTACGTTCGTACTGTAAACAGTGAAACTTTTTGTTATTTTTATTAGCTCATCTGCAGGATCTTCTGGTTGTAATAGGTGCTGTTGGGTTGTACTTCATCGTTGTAAACAATGTTTATGTACCTTTGTAGTCATAAATGTTGTGTGTTATCTTATGCTCATTTATGGTGTTTTTTTTGGCACCTTTAAGTAACAATTTTGTCCTTCTTTTTTTATTAACTCATGTGCAGGATTTTTGTGTTGTAATAGGTGCTGTTAGGTTGTACATGATCTTTATAAACAGTGTTTATATACCTTTGTAGTCATAAATGTTGTATGTCATCTTGTGCTCATTTATGGTGTTTTCTGCCAACTTTAAGTAACACTTTGGTCCTTCTTAGGTTACACATATGTTTAATTTTCTGTGGTTCTTAGTCTATGACTGTTCAAAGAATGTTTTCAGTCCTTATGAGCATGTCATCTTCTGCTCATTTATGGTGTTTTTTGCCAGCTTTAAGTAACACTTTGGTCCTTCTCAGGTTACATATATGTTTGATTTTCTGTGGTTCTTAGTCTCTGACTGTTCAAAGAATGTTTTCAGTCCTCATGAGCAACACAAACCTTCAGTTTATGCTTTTCTTACATGAGATTACAGCCTTCGTTTTTGCAAACTTTGTCTATGGCATTATGCTGTTCAACCTTGTTGTTTTTAATTTTTCAACATGCAATATTGGTGCTCAGTACTGAACTTAACCGTGGGATATGGTCTAAATCTTTTGCAAAGTGTAGCATTACCTTGCTTTCTTCCCGAATATGGTACCTTAGATCATGCACATTAGAAAGGTTGTGGATGCTCAAACTTGTGGTTACTCTACGCATGAATTTATGTACTTGCATAATGCTCATTTGTAGTTACCCTAAGCTTCGATTTCTGTGCTTGCATTACAATATGTCACCTTTACATAATACTCTTATCCTTCTCAGGTTACATGTATATGCTTTATGTTCTGTGGTTCCTAGTCTGTCGATGTTCAAAGAACATTCTCAGTCCTAATGACCAAAATAAGGGTTGTTTTTTTTCCTACCTTCTCCTTTCTGAGATTTTAGGCTTTGTTCTTACAGGTTTTACCTATTGCGTACAATTGTTCAGCCTTGGTCTCCTTCTTTTTTGCTTCTTTTTCTTTTTTTTTTTCCCTGCATCATGTAATCTTTTCACATAGAACTATTTAGTCTACCTCTCGTGTAAGCTTTAGTCATGCAAGATATTATCTTCCACTTTGTACACTTGTTATTCCAACAAGAAAGCAAGCTCTTATGTTTGGTTTTGTCCTATTAAGAAATTATACCGTGCAGTTGTGGTGAAGGAACAACAGTTCTTCAGTCCAAGCACAAAGCTGGCTATCGAGGAAATCGCAAACACATCTACCACATTGGCGACAACTTCTGCAGCCTCTCATTCTTCCAAAAGAAGCCTGGTGTTCACAGCTGAATGTCCTGAGAAAGTTGTTGTGGGTCCACCTTCCGCTGCTTCACCGCCAACTGTCGATGAAAGTGCATGTTCTACTGAAAATGAAACTCTCCAGAACCCAGGAAAAAAGGTGAGGGGCAAGGAGATTGAAAAATAAGGCATGGTAAGAAGTGGTTAGTAATCCAGCCGTACAAAACCTTGTGAACTTTTTCTCCACGCTTTTGTGCTAAAGATAGTCTGCATATTAGAACCATTAGTCCCCAGGTTCAACTAAACTAATGGCATGATAATATGCAGCTCTATTCTTTTTTCGGATAGTTATTGTTGTTTTTTGCTTTCTGCCCAACACTTAACTTATGTTGCATTCTCTTTGGGCATCTTGTGCTTTAAATAGGCACATGTTTTGCTTTAAGTATTGTAAAATATTATGGATCCAATTCTGTAATGAAATAAATCGGCTGGTTATGTAGTTATCCCTATATATAGCTACTTCTTTTTAGTTACTTACATTAAGGTCTTTACTACTTACTGCATTACTATCATGTATGTAACATTCCAAAACAACAAAATAAAACATTCACACTATCAACACTGTGAACGCGATTTGATGTAAGGCGTGTGTGTGCACTGTGCGGCATCACTCTACTAGTACTACTATATATATTATATAATCCCAACAATCTGAAGACAATCTAAAACAATTTTGGAATATAGTAACGCCATTGGCATGAAAGCTGACAATTAGAATCATACTTCTCCGCTCCTAATTATATGTCGTGTTTGAGAAAATCGCATGTGATTAGAAAGTAATTTATTGTGTTGACATTCATTACAAAGTACTAAAAAAAATCTTGAAAAGTGTAGTGGTGTATTTAATATGAAAGATTGATTGGTTGAATAAGCCTAGAAAATTGAAAAGTGATATGGAAAAGCACAAAAGAATATTAAAATATGTATTGGAAATGTAACTACGACATATAAAAAGGAAATTTTGATTTTGGCATCAGCGATATATAAATAGAAACGGAGGGAGTAATGAACAACATCTTGCATCCTTAGCGGTCCTTCACGTAGTCATATTCATCTTCCTCCTGTAAATTTTCTCAAGGGAAAAATAATGATAATAATGATATGTTTGTTACGCATGAATGAAATAGAATAAAATGATTTTTCATTCAATTTCAATGTTTGTGTATGATTATAAGATAATTGAAAGAAATCAAAATTTATTCCAATGGAATGAAAAATGACCATTTTCATTCCATCCGAAATTGGATGGAATGGGACGGAATAGAATGAAAATGACAAAACACGTGGGTGATGGGTGAGATTAAGATGAGGCTGAGTGGGTGGTGAGGTGGGGTGGGATGAAGTTGGGTAGATGGTGGGGTAAGGTAAGGTGGGTAGGGTAGGGTAGGTTGGGGTGAGATAGAGTAAATGTGGTGATGTAGGCAGGGTGGATATGGTGTATAAGGTAGGGTGGAGTGGGGTATATATGGTATGGTAATGTATGATGGGGATATGGTAGGGGGTGTGGTATGGTAGGGTAGGGTGAGGTGTGGTATGATAGGGTGGGGTGAGGTGTTGTATGGTATGGTAATGTTGGATATGGTGGGGTGGGGTAGGGTAAGGTAATAATGTGGTGTGGTATTGTAAGGTGGAGTAGGGTGTGGTATGGTAGGATAGGTGAGGTAGGAGAGAGCGGGGCCGGCCCTCGCGTTTGTTGGAGTTTAAGCACAAAGTCCCGATTGGGCCTTTTAGTTGAAGTTGTCTTTTTTTTGAAAAACATACTTATCGCGCTTTTAACATCCGTAAGTACAAAATTCAAGTTATTTGTTAGATATTTTATTCACAAAGTCTGTTTTATTTTTGTTTTGAATGTGTTGTTGCAGACATCGAGTGCGACAGTGTCGCCGAAAAAGAAATGGGGTTCGACTGTGTGCGAATGACACGTGATTTCGTAGGAAGGATTTTTCATTCGACACATCATTTCGGTTGTGCATGGTCATTGGGACACATCTTTTGAAGATTTAACTGGTTTGTTCTTTCGTGAAGATGGACAATATCTTTTCGTTGTCTATATATAGAGACATCGCATTCGGTGTGAAAGATAAAGAAGTTTTTTAGAAGCATCATCAAGACAAACATATTGTGTCTCTAAAGTAGATCTCCATTGAATATCGAGAGAGATCTTAAAACATCTCTTTAAAGAAACGCTTTTATACGTCTTGGAGATCATTTAATTCTGTTTGTTTTATCACATTTTTCTAACATTATTGATAATCTCAAAACATGCCCACAAAGTTGTCTTTTCTAAAGATATTTAGAAACAAAACCAAATTAATACATATACATAAAACATACTTACATATTATTATTTCAAGATCGCTTCTTGCAACACATTTAGAGACAAAATCACTAATCAAAGTAGAATTGTCAATTTCATTAACTATATTCTTCTCAATTGAGAATTTGAGAATATAATTTATCATTTATGAATGAGAAATCAGAAAGAAGAAAAGGAAAACAAAAAAAAAAAAAAAAAAAATCAACAAGCTCAAGCGCAGGAAGTTTGGGAAACGAAGGCGGGGATCGAAGGGAGGCGGAACTTAGTGAGTGAAAAATGAGTTTTATCTATTTTTGTTTGTTTTATTTATTTTTGTGTGTGCTTTTTTTTTTTATATAATATAGAGATATATATAATAAATTAATAATATAGATAGAGTCATAAAACAAAAAAAAAATTGTTTGTATATATCTATTTTTTTGAGGCCAAGTAAATTTTTTTATTTGGGCTTTATTAATTAGAGTAAAAAAAAAATTTGGTACTTTATCAAAAAAAAAGAAAATTAACATATTATATTAGGTTGGATCGATTAAATCTACACGATTTTTTTTTTCTTTTAATAAACATATGCGTTGGCCTCCCCGCACACATTAACGCTTAAGATCGGTCTCGCCGGCCTTAGCATAGGGCCGGCCTCAGAGAGAGGCGGGTACGGTATGATAATGCAGGTACGGTGTCGTGAGGTAGGGTAGGATGGGTATGGTGGGGTGGGGTGGGGTGGTGGATGGGGTGGACTGTGGAGTGAGGTAGTGTAGGTTAGGTAAGGTTTGGTTAGGTAGAATAAGATATGTAAGGTAGGGTAGCGTGGTAATATAAGGTGGGTAGCGTAGGGTTGGGTAGGTGGGTACGTGGTAGAGATACCCCACTCCACCCACCCTACCCTTTCCACCCTATACTACCTTATGCGCCATATCTTACCCTAACCCACCCCACCCAACCTTAATTAACTACCGTGCCCTACCATGCCATAAGTGAATATTGTAATTGCCCGTTAAGGAGTAGATTGAAATTTATGCCTTGTCAAACAGGAAGGCCCTCACGAGAATATGCTCCTGCAACGAAGCTCAATCAATCTTTTCCTAAAGAAGGCTGTCAACTAAATCGTACGTGTTGTAGCCACATCTCCCACGCACTTCTGCATTGGGGACCATCAGAGCGTCACCCCTCACTGACCAAGCACATCTAGCATCGATCGTACCAACCCTCAGAGGACGTACCACTGTGACCGAGGAGTTCATTCGAGCTCTGCACCACAAGTTCCTACACCATGGAGGTAAGCTATTCTCCTGGACATTAAGCCCTCTCTAAATTTTATCATTCTTACTCCGTGCAACAATGATTTAGAATAACTCGATGAGAACACTAAAAAAAATATGTAGTCCAGTTAAATCCACCTAGTCATCTTAATCTAATTAACCCACCCAACAATTTAATATAGTTCATTAGCTTGCTCAAATTGAAATACTGACAATGTCCTTAATCGGGACCTCCGTTGTGTTCGAGTATTACCCTTTTTTTTTACCTTGGTGGTATATATATATATATATATATATATATATATATATATATATATATATATATATATATATATATACTAGTGCACCCAGTGTGCTGCGTTGCACACGTCCGTCGGTGTTACAATGGTGGTTGCTTTGGTCCCCGTACAAAGCAGTGAATAACGCACATTTACTTTACAAATACAAGCGAAGGAGTTATAGATGTTACAATGTTGCAATTGGATAGTAGTAAATACCGCAAATTTATTTTACATATAGAAGCGGAGGAGTTATAGATATTACAGGCATATGATCACCAAAAATGCAGGTATCATTTCAACCATCTCAGCTCAAAATACCTCAATTCTTCTGTCCAACACAGTAGATACCTTTCGGTGTACGACTCTGAAGCATGATCGTACTGTACCTTTCTTGCTGTCAGCCGGACCAACGCATTATCTCCCATTCATCTCAGTCATAGAATGCAATTGTTCACTTTCATCTTCAAATTTAACGAATCCGTAACCTATTCGTACAGTTCGCCAATCAGGAAACCAACAATTATGAGAAGTTCCAACTTCCAATATGCAAAACCAACATTATTCTCATATTGCAAAAAATTGAGAGCCAAAAAATGAAAGTGGAGAAAAGAAAAACAAGACCCAGAATAAGAATACCCCATAAATATATCAATACAATCAACATCATTGTGGAAAAACAACAAAAAAAAATATTCCACCTAACAAATCCATACAAAGATTCTATGACTAAACATATAGCATGTACATGTTGGTAACACACCAGCTTTGCACAATGATGAAGATACCAACAAGAATTATATCAATATCAAAGATCAGAACCCCTGAACTACCAACTCCATCAAGCGTCATGAACTTACAGGGACCTGTTTTCGGTACAATTGTGCTATGATGGGTCTTGGAGGGTATAGCAGATGGAGCAGAAAAATACATTAGGTCTTGGACTCATTTGTCATAGCATTGAACATGACAAGACATATGCAGACATGAGGTCCTACAGGTCATGGAACTATAGATCAAAAAGGATGCACAGGAAAAGGATTTAATTCAGGACAGATTGCCAAAGAAGAGAGTAAAAAGGTCCCACCATTTTTTTATCAGATGAGCAGCTTCATGTCTCAAGTAGCAGATGCATTAAGGTAAGGCAGAACTAATCAAGTAAGATAATGCACAATAGCAATTTAGCAAACACATTCTCTAACAGGTTTAGGCTTTTGGCAGAAATATGATCAAAGGCCTAAATGAAACATCATGTTCCCAAGATTAGGACCAAAAGCGACAGAACATGAACTCAATACGGGCCTAGCACATTTTCTCCAACAGTTTTAATAGTAATTGAAAAATCTATGAAACAAAAATTAGACAAAACTTAGGCTTATGATTTCAAATATGAATAAGATGTGAACACATAACAATCAAAGCATACACCCCATAATCTTAAGAAAAATATCTACAAGAGAAATGTGCTTACTAGGAAGATTTGATCCCCAATTCATAATTAGCGATCCTGTTTGAGTTGTACTCCCTGATATTCTTGCAAGCCATTTCTTAAAACCTGTCCCCAAAACACAATACAAAACATAAAAAGTTGATCTTTTGGCAAGCCATTTCATAATACTTGTCCCCAAAACACAATACAACACTAAACAAATAAATCCCAACCCAGATCCAAGTTTCTCAAATCAACAAATGCAACTTAAATTTGAAAATGGAAATGTAATCAGAATTCTACTTTATAGAACTCCTCAATCAAATCCAACTTCATTCGAATGGAATGATGCTGATATATGCATCAAAGAAATCATAGTTTACCGTGAAAGAAAAAAATTGCGCTCGAAAAGTCGGCGATGCGACGAGATGATAGAACCAGTTCATTGGCCTTTAACTTTTCCACCGGACATGTCCCTTTCCTCGATCATAGCCCTAAACACTTTAGGAGCACTCAGACTCACTAAATGTTTACTCATACGAGTAGCTGCTTCTTGCCCAATCCTCCCAGCTTGCCCTTAACAAGACGGATGCAAACATGACTCATATAAGTTAATCTGCTGGACCAAGATTGATACATGAAACAGAGAGCATGCCTGACTTTTTTCGTTTTTGATATGTGGAAAAAAGAAGTTCAGGAATATTGTCACATAATATACATTTAAGAAAATGAAGAATGGTACAGAAATATAGTAAGTGTAATTAGTGCTATATTGAATTCTCATCACCCAAACAGAATTCAATTAACCACAAAAATGTAGTACGTGCAATGAGTAGTATGCCAAATGAGTTGGATAAGATTCTCATACCAGGTGGGCATGTGACCAACGCTCCCTAGAAAGCTCGTTACCATTTCCATCAGTAATCTGTCTCGGATTTTATCTAAGCAAAAATAAACAAGTAACAAAAATAATCCGGTTTAGGCAATGGCGGTGGCTGGCCGCCCCGTCCAAGGTGTATAAATTTGTCGAGTCGGGCCGAAAGCTGGATCAGACGCCCGCCCTATGTAATTTCAGACGCTCGTCAGCGAAATTCCATAAATCTCGAAGTGAATTGTTCCTCTGGACGCTTGATTCGGTGTTCCGACGCCCGTCCAGGTAACATAATAGCAAACGCTCGTTCAAGCTTTCCAGACGCTGATCCTCTTGATCTTCATTCCAAATTCCACTTGTATCTCTTGTTTTTTCCATTTAAATCTCCAAGTAAACGTCATGTTTGTGTACCTACAAAACTATGAAAACGTGCAAAGTGTAAAACCACAAATAATTATCAATAAAACCACGGAATTAGCTCAACTTTGCAATTAAATCATTTCCATACGCATTCTTTTAATAAATCCATTAAACACCTAATTTTCTATAAAAATTAGTAAAACACGAAGGAAATTGCTACGGAATAAAGTCATATAAATCATAAAAATCACCGTCAACAAATACTATAACAGAAAAGATCATAATACAGAACGCACATCCGAATTAATAACGAAAAAGCTAATTTCAATTTCTATTCATTGAATAAGGGAGGTGTTTATCGATTCAAGCTTCTTGTGTTTGGAAAGTGACCCAAATTAATAAATATAGCTACACAACCATCAAATGTAACTACACATTTAAGTGCACGAATTTAAAATTAGCTACTAACCTGGAAGTCAACAATTCTGTAAACCTGAGAATTCAAAAGACAGTGATGAGAAATTCGGGAGCTTAACAAATAAATTCAAGATTTGAAGAGATATATAGACACCAAGGTATTTGCAAAATCCAGACGTTATTTTTCATCACTGAAACACTTAAAAGTCTACATTTTTATTGCTGCGTAATTCAACACATTCAATAACAACAACAAGTAGTAATTCAACACATTCAATAACAACAACAAGTAGAACGTAAGCATCAGTTTATGGCAAAATAATAAACGTACCTGGCAAAAAAGGGGAGAGAATTTGGAAAACAATGAAACATTGAATTTGAAGGTCAGAATGCAGGAGTAGAAGATGCAATTGTGGAAAAACTAAAAAATAACCTGCAATAATTGAACTAAACCCACCATACAGTAGTTAGACTTTTTGGACGAAAGAGTGAAAATCAATCGAATCAAAGACTTGTTGCCTAGGAGTTTCTAGCTTGTCTTTCCTTCTATGATTCCGAACATAGTCACTATTTCGACGGAGTGAAAGAGCTTAAATAGTCTCTGCCGTTGCAGGTCTTTTATTTAGGAATGCTAAATCTGAACCGATTTACAAGTCAAGTCTTCTCAGTCTGCATCCATTTCTTCATCCCCTGGAAACCCAATCTCAAGTGAAAAAGAACATAGGGGTCGTTTAACGAATTTATGGGTTTTAGTTCAAAGTGAAAACTTCCTCCCTACTGAAGGTGAATGACTAACTTATCCAGGGAGCTGAGAGGAAAATCACAAGACATCCTGAGTGACCATCAAAAAATTGAAACAAACCAAACAAGATTGAAGGAAGCACTCCAATATGCAAAAAGAGGAAGACAGATGAACTAATTTAGCGTGAAGCATCAAGAAGCATAAGCAATGTCACGGCAGAAAGAAAATATCATCTTCCCAAAGCGTAGCCGGAAATACTGCGAAGAAAACCAAGGAATGAAGAGAAAGAGGAGGCCCGAAAAAATATATATCCTCTTGCCAACACTAAGGAGAGCTGCTCGGCTGCCATTGAATCTGATGGGCGGTGGTGGAGTGTATTTGTGGGGAAACGCAAGAAAGAAACGGTGGCAAACAGATTAGATCGAAAGGGGGGAACGGAAACGACAAAACGAAAAGGACAAAAAAAAACGACGAGATGCAAATATATATAGTACTTCTAAGATAAGATATATATATATATATATATATATATATATATATGAGATTGGTGTGGTTACATGGTCATGTTGAAAAACATGAAAATGGACCACATGAATAATGATACATTATTGTCGCGACACAACAACCGACACAACGATATATCATCTACATCGTTGATCGTGATGAGTTTAAATTTAAAAACTCATCATATATAATCAACTGTCGATAGGTTGTTTACTCGTTGTGAGAAAATGCATGTATCCATATCATTACTATATGCAGGTTCAAGGAAACAAAGGTTTTTCCTTGCTCAACAAGGATATATTGTATACATAATCAATGTAATAATTATATGTCAATTATTATATCAGATGTTCAACGAACTTTCAAAGAAGCTTTCTTCTTGTAGAAAATCATATGCATGACTTTTATTGAATTTACTGTGAATTGTGATTGGCCAGAAAACATTATCAATATTATTCCATAGTCAAATAGCACTAGAAGGATGTGTCGGGAAGGACGCACCTTCTGTGTATCAGCTTATCGCGCCCACTTGTAGAACGCTTCTAAGGCGTAGTCACGAGCTGCGGAAGCGGATAACTTTTTTTTTTTTTTTTTTTTTTCTAGTGAACAGCAAGTCTATATTATTGGCTAGACAACATCATCAACAATATGATAAGTTAAGTAATAACGTTAAAATTATATATTTACAAATGTAATATTTATTGATATAAATCCTAGGGTATCGAGTCAAATACTTTTACGAGTCGAGTAGAAGTATTTCACCGGTAGCTAGTTAGACTCACTTATAACCCTAATTAAAATTATTTATATTATTCAACGAACATGAATTTGACACCCAAAAAGAAGTTTCAAGTTTCAACTCAACCTTCACCTGTGCATATGTTCAACTTTAATATTCTTTTATTTTTCTTAAACAAATTAAAATATTTCAATTGGTACTCAAGGAGTAATATTCAGTCAACCAACGTGTCAAAAACACCCAGAGGGGACTAGTGGGGCATATCCTTGCTTAGCAAGTGTGATATATATATATATATATATATATATATATATATATATATATATATATATATATATATTAGTAAAATGCACGTGCGTTGCACGTGTTTCATTTGAACAAATATTTTTATACTTAAGAAAATTTGAAATGTGGTATAAAATTACATCTATTGTTAAGTGTATGTTAGATTATTAAAGTAATTGTATATTAAATATGAAATTTAAATAAAATGAATCCATGATTGATGTAATTACTCCATCACATTACGAAATAAGCCGAGCGATACCGCAAAAACACGATATTAAGGATGTGAGTTCCCTTAAAAATGATGTGAGTTAATGCTTTAATTTGAATGCTTAAATGACTAAAACACCCTTAGTCTATAATTAATACAAAATTGTATTTATTATCTCACTCCGAATAAATAAAGGTCGGATGTAGGAAAAACACAATAAATGTCGCATTGAAAATGTAAGCGCTTTAATTATTTTGTAACAAATCTTTTTAAGAATCGCGCCAGTTATTTTTAACGGAGGGAATATTTTATATCTCTTTCTAATGAACGTTGAATAAATATTTACATGTTATGTTTATCTTAAGTTCTATTTATTGTATAACGATCGATAGCATGTCATGATATTATCTTAAGCTTGATAAGAATTGATAAATGAATAAAAACGACTATATATTTGATAGAAAATAAATATGTTAATAAATAATGAGAAATATGTTATGGTAGAAACCAATATATTAACAATATCAGTCATATGTTATATCAGGAATTAGACAATTATATTTTTATCATAATCGGTTATATTAGATAACTATTACATTGTTCAATTTCTCATCAAATATTATAAAAATATATGTGGTTATAAACTTATTTATGATTTTAATATTTAATTTTATTAACATAATAAAAGAACACACAAAGATACTTCAACTTGATTGTATGAATAAATAAATATTTTATTATGATACAATAAGTTTTTTTTTAAGACAGTTACAATAAATATTTATGCTGCTATATCAGTATACATAAATTTTATTTGTTCATGCATAATTATATACTTATGTTATATGATGATAATAATCTTTATATTTTAAGTTATATAAGGATGGATAATATTATATATAATCATTTTTTGTTTGTATTTGTTCTATTATAATTGTTAAATAGTGGGAACAAAGTCCCACGTCGTCATTTTAGCTTTTAAGAGGTGACAATGGCTTAGTGTATAATAGGGTTGAGCCTATTATTTTAAGATGTCTCAATTATGATAAAGCTCGAATTGTCATAACCTATTTTGACTTTTTGTCTTTAGGCTTCACGAAGATTGTAGCTTTTATATTTCTCCACTAAAGAAATATTCTCTCTTTCACCCGTGGATGTAGGTCATATTGCCAACCACGTAAATATGATGCTTTGTCTTTTTTTTCTATGGTCTGTTATTTTAAGTTTCCGTCATCAAGGGTTATCGCTCGGATTTTTGTTCTTAACAAATTGGCTGGTATTAGAGCCGAGGTTTTGAAAATTATCCACTATGACGGTAATTAAGTATCATTTTGAGAAGTTTGAAAGAAAAGTCAACTTCAAGATGTGGCGATTGAAGATGGAGGTCATCTTTGATTCATGATAGATTGGATGTTGCGCTACTTGAGAATGAGGAAAAGCCATAGAATATGTGAGATAAGGAGTTTGCTAGCCTCAACAAGAAGGCCAAGGTATGTATTATCTTATATTTTTTTTTATGAGATTTAAGAGCGCTAGCCACTAAGGTTACGGGTAAGGATTGGTGAGGAAAATTAAAATCCTTGTATATTAAAAAAAAACTGTGGAGAATAGTCTTTATTTAAAGCAAAGATTGTGTATGTTTCGTCTGTATGAAGGGTCATCTATATTATCTCATTTGGATGAATTTGATTCTCTGCTGACGGATTTGAGTAATATGGATGTTAAGATTGATGATGAGGATCAGACCATGTTGTTATCGTGTTCACTTCAATCGTTTACGCATATTATAGAAACAATGCTATATGGTAATGATATTATTTCTTACAAGGAAGGCGGTCGATTTGAAATCGAAAGAAGATGTAAAGGGAAGTAGTAGTCATGCGAGACATATTGGTAGTACGGGCAAATCAATTAAGAAAGATGCAGATGGTGAAAATTTTGATTTAAATCCCAGATGTAAAAATATGATATGCAATGATTGTAAAAAGATTGGGTATATCAAATCTAATTGCTTTCGACTTAAGAACAAAGAAAAACGTTAAGAATAGAAAGATAATTGGAAAGAGTCAGCTCAGAATAGTATTGTAGAGATAAGAGTGATGGAGAGATTTTATTTGATGATGATAAATTAAGGTATGTTAATGAATGAATCTTGGATTTAGTTGTTGCTCGTAATATGTGCCCAAATAGGGATTGGTTTTGAGATATGAGTCAATTCAAGGTGGAGTTGTTTTGATGGGACAATATGCAAGGTTGCCGCTTATTGGTATGGTTAGAATCAACACCCATGATGGTGTTGTCAAAAAATTTACGCAAGTCAGACATGTTCCCAATTTGAAGAAAAATCTCATCTCTTTAGGCGTATTTGAGACTCTTGGAGATAGGTACACTGCTGAAGGTGGAGTTTTGAAAGTAATTAAATACGCTGGTTGTCATGAAAGCTTGCATGTATGGTAGTTTATGTATTTTGCACGGATCCACGGTCATTGCCGCTTCTCAAGCTTTACATCATCATGTTCAGAATTAGATATTACGATGTGTCGTCGGTTTGTTAAGTTCAACCAGTTCTTGGAGTTGTTTAGCACTTTTGAAGACTTTGGAGTTCGTGGACTATTTCTAGATGTTGGACTTTGACCCACGGTGGAGAATGGTTAATTAGTGGGAGCAAATTCCACATCATCAATTTAGGTTTAAGAGCCGACAATGGCTTTAGTATATATAATAGGCTTGAGCCTATTATTTTACGATTTACCTAAAATAAACTCTTCATTGCCCTAGCCTATTTTGGCTTTTGCCTTCATGTTTCAAGAGATTTGTGTTTTCTGTATATCTTTAATATATTAATATTCTCTCTTTCACCCATGGATGTAGGACATATTGACCGAACACGTAAATTTGGTGTTATGTCTTTTTATTTGGTAGTTGTTTTTCGTTATCGTTGTTAAAGGCTATCGCAGGTTCGGTTTTTTCTAACATAAATTATTATTATATTAATCGAGTATGGTAAATGATTCTCGTTTCATGTTTTGATGTTTGTTATGCTCCTTTCGGGTTATCTTATAATTGATAACCTAGTTTTAGTCATTTCCGGATTCTTAATGACTTTCTAATAACATATTTTTGGTAATACTGTATAATTTAGGTGATAATACGAATAATTGTTGATAAGTTCGGGCATTTTTTTGCCAGTCATATGCTTTATGGCTCAAGTTTTGAAATTTTAATTATGAAACATTATTTTTCCTTTCAGAACAAAATTATCAGCATGTTGTATTTTAGTGAAAATATATTTTTATGGTATTTATAATTACCATGTATGATAACTTAATACTACTTATGTACTTAAAATAATAGTTATATTGATGAAAGTATGATATTTTTGTATTTATTTTCTTTAATGCACTTGAAATGTGTTTTCTATTTTGTTATTATCGTTGTTGTTATATGGAATAAAATAATTGTTACACAACAAAAGTATGATAATGTGTAAAAAAATATTTTAATTATGATGCATAGTTATATAGTCATGTTAAACCATTACGACTTTCATCTTTGAAGTTCGATAATGATGAACAATGATAAAAAAAAATATGTATATATGTAAATGAACTTATTATAATCAATAATGAACATTATTTTTTGTAAATGGTGACCATTTGATAATATGTTTTCAAAGGTGTCCACTAATCATATTTGTGTCACACTAATATTTTCATTGGTGCATCAAATCCAAAGGCTATTCTTTTGAGTTTTGGTTAATCAACATGATTACTCTTCATTAGAATTCCACTTAACCAAACCTAATATGATAATTATCTCTTTTATTGTGAATAAGAAGTACTAAGCAACACCATTCCATGCCAATAAAGCAACAAAAATTCAAAGAACAATCTTCATATTACACTAATCAATTTCCTCTGGCATATTTAATAGAATAACATAGACATATTACAAATATTGGGACAACGCCACTTTTGCTCTTTTTGGTTTATTTTTGTTTCATGATTATTGTACTTATGCTCGCAACATTTCATCTTGACACATGTTCTTTTCAAAGTGTCATGTGTCTAACACCTGCATGACGACCACCAAGACGAACTTGACACGTGATAAAAATGGATTGAAAAGGTAAAAAAAAGTGCATACTTTAGATGTAAAATTGCCCATATGAAACATCAAGGATAGAAGTGCATGCGCAAAAATCGTGAAACAATTGAAGCAAAAGTGTCTTGATCCCTTAGAATAGAATATTCGATCTGCTATAGGCGATTATCTTACTTGAGGCGGTCATAAGGGACAACAAACAACCTCACGTAATATTGATTTATTTAGGGCGACTCCACGCTTCATAAAATCTACTCTTTGAGACCAATGTATATTCAAGACCCCCAATATCGATCTGAGACCATTAGGCCTGTTTTACTTAGATGGTCCAAATTGAATCTTTGAGTGTCACGTGTATGAAGTCGGGTTATACTCATGTCACTCAAGGAGAAGTGTTGAAAATGAAAACAAAATTAAATAATTGATCAACTAAATTTATTAAATTAAAAATATGGGAAGCACCTCGTAAAATCAATGTCTTATAAATATAATATTTTATTGTTATTTTCATTTAAATGTAACATATTTTATTTTGTTGGTTATACATATAATATTTTAATATTATTTTGTTGGCTGTAATGTAGTATTTTATTTTGTTGGCATTATTATTATTATTATTATTATTATTATTATTATTATTATTATTATTTTGTTGACTTGTTATAATAATTATAAGTCCTTTTATTTAAGGAAATAATCATAAATCTTGATGCACAATATAAAAAACAACGTGTGGATAATGATAGATATAAAATTATAAATAATAATTATAAAAAAAAAAACACGCATGTATGCATGCTATGCTTATTATTATTATTGTTGTTGTTGGCTTGTTATAATAATTATAAGTCCTTTTATTCAAGGAAATAATCATAAATCTTGATGCACAATATAACAATGTGTGGATAATGATAGATATAAAATTATAAATAATAATTATGAAAAAAGAAAAAAAGCACGCATGTATACTTGCTATGCTCTCCCAAAAAAAAAAGCATGCTAATGTTCGTTGAAAAAAAGGGATATATTCTAAAGCAACGTATGTATATATAATGTATATAATACGGATAAATTTGACAAATTAAAAACTTACGTAACTATAAAAATTAAAATTAAAAAAGGAGAAAAATTATGGGGAAACAATTTATGTAGGAAACAATTTTTAAAACACCTAGAGGTAGGAAACAATTTTTTAAACACTTCATCGCATTTTTATTATGAGTATAGATATATATATATATATATATATATATATATATATATATATATATAATACATGCATATTTTTTTCACTATAAATATAAGTAGGACAACATGCTTTTTCAACTCAATATTTGAATTTCAGCTTTCCCTTTTTTATGAAATAAAATCACAGTACAAAATAATTGGTTTTTCGAGCGTTTTGGATTGCTTCGGGCTGGGTGAATCGTCATTAAAGAAGGGTTCGAACGGAAAAGGAGATAATAGTAGTCGGAATGAGAACTCAAAATCAAAGATAAGTCAAAAGGGAAATCAAAATCTTTCAAAGCTCTCATCGTTGTTTCTCACTTCCCCGTGAACTCACAGTTATCAAGGTTGTGAGAACCGGGGAATTCGAACATGAATAGTCTCTACTGGATCAGATTGTTAGATAAGCATCACGTACGTGTGTAAAACGATAAATAGTGATGCTATTATCACAACAGTTATGTTACAATTAACTAGTGATTTCCCTACATGTTCCCTCTATAACTAAAAACCTTGTTAGTGTGTCTCAATTAACTAGTGATTATCCTGTCATTGTGGAATTTGATGATAAATGTTGTTATGTCAAGGACAAGGCAACAAGGAGACTGCTTCAAATAGGAACTCTTAAGCAAGGCTTGTACCGGATCCTGTCACCAAAGATATCTCTCGATCATCCTGGTTTACGTGTTCATTTGATCTCCTTCACTCCAAAGTCCTTACGGGTCGGCCACACCCCCAAAGAGAAAAGGGTGGAGCCTCCCTTGCGTTCGAACCCATGACCTTTCGCTCTGATACCATGTTAAACTACCAATCTCCAAAAAGCTTAAGCCGTCCCGGGATGTGGATAATTAATATTATATCTTAGTACAACTTAATATTATACTCCATTCGTTCGAAATAGCGAAGAGCGATGCTTAAAAGATTTGTTCCAAAATAACTGAGGCAGTTACATTTCCAATACAACGTTTATTGTGTTTTTCCTAGATCTACCATTATTTATTAAGGAGTGAGAATAAATACAACATTGCATTAATCATAGACTAAGGTTTATTTTTTTATTAGTAATTTTGGCATTCAAATTAAAGCATTAATTCACTCCTTAATATGTGTGTTTTTGGCAACTGCATCAGTTATTTTAGAACGGAGTGAGTATCTTAATAGAGTTTAACATAAGAGAAGGTATAAGTATAATTGGCAAGTTGAAGATCATTTTATGAGTGATTCTGTAGAGTAGGGGGTAATCTTCTGTCCATTATAAAGGATGAATCATTGGCCCCTTTGCAAGCGGTTGGCCTTTAAAAGGCCATTAGATCGAACTGCCTGATCAACATGCCATGCATGTGTTGTTGCTGCAACTTGGTTAATGAACTTTTGCATCCAAAAGATTAGATTTGGAATTGTGGACCTATTGGGATTTATAAGGTTACTTGTCTGTATATATGTGAGACCTATTGTAGTTTTTTCTCAATGGAAAAATAGGAGAAATGAGTGAGCATTGTAGCTGCGCATTGAAGAGTAGAAATATCGAGAGGAAGGAATTTGTGCCTTGTCGGACTGGGAAGCCCTCACGAACATACATATTCGCCTATGGTTAATGATACGTACACAACCGCTGTGTCACATCAAGTGACACAACAGCCGATCATCTGTACTGTTGATAAATATGAGGTTAATTATATCATGATCAATTTAGATTATAATGATCAATTTAGCAAAACGATATAATGAAAGTGTTAACTCGGGTTACTTTATTCCAAACGAGGACAATGAGTATAAGTAGTGGTTATAACAAATCCTAGCATACATGCTAGCAGATGTATGAACAAACATTTTATCTTCTTCAATGAATGTATGAAGAACAAATATTCTCTTGATTTATTCTTAGTTAATCTTTTAAGTTGGTATCGAGCCGAGAAAAATGGCGTCATCGCCACCGCCTACCGGTGATCAAGGTGGTTCACAAAGTGAAGGCAACTCACTGCACATTCTGATCGGCCTTTTCCAAGTGTCCAATCTCACCGGCAGTGTACCGGGTCAACTGTAGCCTAGAATTGGTGAGTCAAGGTCGTATCCCACAGGGAATCTGGTCAAGTACCAAAGTCGGTCTCGTCCCTAGTTCAGGTCAACACAATAATTGAACGTGGTGATTTGTCAGATCACCGGTTCTAACAACTAAATAAACATAAGAGAAAAGATTTTAAACTACGAAAAACAAGATAGCCGAGCTATGATCCAACCAACTACTCTCTAACCCTAACTCGTTTCCGGAAGTGTTTCGACAAACTCTAATGTTCTCGGCATCGTTGAAGGGTGTTGTCTCCTGTTTCCAAAAATAGACATTAATTCAATAATCTACCCTCTTATGTTAGGTTCAAAAGTCCGCCTCGTTGTCACTCAAAGGGTGTCGTTTCCTAATTCCGAGTATAGATATTAATTCAATAATCTACCCTCCTATGTCAGGTTCAACAGTCCGCTGACCGGATTTAACTGACCCGACACGGTCCGCGATCTATGAGACGCTCATTAAAAATGATATAAACCTCACACACGAAACCGAATCCCGAACAACTCGGTCGGTTTTACTGGGGTGATCTAGAACCACTTTTTCCCGCACCCTCTCGCAAAATACATATGTAAAGAAGACACATGAAATACGATTATCGAGTAATTAATTCGACAAAAGTCATTTAGAATAAGTTCTAGAACGATAACAACACCGAGAATCTAACAATCATAACATCAAAACACTTCAATCAACGAGCTAAGGATTCGATTTCGAAGGCTATCACATATCTCGGCTATATAACGATTACCTACTCATTATACTAAGCAAAATATAAGGAAACAACAAATAAAGTTAACAAAAATAAAGATCGAAAGCAAGAACAAGAAATGAAATTGAAATACCAAATATATTATGCCGTAGAAAGTCGAATCTCCGAGTCGAATCCCATCAATAACGCGTCAAGCTATCACCGAGATCCTCCGGATTACAACGATCTACAACTAATCTAAGCTAATATACATCTAAACTAATCTAATCTAAGGAAATATGAAGAAAAACGAAGAAAAACCGATCTAAAAAAAGGGGAGTGAGATCTAGATCAAATGAGGAGGTATTTAAAGTGTTTTGCAGATCTAGACTGTTAGGCGAGCGCCTGTCAGATTTTTCCTTTCACAAAACCTATCAGCAACTTTCTAAGCCAAAAACCGCATTTTTAGGCGGGCGCCTATGGTGACAGGCGGCCGCCTTTCACCTTTTATCACCAAAATACATGATTTCTTGATCCTGAAGCTCCGGTTTACATTCCACGACATTCCCGAGAACCTAAAACCTGTACAAAATCATAACAAATACCACACGTAATCCCTACAGGACTCTAGGGTGACCGAGAGTATAGTAAATTACACCGAAAAAGACCGAGAATCCCAAACTTTACGTCCTGGGTCCCGAAATGATAACCAAGGTGTAAATACATCAAAATACAGCCAAATGTCCCCGGAAACATATAAAACGAGGTATAAACGGGGTATAATCACATAGTAAATGATTGTAAATTTAACTCTCATCACATTCCTGTAACTTCAACCTTTTCCGGCGTCTATCACAGCTCTCTGACGGCCCCTTTGGAGCAACAATTGCAATGTCTTCATCTCCGTCTGTTGGATACATGCACAGTACTTTTCCGGCCGGATTCATGGCAAATCCGAGCTCACCATTGCTGTCACAAAGGTCACCCTTTTCGTCTATGAACGTCACCCCAGTTCACACTCTTGGAGGTAATCTAAACCAAGCATGTTTTTTCAAATTAGATAGAAATAACTATATGCTATGGAAATTTACAGTACTCCATGTTGTTCGAGGTCATAAGCTTGAGCCCTTTCTGTTTGAAACACTTCCCTGTCCACCACAGTATTTGGGAATTCTGAATCTGACATCATCTGTTCTTACTCTGGTGAATCCTGCTTATGATGAGTGGATGGCCAAGGATTCCCTCTTGACGGGTTGGCTCTTGGCATCCATGACAAAACATGCTCTTGTTGAAGTGGTATGATGTAACACTTCTCATGAAATCTGGCAAACATTGGAGCTGCTGTTCAATAATCAGTGTGAGGCTCAAATGTTGGAATATAAGGATGCATTAACTAAAGTTGAGAAAGGATCTAAAACCATGGCTGATTATTTGGCCCAGATGAAGACTTATTCAGACAAGTTGAGTGCTGCTGGGTATCCTATCACTAGGTCTGAGCTAATCCTTGCCACTTTGGATAGATTGGGCAAGGAATATGAATCAGTCATTGTCAATTTGACATCCAGGATGGGTGCATTGTCTTGTCCAGAGGTCTGATCTCGATTGATCACACATGAAAGGCTCATAGCAAGGTTTAATCCCACTGCTAATCTTGATCTGTCTCAAGCATCTGCAAATGCTGCTATTAGAACATGTGATAACTATCAAGGAAGAGGTAGATGAGGTTACAACAACCAAGGACAAGGCAGAGCGGGGGTGGCGGACAAAGAGGTGGTAGGTCTAGAGGAAGAGGTAGAGCAGCTATAACAACAACACCTCACAGAGCCATATGTGTTTGTGTAACAAGACCTGGTCATCTGGTGATTGAATCTTTGGTATAAATTTGATCAAAACTTTAACAATCCTACAGCATCCAATCAAGGAAATCAGGGAAACCAGAATGCCCCTGCTGCCTATCTTGCTGGTCCTGAGTGCATTCTTTGATCCAAAGCGGTATGTTGATTCGGACTCTACTAGTCATGTCACTGCGCAGATCTTGAAAACTTGGTTGAGTACATAGTACAATGGGTCGAGACACTTTGGGAGTAGGTAATGACTCCAAACTTACCATAAATAATCTTGGTTCCACTTTGTTTTCCCCCACTGTTTTTGATCTTAAGTTGACAAATGTTCTTCATGTTCCGGATATTACTAAAAATCTTGTTAGCATATCTAAGTTAACTTCTAATAACCATGTTAGTGTTGAATTTTATAATGTTGGTTGCTATGAAGGACAAGGTCACAGGCAAAACCCTACTCAGGGGTAGAGTGCAACATGGTCTGTACCAGCTATTCCCCTCTCCAACTCAGAGCTCCCTTCAATCTAGTCACAACTATTCCAAGTCAAGGTTTCAGCATTCCAGTTCCAGTTCCAGCCAAAGAGTCTTTTCTAGAGCTTATGTTAGTGAAGTCAGTAGACTTAAAAATGATGTCCTATGTCATAGAAGATTATGACATCCATCTCTTAGGGTTCTAAGTACTGTTATGAAGTCTTGTTATGTTCAGTTAAGTAATGAAATGGAATTTTGTGATGCTTGTGTTTATGGGAAACATCATGCTTTGCCTTTTTCTAAATCTGATACTGTTGTTCTTAAACCTTTTGAACTCATACATACTGACTTGTGGGGTCCTTCCCCAGTAAAATCTACCTCAGGATACACTTATTATATCCACTTTCTAGATGACTTCACCAGATATACATGGATTTATCCTTTAAAGAACAAATCTGATGCTCTTAATGCCTTCATCCATTTTCAAAAACTTGTTGAAACTCATTTCACTGCTAAAATTAAAGTAGTGCAATCAGATTGGGGAGGTGAATATAGAGTCTTTGAACCTCTTCTGAAGGCTGCTGGTATCTTATTCAGACATCCTTGCCCCCACACTCATGAGCAAAATGGTAAGGCTGAAATGAAACACAGGCACATAACTGAATTAGGCTTGACTTTGTTAGCTCAAGGCAAAATGCCTCTTTGGTGGGAGAGTTTTCAGCATGCAGTGTATCTTATTAATACGTTGCCTACACCTGTCCTCAAATGATTTTTCCCCTTATGAAAAATTGTTTCAAAGGTCACCTAATTACTCCAACTTGAAAGTTTTTGGTTGTGCTTGTTTTCGTTTTTTAAAACCATATAACAAATATAAGTTTGATTTCCATAATAAGAAATGTGTCTTTATTGGTTTTAGTCACGACCATAAGGGGTTTAGGTGTCTTGATCCTAGTGGAAGAGTCGTGTGTCCGGACATGTTATCTTTAATGGTGAATTTCCTTGCCATCTAGGTTTTCCTAAACACACAGTCCAACCACACCATCTTTTCCAACACACACAAATATATCATATTTCCTTCCTACGGATCATACACTCTTTGTCCAACATGGCCCTGTCCTCAATCCCGAGCTAGAACCACATCACCAACACTGATCAATCTGATCATCCTCTATATCGCCACACGACTTGAGTCTACATTCACTCCTCGATCCTCTGGTACTCCTCCAAGTCCTCATAGTCCGTGTCCTCTGGTAGAGCACTTTTTATATTGTTTTTCTCTTTAATTTTTTACAATTTATTTTTCTTTATGCCTGACTGTTGGCTTTATTGATCTTTGGTAAACCCTCTCATGTGTACCATTTGAAAAAGGCCTTGTATGGTTTGAAAGCAGGCTCCACAGGGCTTGGTTTTCCACACTCAAACAACACTTACTGAGTATGAGTTTTAAGCAGTCCACTTCAGACTCGTCCTTGTTTAAATTTAAAGACTCAGTTGTTACTATGTATGTTTTGATCTATGTGGATGACATTCTAGTCATAGGAAACTCTCAGGCTGCTGTGCAAGTGTTTATTAACAAACTCAATCAGAAATTTGCCCTCAAATCTTTGGGGTCCATTAGTCACTTTCTTGGTGTGGAAGCATACAGGGATACTTTTGGCTTATACTTAACACATGCACATTCTGTAAATTAGCTGCTGCACAGGCTGGGAATGGAGAATCTGAAGCCCTGTTCCACCCCTATGATGTCTCACAAGCTTCTAAGTCTAGATTCTAGACCACTAATGCAGAATCCTACATTATACAGAAGTGCTATTGGCGCCCTTCAGTATTTAACACTGACCAGGCCAGACATTGCTTACAGTGTTAACACATTGAGTCAGTTTATGGCTCATCCCACTGAGTTTCATTGCCAGGAAGTCAAAAGACTTTTGAGATATGTTAAAGGGACCTTACAACTTGGCTTGCACTTGAGGCATCCTCTAATCTAATTTGTTCAAGCTTATTGAGATCTGATTGGGCAACTTCACCCTATGACAGAAAGTCTGTCAGTGGATACTGTGTGTTCCTGGGCAATTCCTTGGTTTCATGGAGTTCCAAGAAGCAGCAAGCAGTAGCAAGATCCTCTACAGAGGCATAATATAGATCATTGGCAGTTGTTGTTGCTGAAATTCTTTGGATTCAGTCTTGACGATTAGAATTGCAGGTTTCTGTGCAGTTAGTCCCTGTGTTATGGTGTGATAACACCAGTGCTACTTTCTTGGCTCATAATCCAGTGCTTCACTCACGTACTAAACACATTGAAGTTGATGATCACTTTGTGAGGCATCAAGTACTTGGCAAAAAGCTTACGGTCAGGTATGTTCCTTCAGAAGCACAGCTGGCAGATACATTGATAAAGCCACTGGGGACTCGGTTATTTCAATTGGATCGTAGCAAACTCAACGTGGTTGATACAACGTTTCGTTTGAGGGGGGATGAAAAGTGAGTTGACTTATCAAGGATAAGGATGGACACTTGACACTTGGCATTTATTTAGAGAGTACAAGTGTGTAATATTCTGTTTTAATTATATCCGTTGGATTAGATTATGTATGGAGGTGTGTGTAGTGGTTATAACAAATCCTAGCAGTATGCTAGCAGCTGTATGAACAAACATTTTATCTTCTTCAATGAATGCATGAAGAACAAATATTCTCTTCAGTTTATTCTTAGTTAATCTTTTAAGTCTTACAAAAGTGGATGTTTAAAATTGACTACAACACACTAAAAAAGAAAAAGAAAAAGAAAAATGAGACAATGCGAGTGACAAAAACGATAAAAGCGAGGCGTATCGCCACAACATATTTCAAAGATATTTAGGGTGTTTTTTTGCACTATTTAACTATAAAATCGTGCCTTGAAAAGAATGTGAACCGACAGGAAACGTTGTACTTGTGAGACCTAAGATAAAAAGAAGCTTTCCCCCATACTCATCATGTAATAAAAGTGATCATATTTCATGTGACCATACATACATATATATCATGAAATTTTATTTTTATTTATTATAATAGTGGGAGGTTCAAGGAAACAGGTTTTCCGTGCTCAGCAAGCTTATCGTTTTTCTCAAAAAAAGAAAAGAAACAAAAGAAACAGAGAATCATTTTTAAAGAAAAGTATGTGGAGACTTTTTCATTACACTACTGTTTCAACTTTGAATCTTTTGCCTATAAATTGAACCCAAAAAATCATGATCCACAAAAACAATTTACTTTCAATACACCCTTTGTTCTTTATATTATCAAAGCATATAAATAATTCAAGCAAAAAAAACAACACACAGACAACTTTTAGCACTCAAAAATGGCTTCTTTTCCAGACATTTTCTGTTGCTTTGCACCGTCGCCGCCGTCAAAGAAGGTTTCCGATGAAGATATTGCCGCCGCTGCCACCGCCGGAGAGAAGAAGAAGGCTAACAAGGAAAAAAGAGCAAAGTCATCTGGAGCTCCGATTGTTGCTTCCTACTACCCGATGAATTCTTACCTCTCTCGGTTGTAACAATACCGATTTCTTTCTCATGCATGGTGCTATATTTTTAGAAAGAACGTTGTTAATTACATCATGATTGATCTAGTAAATGTACAGTGTGTTTTGGAAAGTTTTAGAATCAAGTTTTGTGTATAAATTCGATTCTGGAGAGATCGAATTTCACCGCGGTTAACAATAATGCCCAACAGTAAATTGAATGTAGTGTCATTTTAGAAATTGTATGGTATAATAGTGATATAATACTGATTTTACATTTTTTTTATTACGGTGAACCTACATCATTTGAACATAGTCCTACTTCATGTTAAATAAAATATGGTTCACTCATTGTGACAATAACATTTTCCTGCATAGATTTAGAAAGGAAAAATTACGGTCATTGACGAAGTCGAGTTCAGCCATAACGCTGTAATAGTTTCTTCCCTATTTTGACATCCGTGATTTGAAACTACCACTAGATTAATTGACCCAAAACACTTATCGGAGAACCCGACTTCGTCAGTCATAAATATTGTGATACAACAAATATCATAATATGATTTGACTGTGTAACCTCTTATGATGTAATGTTTGTTATGACTCAAATTAATATCATAATTAAATAATACATATTTCACTATAAATTTTTATCATTGATGAGGGTCACATCAACTAGTGCATCATACATTTAGTCGATAGTGAGATCAAAAGTAATAATATGACGTGATGCAATATTTATTGTATAAATCATTTTCCTTTTCGGTTACTCGAGAAATGTGTACCTTGAGTGTGGCTTTATTTTTATTTTTATTTTTTCAAAGGGACAGATCGATCGATTTTATAAAACCTAAAACCATGTGGAGAGCCAAAAAGTATGGCTTTACAACCAAAAACCAAACTACTATCTCCGTCCCATGGAAGGTGTCTACATTTTATTATTCACGCAGATTAAGAAATTCAATTAATATGTTGTGTTTTAGTAGTAATATACATTATCTTATAATTAATGTTTGCTTTGGAATATGAAATGAACATACAACAATAAATATTAGGCTAGAGGTATGTTTAGAAAAATAGCATTAAATGATGTATTGGTTTCTAAATGGACATTTTTTATGGGACAAAACTTTTTTCAAATGTGGACATTTTTTATGGACGAAGGTAGTACTAAATGGGGAACCGCGTTAAATACAATGCTTCGGTTTTTCTAATACTACTATATATATTACTCCTCCAAACCCGATTTGTTTGAGGCGTTTTGGAAGCTCATGATATTTAAAAAGACATCAATTAATGAGTTGTCTGGTAATTTAAAACTTGATTAATTTACCTTTTTATCCTTTTATATGTTGCATTATTTTCACAATATTTAAGGAGACATCAGTTAATGAGTTGAGACAATTTTGGTAATTAAAGCAAAAAACTTAAGTCTATTTATAGTTATAAGACTTATTTTGGGACAGCCAAAAAAGAAATAAATCCCAAACAAATTGAGACGGAGGGAGTATATAATCCCAACAATCTTAAGACAATCTAAAACAATTTTGAAATATAGTAACGTCATTGCAATGAAAGCTGACAATTAGAATCATACTTCTTCCGTTACTAATTATATGTCTTGTTTGAGAAAATCACACAGATTAATAAAGTAATTTATTATGTTGACTTTCATTACAAAGTACTAAAAAAATCTTGAAAAGTGTAGTGGTATTGAATATGAAAGATTGATTGGTTGAATAAGCCTAGAAAATTGAAAAGTGATATTGAAAAAGCAGAAAGAATATTAAATAGAAATAGAGGGAGTAATGAACAACATCCTGCATCCTTATCGGTCCTTCACGTAGTCATAATCATCTTCCTCCTGTAAATTTTCTCAAGGGAAAACTAATGATAATAATGATATGTTTGTTACGTATGAATGAAATACTATAGAATGATTTTTTATTCAATTTCAATGTTTATGTATGATTATAAGATAATTGAATGAAATCAAAATTTATTCCAATAGAATGAAAAATGACCATTTTTATTCCCTCCAAAATTGGATGGAATGGGACAGAATAGAATGAAAATGACAAAACACGTGGGTGGTGGGTGAGATTAAGACGAGGTTGAGTGGGTGGTAAGGTGGGGTGAGATGAAGTTGGGTAGATGGTGGGGTAAGGGAAGGTGGGTAGAGTAGGGTAGGATAGAGTGGTGGGTAAGGTAGGTTGGGGTGAGATAGGGTAAATGTGGTGATGTAGGCATGGTGGGGTATGGTGGGTAAGGTAGGGTGGAGTGGGGTATCTATGGTATGGTAATGTATGCTGGGGATTTGGTAGGAGGTGTGGTATGGTAGCGTAGGGTGAGGTGTGGTATGAGAGGGTGGGGTGAGGTGTGGTATGGTATGGTAATGTTGTGGATATGGTGGGGTGGGGTAGGGTAAGGTAATGTGGTGTGATATTGTAAGGTGGAGTAGGGTGTGGTATGGTAGGATGAGTGAGGGTAGGGAGAGGTGTGGTGCGGTATGATAATGCAGGGTACGGTGTTGTGAGGTAGGGTAAGGTGGATATGGTGGGTGGGATGGTGGATGGGGTGAAGTGAGGTAATGTAGGTTAGGTAAGGTTTGGTTAGGTAGAGTAAGGTATGTAAGGTAGGGTATTTTGGTAATGTAAGGTGGGTAGCGTAGGGTTGGGTATGTGGGTGGTAGAGATACCCCACCCCACCCACCCTACCCTTTCCAACCTATACTACCTTATGCACCATATCTTACCCCTAACCCACCCCTTTGACCTTAATTAACTACCGTGTCTCCTAAATCACTCAATGTGTCACTTTTAAATAATTTGATTCATTCCATTCTTTCGTGGCATTCCAAAACACAAGAATGAAATGAGTTTATTCTATTCAATTTCATTTATTTAATTCCGGTGACTTTATTCCATTCCATTCTATTTCCGCGTAACAAACATGCCATAAGTGAATATTGTAATTGCCCGTTAAAGAGTAGAATGAAATTTATGCCTTGTCAAACTGGAAGGCCCTCACGAGAATATGCTCTTTGTGAAGCTCAATCAATCTTTTCCTAAAGAAAAATTTGTCAACTAAATCGTGCGTGTTGTAGCCACATCTCCCACGCACTTCTGCATTGGGGACCATCAGAGCGTCACCCCTCACTGACCAAGCACATCTAGCATCGATCGTACCAACCTTCAGAGGACGTACCATTATGTACTATGACCGAGGAGTTCATCCGAGCTTTGCACCACAAATTCCTACACCATGGAGGTAAGCTATTCTCCGGACATGAAGCCCTCTCTAAATTTTATCATTCTTACTCCGTGCAACAATGATTTAGTATCCCTCGTTGAGAACACTAAAAAAAATTATATAGTCTAGTTAAATCCATCTAGTCATCTTAATCTAATTAACCCACCCAACAATTTAATATAGTTCATTAGCTTGCTCAAATTGAAATACTGACAATGTCCTTAATTGGGTCCTCCGTTGTGTTTGAGTATTACCCCTTTTTTTATTTTTTTTTATTTTTATCTTAGTGGAATATATATATATATATATATATATATATATATATATATATATATATAAAACAACTGTATGATTGGCAAGGTTACATAGTCGTGTTGAAAAACATGAAAATGGACCACATGCACCGGAGGATCCAGTAATTTATTTCAGTGGTGTCATCGGAATCTAAAACATCAATTTTTATCGGCAAAATACCATTTTTTAACAACAAAACTACATAATTTTAATACTAAAATTTTATTTTATTTTTTTAAAAATCCGGTGGGGTCACGTGACCCCCCTTGGGGCACGTGGATCCGCCCCTGACCACATGCATCACTATGATTGGCTAGACAACATAATCCAATATTCATTATGAATAATGCTACGCTAGTGTCGTGACACAACAACTGACACAACGATATATCATCTGCATCGTTGATCGTGATGAGTTTAAATTTAAACTCATTATATATAATCAACGGTGTCAATAAGTTGTGTCATTCGTTGTGAGAAAATGCTTGTACCCGTTTCATTACTATATGCAGGTTCAAGGAAACAAAGGTTTTTCCTTGCTCAACAAGACCAATTCTCAATTTAAACACGTTATGAAGACTTCAATTAAAAATACTATCTGTATCTTTAACCTATAAAATGATGACCCAAAACACTATATTTTCATACAGCCTAATTAGTTTATTTATCTCAAAGCATCAAGCAAACTATATACACGCACAAATCGTTAACACAAAAATGGCTTCCATTTTAGATATTTTTGGTTGCTTTTCAGCGTCGTCGCCGTCAAAGAAGGTTTCCGATGAAGATCATGCCGCCGCCGCTGCCGGAGAGGGGAAGGCTATTAATAAGGAAAAAAGAGCAAAGTCTAATGGAGCCCCAATTGTTTTTTCCTATTTTCCTATGAATTCTCAGCTCTCTCGGTTGTAATTACAATTTACTGTTGTCTCTTTTAGTTGCATTGGTTCAGACATTTATTATACATTAAAATGATTGTGACAATATCATTATTAATAAAAGTTTATTCTTGAATCATGTACCCATGTAGGGTTCAGACATTTATTATACATTAAAATGATTATGACAATATCTTTATTAATAGTTTCATTTTTTTTCATGCAAAGAATCTTGTAGTTTTCTTGGGTGAATTTTGTAGGATTATACATGTCATTTTAGGGAGATAGTCGTAACGTATATCTCGAAAATCGGGTTCTTAATCGAAACAAAACGTTCGAAATGCTAGTGTTGTCGTTACAACAATGACACGTTTGCAGCACATGAATTCTAACGTTATAATAGTTAAAATCTCAACAATCACATAATCCTTAGCAGTGGCGGAGCCACGTGAACTAGGGGGGCATTTGAAAAAATTTGTGCCCTTTAAGTAGTTTTTACATTTATGCTACACACTTTTTATTGTAAATTATGTAAAGAGAAAGGACATTTGAAGAAATTTAACAATTAATACACAAAATGTACACTAATTTTGAGACAAACAAAAAAGAAAACGTAGATAAATAAAATAGGACGAAATGAGTAACACACAAAGTAACGTCATTGACACGAAAAATGGCCTTGTTAAAATACTGAAAATAAAAGCTAACGACTAGTATCATGATGAATAACATTATCTTCCATGCTTGAATTGGTCCTTCACGAACTCATATTCAAGTTCTTATGCAAGTTTTCTCAAAGGGGAAAATAAGGAAATGAGTCTTGAATAACCAATTTAAATAAATGAATAACACAAATGATGGGTTTTTGGACATGTACATCAGTGAAACTGAACAGTGCTATTACGATAACAATAGCGCTAATTGTAATATATTTTTACATTATTGATTGTAATAAATCCAATAATATTAATGAATAAGTCATGTACAATGATTAATGATATAAAATCTATTAGGCGATTAAGTGCAGTGATAATATCAATTTCCAAGAACCCATACCCTAGTGGTTAATACTCAGGCTCCGGTGGTTGGAGACCCAATTTCGATTCCCCCTCCCCTCCTTTCGTTTCCGGTAAAAAAAAAAAAAATAATAATAATAATAATTAATTTCCTTTATTACTAGCAAAGGCAAAATTTTCCAACAAGAGGCCTAAAGTGTATTCTTTTTTTTCCCTTGGTGGACACGGTCAAGTGTTATGTCAATATTAGTTACATGATTGGTGAGCATAATCAAGAACTTCAAAATGAAATTGGACCACCTGCATTATACTTACATTGGATATACGGTAGGTGCGGGATGAGAAAAAAATCTACCGGTGGGGTATCGGAATAAATTCGAAAGCGAAGTGGGGCGTGATAGCGTTTTTACATTTTTACCTAAAAAAGCGCGTCGATTTTCGGATCTCGGTGAAGTAATGCACGCTTTTCAAGCTGGGTCCGTCCCTATATATATACGGCATTTCATCTCGAGCCAAAACTCGAAATATTAAATGAACGATACAAGAGCAAAGCAAGCTCGAATATATAATCAAAAAGAATATATATATATATATATATATATATATATATATATATATATATATATATATATATATATAATCAATGCAATTATTATATGAGATGTTCAACGAACTTTCAAAGAAGCTTTCTTCTTGTAGAAAATCATATGCATAACTATAATTGGCCAGAAAACATCATCAATATTATTTCATAGTCAAATAGCACTAGAAGAATATTTTTTTTTTGTTTTTCTAGTGAACAGCAAGTCTATATTATTGGCTAGACAACATCATCAACACAGGGAAGTAGTAACCTGACGTATTTTTAGGCGTAAAGTAAGTCTTGAATTAGTCTTTTAATTGAAGTTTTTTTTTTTTAAACATCTTATCGGCGTTTTTAACATCCAGTAAATCAAAATTGATTTGTTGATAGTGCCAAAACATGTCATACAAAGTAGTCTTTTTGGGTCAAGTAATTTTTTTATAGATTTTTGTCAGGAAGGACAAAATTATCAAAAATTCAGGATAGAAGAATGACATAATTTAATCGGAGACAAAATAATGATTATCAAGTAACAAAGTAAATATGAAGTAAAATTGGCAAAGCACAAAGTAACATTAACACGTGAAAGAACAATTTTAAAGTAATAATTGTGATTTTGTCGCTTTATAATCGTGAAAATATTCTTTTGTCTTCCGACTCCATTTACTAAATTTTTGTCATGTGGCCATTCACTTTTTTTATTGGGACCTTTTGTTAGATATTTTTTTCATAAATATTTTTTGTAATCTCTTGCATACGAGTTGCCGAACGAAATTAACATATTATATTAGGTTGGATCGGATTGAATTACGCGAATTTTTTTAACGAAGCGTATGCAGTTGGCCTCCCAAAGACCGTTGAGCTCATTACAAGAAAAAAGTTTTTTGTAACACTATTCTTTGTCACACAACAAGAAAAAAGTGTTCTTTATAAACTCTTTTGCTTGGCATGGCGTGGTGAATGAAGTCTAACAAAGTCTTTATTAGTCATTACTTTTTGTGTGTATCAGATCAAAAATATAAGATAGTGTGTTTTTTTTAGAGTGGCTTAAGACGGCCGTCTCCTTGGTCTCACTGTAGGGCCGGCCTTGATCAACACTACTTAAGTGGACTGATAAGTTAAGTAATTAATTATATATTTACAAATGTAATATTTTATTGATATAAATCCCAGGTTATCGAGTTAAATATTTTTACGAGTAGAGTAGAAGTATTTCACCAGTAGCTAGTACTCAATTATAACCCACTTAAAATTATTTATATTATTCAACGAATAGGAGTTTGACACCCAAAAAGAAGTTAAGTTTCAACTCAACCTTCACCTTTGCATATATTCAACTTTAATATTCTTTTTATTTTTCTTAAACAAATTAAAATATTTGAACTGGTAGTCCGGTACTCAAGGAGTAATATTCAGTCAACAAACGTGTCAAAAAAACCCAAAGGGGACTAGTGGGGCATATCCTTGCTTAGCAAGTGTTATATATATATATATATATATATATATATATATATATACACATGCTTAGTTTTTTCACTATAAATATAAGTAGGACAACATGCTTTTTCAACTCAATATTTGAATTTCAGCTTTCAAATTTTTATGATATAAAATCTCAGTACAAAATAATGGGCTTTTTGAGCGTTTTGGATTGCTTCGGGTTGGGTGAATCGTCATTAAAGAAGAGTTCAAACGGAAAAGGAGATAATAGTAGTCGGAGTGAGAACTCAAAATCAAAAGATAAGTCAAAAGGGAAATCAAAATCTTTCAAGGCTCCCATCATTGTTTCTTACTTCCTCGTGAACTCACAATTATCAAGGTTGTGAGAACTGGGGAATTCGAGCATGAATACTTTCTTCTGGATCTGATCGTTAGATAAGCGTCACGTATATATGTAAATGATAAATAGTGATGTTATTATCACAACTGTTATGTTACAACGAATGACATAACATGTTTATTTACTTTTGACTGTGGCAAGCTTACATTATAATCTGTCATGTATGATGATAAAATTGTGTCATTCGTTGTGACACACTGTTGTGGTATTAGCATAAAGTTTTGTTATGAATCTTATGATACTTGATAATGATCATATTGTACTGCATAAATAAATTAGTTACAATATGACTAATTGGATGCTGATATTATAACACAGTCTAAGAATGTTCAATAAAACGTGTCAAGTTTATTATTATTTTCCCCTTCTTTTGATTGTAAGTTACTGAGTTTCAATAGGGAGATTTGGCAGTCCATCACTTTGTTATATCAGTTTTTATAGATTTTTGTCCAGAAGGACAAAATTATCAAAAAATCGGGATAGAAGGAAACTGTAATTTAATCAGGACAAAAGTAACAATTATGAAGTACAAATATAAAGTAACAAATATGGAATAGAGTAAATATGAAGTAACAATTGTGAAACACAAAGTAACATTAACACGCGTGAAGTAACAATTTTAAAGTATAATTGTGATTTACATCATTTATAATCGTGAAAATATTCTTTTGTCCTTCAGGAATTTCATTTATTAATTTTTTGTCGTCGCGTGGCCATTCACCTAGTTTTATGCGAAATCAAATAATGTTTGTGTTTTTAGGAATATAAATAATTCGAGTTTGAATTAAACATTTATTTATCGAGACGAGTGTAATCAATGTTAAAATTGCCATGCTTGAACTACGTTTAAGATTTGCTGAAACCGAAATAAAATGCTTAAACTCGATTTATTAATGTTTGAATTTGATTCGAGTATATATGTAACTATTTTTGAACACTTTCAATCTCGAGCTCGGACTCGAGCAATTTTACGATCATAGCAAAAATTCAATCCATTTAATCGGTTTTTTATGCACTCTGTTCATAAGTTTTTTTCCCGCATTCTCACCATTTTGGAAAGCTTCTATCCCTCAGCTAGTGTCCTTGATTTTGAGGAGTTAAAAGAAACCTTTGTTTCACCGACTCAAAAACAGAGAAGAATTCTGTTATTTATTGAATTGAGCTAAAAGTGTCCTTACACCATTACATAAATAACATCAAATCTATCTAGAATCTAATGTATAAGCTACACCCCAAATTACACACTCAACCAAAACTTATCACAAATTACAGAACAGTCCTTATACTTTGACATCCTCCCCTCAAACTGAGCGGTGTAGAGATCACATTCAGTTTGTTTCTATAGTAATGAAACATAGTTGTTGAAAGAGGTTTTGTCATAACATCAGCAACTTGATCAAAGGTAGGAACATGCTTGACATCCATAACACATTGAACAACCTTGTCTATAACAAAATGCACATTCAATTCAACATGCATGATTTTGGAGTGTATGACTGGATTATGAGCTAAATAACCCGCATCAAGATTATCACACCAAAGAACTGGTTTGGAAACTGTTTAGGGTATATTTTACTATATTTTCGAGTTTAATCCCTAAACAATTTACCTTATTTTTAAGGGAAATAAATGAGAAAAGCGTGTTTTTAACCGTTAAATTCCTATAATGGTTATTGAGGGGTTATAATTTAATTATGAGGAAATATTGAGGTTTAAATGTTATTTTTTGTTACACATTTTATTATTATTATTATTCGATGACTTGGTGTAACAACAATTTTGCAGAAAATTAAAAGATATGCAGGGGGATATTATTAATGGAGAAGATTAATCTCATTCAATCAAGTGATTTCAAAATAAAGAAGAAAATCGGAGCATTGAAGAGAGGATAAATCAGATCAGATCGAAAGAGTGAAGTGGGGAACACGGTATACGAAGCAACAGTGTGAAAACGCGTAAATGGTAGGCTCGGTCGACCGAGCCATGCTATTCGGTTGACCGAGTGTCTTATGTCTGTCGACCGAACCCCGAAGCTGCAAAATCGACATGTTTTTCTGGATCCTTCCTTATGTCGGCGAAACTCCTATATAAGCAGCAGCATTCGAGCAGAAACGAGGGACAGAAAAATACAACACATCATTACACAGCAGCCGCACCACATCACACAAAAACATGAGTTTCTTTCTTTCAATTTTCTTTTGGAGATCGAAGATGATTGAAGGCTAAGCAATTCGCAGTAGGACAACGGGATGAAGCCATTACAACATCACCACAACCAGGAGATTTTCAGTTAACTATATTAGTGAGTTTGAATTTATTTTCTTTATCAATTGAATTGAATTGTTTGAATGTATGTTTTGTTAGATTGAAAAATCGATGAAACGATTGTTGTTTTGAATTTGATGAGAATGAAATTCGTATAGAACCCTTCAATTGATACAGTTGATAATAATCCAAGAAATTAGCTTATTGTTAACTGGGTAGGAGATTCGGAAACGAACTCATGATCATGTTCTTCCATTGTTAATTTTGTTTTACTTGAGAAAGGGAACAGAAACCAAATAAATTTGATTAAAGAAATTTGATTTGATTTAAGTTAGATCACACCAAGAAATTTGATTCATCTCACAAACTGGCTGGGTGGTGGTTGTTTGGTAGAATCCTTGTTGCCCTACTGTCTCGTTACATTAAGAAGAAAGTCAGTAATTTTTCATAGCAATTTGGATTTTAGATTCAATAGTTTATTTAGGTTTAATTTGATCTCTTTTGTTTTATTAGTTTAATAGAAATTATTTAAGACCATAGAATTTGTAGGAACTTTATTATTTTAATTAGATTTATCGTGACAATTCACCGGTACGTTAACTGTATTTTTGTTCCCGACATCATTCGATTCCTTGGACGACCCGGTAATACCCACTACAACGTGCCTTGCACTTGGGGTGTTCCGGTAAAATAATAAATTTAAAACTTACCGAACAATTTTTGGCGCCGTTGCCGGGGAATCGGTAACAGTTGTCGGATTCTTCGTAGTGCAGTTTTCTGTGTCGGTGTAAAAGGAAACACTATAGCACGCAGTAGTATTCTGGCCATAACTTTCGGCTCGAGTGTCCGTTTGGCGTGCAGGACCCCAATTCGGAAAGCTCGTTCCGACGCCGACGCCGACGACGTGGTGAATGGCCAAAGGCCGTTTGACGCCGTTTTCAAGGTCAAAATCTGCTGTTTTCCCTTCCATTTTGGCCCCAGAAGATTTCAACACGTTTTTTTTTCACCGTCTTAGTGCTTTTTCTATTTTAAATTTTTCGTAGGTAGGTTTCTGTTCTTGTTTCTGTTTCTATATCTTTTCTAAATTTAAATAAAGAATAATAAATAAAAATAAAAATTAAAAAATTAAAAAATAAAAACCTCTTTAGTGTAAAATCTCTCAAATCAACGACTATTATTCGAGTGTTGACTTTTTGCTTTTGCTCTCTTGGTTTATGCAAACCAGGAGCAAAAGGACCTTTGTTATCTTGCTCGAACCCGAAGCGGGACATTGTCAAAAGAAGATTATTTCAAGGTTACGACAATATGAGCGACGAAGCCTCTAGCAATTCCAACCGGACAACCAAAGGAATAATAACAATAACCAAAATCCTTTTGGTATGGATCCGCAAACTCAATTGAATATGCTCCTAATGCAAATCTTTGCAGAATCAACAAAATCGGCAAGCCTGGATGAACCAACAACTCCAACCGAACCAAAATCGAATTATCGGAGTTCGGTAAATCAAAATATCCAACAAAGAACAACAACCAGGCGGTGTTGAAAGCGAGGCCCCTACGCTCCTTATCTTGATCGGGATTTCTTGGAGGGCATAGACCAATTCGACCTTCGGAGATGGGAGGAATGAACTTCGATCTAAAGAATGGAGTAGTCGGGTTGGTTCAAAATAGTTCATTCCATGGATCTGCGCTCAAGAAGATCCTCATGACTTCTTGTCGACATTTGTTCAAATTTGTGAAGTAGGTCATTACCCTGGTGTTCCTTCCGAGGTCGTTAAATTGAAACTTTTCCCGTTCGCTTTAAAAGGTGAAGCAAACCGTTGGTTCAAGTCTTTACCCATCACTCCCTTCATACTTGGGTGATGTCAAAAGCGCTTTGCTCTAAAATTCGTTTCACCTGGGACAATCATGGACCGGAAAAGAGAAATCACCACTTTTGAGCAATTGGAAGATGAAAATGTGGGAAAGGCCTGGGAAAGGTTAAACATGTTAATGAGAAAGTGCCCTAATCATGGGTACAACCGTCATGAGCTTTTAGAACTATTCTACCGGGGTGTCTCTCAACCTAATAGAGATTACCTCGATTCTACTGCTCATGGATCTTTTCTAGGAGGAGGGGACGATGCTGCCTATAGGGTAGCGGAGACCATTGCGAAAAATAACATGTGGTCAACTTCAAAGAAGACCCATGTTAGTGAAGACAAGAAGAAATCGGCTGCAAGCAATTCTGAAACAAAGATGTTAGTTGCTCAAGTGGAGATGTTAAACAAGCGACTAGCTAACCTACAAATGCGGCGATAAAGAGGGGCGCAGATGTGAGTTTCTTTGGAATACAGCCCGATAGTGAAATGGGGAAGAAGTGAATTTAATGGAAAACCAGAATCAAAACTTTCGAAATTTTAATCAAAATTCTGGTCAACAAAACTTCAACCAAAACCGGAATTATTCAGAGTTTCAACGCAACTTTAATCAAAAGAATGCACCAACAGGATCACTTCCTGGGAGTGCAAATCAATCTTTCAATACGAATTTTCAAAGAACTCAAAGTGGTTGGAATCAAAACCAAAACCAACAAACCACTTATGTTTCTCAAAAGAAATTTGATGAATTAGTTGACATGGTGAAAACTCTGGCCACCAGTGTCAAGACCATTGAAAGACAAGTTGGCCAAATGGCAGACCAACAAGCGAGTCGACCTCGCGGTAAAATTCCAAGCTACACTGAAAGAAATCCAAAAAGGGATGTCAATGCTTGCACTGACATCACTACACAATGGAACTATGGAGATGAGGAAGTGAATGAAGTTACCCTGCGGAGCGGGAAGAAAGTTGGAGCCGAAAAGGGCTCGAGAAGCGAGTAACCCCTCCCGGCGCCATGAGTTCGGGGAGGAAATCGAAATTCAAAACCTGAAGAAAGCGAGAGTGAGGATGAGATGAATGACGAGGGTTCATCGGATGATGAAATTAATTCTGATGTAGCTGTGAGGAAGGGTCGGGTGCATTTGAACCCACGGCGAAAAAGAAGGATGGAAAGTTTGTTAGGTGGAAAGATAAGGAAGATGAAGCCATAAAGAATCAAACCGTGAACAATGATACTTTGAACAAAGAAAAGAAAAACCTTCCTTATCCGCCAAGGAAAAAAGAAAGAGCGGCCTTGGAAGCCAAGAAGGAGCGGCTGCTCTGTGTTTTTGGTATGTGGAAGAAAATCTGATCTCTATTGTCCCTCTAAATGAATTGGGAGCTGCTGTATTTATAGAAATCGAAGTCGGACGCCTTGATTTCATCAAACGCCTTGATCCTGTATGCAGAGCATGATTACGGCTTGGAACGCCGATTCGGGCTGTGTTTCGAGCTCTCGATGATCGCTTTTGGTCTTGAGCTTGATTTCGGCATGGAACGCCATTTCCAATCCCAGAACGCCGGTTCTGCCTGCTTCTGAGCTTATCCGCTGATTCTTTGGCCTTATCTCTTAACAACCCATCCTTTTCCTTTGTAACAAACCTTATCTCTTGGATATTCTAGATGATTCATGACTTGTCCTCCTTGATCTTATCCTTTTGCCACTTGTCACTTCCAAGCTTGAACACTTGTAAGCTCCTAAATAATGATCAAATGATACCAAAATGTAATATAATTCCAAATTAACAATAAATCATCAATTAAGCATAAAATTCGATATGTTTTGGAATTAACCCATTGAAAATATCATTTACTCAATATTTCAATATAAAGCTCGATTTCTATGAAAATCATAAGAATATGGGGGAATTTGATATAAAATATATCGTTAAAAATCGTATAATTTGACCGAGAACAAAAGATAAGGAAGATGAAGCCATAAAGAATCAAACCGTGAACAATGATACTTTGAACAAAGAAAAGAAAAACCTTCCTTATCCGCCAAGGAAAAAAGAAAGTGTCATTGGTAATGACAAACAGTACGAGAGAGTTAGAAAAATACTTAGAGACACAAAAGTAAGTATACCTCAGCGGAAGGTCTTGGTCGAAATGCCTAAGTACTCTAAGTATATCAAAGAAGCTTGTGTGGGAGTAAGAAGAAGCTCAAGGGGATGGCGGATGAGGTTTTGAAAGAAGAATGTTCAATGGTTTCACCGAAAATTCCAACAAAGCGAGGTGACCCGGACGACTTTCAATCTCTGTGAGATTGAAGGTTGCATGTTCCATGCGTCTATGTGATTCGGGGCTTCGTAAGCGTGATGCCATTAAACATTTGTATAAAGCTCGGTTTAGATAAAAGGATGAGGAACGCCCAATTTCTCTTCAAATGGTGGACCGATCTAGCGAGCAATGACGGTTGTGTTAACAATGTTCTTGTTTATGTTAAACACTTAGCTTTTCCAACCGATCGGGTTATTTTGGATTACCCACACGATAAAGAAATGCCCTTAATTCTAGGCCGATCCTTTTTGGATGCCTCTGCCGCCCTTATTGATTTTTACAAGGGTCAGGTCACAATGAGATTCGATGATACATCTATCACCTTTACGCGGGGGAAAAGCGTTGAGGAAACCCTAGTAGAAGATATCTCGTTCATCGAAGCGATTTTTGAAGAAGATGACCACCCTGAATCTGAAGAAAAGCCAATGGAGATAGGTACTTTCAATGCTATAAATCATAAAGAAAGAGAGGACTGTGAGCCATCGTCTGGTTCATCGCAGGCTGTAGTCACTGATAAGTTATCTCCACAACTTGCTCAACCTGAGCCGGCCAGTGAACATAAGACATGGAACTTCACAATGATGAACGAGGATGATTTCAAAGAGCTGCAGCAGGCAGATTTTGATCCTGTTCAAGAAGAAGTCCTGATGGGTAGTTGGGACGAAGTCGATTTTGGAGAGACTACCCTTTGGGAAATCGACGATTGGGAAAAGCTAGGCTGGCGAGCTAGAAGAAGAAGAGTTAAGAAGAATGATTGACCATGAAAAAAGAAAGCGGTGTTGATGAAAAATCCCTATGGATGATTTAATCGATTATCTTTCTGGGGTTACACCTCGGGAAGATGAGTTGTTTTTCAACAACCCTTCAAGCTCATTTGACCATCGAGAAAAAGGTGGTCCTCTCAAATCTAGTATTGAGAAACCACCCAGCGATTTGGAGCTTAAACCTCTTCCTCAACACCTTAAGTATATTTTTCTTAAGGATGATGATAAACTGCCTTTAATCATCTCTTCTAAACTCGAAGCCGAGCAAGAAGCACTACTGAGAAAAGTGCTTGTGAAAAACATCCTTGCGTTCGGATGGCAAGTGGGTGATATCCGAGGTATCAGCCCCGACGTTTGCATGCATAAAATCCGAACGGATGAGGGGGCGAAAAAGGTGAGACAACCTCAGCGAAGGCTAAATCCGCACATGCAGGAGGTTGTCAAGAAGGAGATAATCAAGTGGCTCGATATGGGTATTATCTATGCCATCGCCGATAGTGAGTGGGTCGACCCTACTCAAGTTGTGCCAAAGAAGGAGGCATTCTTGTGGAAAAGAGCGAAAAAAGGGAGGAAGTTGCCTTACGCCTTGTGGATCGGCTATAGAGTTTGCATTGATTATCGCGAGTTAAATGAAGTCACCGCTAAGGATCATTTCCCTTGCCCTTCATTGACCAACTTCTAGAAAGGCGGCGGTCATAAGTTTTATTGTTTCCTCGATGGATATTCTCAGTTATTTCCAGACGACCATCGACCTAATGACCAAGAGAAGACAACTTTTACTCCGTCCATCGGGCACTTTTGCGTTCCGAGAATGCCTTCGGTTTGTGTAATGCACCACTACATTTCAACGATGTATCTTTGGCTATTTTTGATGGACTAGTAGAGAAGTGTATGGAAGTCTTCACGGATGACTTCTCGATCTATGGTGACGATTTTGATGAGATTTTGGAAAACCTAGATATGGTACTTCAACGATCGTTGAGAAGAACCTAGTTCTAAATTGGGAAAAGTGCCATTTTCTAGTTGATGAAGGAATTGTCCTTGGACACAAGGTGTCCAAACAATGGAATTCAATGTAGATAAGGCTAAGGTAGAAGCCATTGAAAAGATGTCGTACCTAAGAGGCGTGAAGGAGGTACGAGGTTTTTCGGCCATGTTGGTTTCTACAGCGATTCATCCAAGACTTTTCTAAAATCGCCAAATCTTTATCTAACCTTCTTAAGGGCGATGTGGACTTTCGTTTGATGAGCAAAGTGCATTGAAGCGTTTAATTGCCTGGAAGGATAAGCTCATTAGCGCCCTATCCTAATCGCTTTGATTGGGCTAAGCCTTTTGGTGATGTGCGATGCTTAACTACTGTGATGGGAGCGATTCTAGGGCGAGAGGTCGATAAAGTTGAGACCATTTACTATGCTAGCCGCACTTTGAACCCGACTCAATGCAATTACGCCACCACCGAGAAGGAATTCTAGGCGATCGTTTTGCTATTGACAAATTCGAAGTTATCTTTTAGGGTCCAAAGTGGTGGTGTGGGTGACCATTCGACCTTACGTTATCTTATGGATAAGACAGATGCGAAACCGAGATTACTCAGGTGGATTCTTATTTTACAAGAATTCGACACGGAGATAAAAGATAAAAAAGGTAATAAAGCGTTGTGGCGATCATTTATCTCGTCTAGTAAATGAGGAAAGCGAAAGTCCGAAGGAAATAGGGATCGATTTTCCTACAGAACAGTTGCTGAAGGTGGAAGCTGTTAGGCCTTGGTATGCTGATTACGTCAACTATCTAGCCGGTGGTCACTTAGAAGAAATGACGTATCAGGAGAAAAAGAAATTCTTTACGGACCTGAAGTATCTCGTTTGGGAGGATCCCTATCTGTTCAAAGTCTGTAAAGATGGGTTGCTAAGACGATGTGTTCCGGAGCACGAACAACGGAGTATTTTGGAAGAGTGCCACAGTGGTCCCACTGGCGGTCACTACGGAGCGCCTAAAACCGTTGCAAAAATCCTTCAAGCCGGTTTCTACTGGCCCACGCTCTTTAAGGATGCCGAAGCCTTTTGCAAAGTGTTCGGAGGATTTTGCATCACTAAACAAAAAGAAAATTTATAAACCCTAACCTATATGCAAAACTAACTCCTAACCGGCCGAATACCGGGTTGTTGATAGTAGAGCGAGATAAGTAAGGGGTCGATCCACAGGGAATTGGGATGTTGAATCTAATCTTATTAACTCTCTCAATTGCTACTCATGAAAACAAATAAACGAAAGAAAAACATATAAACGAAGATAGAACAACTAAAATAAATCTAACCTATAACAAACAATAAAAACAACCTAAACTAAAGATACATGGGATCAAACATAATACAAACCAAGTGATTTCAATCCTAGTTCATCTCATGATTTTAATTCAAATTGTGGTTTCACCTTTACACGAGATACAAATTCCTAATCTCTTAGTGAATCTATTTCTCAAGCTATGAATCCCTAATCTCTTAGTGAATTCAATTATCGATCTCTCCTCTCTCGAATGTTGAGACCAATTTCCATACAAAACGAAGGTGTAGATTCAAGTTAACTCTCGTATTTTAGAATCTAGCAACCTAGATAATTAACCAATTAATCTATCACGAATTAACGATTAAAGATCCTATCTTTCTATGGTGATCTAGCGTTTACGCAACTCTCGTATTGTAAAACATCAATAGCAAACTAATCTTTCGATCTAATTCACATGGCATCTTAAATTTCATAGAAAAATACAAAATAAATCAAGATCATGAAAATAAACGAAGATTGAATAAATCAAAAAGATGAACTCACATATTTTATACAACGGTTGATCTCCATGAATCAACAAACGAAAATAAACGATCATAATCTAACCCGGATCACCCGAGCACAAGGCTCGGGTGACCGGCCTTGAGACTCCCAAAGTGCGGCTGCTCCTCTAGGTTTTAGTGTATGAGAAATTATGTATGTATTAGGGTTGGGGATATGCGGCCTTTTATAGAAAACAAAGTCGGTTTGCTTAAGTCGCCAACGGACGCTCGTCCGCTTTAGGTGGGCGCCCGTCCGAACGCGATATTTCAATCTCGACCGATTTTCTTCCTCCAGACGCCTTTCGTCCAAAACCTCAAACGCTTCGCCCACACCGACGCTAGTTCACTCTCCTCGACACCCAGTCCATTTGGATCAATCAACTTGATTTCTTTCCTTAAATCTTTTATTCTTCCATAAATCCTTTTGATTCTTTCTCCACTCGAATTTCTCTCTTTAAGATCATCTTTTCCATAACCAATGTGTATCTACAAATTAGAAAAACATACCAAAGCGTAACATAATTCCAAAATAATATAAAATCTCAATTTAAGCACATAATTCGTTACGTTTTGCAATTTAACTATTAATAACACCACTTGCTCAATATTTCAATATAAAGCTCGATTTCTATGAAAAACATCCACATATGGAGGAAATTGATATAAAATATATCCTTATAAAACGTATAAAATCACCCTTAACACAAAGGTTGCGACAGATGCCAGCGGATTGGGAGGCAGAGTAATAGAATGGACATGCCACTTAAGCCCATTCTGGAGTGCGAAGTCTTTGATGTATGGGGCATCGACTTTATGGGACCATTTCCATCGTCATGCTCTAATAAATACATCCTTGTTTGTGTAGACTACGTATCCAAATGGGTGGAGGCAATTGCCACTCAGACCAACGATCATAAAGTCGTGAAGAAATTCTTGCAAAAGAATATCTTCACCAGTTTATCGTCCCCAGCGCTTATCGATGATGAAGGCACTCACTTTTGCAACGCACCACTTGATAAGATTCTTGAAAAATATGATGTCAAACATAAAATCGGTACACCATACCATCCCCAAACAAGTGGTCAAGTCAAGTCAAGAACCGGAGTATTAAAAGAATCTTGGAAAAGACAAAGTGAACTCGAATAGAACTAATTGGTGTCTAAAGTTGGATGACGCACTATGGGCTTACCATGACCGCTTATAAGACTCCTATGGGCACGTCTCTCCTTTCAAATGGTTTATGGAAAAGCTTGCCATTTACCGGTCGAGCTTGAACACGGAGCTTCTTGGGCTATTAAATTTTTGAATTTCGATAGCCAACTCGTGGGAAAAGAGGCTTTTGCAATTGAACGAGCTCGCGAATTTAGACTCCAAGCTTACGAGAATTCCAGGATAAGCAAGGAAAGAACCAAAGCGCTTTCACGATGCTAAAATAAAAATCGGGAATTCAAAGTAGGTGATATGGCTCTCTGTATAATACCAGGTTACATTTGTTTCTGGTAAGCTTAAATCAGATGGTCCGGACCATTTGAAATCCTCGATGTCAATCCGAGTGGCGCAATTGAATTGAAAGGTATGGCGGTCAAGCGTTCAAGGTAAATGGTCAAAGGTGAAAAAGTATTTTGGGCAACCAAAAGAAAAGCTCGAGGTCATGTACTTTCAAAAGGGATTGAAGCGGTGAGATCTTTGGCGTGTGATGAGATTCCATCCGACTTCTTTAGTTCGGATGATGACATCTTACCCCTACTGCTGTGAAGACCCTTACGACAAGATACTCAAAAGCGCCGGTATGCCTAGGCCGAATCTAAGAAGAGGCAAGAAAAGGAAGAAAGTCAATGATGTCTGGAAGGCTAAGTTCCATAATTTAGTCGCGCATTTGACTTGTTGTTGTGGCCACACCGCTATTCATCATGCAGATTCTGATGACGAAGTGGCAGGAAGTAAGCCAAAGTGGCCCGACCCGGGTTGACTTTGAGGATCATGTCAAGCTAATGACATAAAACAAGCGCTACTAGGAGGCAACCTAGTCTTTTTAGGTAGATTTTATTTTATTTAGCCGTTTTGATGCATTGTAGTTTTTAGGAATAATACCTTGGTTACTTGTGTGGTGGTTATCCTTGGACTATTTGTTGAATGCTTTATTTGCCTATTTACGTGTGCATACATGTTTACTCATATACCCTTTGTGCCCGAGATTATATGCTATGTCGAGTGTTGCGAATCTGTTGTTGAGCGGTTTTGCCAGTTATCACTTTTAGTGTTTGTGCATTCATGATCCGAGTTGCGGCGGTTCATCCATGCTACGGCCCGACCCCCGCCAACCTACAACCCGACAAACCACTTTGGGACCGGCTAAGTATTCTTTTCTCTTATTTGCACATTCGAGGACATAATGTGATTTAAGTGTGGAGGTGTCTACATCGGGAGTTATCATGCTATATCTTCTGAAAAATGAGTATATGTGAATTTCCTGAACAAATTTAAAATTTTTTATTTATTTCGAAGTGAAAACGACAAATGTGAATCATGAACATGTGATTGAAACAAAAGGCTCGCTAGTTGTAGTTTCTCGACGATGATTGTGCGTGACTTCGTTAGATAGTTATAGCATGCTTTTACCGATACTGAGATAGTGTTCATTTTACACTCACGCAAGCCTTTGAAATTGAAGCAAAATTTTTGAATCTGTTTCCATTCACTATCCTAAAGTGGTTTATCTAGAGACTTGTGCTTAATAGTAATGATAACGTAACACCTAACTTCGAACGTGTCTTTGTGAATATCGAAGGTTTGAATGTGATAGGAAGGACATAATTTAAGGTTTGAATACCAAGCTAATATGAATTATATATATATATATATATATATATATATATATATATATATATATATATATATATATATATATATATATATATATATATGTCGGATGTATTGCCAATGATTTGAGTGCGGTAGGCGCTATCACGAAACGCCCTATACCACTATGAGGCTTATGACTCATTGATCACTGATGATAGTAGTCCACTAGGGTATTATCACGAAACATCCTATTCTTTGGGAATGAGGTCATATGTTATACATGTGGAATTAAGTGAACTTTAAAGAAAAAATTAGCAAATGGCAATGTTGAAAGTTAGTAAGCATGGTTGAAAACTTAGTTATCTTCTGACTATCCCAGTATAAACTGAATGATATGCATTAGGGATCATCCTAATAAGTACACGGGAGGACTTTGTGTGGAAGCAGTTCACGCCATACCTAGGAAAGTCATTAGGATTGTTTGGAAGGATTTTTGTGCGAAAAATAGTGGAGATTGAAAAGGGCTTTTCACACACACACTGAATCTATCTCTATGTTGGTAATAATTGCTATAGTTGTCGTATCTTTTGTTACGTGAGTCAGGAATCTATGTGGATTACATGTACTGATGAGCGGTTTTGATTATTTTGTTGGGACGAACAAAAAGCTAAGTGTGGGGAGTTGTTTAGGGTATATTTTACTATATTTTCGGGCTTAATCCCTAAACAATTTACCTTATTTTTAAGGGAAATAAATGAGAAAAGCGTGTTTTTAACCGTTAAATTCCTATAATGGTTATTGAGGGGTTATAATTTAATTATGAGGAAATATTGAGGTTTAAATGTTATTTTTTGTTACACATTTTATTATTATTATTATTCGATGACTTGGTGTAACAACAATTTTGCGAGAAAATTAAAAGATATGCGAGGGGATATTATTAATGGAGAAGATTAATCTCATTCAATCAAGTGATTTCAAAATAAAGAAGAAAATCGGAGCATTGAAGAGAGGATAAATCGGATCGGATCGAAAAGAGTGAAGTGGGGAACACGGTATCTGAAACAACGATTGTGAAAACGCGTAAATGGTAGGCTCGGTCGACCGAGCCATGCTATTCGATCGACCGAGTGTCTTATGTCCGTCGACCGAACCCGAAGTCGCAAAATCAACGCGTTTTCTAGATCCTTCCTTATGTCGGCGAAACTCTATATAAGCGACATTTGAGCGAAGCGAGGGACGAGAAAAATACAACACATCATTACACCGCAGGCGACGCTGCATCACACAAAAACATGAGTTTCTTTCTTTCAATTTTCTTTTGGAGATCGAAGATGATTGAAGGCTAAGCAATTCGCAGTAGGACAACGGGATGAAGCCATTAAAACATCACCACAACCAGGAGATTTTCAGTTAACTATATTAGTGAGTTTGAATTTATTTTCTTTATCAATTGAATTGAATTGTTTGAATGTATGTTTTGTTAGATTGAACAATCGATGAAACGATTGTTGTTTTGAATTTGATGAGAATGAAATTAAGTATAGAACCCTTCAATTGATCTGATTGATAATAATCCAAGAAATTAGCTTATTGTTAAGCTGGGTAGGAGATTCGGAAACGAACTCATGATCATGTTCTTCCATTGTTAATTTTGTTTTACTTGAGAAAGAGCGAAACCAAATAAATTTGATTAAAGAAATTTGATTTGATTTAAGTTAGATCACACCAAGAAATTTGATTCATCTCACAAACCGGCTGGTGGTGGTTGTTTGGTAGAATCCTTGTTGCCCTCTTGTCTCGTTACATTAAGAAGAAAGTCGGTAATTTTCATAGCAATTTGGATTTTAGATTCAATAGTTTATTTAGGTTTAATTTGATCTCTTTTGTTTTATTAGTTTAATAGAAATTATTTAGGACCATAGAATCTGTAGGAACTTTATTATTTTAATTAGATTTATCGTGACAATTCACCGGTACGTTAACTGTATTTTTGTTCCTGACATCATTCGATTCCTTGGACGACCCGGTAATACCCACTACAACGTGCCTTGCACTTGGGGTGTTCCGGTAAAATAATAAATTTAAAACTTACCGAACAGAAACTAAGTTGATTTTCAGTTCTGATAGTAGATTAAGAAGCCACTGAGTTTCTGCTGCAGCATTGGCAAGGGCCCTGTATTCTGACTCAGTGCTTGACCTGGAAACAACCTGTTGTTTTTTGGAGGACCAGGATACAAGAGAACCAGCAAGATAAACACAATAAGCTGCAACAGACTTCCTGTCAACTTTGTCTACCCCTTAGTCAGCATCACTAAAAGTATGTATGAGCAAGGGCTGTGCAGGTTTAAAATGCAGACCATGATACAGTGTACCTTTAACATATCTAAGTAGGTGTTTCAACTGCTGCCACTGTCCCATAGTATGGGACTGCATGTGCTGGCTCAAGGTATTAACAGAATATGTGAGATCAGGCCTGGAGAAAGTAAGGTATTGAAGAGCTCCCAAAGTACTTCTGTAGAGAGTAGGGTTGGTCATAGGAGTGTCAGCCTGAGCTGTTTTGAGAGGTGTGATCACCATAGGGGTGGAACATGGTTTCAAATTTTCCAATCCTAACTTGATGAGGAGCTGCTGTGTATACACATGCTGGGACAAATATAGGCCTGAATGATCCCTCCTCACTTGAATGCCAAGAAAGTGATATAAGCTCCCCAGATCCTTTAAGGCAAACCTGTTATGCAAGGAACTAACAAACTGCTGGATTTTGTTGGGAGCATTACCTGTGATTAGAATATCATCAACATAAACCAAGACATACAACAAGGTTTTACCAGAATGAAGGATAAATAAGGAGGGGTCAGCTTTAGACTGAACAAACTGCCAAATGAGCATTTGTTTTCTCAACTCATCAAACCATGCCCTAGGGGCTTGTTTTAAACCATAAATGGCCTTCTTCAAGTGACAAACATGAGTTGGTTCGCTGCTATCAATAAAACCTTCAGGCCGTGTCATAAAAACAGACTCATACAAGGTCCCATTAAGAAAAGCATTATTGATATCAACCTGTCTTATAGACCAGTCCAGGGACACAACAAGAGCCAAAACAGTCCTGATAGTAGAAGCTCTGGAAACAGGACTAAATGTATCTGAATAATCAATGCCTGGTGCTTGGTGAAATCCTTTGGCCACAAGTCTGGCCTTATGTTTGTTAACAGTGCCATCTGGATTCAATTTCACCTTGAATACCCATCTATTATCAACAAGGTTGTGAGCCTGAGATCTAGGTACTAGGTCCCATGTGTGGTTCCAGATCAAGGCATTGTATTCTGACTCCATTGCCTCCTTCCAAACTAGAGTTTGTAAAGCATCTGATACTCTAGTTGGTTTAGGTGAGGGTACAGAACAAGTGGATGTGGCAAAAAAAATAGTAGGTTTTAGGTTTGAAGATGCCACTCTTGGCTCTAGTTTGCATAGGATGTTTGTTGTGGTTGTCCTGTTGTGGGGCAGGACTAGGACTAGGAGACTCAGGAAGGGTAGGATTGGAGGAAGGAGAGGACTCTATATGGCCATAAGATTGAGGTGAAGAAGAAGAAGACATATTATGAGGGGAGTCTTGGTGTGGCTCTGGTGAATGAGGGTGCTGATAGATATCCTGATTAGGAGTGGAAGTTGGAGGAGAGGAATAAGTAGATAGTTGAGGAAGACTGATAGGAGAGCAAGGATGAGTGAAAGGACTAGAACCAGATGATGAAGGAATGGTAGGAGTGTTAGGAATTGGTAGAGGCTTGATTTGATCTGGTAAAACACAGTGGGATGCAAAAAGGAAGGGGATGACATAGTGTTGGAGGTGTCAGATTCATGACTAGAATTCCTTTTATAAGGAAATGAAGATTCATCAAAGGTAACATCTCTTGATATGTTTAATCTTTCATTGGGATCAAGACACAAATATCCTTTGTGGGATGGACTGAGGCCAAGATGGACACATTTCTGGGAATGAAACTGAAATTTCTTTGATTGATAGGGTCTAAGAATGGGGTAACAGGCACAATCAAAGATCCTAAGAAGAGAATAATTAGGAAGTTTGTCAAAAAGACACTCATAAGGAGACTGATGATTGAGGACAGGTGTAGGCAAATAATTAAGAAGTCTGACAGAGTGTTGAAAGCTTTCCCACCAGAATTTGCATGGCATGGAGGCTTGAGCTAAGAGGGAAAGTCCCATTTCTAATATAGACCTGTGTTTTCTCTCTGCTATCCTATTTTTTGGGCATGAGCATGAGGACATAGGTGTCTAAACACGGTACCAGATTCTTTAAGAGCCTGTTCAAAAGACCTAAATTCTCCCCCCCCAGTGTGTTTGAAGACACTTAATCTTTTGTGAAATTGAGTTTGAACAAAAGTATGAAATTGTAAGAAAATGGACAGTGCATCAGATTTGTGCTTTAAAGGAAAGATCCATGTGTATCTGGTCAGGTCATCAACAAAGTGTATATAATAATGGTAACCAGAGGTAAACTGCACAGGGCAGGTCCCCAAAGATCTGAGTGAACCAAATCAAAAAGTAAAACAGAAACAGTGCTAGAATTAGGATATGGGAGAGCATGATGCTTCCTTAAACAACAAGCTTCACAAAAAGAAATAGATTCATTACTTTTCAAAGTCAAATTACATTTCTTTAAGACTTGATGCATAACCCTCTCAGAGGGATGCCGTAACCTTTTATGCCAAACATTGGCAGGATCACTACAAGACAAATAACCAACAAAAGACTGATGCACTGTGTTATTAGAATTGAGTCTGAAAGAAACTTCAGACAGCTGACTGGAAGGTTGACTGGGGACTGGTTGGAACACTTGAAGCTTTGGAGTGAAGGGACCTCAGATTTGGAGGAACATGAAGCTGATACAGGCATTGTTAAGGGTTCCTTCCACTAGAACTCTCTTGGTAGCTAGATCCTTCACAAAACAAGAGTTAGAATGGAATTCAAGGTAAACAGGATTATCGGCAGTCAATTTGGATACACTTAAGAGATTCTGGGTAATGGTGGGAACATGGAGGATATGATTGATGGACAAGCTGGAGTTACATTTAACAGGTAAAACAGATCGACCAATATGAGAGATTTTAAGAGACTCACCATTACCCACTTGAAGAGTATCTGATCCTTCATAACCTGAATTCAGATGGAGACTATTGAGATCAGAGGCAATGTGGGAAGTGACACCACTATCAGCATACCAGCTGGGATCAACAAAAGTTATCTGAGGATGCTATATAGGCTGCATTTGGTTTAGAACCTGAACCTTGAAAACTTGCATTTCCATTGTTGTTGTTGTTGTTGTTGTTCATGGGTGCACCAGCATAAGCAGAATTGTACCTATAGTGGCATATGACAACTGTGTTTCCAATTCTTCCATAGACTTGACAAACAGGTCTAGGGCCTCCTTTATCTTGTCCACCACGTCCATTTCCTCTACCTCTGCCACCTCTATTACCTCTAGAGCCACTACCTCTACCAGCATCCTGATTTCCATAGGTAGAATTTGATCTAGAATTAGGTCTAGGGCCTCCACTCTTTTGTGCAGTATAGTTGGCAGATGGTGCTGGAACATCCAGAGTTGTAGTTGGATTGAATCGGGCTATCAATCTTTCACGTGTAACCAATTGAGACTGAACCTCAGGTCACGTCAATAAACCAATCCTGGAGGTGATTGTTCAGGGTCAATTTGTAGTGTTTTTAATGATATATTTTACATCAATTTCCCTCGTATATGTATTATTTTCATAGAAATAGGGCTTTATATTGAAATATTGAGTAAATAGTGCTTTTAATAGGTTAATTGCAAAATGTAACGATTTATGTGCGTAATTGATGATTTTATGTTATTTTGGAAATACGTTACGCTTTGGTATGTTTTCCTATTGTTGTAGATACTCATTGATGATGGGAGAGAGGATTTTAGAGAGCCAAATTCGTGCTTGGAAAGGATCAATCAAAGTTATGGAAGATTGAAAGATATAAGGAAAGAAATCAAACAAGATAAATGTCGGAAAATCAGGATTCCGAGTAGTGACGACCTTGCAACGCAGTTCTTGATATGATAACAACCGATTTGACTCTGGACCTCAAGAGAAGAGTTGTAGGGCTTGAAGAGAGGATTCTACAGGATTTTGAATCACTCCATTCCGACTTACGAGGCCCGAGATATGAGCGTTACAAGTTTGGATGCTGTTGCTGAAAATAGTGAACGGGCGTCCGACCTTGTGAACGGGCGTCCGGCACCGTTACTGTAGCAACCGCCTCGGATTTTCTATAAATAGCAGCGCGTTTTCAACCCTAAAACATATATTTTCGACTCCTATTGATCCCCAATCATAAGAGAGCAACCCTAGGTCGCCCCACCCCTTTTGGAAGAAATTTGGGGTGGCAAGTTAGATTAGGTTTTATTTCGTTCGCTTTTCTTTTCTTGTTCGCCGCCATGGTAATGAAGTTGAGCAGCCATGGATGGAGCTTTGAAGCTTTCTTTGCAGCAGCACCTTATTTCTTTTAATGGATATTTTGTAAGTTTTAATTACAATTGTTTCGCTTTCTATGATTATTTGTTTTCGTGCATATAAATCGGAAGATGATTGCATGATTTGATGCTACCGTATGACGGAAGTCGGTGTAGTTTAGATCACCGTAGGAAAGTTTAGATTTTTAATCTATACATAACGGAAGTTCGTAGATTAATTATCTAGGTTTACGAGAGAACCACAATTTGAATTAATTCGTTGCAAAATTATCCTAGGGAGATATTGAGTATCATTATCACCGGAAAGATGAGATTTTTCATGTATTTGTTTCATTACGTTATTCTTGTTCTCTTTCATGTTTTTATGCCGTATGTTAATCGAATTTAGATAACGGAAGTTAATAAATTCGTTAGATTGCCATGATAGAGATTAACAATTATTATTCCAACAAACGGAAGTTGAGGGATAAGGTTGTTAGATTAGGATTTAATCCGTATCTTTGCTTCGTATACATGTTAGTTAAGACCGGAAGGTAAACTAATGAATGGCGTGATAAATCGGAAGAGGAAACGTTTCTTTAGATAAGATAATAATCCAAGATAACTTGTGAATGAATATGTTTTGATCTTATTTCTTTCGGTGAGATGATGGTTGTTAGGGAAGAGGTTGATCATGGTTTGTTTATGGTTGTTCGAGTAGATAGATTTACCGTTTTCCTAGATGTAGTTTTATTTATGTTTTTATCGCTTTTATCCTTCCACGGCTTTGGATTAACAATCCTCTGTCGATTTACTTTTTCTGTTTTAGTTTAGGTTTTAGTTAATAAAGAGGATTAATTAGATTAGATTCGATAGCCCTTTTCCACGAGGATCGATACCGTGCATTTATCCAACTTTACTAGCAACTACCCGGTATTCGGCCGGTTAGGAGGTAGTTTTGCATGGTAGTATAGGTTTATAAATTTTCTTTTGTTTTAATGATGCAAAATCTCCCCAACAGTGATATTGACATAAAAGACTCATAATCTTTGCCTAGACCTCCATGAACAGACATAATCAGTTGTGAGTTCGAAATAGGGCAACCTGCTGCTGCTAGTCCATCTGAGTAAGATTTTCATCAAAGCAAGATAATCAATCATGGATCTAGTCCCTTTATCTGTCCTGGTCAGGGCTCCTTTGTATTCTAGAATCCGAGCTTCAGATCTGTTGTTAAACAAGGTCTCTAACCTATTCCAAACTTCAAAATCAGTATTACAGCCAATCAATTCAACCAGGGCCTGTTCAGTCATTGATGCCATCAACCAGCCAACCAGCAGATTATCCATAGTCACCCAATCATCAAAAGCAGGATTAGAGACAGGTCCATACACATGACTCATAATGAACTGGGGTGGACAACCATTAGCATCAATCAGATGATTTTCAAGGTGATGTCCACGAACAATCGGGAGAATAGTGGATTTCCACAGCAGGTAATTCTCACGATTTAACTTCACAGTGCAAGTTTGAGCCAAATTGGCACCAAAGGGTGCAATAGGAACAGAACGAGGTGTGGATAGGCATTGGACATGAAATTAGGAAAATGTGGTAGACTTGTACGAGGAAAGGGAGTTTCAATACCTGAAAGGTTCATGTTCAATGGAGCAGAAGCTCTCAGACCTCCAACTGGTGATGCATGTGGTGGTGGTGGAACTGTGGAAGAAGTGCAAGCTCCGACAACATTCATCTAGAAAACTGGGCAAGAGACAGAGGTATATGTGTGGTGAAAGACCCAATAGATATGGATGTAGTTGTTGGTTGAGCAACAGAGCTCACCGGAACCGTTGTCGAAGAAGAAATGGAGCTCACCGGAGTTGAGCTCATGGTGGCTGTGGTGGCGTCAGCCATTTGGCTCCGATACCAACTCAAAGACAGTGAAGAATTCTGTTATGTATTGGATTGAGATAAAAGTGTCCTTACACCATTACATAAATAACATCAAATCTATCTAGAATCTAGTGGATAAGCTACACCCCAAATTACACACTCAACCAAAACTTATCACAAATTACAGAACAATCATTATACTTTGACACACCGAAATTGTATCTCTCCGTTTGGACCTGAAATATTTCGATTATATTCTCATAATTTATATGAAACAAACATTTGAAGATATCATAATGCTAAAAAAAATTCCCTGATATATTTACATTCATTGAGATATGGTACATTATATGATTATACTACAAAGAATGAATTCAATTATTAAATTAAAATTTGCTACTACACTTCATATATGATCCTTTTGTGTCTAAGCTAGTCTCGTATCAAATTACAAATACCATTATTTACAAAGAGAGAAAGAGACAGAGGAATGAAGCTATATATATATATATATATATATATATATATATATAACGCGATGTGATGTACCCCGTACGCATCAATCATTTGAAGTCGTTGATTCATCATGTGCTTCATGTTCGTTATGATCTTCAACTTCTAATTCCCATTAGGCCCTGGGCTTCAGATACGCGAATAACTTCAATTTCCCATTAGGCCCCTGAGCTTCAGATACGCGAATGACTTCAAATTCCCATTAGGCCCTTGGGCTTCAGATACGCGAATGAGTCACTGTAGAGTTACACATACACGCTGGAGCCGGGTACTTTGTCACATCTTTTCCGATTTTAGTAGCCCTCAAATCCGGTTGCCCTAAGGAATCGCGATGCAAATCTAGAATTATTCTGTTAAATTCTGCTTCTGAAAGAGAGGAATCAATGAAGTATTGGAGCATTTGTCTTTTATTAGGGGTAATAGTCTTTTTGTGCCCTGCATATGCCCTTTGACCCTGCAAAAATTGTATTGTGAGGATTCTAGTTGCTAAAAAGATATGGACCCTTTATTTCCACCATGCTTATTCTACTCGCGCTCCACTGTACCTGTGCATCAAGAGAACCGATCTTGAGAAAGTCGGTTCTGGAGTCAAGAACCGACTTTTCGTAGGTTTTGGAGCAAGAACCGACTTTCTCAAAGTCAGTGCTCAGAATGCATCCACGGGAAGTTGGTTTTTGGTTTTCTTAAGATCGGTTATACTGTGATGTACAAGTAGGATGATGCACGGGTAAATGAGATTGGTGCAAATAAAGAACCCCAAAGATATGGTTACTCTATCACCATAGCAACATTATGAATAAAAAAAAGGTTGACCCCTAATCCAAGTATTCCGCCCTTAGAGTTTCGTGAAAGATGTAAATCGAAGGTTATTTCTCAGCGGTTCAGTTTTCAGAGGCTGCTTGTACACGTTTTTTTTTTTTTGCTGAGAGAAGACGATACATGCTATCGAAATCTCACACGTACCCCAACTCAAAGACAAAAGAGAAGCTGCTAAATAAATTAAATGATATACCTGAAGAGCATGGCCCATATTTCCACCATGAGAGGGCATAAAAACATCACTATTTTCAGAAACAATATGATCAATTGCTGCTAAAAAGGAGGCTTTTTTAGCAAATGGTTCCAATTCACCGGGCAATGCAATGTCTTTTTTGCTGTAAAAATATGGAAATTCTTGAATTAATGGCTGCAATACTTCTTTTCCACCTAATGGATTTCCTCCAGCCCAATAAATTCTTGCGGTTTTCGGAGCTCCTAGAGCTTTAAGCAATCTGAAAAAAGTTAAAAAAATTGTAATCTTTAGACAAGAAAGAAAAACCTTAATAGTTAAACAGATAGGAGCTGAAGGAAGGTCGCATAGGAACGGATATGCGGATACGCGGGTGCATGATATTTGAAAAATATAGGATGAGTATGAAGGATATATGTGTAAATATTAAAAATATAAGGATCAAACTACACCTAGTGAAACTATAAGGACGAAATAATAAAGGTCGTTGTTAAAAATACCACAACAAACATAACTTGGGGGTACCACATTGACAATGGACTTCCAAATAGTCGATTCATGGTCTCAGAATCGACTTTCCGTCGGTCGATTGTGCACATTCAACCGGCTGTATCTAACTTTTAAAAAATACGAATTATCCCCTAGGTGTGTGTATCCTAACTCCTAAGTATCCGATGCATATTCATGTCGGATACGTATCAGTGGTTTTTCATTATTCTGGACAACTTTTCATCCATTATCTGGCGGTTTTTACTCAACTTTCAAAATGGTACATATCTGAGTTATTGAAATGCATATCTCAATCCCGTATCCAACTTCAAAACTACAAATTTACCCTCAGATGGGTATCTTAAGCATCCGATGCGCATCCATATCAGATAGTGAAAACTCTATCACTCAAAAGTGTTGAAATAAAAAAATCACGAATTCGCGCTCCTAGGTGTGCATCCGAAGGTATCCAAAGCGTATCTGTTTTGGATATGTATCAAATAAGAGACGCTCTATATGACAGAAGTATTCGTGCATCCTGAAAAGCTTACCGTGCAACCTCTAACGCGTTTAGAGGGCAGAGCCCCGCGAGTTTTCTTTCATGGTAAGTCATGTTTGATCTTGAAGTTAAAAGCTCAGGCCTTTCTTGTCTCTCATTGTTTATCATCTCTTCATATTCTTGACCCAAACCCGGTAAACATCCAGTTCGGACCCAAACATCTTTTTCCATGCGTAAATGAAGAGCTATATATGGCCCTTTGCTCCTCATTCTCTCTGTTAATTTGTTACCAAGTTGTAATATTGGTGGAGCAAACTTTAATGCATGAAAAGCTACCTGAAAATTTTGGTACAAAATGTATGAAAATATCAAAATTAATGGCCAATAATGATGGGAAATTATATTGCAGAGAGTATTTATGACGTACTTTTCTAAAAACAACTCGAAAACGCGAGTGCTTTAAAGTGTTATAACTGAATACACATAAAAACACGAGTGTTTTACATCCGTTTTTAGAACTATGTAAGAAGTGCTCCCCACGGTAGAATTTCTAAACAATGATAGATGTATAAGAATAGTTTTGAGAAAATTACGAAAATAGAAAGGATTTTGTGAAAGCGATCGATAAACGCAGCTCACCAAAACTATCATTGGAGCACTACCGTGTTGAATGACCGATGAAAACTCGATTATTGACCTTAGATTTGATATTTCATAAGTCGAATATGTATATTTGACCTCTGAAAAAGTCAATCCTAAGGTTTCCGGTGCGGTGCCATGGCAGGTTTGTTGTAGTGTGTTTAACAACAGTCGTTTGTGTACAAACCTTGCAACGAAGCTTTTGAAGATCCGATGGAAGATCTTTGGAAAGTCTTGAATCAAGACCGCGCAAAAGTAGAACACCTTCCCTCCTAAACTGCACGAAATAAAACGTGTAAGATACCGTAAAACTAGTGGAATAAAACGAATTTTTCTTTGTTGCTTTTAATGTTCCTAGCTACCTATTCAATTGGACCAGCTCAATGGTCCCTCAAAGTAATAAAATTTAGTATTTAAGAAAGACCAAACATTATGATTAAGGAGGTGTTTTTGAAAATAATAAAGAGAAAGCTGTAAAAGTTTGATGTAAAAATAAGCCAAATCATCAATGCCTTTGAAGTTCTAGACTAATGATAACAAGGAACGAGCTAGAAACTCCTAGCTAGGACAAAAAACTAGGTTGCATATAGGAGAGTAAAGATACACGGATAACAGATACTACGCAGGGGCTGCGCAGGGGCGGCCCCACTCATGGCGGAGCCACCCTTCTCGCACTAGTGATAGTTCCCCTAACGAATCTTTTTTTACTTTAACATATACATGACGAGTATTAAGTTTTTGTTATGAAAAAATAAACAGAAGATGATGAAGTTCGCCTTTGTTGAATTATTTTTACTCGACCTAGTGATATCCTTACTAGGTATATCCTGTATTAAGTTTTCATCTACAAAAAATATTAGATCCTACCCCCACTGACTATGTTTTCTGGATAATTTAGATCTCACGTCTATCTTTTAAAAAAATATAAATCTGTCCTCAGTTGTATCTAAAGTATCTTGTGTGTATCTTTGTTCAATACGGGACATACAACCAAAAACAGGAGTATTAATTTGTGCATCATAAGGCATATACCTACTGCAAGTCTGCAACGGACCGTCAAATATGTCATTTATATACATATCAGTCATTTAACGGCATGTTGCAATAGAGATTCTTCACACAAGAATTTCCGCAAGGAAAAACATAACTATGGCTTCTTACCTTTCTAAGGTATTTCGAACGGATCCATTGAGGAGTTACATTAACCGGTGTTCGTTTCTCTTCAACTGGCCTTGTCATCACATGTGTAGATGGTAGTGATGTCACTATTCGGACATCATTCGCTAAAACATTCTTGAAATAATCCAAATCAAATATATCTGAAAACTCACTGCAACAATTGAAAAATAAGTTTGAATAAACATTACTTTCCACGGAGAAATAAGACAATCTAAGTTAGAGCAATTATAATAGATATTGTAAAATAAATAAAATTGTGAAATTGAGAATTAAATCATTCAGATTCACTAAACAAATACATTTCTAGCAGAATCTCCGTCAAATGTATGTAGAATCTCTAAACTCAGCACATGCACGGTATGAAATACAGATTCTTTTTTTATTCAAATTATGCCTTGTATATATTTTGATTCATTTCATAGTGAACAGAGATTATATAAAACGAACCAAAAAATGACGTTTAAGTGTGTCTATTAAAAGAAACCGATGCAAATGCTCCTACGTGGGTAATAATCCATTCTTTCTATTAAAGAAAAGAACATAGTTCAAGTGGTAAGTGATTTGAGAATATCTAGGAAGGTCACCGGTTCGATTCTTCTCTAAGACGTCATGTTGAAAGAGTTCTTGAGTAAGAGTCAAGACTCTGCAGGTGGCACGACTCGAGTCAAATTCCGGATTAGTCGGGTCAGTTGGTTCTGGATACCGGAGACTTTAAGCGAAAGAAGAAAATAGAGTCCTTCAAAGGATCAACTTCCTATGATTATCACTCAATATATGACATCTACAAATGTGTATAAAAGAAAAACATTTCATCACCAAATAAAATGAAAAAGAACCACTCTCAAAATCTTCGTGGAAAGAAACAAAGAATTGGGAAATCCAGAGGATCTTTTTCCTGCATCAATACAAATTACAAACTTACTCTGGCACTTTACCTGTTTACCACAACACAAAATCGACGTTCTGAAAAGTCTCTTAACCAAATAATCGAATTTAAAGTCAATTTTAGAGCACATAATAATATTATTAATGAACAAGAAACAGAAATAAATGAAGCACAAACCTTTCATCTCCCCAAATAACATTAACTTGCAAAATAGGAACAACAAGAACAGCTCCAAGGATTCTTGCAATCACAACAGCATCAACAATCTGATTTCTCTGTTGATTTAATCCGCCAGAAACCACCACCATCAAATACTTACTCCTATCCTTAATTACCTCACCACTTACTTTTTCATACTCACCACTAAACTCCAAACATGGCCTATACCCCAACCCATTAGGTTGCTTCCAAAATCCATTCATTTCCTCCCCATTAGAGTTAGACACAATCCCATTATCAAGAACTGGTTTTTCTTGAGAAATAAGACATGGGTTCGGCGAAAAAGGCGAAAACTTTAGCCACATTTTGATCATACCAAACAACCCAAAAAGGAAAATCAAGAAAACCAGAAACAGAGGATTCTTCAATAAAGATCTTATCTTTATTGGAAATGTAAATGGATTAGCCTTCTTTTTTGGTGAGAGAAGTGAAAATTCTAATGAATATGAAGGGGATGGAACTGAAATGTAGCTCTGTTTCTTCTTGTTACTCTTGGAAACTGCCATGAAAAAAGTTCTTGTGAGGTTTAGTGAAACAAGAAAGGGTAATAATAAGGATATAATTGGAGAGATTTTTTTACTGTATTTGAGTTTAAAGAGGCTTTATTGGAGCATTTTTATGGGATAGTTGTGTAGTTTTCAGAGGGAAAGTATGGGACGGCGGGAAAAACTGAAGCATCTTAGTATGGGTGTTGCAGAAATATAAAGAAGAAAGAGAGAGAAAGGCACAAAATATATATACTATATCTGTTCCAAAATACAAGTCATCTTATGTATTTTTATGCGGATTAAGAAAGTAATGGAATGTCATAAATTTGATGGTTAATGATAAGGCCGAACCGAGCCACGCCACGTGTCATCATCTCGCCGTCATACAATAAATGAAGAGCATTTAAGATAGAAACCTTAAGGGCCAGAACCCTAGGAGGAGATCGACTTGTATACCTCCTCCAGCTCATCGGAGGTCGGTCAGGGCGTAGAGGAGGGGAGCTGCCACAGCTCGGCCATAAGGGCTTCGGGGGCTCGACGCAGGTCGGCCAGGGCATCCCTAACTTTTAGCCCACGTGCTAGTAATAAATTGGATAAATATGAAAATAATCATGTGGTTTAATGACTCCGATTTTGACATTAAGATATGTCCGTGATTATCTCCCAATTAATAGCGATATTCACGTAATAATCCTTAGGTATTAAGAATTAGAATCCTTGTTGGGCAAGGAACTAGACGAGACGTCCCCTATATATATAATACCTAAGGAACTACGAATGACTTGATTTCAATACACATATTGGATACGTTGGCAACTTAAGAGCAAACTTTCGGGCTCAATCTAAAAACTACCACAAACACCATCCCTTTTTATAAACTGTCCTTGAAATAATTGTCACAAGAGGTAATTAGGCTCGGATTTATTCATAAACGAGATGCAGCATCGTCAGTTAATGTCTAAAATGCCCATTAACTATCATTAATACAATAGATGTTATATAATATAAAGTGATTGGATTGATAATAAATTATGGGTAAGATAAAGAAATGAGTAATAAATATTGTATTGATAATATAGAATAACTTATATTGTGAGATAAATCTAAAAATATAACAATATATATTCAACTTGTCTAAAAGGCCTAGTTACCCTTAAAAAAAGCCTAGTTGAATTGTAAAAATCTAGCAGCTTGCTAGATTCTTAATTAAATTTATTGTTGTTAAAAAAATGGTAAAAAAGAAGGGCGATGTGTCTGCGTGTCTTGCATGAGTTATTATGTGATATTGCGATTTTATAAAAAGACAACTATATTCTACTATTATTAGAAAAAAAAAACCGCATATATGAGGTCATTTGTTGGTTGAGTCACTCAGACACATCATTTGATGTTCATCATTCATGAAGTTGCAGGGACATAATATAGACATTTCGGTTTCGGCAACTTTAACATCTTTTTATACATAAGAGGATTTTATTGACATCACATTCGTGTTTTGAGTACAATGATTGTACGTATCAAGCATCACAATTAGTTTTTTCACGTAAAAGAACAATACTTGTAAATCACATTCATTTTTCTTGTAAATCACGAGTGCCAATGTCAGTGACGAATTCTATATGTGATGTAAAAAATAATCAAAGAATATCTTGTACGAAGTAAACCATGATGATAATAGAATTCTATGTATATATTCAACTATGCAAATAATTATTGAGATATATATAGATAATGTTTATCTTCTACTCCAACAAGTGTTTGAAATTCGTATGATAAGGAAGAAAAAATAATGTGTCTAAAAAAGGTAGTAAATTGCAAGTGACATGTGGTTTCTTGCTGGCTTCTTTTATATTCAGGCATCCAATGATTGATAGGGCCTAAACTTGGGTTGTTTTTTTTTTTTTTTTTCCTTTTCTTTTCCCCTCCCCCTAACTAATTCAATTCTACACGGAAAATTACTCGCAAAATACTCATGTTTTTAAGTGTATTTGTATCGTCGACGACCCTTTCTAATCGAGGGTTATGTCTTAATATATGATCCAGTATGTAAAGGGCTTCATGTACATTTCTTATTATTAATTGGACTCTCAGAAATCAATTCAAAGACAAGACTGTCATTACATCATCTCGTTTTTCATCACTAAACTATGTCCTGAAAGCATACTAAAACATTATTATTAAAGCATGTGTGGTTAAAATGGACAAGTGTGTAGCATAGTTCTCAGCATAACGCATGTTGGATAAAGTAAAAGAGAGGGTACATATTTGACATATCCAAGAAATAATTGTGTCTTGATGTGGCAATGCCAACTGTGTTTGTATAAACAATAGCCTAGAAGAACATGTGACCTTGTGTCCATTGCACTTGTCATTGGACAGGCTGTGGCCTATTGTATTGCTTTCTCAACCTTCTTTCTAACCAAGCACGTTATCTATAATTTGTTCTAAAAAAAGTTACCGTCACAACCACTTATATGCAACACGTCTCATGACAATATATGATAATAAGATCGGATCGATCATTCATTATGTGTCAGTGAGATTTTCAATATATATCAAGCTATGACACTTCTTGTATTTAAATGATTATAACATTAATGTTATGTTTTTGAATCTTTTTTTTTTTCAAACACACTTTTTTTTATTAAAAGCTAAAAAGGTTTTTGAAACTCACAACCCGAGTTTTATATAACTCAAATTACAAGATGTTGAAGATAACGATATTTGTTTTTTTTTTTTTCTCGATCGTCTAGTCATCATATGTATTTTTCCAAAATTTAATGTTTGTTTTTGTAAATCAGAAAAATAGTTTTTCTTTTCTTTGATTTTTCAAGGCGATGTCTGTAGAAGTTCTCTATTCATATCAATTGAAAGACCCGTCTACTCGGTGATAGTGTGCTTTCGAGTTGGTGTAGAAGTAATTAGAGTATCAAGGGACAACTGGCAGTATCATTGCCCATGTTGGCAGAATGTCCACCTTGGCAAAAAAAAATATCAATATAAATGTTTACTTATTAAATGTATAACGTCCACATAGTTAAATTAATAGAATTCTCTCTCTCATATACTGTGATATATATAAAAGTCTGGTCATTTCGAATTAGTCTTTTAAATTTCAAAGAAAAAAACCGATTTAAGTTAGATTAATTGGGCCATTCATTCTTTCGATTAAGCGCAACCAAGACCCGGGATTCTGCAAGACCAGACTAAATGTCTGGCACGATGACGAAACTCAGTGTTTGAGGGCATTACAAAATGTTTATTTATGAATCATTCAACAGTTTTGATGCGTTATAAAATGTCATAAAAAAAGGCAATGTGACATATATGTGTATATGCTCATATTGGCCAACGATTTCGATTCGTATTTGACGAACAAGTAAAAGAAAATTTGTTTTAACTTTTTTCTAAAGATGATTCCAAAGCTCTTTCATCATTGACTTATGACTAAGTAAGCATTTTTGGAAACCTTTTTACTAAATAAATATGTAACTAAGTAATTATCTATATCTATATATATATTGTGAAAGAAGGAATCACATAGTTTGTTTTGTTGTTGTGGTTCTTTTTTTACCAGCACATTTTACACTTAATGGTTTAATAATTATGACATTTAATTATATAAGTTTTCTTAATCTTTATAGTACTATAGATTCCATGTGGCAAGTTATTGCTTTCGGGGTTTTTTTTTTTTTTTTTTTTTTTAAATTTTATTTTACTTGCTAGTTGTTTCTTGGAATAGTTGACGTAAAATAATACATAAATATACATCCAATTAGGTGGAAACAAAATATTTGGCCAACGAAAAATATTGGTAACCACTTTCTCTTCTTATTGTTTTATTTGTTTGGGTTTCTTACAACACCCCACAAGCTATATCTATCTATCGATATAAATATATTATGAGGGTGCAAAATAATATGACAAACTCTTCTGAAAGCTCCCTAATACGTACCTTAACTCTGAGAGATCAAACCTATACGACGTAGTTCCATGAGTGTGTGTGTATATATATATATATATATATATATATATATATATATATATATATATATATATATATATATATATATATATATATGTATATGTTCTTGCCAAAGTCTGCATGATTGGTGTACCCGTGTCATGCTTTGAACTCCTCTGTTTAGTTATATAGGTTTCCTTTTAGAGTCTTGGAGGTTAAGTAACTTGATGTAAGTGCTTTAATCATTAAATATATTATACAAGTTTATGAATTATGATTAATGCTAATGATTCATTAGGTGTTGCATTATGTGATAGTTGGAGTGAACAAGCATATAAAATGCAATCAAACCAATATATATTCGTGGGGGAATTTTATGTGAAGACTTTTCATCATACTTAATTAAAGATTGAACGTAAATAATATAACACAATTAATTTATAAGCTTAATAAATAATTAAAGTCAAATTAATTAAAAAATGTTCTTTTTTTTAGGAAAAAGAAAATTTTATTAATCGACGTCCGCTAAACAGGCGGCTAAAACGTCACCCGGGGGCGAGACACCCCAAGATGTCCGAGTTGAAACAAGCAATGCATGTCTAGCTATTAAATTCATATGGACATTCTCCACACGCCGAATAAAAGCAAATGAAATAGAATCAAAACTAGATAGCAAGCAGCCCTGTGCAATGAGGTCTTCAACGGGCCGTCAAAGGCGCATGACACACACCAAGCTGTCACTCTCCACCACTAGTTGCAATACCCCTAAACACCGTGCCTCCTCCAGAGCTAGGATAATCGCCGTAAGCTCCATATATTCCACCAAAACTCCTGGATCAAAGTGGTATGCGAAGGAATGCAGTACCACCCCGTGCGTATCTCGAAAAATGATCCCCACACCTACACCAATCTCAGTCACTGATGCATCCACGTTGGCTTTAATCACCCCTTCCGGCCGTAGTACCCAGCTATCCCCCAAATTTTGGACCGGAGTCTGCACCCGATAAGTTGCCATTGCAGCCGCATACTCATCTGCCATTGCCAGAGATCGTGCACACACTGCCGAAACACAAACCGCATGATCATCAAACACTGTAGAGCATCGGGCCTTCCAGATCCCCCACATAAGCTAAACGAATCGCACAGTGTCCTGGGTGCCCAGCTCCACTAATAGCGCGTAAAGAAATCAGCAAAGGAAGAGGAGTTGAGCCGCCCCAAAGCCTCGCAGAAAGTCGAGGCCCGCCAGATCCTATCCGCCATCTCACACTCAAAAAGCACATTCCGTAAAGTCTCTAAAGTTTCCCAACAAGCCAGACAAGATACCGTCCCCCATATGTCGATGCCACAACCCTTGGCCAATTGCTAGACAATCATGAAGGCATCGCCACAAAAAAAGTTGAACACGGGGCTGCACAGGGAGCTGCCAACAGCTCCGTCATACCCTATCACCTCCTCCAGAGGAAGTCGACCCTGCCACAGACACTGTCCGGTAGAGAGATAATGCCAAAAAATAGACCGAGCGAACAGTATACTCCCTTTCGGTCATAATGCCAATCCTTTTGTCCGGATGCGCCACTGGAGCAATGCTGGTCGCCAGTATATCATCTGATTCCCAAGGTCGAAACAACTCCTGCACTCGCCGCACGTCCCATGTCCTAGTGATAGGGATGAATAGGTCTGAAACTTTGGAATCAGCAAGGAGCTCGTGCCCTGCAAACGGTATACGGAATGAGGGTTGCCGACTGGTTCAGGCATCATAGAAAATAAACACCGAATCTCCGTCTCCCACTCTCCATCTCAAGCCACTAAGTAAAATATCACACCCTTCTAAGATACTGCGCCAGAGAAATGACGGCCTAGGCCCCAATCTGGCAGCTTGAAATATGCTATCTTCGTAATATTTCGAATGTAAGACCTGTGCAGCCAGCGACCCTGGATTGGTTAGAACTCTCGTAATAATTAAACAATGTTCTATTTATTGCATTTGGTAAATTTTATAATCGTTAATTTATTTTTTTGAGGAAAATAATCGTTATTAATATTCATTAATCTTTTTCCTTTAGGGTAATATTCTTTAATCTTATATAGAAACCTTTTATTAACTAAGTGGCACACACATTAATAATATGCAATATCTTAGTCCTCAAAAATTAGATTTCACGTATAAATATTGAAGCAGCTGATGGCAATTACGTCATTTTAAGTTTACATTAAAAAAGTTTAAAATAATAATAATGATTTCGCAGTTGTTGCATTATTATTATGAAAGATGGTTGGAGAGGCTACTTAACTATTGCTACCAAAACCAACTAATTATTGATTATTGAGTGCTTACGATTTTAAAGTGATTTTTATTAGGTGGATGTTAGGTTAAAATGTTTCTTCCGATTGTCATTTAAGGCTACTTTATAAATAAATAAATAAATAACGAGACACATTTTCTTGTATATCTTAGCCGGTTAGGTATGTTTGGAGGGTGATAATGAAATAAAAATGGTGACGCTGTCAGATATTGTACGAATTGTAGTTTGATATTTAACTATGCGGGTAATGGGCATGGACCTTCAAGTGCTGATCCAGGTGAACGCCTCGGATTACCGACACCGAGTTTTTATCCGGAAATAAAACGTTTGGCACGTATAATATTAAATAAATTCAATCTTATACGTAAGTATCTACTACGTCGTATCGAGTTTTGCATAAACAGAAGCTAAAAGACACGGGTATATTTCTTTTTTATAAAAGATAAGAATAAAAACACAACCATACTAAAGATAGAAAAGATATCTTACAACAACGAACGTCAAATCTTACAACCATACGATGTTCAAAGAAAAGAAAGAAATACAAGTATTTTACAAGAAAAGAATATCAAAGAAGTACAACATGTCTTGAAATGAAATTACAATAAGTCTTGAAGGGAAACGACATAGCTAGTAATAATAAAATATGATGAGTGCATAGCATGACAAGAGCATCAAAGATCATCTTCAAAGTCCTCATCGAACTCTTGTTCAACCTGTTCATCTTCTCAACCCCAACCACAACAAACATGCATTTGAGGTAAGTACAAAGATACTTAGCAAGAAACATAAGCTATTGCATTAACTAGATTTCACAAAGAAGGACTTACATAGTTATTAAGTTATCTTTATTTGACTGACTCAATTCTAGGGTTCACTTCATACTCATCAACACGTTGTGACTAAATGTTTCTAACTTAACTTAAGTTTGTTACACCGGCATTCAAGGGCACTACGCATGGTGCTACCCACCACGAGGTATCGTTTGCAACCTATTAGTGGATCACACCAATAGCCACGGGTTAAGACCCGATAGTGTACACGTTCGGCGAAGTCCCCCTACCATTTAGCCGTTTATAGGCCAACAGAGTTATTCACTTTATCTGACCGCCCACACATCGCGATATAGACTAATGTCTTACCAAGAATGTTACGATGTTTGTCTTTTACTACACACTTATGTAAATTATTAATCATTAACTAGCCACCTAAGTGTTTTCAAGGTAGGAACTCACTTAACAACTTTACTCCCTCGCTTAGACTCTAGACATAACACCCTAGGCACATACACATACATTGATGAATACTAATTCATCAAAGTACAAGCCATTCATACCCTTCTGACGGTCCCGAACTTCAACTCTATGGAAGAGTACATCTTGTGCCAGAACTAAACGCATTGGAAGCTTGATCGAGGCTTATTCATGTTCATTTAATGTTATAAGGTCAAGAAACAACATTTAAAACTAGACTTGGGGCTCAAAACTGATCAAACACAAAAAAAGACACAGCAAAGTGTGCTCAGATCGCTTCAAAGTCGCGCCCAAGACTGGATTCTCAGTGCGCTGCACCAAGCCTCGAGTGTAAAATCGAACTTTTCGATCGTCGGTGTGCCCAAGATGGATCGGTGCGCCAGACTAGCTTTAGTGCGCCAAGATTGGGTTACAGTGCGCTTTGCACCAAGTCTCTTAATGTAAAATTGGACCTCCTGCTCTTCCAGTGCGCCCGCACTAGCCTTTGTGCGCCCGCACCAAGCGCAGTAACCCCCAAAACATATTTTTTTGCACTTTATCGGATCTCTACCACTTCCAAACATGTTCTTCAACTATATACTCATCAAAACAGTAGAAAAGTGTCACTTCAACAACATATAGCATCATATACTAGCAAGACAACACTTATACATGAAAATAACATCATATTACTTCCAACACCAAGCCTTAACTATACCAAACCAAATCAAAGCAATAGAGAAGATTTTCTTACTTGATCAAAGCACAAAACGAAAGCAACTTGCAGAAAATCTGCAGCAAGACCTTCAACTCCAATAAAACCTATTTAAATCCACAATCAATTCAAGAACTAGTTAGGATCAAGATTTCTAACTACAAGGAACTACGGATTACACAACTTTCTTCAGCTAAACATGATCAAAACGTGACGAATCCAAGATTATGGCTATTTTCATACCTTGATAAAATTTGGAAATCTTAGTATCAATACGATCCTTGCATTCTCACGATATCGCTGTTCTACATGAATCAAAACGGAGTAGTAACTTGTGAGAATTTAGGGAAAGCCTCCTATGGCTGTTTACTTTGCTCTCAAAAGTTTGCAGGAACTCTTTTCAAAAGTCTGAAAACTTCTTCACATGGTGGGTGTTAAGGGTGATTTTATATGATTTATAACGTTATATTTTATAATGATTTCCTCCATATTCATATTATTTGCATAGAAATTAAGGGTTTAATCGAATTATTGAGCAAATGAGTTTTAAAAGTCTTTAAGTGTAAACTTGAGCTAATTTCGTGATTTTATTGGTAATTATCTATGGTTTTACACTTTGCGTGTTCTTATGGTTTTGAAGGTACATTTACATGTCATGGAGAGGATTGAAGGAGTGAAAAGATACTTGATTGAAGATTAAATGGAAGGAGGAAGATGCAAGTTGAGGATTGGAATGAAGATTTACAAGTTGAAGCAGCGTTTGAGGTCCGTCCCCAGTGGATCAAGGCGTCGAGAAAAAGTGGACGGGCGCCCAAGAGAGCTGTTTGATTGAGTTTTTTAAAATTCTTTGAACGAGCGTTCAAAAACCTATAGGACGGGCGCCGATCAAGACTCACCCGACTCGAAGAATTTACACCGGTGACGCGTCGCCCACTCATCCCGGCGGGCGTCCACGGCCGACTTAAGCATAACCGACCTAGTTTTCTATATATAGCCGCATTATTTCAACCCTAATCATATCATATATCGATAGCAGCCGCAGAAAACCCTAAATTCTGAAGCCGAGTTGTGCTCGGTCGGCCAAGCCTTGGTGCTTGGTCGACCGAGGGTTAAATTAGTTGTTTTATTTTGTTTCGTTTTCTTGTTCGATTCATGAGGATGGCTTGAAGCTGATCAAACTTGGAGCAAGCATGTAAAACTTTTCAGCATCGTTTTTATTTCTTCCTTTGGATGATTTCGTGAGTTTTAGTTAAGTTGTTTCTTTTCTATGATTTTCATGTTATGCAAATTTATATCGAGAGATGTTTTGCTATTGATGTTTACTATGTGACGAGAGTCGGTGTAAACCTAGATCACCGTAGGAAAGAATAGATTTTTCTTAACCTAAAAATACGAGAGTTGCTAGGTTAGAATATCTAGATTGTTAGATTGAGAAATCTTGCACCTTCGCTTGGAAGCGTTAATCTTTAAGATCGAGAGATAAAAGATTGATAGGCGAATTACCTAAGAGATTAGGAGTTCATACCTTTGATAGGTGAATCACAATTTTAGTTAAATCATCATAAGATAATCTAGAGAGGAAATTAAGGGTTGCGGGACGGTGGATCATTGCTTGTTCTATGTTTAATCGCTATAGTCATTATCATGCTTTTATGAGTTTTATTGTTTTTCTCGTTTATAGTTTAGTTATGTTCGCAACGATCTTTCCTGGCTTTGGACTGATAATCCTCTGTCAAGTTTATCTTTTCGTTTTGTTATTTTAGGTTTTAATAATAATGGTATCAAACTTAGGAAAATTAATGAACTAGATACCCCGATTCCCTGAGATCGACTCCGGTATTAATCGCTATGCTACGATCCCTACACTTAGGGTATACCGGATTTATAAATTTATTACTTGTTTATTTTGCTTAGATAAAATCCGTGACAGTGGAGGGTTATTTCCTCTAAAATAACTCCCATCTTTTAAATTATTTTTGACTCCCATAATTATCCTAAATTATACATGTATACTTATAATCATTTATAAACTTTAAATCCATAAAAGAAATAAATATAATATTTCGTTCTCGCAAATTGGCACGTCTGTTTTTTTCCGAGAATCAGAATATTACATCCAGATAGCTTTTTGTGTGGACCTATAAAATAAACAGAGCGTAAGGGGTCCCTGAGTTTGCATCCATTGGGGACACTCTGATCAAGTTAGAATCGCTGTAGAGAAATTTTTATTAAGGCAATGAGTAGGAATATAAAGTAATAGCAAGCGTATTGCGTATAGACAACATACGTTCTAAATGAAGAAAATGACCTCTTTATATAATGTTCCATCGTGGGACGATCGATGAGTTGTTGGAAATTGAAGTGGAGGATCACCCATTATGGGACAGTTGCAGCCCGAGAAATAACGCTCATGATTTCAGGCAGATATCATGACACAATTAGAGTTTGTGGTATAATGATCATTCCATGGGGTGTAACGGTGATTGTGACCAAGGAAGATTTGCACTACGCCTAATGACTTGCACCATGTCGACTATAAGAGACCGAGGGTGATCTACACCCTATTGAAGATGATATTGCTAATGGCAACCCTATATCAAGCCGAGGTACCTTTCTTTACTCTGTGAGGCATAATGAATGCAACGTGTGGGATGACCAATCTCACCCACGTCAAACTGTATCCATGATTACCGTCACGAGCATCTGCTTGAGCTCAATACATTATCTCCAATTTAAACATAAACAAATCAATATGTTCTAATACGCAACTCATTTACACACTTACGAGAAGTGTTCCCAATTAATACATTTGTCATATGCCAAATCGGTTTCAAACGTCCAAATATATACTCCATTCGTCCCATTTTATTTATCCACGTTTGTTTTTTTGGTTTGTTCCAAAATAAATGTTTAGTTTGTGTATTTATCGCCAAATTTCTTTAAATACTCTTCCCTCATTACAATAATTACAATAAAAAGTGTAGCATTAAATGCTTAAACAACAACTTAAAAGACATAAATATAAAAATATTAGATCATTTAATGTGATTTAAAGAATTAACTACACTTTCTAGAGATAGTGATGAGTCCATATCACATTTGTTTATCGTACATTGTTAAAAAAGATAGTAACTAAATCCAATCTCAACGTTACATTCTGATTCTCATTTGATGTGAGACCTCCGTTCAGCAGAAACCTTTAAATTACATGTATCATAATATTTTTTACATGTATTTCTCAACTACATATAAGAACATGAATATAAGAACGTATATATTCCTGTATACATAATTCCTCCTGTTAACTAATACAGCATGAGCAAATGAATTATGGTCATCATACAGCATGTTCAAACTCCAGCAAAAGATGGCCATCAAAGACCTCTTTCAGACAATTCAACAAACACCTTACATGCAAAGGACTCTTTTTAGACAATTCAAAGATAATTGCGGAAATTCAAAGATAAACACATAATTTTTTTAAATAAAATACATGTGATTGGAGTCATAAGGTGAATGGAGAGATAAGGGTGTTCAAATCACAGGATCAGCCGCATATAAGAGTCCTACATCAATTCAAACTGGAAGTGATTAGTGTTCAAGAGTCCACAAGCTTATCTATTTTCTTTCATTTTGTGATCAGATAGTTTTTTGTGTTTTTAAGATAATATTGCATTTATCTCCTTTTAATAGCTATAATTTTTTCCTAGCCTATATATTCAAGGGCCGATGGCCATGAGATGTACAGAAAAAGAACAATATCAGTTCATTTTAATAAAATCAGGTTTTTCTATTTCTTGTTCATTTTTTTTCATGGTATCAGAGCTTAGTTGTGTCTAACCACAATCATACATCATAATTTGCAGATCACAACTCATAATTATGTCAAGTCTATCCCTTAATGTCTCCAGTTTTATATCCCTAAAACTCACCTCCAAAAATTATCCTTTGTGGAGAGAGCAAGCACTGGCCTTGGCAGAAAGCCAAGACCTTATAGATCACCTTGAAAAAGGAGCATCAACACCTGCAGAATTCATCACATCAACAGCGCAAGGAGAATCAGTCACACAAACATCAAATCCAGAATATGTAAAGTGGAAGAAAGCTGACAGATTGCTGAGAGGGTGGTTGATTGGATCCCTCTCAGAAGAATCACTTGGATTGGTCATTGGACTCAACTCTGCCCTAGCAGTATGGGGTGCACTAAAATCAGCATATGCACAAGACTCCCAGGAGCGAGAATTCAACCTAAAACAGCAAATTACATACCTAAGAAAGGATGAGGACAACAATATCAATGAACACATCCAAAAATTCAAAGGGTTATGTGATGATCTAATTGTAATTGGAAAACGATTCAGATTACGAAAGGTGTACTACCTCTTAACTAGCCTTGGCCCTCAATATGAAACATTTACCACCACAATGCTAAAGCCTCCTAGACCTACTTACATTGAACTGGGTATCCCAATTGCAAAATCTGGATCAAAGGAGGACATGGTTCTCATCAAAGGATCGGAAGGACAACCCCTCACTCGGATGGCTTTTTATGGACAAAGACCACAAAAAAAGCAGTAAAACCCTTCATTTACCTCACCAGGTAGAGGATTTTGTGCTCAACAAAGCAGCAGGAGCACCATCATAGAGTGGACAAAAAAAGGTCTTCAGAAGAATGTCTAAAGCAGAAAGAGATCAGTACAAACATGAAACATGCCAGCACTGTGGGATATCTGGCCACATTGCTAACATCTGCTGGTGGAATTCCAAGGCACAAGATGATAACACCCCACAGGCACTGTCAGCTCTTACATTGGACAACACCATAGTAGATACTAAATGGATCATGGACACATGAGCATCCAATCACATGACAGGTAACCCCTATATATTGCATAATTTGACCCCTTATGAAGGAACAAACTTAGTAATAATAGGTAATGGCTCCAAACTTCCAATAACAGGCATAGGAGAGTTACACATAACAAATTATCCCAATCCAGTAGTCATTAAAAGAGTGTTTTTAGTACCAGACATGCAAAAGAACATTCTGTCTATAAGTCAGTTAACTATTCAATTTTATGCAGACTGTGTTTTTACTAACAAACCTTGTGCTCTTAAGGAAAAGACAACTGGACAGGTACTGGTGGAGGGGCACCTTAAAAGAAACCTCTATGTCATCCCCAGGACACTGGAAGCACACTTCTCTCACAGATTTAAAGCATGCACCATTGAGTTGTGGCACCAAAGACTAGGGCATATACAATTCCCAACCATTCAAGTTTTGAAGAATAAAGGCCTCATTGAGGTGTTAGGGCAAAATAAACAGAACACTGTGTGAAAAGTCGCCAACTTGGCAAATTAAACAAAGCTTCCTTTTGATAAATCGTAACATTTTAGTTCCAGTATTTTTGATTTAATTCATTGTGATTTATAGGGCCATCCCTGTTCAATCTTTAGGGCATTTTCGATACTATGCAAGTTTTATTGATGATTATTCAAAGTATGTGTGGTTGGTTCCTCTTAAAAACAAATCGATTTCTTTAATACATTCATAGCATTTGAAAAATATGTATACAAACAATTTAATCAACATATCAAAAGGTTCCACATGAGATGGAGAGGCGAATTCATAAACAAATCTCTGGGCACTCACTTCACACACCAAGGCATTGTGCACTTGATCTCTTGTCCACATACCCTGCAACAGTCGTGTATGGTTGAAAGGAGGCATAGAACCATCAGAGAACTTTGGTCTTACTATGTTATTTCACTGTAGGGTGCCCCTGTCCTTGTGGGTAGAAGCCTTCTCAACTGCAGTATATGTTATGAACAGAGTTCCCACTGCTGCCCTCCAGTCAGACTCCCCATTCCATAAACTCTTTCATAAACAACCAGACTACTCCAGTTTTAGAGTCTTTGGCTCCAAGTGCTACCCATACACCTGGGACACCAAACATCATAAATTTGACCCAAAACCCTGCCTTGTGTTTTTGTTGGATATAGCAACCAACACAAGGGCTACAAATGCTTCCACCCTCCTACCAAAAGATTTTATATCTCCAGGCATGTGTCCTTTGATGAAAAACAGTTTCCTTATCACAACAAATCATTCCTACTAACACTACCCATGTCCTAAGTTTGATTGATCCCTGGCTCCCTATAACCAGCACAACCACTTGTGGATGCACCACATCATCCCATGTTTCCCCATCACCTTCTGAAAATCCAACAGAAGAATGTAGTCCTAGTACCCCTGTGCCTAACCCTGTCACTCATGAGGAAGAACCTAACCTTGATATACCTGATCCTGTTAGTCCTGAACCATCATCACCAGAAACACAAAGCTCCTCAGATTTGCTTGATATATCATCCACCTCAGATCCGATCAACTCTACAGATACCACTATCCCAGAGTCAACCACATCCACTCCTAGCTCACCTATCCACACCTCCACATACTCATCCTATGACCCCTAGAAGACAACAAGGAATCTTCAAGCCTAACCCCAAATATGCCCTAGCTGTATCCTACTCCACCATACCCAAAGAACCAAAATCAGTCAAATCAGCTCTCAAACATGATGGCTGGAGAACTTCAATGCAAGAGGAACTTGATGCTCTTGCTCAAAATCAAACCTGGGAATTAGTTCCCAGACAGCCCCACATGCATGTTATTGGCTGCAAATGGGTGTTTAAAACCAAACTAACACCCCAAGGTACCCTTGAAAGGTTAAAAGCTAGACTTGTAGCCAAGGGCTACAGTCAAATTGATGGCCTAGATTATACAGAAACCTTCTCTCCAGTTGTTAGGCCCAGCACTATAACACTCCTAATGTGTATTGCCCTAGCCTACCAGTGGCCTATAAAGCAATTAGATGTTAAAAATGCTTTTTTACATGGCTATATTTCAGAAGAAATCTACATGGAACAACCCCCAGGTATGTCTAATACTCAAAATCCCTCTCATGTTTGTCGATTAAAAAGGGCACTATATGGGTTAAAACAGGCCCCTAGGGCTTGGTTTGACAGATTTAGTGCTTTTTTACTCCAGTATGGGTTTGTTTGCAGTCTTTCAGATCTTTCTTTATTCTATAACCATACTAATAAAGGCACACTAGTGCTCCTACTTTATGTGGATGACATGCTTATTACAGGATCTAATGACCAACTCCTAGAGTCTCTGGTCCAGCTTCTAAGTCAGGAGTTCAACATGAAAGACTTGGGCCCTGTGCATCACTTCCTAGGTGTGGAAATTCATCAGACATCCACTGGACTGCATCTAAGTCAAGCACATTATGCAACCACCATTCTTGACAAAGCAGGGATGGCAGAATGTAAGCCTATGAGAACTCTAATGGAAACTACAATCAAGGACAAGGAAGACTCCCCAGCTTATCCAGATGTTACTTTTTTCAGAAGCCTTGTTGGTGCCCTTCAGTACCTGACATTTACAAGGCCGGATAAATCATTTGCAGTCAACCATCTCTCCCAGTTTCTACAAAATCCAACTCAGGCACACATGCAGCGAGCACACAGGCTTCTCAGATATGTCAATGAGTCTATTTCCCTTGGAATTTCCCTCACTGCTTCCTCAGATCTCAGACTTATTGCCTACTCCGATGCAGATTAGGCGGTCGCCTCTCACCGTGAAGATCAATCACCATTCTTTATCACTTCCTTGGACCCAACATCATCTCCTGGTGTGCCAAGAAAGCGATTCTATTGTATCAGGTCCAAAGATAGAAGCTGAATACAGAGCCATGGCCCACACCGCAACAGAACTTACATGGCTTACTTATGTCCTACAAGAACTGAAGGTTACCACTCCTACTACACCAGTCTTATACTGTGTTAACCTCAGTGCCCTTTACATGACAGTCAATCCAGTCTTCCATGCCAGAAGCAAACACATTGAACTAGATTATCACTATGTCGTGGAACAAAGTTGCTGGGGACTCTTGATCACTAAACATATTCCAGCTACAGCTCAGACAGCTGACATTTTCACCAAATCCCTTCCAAGGCTCATTTTCCAGTATATTAGGCCCAAACTTGGCTTGGTACCTCACCTTAGCCTAGTTTGAGGGGGGTGTTAACTAATACAAAGCATGAGCAAATGAATTATGGTCATCATACAAAGCATGTTCAAACTCCAAAGAAAAGATGGCCATGCAAAGGCCTCTTTCAGACAATTCAACAAACACCTTACATGCAAAGGACTCTTTTTAGACAATTCAAAGATAATTGCGGAAATTCAAAGATAAACACATAATTTTTTAAATAAAATACCTGTGATTGGAGTCATAAGATGAATGGAGAGATAAGGGTGTTCAAATCACAGGATCAGCCGCATATAAGAGTCCTACATCAATTCAAACTGGAAGTGATTAGTGTTCAAGAGTCCACAAGCTTATCTATTCCCTTTCATTTTGTGATCAGATAGTTTTTTGTGTTTTTAAGATAATATTGCATTTATCTCCTTTTAATAGCTATAATTTTTTCCTAGCCTATATATTCAAGGGCCGATGGCCATGAGATGTACAGAAAAAGAACAATATTAGTTCATTTTAATAAAATCAGTTTTTTCTATTTCTTGTTCATTTTTTCTCACCTCCTTGTGAATATGATAGTGTATGAAAGGGTTAGGGTTTAACCGTTTTTTTTTTTTTTTTTTTTTTTTTTTTTTTTTTTTTTTTTTTTTTTTTTTGGGTTATAGGATTGATTTGTCCTAATAAATGCTCATAATAATGAGGAGGAAGAAAGGACATTTGGAGAGAGAAGTGTTTTCATTTGAGGAAGCAAAGGAACATAGCACCATATTTTGGATAATAATGTGATTAATATTGTCTATATTGACCATTTGCCATGTGCATTTTTATGAGTGCATATCTTCTCCTTTAATGCATAAGCACATGTTCCATATCATCTCTAGCTTTAAGTTCAATGTATTGGAAGAACATGAACATACATTGGTTATAAAGGATCCACTTTTTTTTCATCAAAAGTTGCTCCCACATCTATATTGGCATCGAAAAAATATTTTAAACACCAGATGACATCACGAATTTACTTACATATATAGCATCGTATATATATATATATATATATATATATATATATATATATATATGTTAAAACGTCATTGATACTGATGTTCACTATCTTAAATGAATATCAATTGGGAGCAATGATAAGAAACGTCACTGACAATGACGGTTTTCGTGGATAACGAAAGTTATTGACGGTCAAGTTTCTATCGGACATTTTTTTCACACGTGGTGGGTGAAGAGTATGTAATTTCATGATGCCCATGTTTCTTTTATATATTTTTTGGATAATGTGTTTTTGGATAACCAAACTTTTCCAAGGCCTATAAACCAACACTTTAAAAAAGCCCAGTCACTAAAAATCATACACACTAATTACCATGGGCTAATTACGTACTTCAAATTTAAATATCCATCAATCCATCAATTAATTGCCCTTTTGTTTAATTTTGAGCTTATTAGTAACAAATTTTTTTTTGGGGGGGTTGGGGGTGGGGGGGGGGGGTTAACAAGTTAATTCCACTCAAAAAAAAAAGTAACAAGTTAAAATATTTATTAATTCTTTTCAATTTTTGTTACATACTTTTAAAAAAAGGTAAAGCCAACAGACATATAAAAACCAATAACTACATCAGCTATTAATGAACGGGAAATATTATAAAACTTAGAGCATTTTTAACAATCTTTGGTCTCGTTTTCCATAGACAATTTTTACATGCATAAGAAATATCCACTCTCCTCAAAAAAAAAAAAAAAAAAAAAAATCCACTCGATCACAATCTAGATATAAAATCACACGAGTAACAACTGAAGGTACATAATTTGAAACGAAACGAAAATGTTATTACAACACATTTATATAATTGATTATAATGAGACTCTCATCAATCAAGAAATCTCATACGATCAATGATAAAAAATTGTGTAATGTATTAACTTTATTGTGGTACTAGTGTTTACTCGAATTACTCGAGGAACTTCTTCAACCAGAATGCCGATTTCTTGGGGTATCTCTTTTGCCCGTTCTTAAAATCTACATAATTCAGACCAAACCTTAAGGTGTAACCTGAATTCCATTCAAATATGTCCAAGAATGACCACGCGAAAAAGCCTTTAATGTTAACGCCCTCCCTGCACAAAATCGATAGAAATTAGTCGATGACAGAGCCATGAATATATATATATAATCAACTTTTAAAAGTTAATTAATTAGATATGTTGCAAATAAATTCTCTCAAAAAGAAAACAGGGCAATGGCTTACTCAATAGCAGCCTTCACAGCAGCAAAATGGCCTTTGTAAAATTGTATTCTCTGTGGATCATTTACACCTTCCTCCACTGTGTCTTTATTGGCGTCACCAATCCCTATAAAAAAAAATAAAGAGTTATCACTATCAATTTATTTATTCAGTTTGAAAGTTTTCAAAGCCACCATACAACATTTACCGTAACATCACAATGAGTGTAGGAATCAATGGTGTACATAGAAATTTTTTTCAGTAAATGCATCAGAATAAAAATGATGATCCATTAGGGGCACATATGGTATTTTTATATTATTTTAACAGTAAAAATACATCATTTCGGATCTTTGTGGGGGTATTGCCCCCCTCCCTTCACACATTGAGTCCGCCCATGGTAGGAATTGATTTTCAGAGTTTGAATATGAATATTCGATCTCAGGTTGAACCTCACATATGAATGTTAGGAAAATGACTGATAAATGGGTACGGAAAGAGTCTAAATTTAATCGAACTCCTCCTTTAATTCCATTTAACCGATGTGATTATCAAAGATATTAAATTAAAAGCTGGCGGGTGATTGCTTTGACTTTAACAACAAAATGGCTAAAATATCTTTAGATAATAAACACATTCTTCTTGTTGGTCATTTAAATGGAAATGTAATAAATAACGATAGAGTTGAACAACACACAATAAATATTATTTTGTAAATCTAGTGTAATCAAATAAAAAGAGATAAATATTTTAGACAACACCATACAGTCGGATTTGCTCTATTTGCTCTCCACCACCAGATTCACCACACAAAGGCCAAAGCTATGGGATTTTGATTCCTATAGAGAAGAAAATAAAATCCCGGTTTTGACAAGAAATGCAAGAATTGAAACGGGTTTGGTTTTGATTTTTGTTTCAAGATTCACAAGTTTATGCTTTGGTATGATTTCTCCCGTAAGGTGAAGTGTGGTGGAGATGGTGGAAATGGGTGGTGGGTGGGTGGAGAATAAGACATGGATGAAGATGGATCCATTAATTATTTTGGAAGTGTTGGAGTAGTACATTGTGTTTTAAAAAATTGGTGTGGAAATAGTATAAAAATGTGGTGTAAAAATAGAAAATGTGGTGTAAATAAAGAATAATTTTATTTTAATAATTAATGTGGTGTAAAAGTAGATTTTACTTTTTAGGTATGATGTGAAGTATAAAGTGGTGTAGCGGTAGATTTGCTGTGGTACGAATAAAGACTCCCTAAATATTATTTTGTAAATCTAGTGTAATTAATAAAAAGAAATAAATATTTTAGACAACCGAGTATAAAGTTATTTATAGTGTCAACTTACCATTTTCAGTAATATAAATGAGCGGGTTCTTGTACTTGTCCTTTGTATACACAAGAAGTTCTTTCAGGCCCGGTGGATAATCAAAAAATATACTTACTCCAGTCTGCAAAATAATGTCGAATTAAATCAATTAGCAAAAGTTTAATATAAATAACTTTTAATCAAATTGTAAACTATGTTTTCTTATTGTTGTAAAACATAACAATATTCTTTTGACATTAATAAACACATAACAAACCAAATCACGTAAATTTTAAGTATATATTGTCATTTTTCTTAATTGTGTAAATTACAATTGGTGTGCTAATTAACACAAATGCTTTTATAACTAAAAGATTCATGAAAAATCATCTTACAGGTGTGCCAATTGGTTTCCCATTACGATCAGCTGCAAAAGAGGAAGTGACAAAACCGTCAGAGAGATTTTATGATTTAACCGTTGTAGAATTGATGTAATGCATTATAATCTGTGGCGAAGCGAATTGACATGGTGACGGTTTTGCTTATACATATATGATATTAAGTTTGTGTAAAAAAGAAAATAAAAGGACAAGAGATTTTGGCCCCGGTATGAAAAATAATAAATCCCTCCCTTAGTGACTAATGCTTCTGAATCCACCACTGATTATGACTAGTTGAATATTTCTATCAACTTTTATGTTTAACACCGCTACTACGTGAAAGACATTAAGAACAAGTGTGAATAGGCCGTTTTGTGATTTGAGTGAGAACGAAGACAATACTCACATTTTTCTACTTTGCCCTTTTTCCTCCTCTATATATACCTGGAGAAAAGTTTTTGATTGGTGCGCGATTTCTATTTCGATGCATATTGAGTGGATAGATCTTTTATCTTTGTGTCTGTCTACGGCTAAGCATGACAACCTTCTCCATGTTTGGGATACGATTAAAAAAATGGTGTTATAGAAGATTGGACACTAAGGAATAACATTGTCTTTAATAACAAGCCAACTATAGTTGATCTTTTAATTACTACTTTCGTCCTATAAAAAGTATCCAAACAAGTTTGGTTTTATAATTTGACCTAGCGTTACCAAACATTTGTCTTGTATAAGTCTGCCCTTCGATCAATAGAAGGGTAAAATCAACTTACATGTGAGATTGACAGCAAGGTCAGTAGAATAGCTGATGTTGACAGCAAGGTTTAGTAAAAGGAATGGGAGAGGGGAAATTTTTAGGTAGTGTGTGACCTGCGTGAGTACATCTTACACAAGCGTAATCGAGGCGCGGGATCGTAACTACACACAACATAAACAATTACGCGCAACGATCTTGTAGGCACGATTTACGCGCGTAGTATGCACTCACGTACGCAGACACACTACCTAAAAAGTCAAAGGAACCCTTGACCGTTTTTACAATATTTTGCATGTGTAGCTACAAGCTATATATAATAAAACGTACGTCGAAATCGATGGTTTTACAATTAATATTTGTATACATAAAAAGATAACATGATTGTCAATTAACAAACAATAATTGATTTTTTTGTGTGTGTGTGTGTTAAATATGTTGCTGCTCAAACCATTGAATATATTTTTTATGTATGTCAAATGATGTACGCCCAACAAGAAAAATAGGGTTTAGTGGCGTTGAAAAACACCACTAAAAGTAATATATAGAGGCGTTTGATTCTAGTGTGGCGCTTTTGTGTGTCGGAATATATATATATATATGCTTTTGTGTGTCGGAAATATATATATATATATATATATATATATATATATATATATATATATGTGTGTGTGTGTGTGTGTGTGTGTGTCCAATTAAACCTAATAATTAATTAGCTATATAACCTTGTATTTCTGTCTGTACAATTTTGAAGCAGCTGCATGTCCAAGTAAAATATGATGGGCAACCAAGTAGGGTTCCGTAGAAGAATCCCCAGCAGGGCAACCTTTGTCCAACCAGGCAGAGCATCTCCCTGGTGCCATTGTACCTCCAATGCTGGTCGTATCGTAACCAGTTATGGCAATTGACCACGGCTCGTTGAACGTCGCCCAGTGTTTTACTCTGTCACCGAATTCTTTGAAGTAAAGCTCCATGAAATCCAAATAGTCTTTCCTACATGTATAAGTTAAGTCGTCAATTGTGTTTAATACATAAGTTTATATATATATATATATATATATATATATATATATATATATATATATATATATATATACACACACTTACACAATAAGAGGGCTGAGAAATCCAAGATATTCATCTTCCAAAGCTTGAGGTGTATCCCAGTGGAAGATTGTCACAAAAGGCTCTATCCCTGTGGTGATCATTAAAAACATAAAATATAAAAAAGAGAAAGCCCATGATTCTCATGATGTTAAAAAAAATTGTGAAAAAACAGAGAGATTTATTTTTAACTCATTTAAAATAATTTAAATGTTCAGATATATCTGAACTTCTATTTTACATGTGGTGAAAGGAAAATTATATATATGTTTAATCATGTATAATCTCCCAATGCATTTTTCTTTAGTAAATGTTTTTAAATAAGAAAATTAAAACATTCACGGCCATAAAATTACGTTGTGTAGAAAATATAGAGATTTCGAGGCGTAAACCTATCATTTTCTGTGGTATAGAAACTTATAGGTTTATGTAACGCCCTGCACTTCGGCGCAGTGGTATTAAATAAATCATAAATGTCGGTCAATCGCTTAGATCGCCGCCCTCGCTGGTCTAAAAAGGCTAAACCGAGTTGACAAGACCTTTATGTCTCACACTTTATTAGGGTGAGCAGGACATTGCTTTATCGATGTGAGATTTTACATTCTCCCCCCTTATAAGGGACTGGTGTCCTCGCTAGGACGACCAAGACTTGTCACAGTTCGTCCCTACCATAAGATTCTAGACGTGGCCCCCACCGCCTCTCACGGTGTGGCACTTAGTTCCGTATGATAGTCGGCTCTGAATACCATTTGTAACGCCCCTAGACTCCGGGCCTGGTAGCGCTAAATGAGTTATAAATGTCCGGTCAACTGCTTAGACCGCCGTCATCGCTTGGTCTAAAATGGCTAACCCGAGTTGACAAGATATTTATGCCTCACACTTATATTAGGGTGAACATGACATTATTTTATTGATGTGGGATTTTACGGTTTACATCCAGAAGTCTACAAACAATTATACCTATATTATCTTTCCATATTATTTATGTGTAGAAAAATCTAAATATAATAAAAACACTCACGGTTACAAGATCTTGATAGTTATTTTAAGGGGCAAATGTCCAAAAGGACACAAATTAGACTTAATTAGACAAATAGGACACTAAAAAATCTTATTTGTTTAAAAGGACATAATATTATTACACGGACTAATATACCCTCCATTAATGAATAGTAAGGCGCTTGCCTAAAAAAAAAAAAAAAAAAAAAAAAAAAGGCGCTCAAAAATTTTCGGAAAGTAGGCGCTTGTTGCTGTGTCTTCCTTTTTTTTTTTTTTTTATTTTTATTTTTATTTTTTATTTTTATTATTATTATTTTTTATTATATGGATGCTAAAAGTTTTTTTTTCCGGTGACCATCATCGATGATCGATTATCTGGATCATTGACCATCACGATGCATTAATCATCCCGATGCAATCACCAACGCGATGCATTGACCGCTACGATGTGGTGACCACCGCGATTCATTGACCATCGGGATACATTGACCACCGCGACGCATTGACCGCCGCGAAGAAGTGACCTTAACGATGCATTGACCACCTCGATGCGCAATGACCATCGGATCTGATGACATTTTGATAATGCGACACCACGATGAAGAGACACCACGATGACATTTGATACAAAACTATAGTAATTGAGTAACTCACCATAATTCATATTTTTTTTATACAAAACTCTGATCATTGTAAAATTTTCACCATAATTCATAAAAATAGACACGATGAATTGACACCGCGATGCATTGACCACCTTCGATGCAGAGACACCACGATGCAGTGACCATTCCCGATGTAGAGACGCCTCAATGAAGTGACACCGCGATGCATTGACCACCCCATATCCATTGACCATCTCGATGTAGTAGCCACCTCCGATGCAGAGACACCGTGATGCAGTGCCCACCCCCGATACAGAGACACCGCGATGCAGTGACCACCCCGGATGCAGAGACACAGCGATGCAGTGACCACCCCCGACGCAGAGACACCGCGATGCAGTGACCACCCCCGATGCAGAGACACCGTGATGCAGTGACCACACCCGATGCAGAGACGCCACAATGCAGAGACGCCACGATACAGAGACGCCTCGATGAAATGACACCACGATGCATTGACCACCCCAGATCCATTGACTACCGCAATGCAGTGACCACCCCTGATGCATTGACACCGCGATGCAGAGACATCGGAATGTTATGACATTTGACGATGCTGAGACATCGGGATGTTATGACATTTGGCGATGCAGAGACACCGCGATACAGAGACATCGCGATGAAGAGACACCGTGATGCAGATACATTGCGATGAAGTGACACCGTATTGTAAAGACACCACAATGAAGTGACACTGTGATGTAACGACCACCGTGATGTAGTGATCACCCCCGATGCATTGACCACCGCGATGCAAGGACCATCGGGATGCAGTGACCACCCCCGATGCAGGGACCATAGGGATGCAATGACCATCACAATTCAGTGACATATGATGATGTAGAGACACCGCGATGCAGAGACATTGCGATAAAGTGACCGTGATGCAGAGACACCGTGATGAAGTGACACCGCATTGCAGAGAGATCGCGATCTTATGGCACTTGACGATGCAGAGACACCGCGATGAAGAGACACCGTGATGCAGAGACACCGTGATGAACTGACACTATATTGCAGAGACACCGCGATGCAGAGACACCAAGATGAAGAGACACGGCGATGAAGTGACACCGCGATGCAGTGACCACCCCTGATGCAGAGACGCCGCGATGCAGAGACACCGAGATGAAGTGACACCGTGATGCACCGACAACCGCGATGAAGAGACACCGTATAGGAGGAAGTTGTCTAGTTAACATTTGACGATGCAGAGACACCGCGATGTAGAGACATCACGATGAAGTGACACCGCGATGCAATGACCACCCCTGATGCAGAGACACCCGGATGCAGTGACCACCCCCGATGCAGTGATCATCCCCGATGCAGAGACACCGCGATGAAGTGACACCGCGATGCAGTGACATTTGATGATCCGACACCGCGATGAAGCAACACCGCGATGACACTTGATATTTTTCCAACTTAATTTCAGAAAATCGATTTCTTTTCTTCATAAAATCGACTTCAAATAGCTATATCTTTTGATATAAAACTACAATCAACATAAATTTTTCACCCTAATTCATATTTTTTTCGTCCTCTTTATTCGGATATCTCATTTTATGAAGTGACACCTTATGCAGTGACACTAAATGACACCAACATTTTATGAAGTGACACCCAATGACAACAACATTTTATGAAGTGATACCCAATGACACCAACTTATTATTTCAAATCATACTCAAACCCACCATCAAATTCACTATATATCAAACGGTTATATCTTTTGATCTAAAACTATTTAAAATCATAATTTTTCCACTATAATTCATATAATTCAAAAAGTGTATTCAATTAAACGTCCATTTAAATGACTTGCAGTAGATTTTTTCAAAGTTATTAAAGAAAACACATCCTTATGATTTTATTCAGTACTTAGTCAAAGTGGATCAGATTTACATCATTTTTTGCGTAGCACCAGCATTATCATTACAATAATTTGAGGAAATATACTTCTCATTTGGTGAAAAGCTCCTAAAGCAACTGGCAATAATTTGAGGAAATATACTTCTCCTTTTATTCTTCCCAAATTTGTGTACCAAAATGTATATGGAGTGACATCAATGTCACTGCATTGTGTATATGGTGAAGAACAAACAAAATGATAAATGAGAAGATGTAGTGACATTACAAATATTTTACAAACCAACCAAATTTATGTATCAAAATGTATATGGAGTGACATCAATATACCGAATTTGTGTACAATGAGAAATCTCAAATACATGCATCATGAATCCTTTGCTCTAAAGAAAAATAAAAAATTGAATCCTTCTGCTACATTCTTCGTAATATCAAAAACTAGGACAACAATGTGTACAAGGTAATTGTCCCACCTTTTTCAAAATATATATGTTTATACTTGAAAGCTGAGATGCAGTAAAGTCACCCTTCTTGTACAGCTTCATTTCTTTTTTCTTGTACAACTTTTTTTTCTTATTTTTTTTAATTTCAAGTTTGAATACCAGCAAATCTTAGAAGAACAATCAACCCTGGTATGTTGGATAGTCCTCCTTTTATATGCAACGTGTTTTTTTTAAGGATCATAAAGGATTTTAACAATCGGTGACAATCAGTGATTGTATTTTTTTTTTTAAGGATCAACGTATTCAGGAGACATCTTGTCCATATGCTTTCTACTTCGCTTCCTCTGAGTTGGACAGTCTTGAATTATGTCACTGCAACTTCCATCTTTCTACTTAGCTTTTCTTTTCTTATTTGCAGAGTTGCTAAGCCTTTCTCCTCTCTTTCTATTTTTGGATGTTGTATCGGTGCCTGAAGCGATTAGTTCAGATACACTTCTATGTTTCCTCCTATTGACAATGTTCTCCAACAAATTAGAAAAAAAGCCACACTCTTCCTGAACTGGACCCTGAAGAGGGAACACTCACATCATCATCACCTATATCACCAGTCATAGATTTGTCTTTAAGCCCTTCAACAAGAACGGGTTCGTGATAACGAGCCTAAGAAAAACTCCATTTAGTGCGATAAATGGAATACAACCAACCCTTTAAGATTGAAAGTTCAAGCTTATTGGCAATAAAAAAGATTTGCAAAGAATAGCCACATTATAGTATTTCTAAAGGATCATCATCAAACGATAATAGCTTACCAATGTCTCCTTCTAGTTCAAAAACTCCAGTGCATAATACCGGCATTCACAACAAGCGCCGGGCTAGCCTTTTTGGTTATCTTCGGCACACAACCGCAAGTCATCGCTAAATCCACAAGCTGACCAATTTCATCCACAGCCTCTGTTACAACATTAAGATAGTTTTTGGTACCACTCTATTTAGACAAATCCTCAAAATTTTCAGCAAAAGGGATCAATTGTGAATTGTGATGGCAAACACCAAGCAAATGTACCATCCCCATAGTATGCTACAAGAAGACGGCCGTTCGGTTTATACTTCATAGCATCACTAGAAGCATCAGAAGAATCGTAAATTTGGCCTGGCCACCAAGGATGACTCTTAACTAGTTAACTTTACCCCAGACAATATCACCAACTGATTAATCATGCTTAATATCACCAACTGAATAAACACCAACTGAATATCACCAACTGAATAATCATCAACTGAATAATCATCTGTATCCTGGCCCTCAATTTCTATATCCATTTCAACATCATAATCCCCATGTAACATTCATTAATTTAGCAAAAAGTAATTCTGAATATAATTGTGCATAACACAAACCCATAAATGAATAGAAAAAAGAGAGATTAGATTATACCTTAGATTTCTTAACTCAGCAGCTATACACAAAGACAAAGAGATCAAGCCAAAGAAGATGATGATACGAAGGAGAATTCCTAGACGAATTTGCTGATGCGAATCTTCATAATCTAGCCAGCAATATCCGCAAAAACTTTTTCAAATCGTCATAGCAGCAGAATCAGAGAGATAAGGGTGATCAAATCCCGTAAATCGTGAGCTGCACATCATCATCTCTCAGGATAGTGCACGAATCAACACCAAATCTGTTTATTATGAATTTTTTTGGGGAATAATGCTGGGTTTGTAAAATAAGGGTAATTAAGGAAACATATAAAAAATATGTCCTTATAAACAATTAAGATTTAAGTGTGTCCTAAGTGCCTAATTAAGTACTCAAACTAGTCCTTATAAACACATACCTATTATTTTAAAGGGTACATATCGAACCTTTGGACAACAGTTTATTAATGAGGCTATTGTAGAAGGCGATGCCGGCTTTGTTTATTCCTTTGCTGAGCTTTCCATCTAAGATAAATAAAGGTAAATACAAATATTTATACAATAAATATTCACACACACACACACACGATTCAAGTGTTACAATGATACATACGTGGTAAAACTCTTGACCAGGAGATAGAAAGTCTGAAGCCATTTAGGCCAATGTATTTCATCAAATCAACATCCTCCTGCATTTCAATAAATATCAAACACATTAGTTTCATGATTTTATGTATAAAATTTTTAGAAATTAAATATATAATCTGATTATATGCAGAATAGATTTTAATCTTATATATAAATGATCTCCATGATATAAATTTTTTTTATTTAACAATAAGAAAGCCCTAAATTCACTATTGGCATATATGTGTACCTTGTAACGGTGATAGAAATCATCAGCAATGTCTCCGTTACTGTGATCTGATATTTTACCTGCAGAATACGTACTTGAAAATGTCGATAGCTAGAGAGATTTGAACACGTGAATTTTCGTGTTAATTATGTGTTAAAATGTATGAAATATTAATTATCTGTATCTCCATCAGCTTAAGATTTTGAGAGAGATGACAGTTCAACATGGTATCAGAGTGGAAGGTCTTGGATTCAAACCCCGCTGCTAACATTATTTGCCTCCATTCATAGTGTGCAAGTGTTGGGCTTCTTTGTTGTAATTTTCCTCCATTTATATTGTGCAAGTGTTTAGTTTCCTTGTTGTTGTTGGCCTAATTGGTCTTTGTTGGTCTTTGTGAGCCTAGTTGGCTCAAGCTTGTTGTGTATCTAGTTGACATAGCCTTGATATAAGCCACACTTGAGGGGGCATGTTAAATGTATAAAATGTTAATTGGATTCCTACCTGTTTAAGCTTTTGGGAGAGATAGTAGTTCAACATTATGAAAATATTATCAATATATTCGAAAACCTCTCTCGAAAGTTTTGGATTTTAATGTAAGATGTATCGTAACACAATTACTACCGGTTGCAGAACTATATTATATGGACCTCCTGGCCAGTAGATTTTTTTTTTTTTTTTAGTGGCATCCGGGTATTTTCACCAGTTTTCCGATAACGGAAGGAGTATCTGCTTCAGGTGTGAGGGATTTGATCTGGAATATGAAAGGGTCTTTGAGGTGTAATTTCCTTTAAAGTGAGGGATTTGAGGTGTGAGGGATTTGATTTGATTTGATTTGGCTGCTAAAAAACTCTATATATGTACCCCATGCCCTCGGTGTTTCCGATTTCTGGATCCGAATAGTATAACCAAAGATCCCGAGGCACGCATGCATGCAATCAATACATTTTGCATTAAACATATAGAGAATTAAGGTGTTAATTAACGATACATACTTGGAATCTCATGACTGAATGTATCCCAAATGCTTGGACCTCTACCATCTTCATTTACAGCTCCTTCATACTGAAAATTCAAAACATAAATTTAAAGCAAAGAACACGTTTAATCAGTAGCAGATCCAGAAATCTGAATCATAAAGATAAAAGAAACTAATGATATATATATATTAACAACAAAACAAACACGTTTAATACAATAAAAAATTCTTGAAAATTCACCGAAGGCACGTGCCGGCCTACAATTAATGGACATACATCGCATGCATCCACGCCTGTACGTATAATCCGTAAAATAACAATTCCTTTTACGGATTAATAAATAATGAAAAAATAATTACCTGATAAGCTGCAGAACCTGCTCCAAAAATAAAATTTGGAGGAAAACTGCTGCGACGCAAGGGTTTTGATACATTATGAATACTAGCTTGTGCCGATAAAACCCCATTAAGAAAAATGAAGTTTATAATAAGTATGAAAATGCAAACGAAAAGAGGCCCTTTTGCTTCCATTTTCACACTTTCAAGTGAGTTATTTCTATAATTTGTGCTACTACTTATAGTACTTATATACATATTTTTTTGCAAGTGGATGATAAAATATTAAATATAATATGCACGTCGATGTAGCGTGTACTTTGATATGAAAATCACTACTATCACAAACGGTTGTGTCACAACGAGTAACATATATAAAATACTTTTACAGAAATGATTATAATATGGGATTCATAGATCTTTATGATCATAGATGCAAAACTGTATACTGTTTTGTCACCCAATATGTCACAATCGATATAGTAAGTTTTCAATATTAAAGTATTAACAAGATGAACGAAAGATAAGGGTATGGTTTTCTAACACGTTAATTATGTCAACTCTGTTTTACACGTTCGTTTGTTTTTTTGATTGCGATCAGATCTCAAGAAAATAAAATCTTAGTTGTTTATTTCATCAATTATTCCCAAGAAAGTCTTCTCATCGTATATATTATATTGCCCATTCTTATACAGAGGGGGTCGGGGTGGGTATATATTGACATTATATGCCTGAAATATAATGTCTTTGAATGGTATGCCTTAACATTCTAATTTACAGCGGCTTAGACTTTACTGTGTCTTGCTAGGCGTAGTCTTTTTATTTTTGTTTCCTTTACTTTTATTCGACGTGTGAGAAATGTCTCAGCGCATCTTTTAACAAGACATGCTTTGCAGTTTCAGGATAGGGTCTCCTGGGGCGCTGTTCCCCGGCTGACTTTATTGCCGCTTGTTTGGCAGATGCAATTAAATAAAATGACTTTGTTTCTCAAAAATAAGAAAAACATTCTAATTTTTTTTAAGAGACATAATTTTTTTTTGACAATAAATACAAATATCATTCAAACATGTAAATGTTAACTAAAAACTTCCACGCACATGCCACGAAAAGTGGTGATTAGCAAATTTTTTTAAACACTACATACGTGGCATACTATTAAAAGACTTTACTTTTCAGGCATATAATGTCAACTTTCCATATATATATACTAGGGATGGCAACACCGTGCAAGGCACGGCGGCCCCAACGGGGATAAATATTGTGAAGCTAACTCCATACATTCAAAGTGTGTTAAACAAGAGCGTAGATGGGGAAATGAACATTTTAACATAAGCTAACGCTAGCTTTATTTTACAAAGGGTTAAATGTGGTAGGAACTACAAAATATTGTTCATAATACACACAATTTAACATAGCAGCAAGCTGCATCAGTAGTGAAATTTGGTAGTGTATTAATGTAGGTAAAATTAACCTTCATTCATTAATACATTAAAAAAGCTGCACAATGTTCAAAAGTGAAAACACAAAATACTGGTTCCAAACAACTTTACTCACAGATTCCCCCGGGCAGCTTAATTAATTTTTTCTTTCTTCTTAATCTTCTTCACTGGACTTCCTAGCATCTGAGCTGTTCCAACTTTAAAGCCATGTTCAGCATCTAGGTCTTTCTCAACTTTCACAACAATCTTACTACTTGGTTGTTTAGCTGTGCCAAACACCTCCAGTTATGATTAGGTCAAGACCTTCATCAATAGCCTGACTGCCTGTGTTGGGTGAATCAGTTGCAGCTGCATTTGGGGAGCTCTCCTTGAAGTCTAGTCTTTTCTCTTCATTGATGAGGGATGGCTGGCAGAAGTATCCCCATCAATCGAAGAACTGATTTCACCCAAAACATTCTTTGTAGTCGGGCTGAACAGCTGACTGCTATGTTTGTTGAGTATCTTCATGTGCATCAGCAACACTTAGCTTCGTACTTGTGCTCGCCGGTTCGTTGGCTGGTGTAGCAGCACGGAGTGCTATGTTGAAAGTTACGCACATTGCTTCCCATGTACTTCTTGTCGTAATACTTTAGAAAGCAAACAATTGCCTTCCCATTTACGGCCTTTTCAATATCATAAACCAGGGATATATTCTGCGGTGAGTAAGAGAAGGAATTCTGGGTGAGAACATCCATATGAATGCTGCAGTAAATACGCAGGAAAAAGTCAAGTGTAAGGGACCACTACTAGAATTTTCTGTTTTTCCGACGGGAATTTCCGACGAAATATGGTCGTAGGAAAATTCCGACCAATTTCCGACGGTTTTGCGACGACTAAAATAATTAAGAAAAGAAAAAAAATAGTTCCGACCAATTTCCGACGGATTTCAATTGTCACAAAGTCTCCGTCAGTATTTGGTCGGAAACCTAGCGCGCGAAAGTCTCCCTCCTACTGTTTAAGGGCGCGAAATTCTCCCGCTAGGTGTTTCCTACGAATTTCCGACGAACATGTGTTTCCTACCAATTTCCGACGAACATAAGGTTTTCCTACCAATTTCCGACGAAAATAAGTCTTTCCTACCAATTTCCGACTAAAAATAAGATTTGCCGACCAATTTCCGACGGATTTCAATTGTCACAAAGTCTCCGTCGGTATTTGGTCGGAAACCTAGCGCGCGAAAGTCTCCCGCCTACTGTTTAAGGGCGTTTCCTACGAATTTCCGACGAACATGTGTTTCCTACCAATTTCCGACGAACATAAGGTTTTCCTACCAATTTCCGACGAAAATAAGTCTTTCCTACCAATTTCCGACTAAAAATAAGATTTTCCTACCAATTTCCGACGAACATAAGTCTTTCCTACCAATTTCCAATTTAACATAAGTCTTTTCAGAAAATAACATGTTATGTACATAAATTTTTATAAAATTTTGTTCCTTTAAAGGAATTTAATTTTTTTTAATATAAAACTTTGAGTTAATATATAATATTCAGTTTATTATAAAATTCTAATATACATATTCTAATAAACATTGCGTTAAAATATAAAATTCATTATTTTTTATAAAAATTCCTTTATCGAACGATAATACATGTGATTTTGATAATACTCTTTACTATAGATTGTCGAGTGAGATCCGACATCGTTATCGAGTGAGATCCGACATCGTTATCGATCATTGAGATAAGATTATCTACTATGGCTCGATCGATCGTTATCGGCGAATGAGTTAACGATCAAATGTGGTTCGTTATCGAGCGATCGATTTGAATCTAAGGATTCGTTATCGAGCGAATGAGTTACATCGATCGTTATCGATCATTGTGATAGTACTATCAACTATGTCTCGATTGATCGTTATCGAGCGAAGGAGTTAAGAGTTGGGGATCGTTAGTAAGAGATCGATTTGAATCTCGGGGTTCGTTATCGAGCGAATGAGTTACATCGTTATCGATCATTGTCTCGATGGATCGTTATCGAGCGAAGGAGTTAAGCGTCGGGATCATTATTAAGAGATCGATTTGAATCTCGGTTCGTTATCGAATGAATGAGTTAAATCGTTATCGATAATTGTGATATTACTATCTACTATGGCTCGATCGATCGTTATCGGCGAATGAGTTAACAAATCGTGGTTCGTTATCGAGCGATCGATTTGAATCTCGGATTCGTTATCGGCGATTGAGTTACATCGTTATCGATCGTTGTGAAAGTACTATCAACTATGTCTCGATGGATCGTTATCGAGCGAAGGAGTTAAGAGTCGGGGATCGTTATTAAGAGATTGATTTGAATCTCGGGGTTCATTATCAAGCGAATAAGTTAGATCATTATCGATCATTGTCTCGATCGATCGTTATCGAGCGAAGGAGTTAAGAGTCGGGGATCGTTATTAAGAGATCGATTTGAATCGGGGTTCGTTATCGGCGAATGAGTTAAATCGTTATCGATCATTGTGATAGTACTATCTACTATTGCTCGATCGATCGTTATCGAGCGAATGAGTTAACAAATGTGGTTCGTTATCGAGCAATCGATTTGAATCTCCGGATTCGTTATCGGCGATTGAGTCGTTATCGATCGTTGTGAAAGTACTATCAATTATGTCTCGATGGATCGTTATAGAGCGAAGGAGTTAAGAGTCGGGGATCGTTATTAAGAGATCGATTTGAATCTCGGGGTTCATTATCGAGCGAATGAGTTAGATCATTATCGATCATTGTCTCAATCGATCGTTATCGAGCGAAGGAGTTAAGAGTCGGGGATCGTTATTAAGAGATCGATTTGAATCTCGGGGTTCGTTATCGAGCGAATGAGTTAAATCGTTATCGATCATTGTGATAGTACTATCTCTTATTGCTCGATCGATCGTTATCGAGCCGAATGAGTTAACGATCGTGGTTCGTTATCGAGCGATCGATTTGAATATTATAAAATTGTTATATATAATATTCAATTTATAAAAAATTTAAAAGCAATAATGTTTCATAAATGACTAGATGGATCCTCGGTTTGTAATCACTCACTGAATAACAAATATAGGGTTTTGAATCTCGGGGTTCGTTAACGTCCGATTGATCTCAATCCCGATATTCGAAGTCAATTAAGCGATTTCAAACCGATATCTTTCCTTATTGATCATTACGATAGTACTATCTCGCTATAGATCGTCGATTTGTTATCGGCGATTGATTTGAATCTTGGGGTTCGTTGATGACCGATTGATCTTAATCCCGAGATTCAAAGTCGATTAAGAGATTTCAAACCGATATATTTTCTTACTGATCATTACGATAGTACTATATCGATATATATCATCGATTCGTTATCGACCGATTGATTTGAAACTCGGGGTTCATTAACGACCGATTGATATGCTAAATATCCCACAAAATCACTTACTCGATAACAAACCTCGGGTTAAAGAGAAATTTACTCGAGAATGAACCTCGGGTTTGAAATCACTTACTCAATAACAAACCTCGGGTTCTAATCATTTACTCAAGAATGAACCTCGGGTTTGAAATCACTTACTCAATAACGAACCTCGGGTTCTAATCACTTACTCAATAACGAACCTTGGGATAGAACTCACTAACTCAATAACAAACCTCGGTTTGTAATCATTTAATCAATAACAAATCTCGAGACTGAACTCATCAACTCAATAACGAACCTCAATACTAAAATCACAATTCAATAATGAGCCTCAGGCTTTAATCAGTTACTCAATAACGAACCTCGAGTTTTAATCATTTACTCAATAACCAACCTTATTGTGATTGAACTCGAGGTTCGTTATTGAGTAGTGATTCAAACTTGAGGTCCGTTATTGAGTAGTGATTCAAACTCGAGGTTCGTTCTTGAGAAGTGATTTCAAACTTGGGGATCGTTTCTTAGTTAGTTGATGATTTCGAACCCAAGGTTCGTTAGTTTGTTTAAGATTTCAAGCCCGAGCTTCACGGTGAAATCCTGGATTCGAATCACGTGATTCGTTAATAAGATCATAATCTCCTCATTAACTATATAAATTTAAATAAAATCAATTTATGCTAAAGATAAATAAAAAATAAAAATCCTCCATTTATACATTTAACAATTGCAAAAAGAAAAACCAAGTACCCTAACCTTCTCCACCCTCCACCTCTGCGTATCTTCTTCAATCACCGCCGCCGCCGCCGTTGTCTTCCAAACTTTGCCACTCACCGGCTCCCATGGTTGTCTCAACTATCCGGCCGGAAATCTACATGAATCTGAGCCCTCTTTTTCTGCTTTTGCCTTGTTCCTTAGCTCGTTTTATGCTCTATCATTCTCCATGGAATTCTGACTCTGCTTTTTGCTCTATGTGTCGAAGAGACATGAAAAAGGTGAATACGGCAATTGTTCATCCGCCGGATTCTATTGAACTTCTGTTCTATGCTTCTACGGATGAACAACCTCGTGTTTTACATCTCCTCGCTCAAAATGATGTTCCCTTGGTGAGACGTTGGCTCCTTTAGCTCAGATTGCGATTTCACCAACAATGGAGGTTGGTTCTTCAATTATTTTGAGAATTTGCCTTTGAATGTTGCTAGTTTGCCCAGGTAGCTTCTAACCCCAATTCTTTGGATTCCATGAGGCTAAAGATCGGTAAGATCCTCCTTCGGTACATAATTTATAGAAAATGAAAGCTTGATTTCTTGATATGGTTGATGCTATTGCCACTTCAAGCTGCTAAAGTTATTCACACCGATCTTTTGCTTGATCTTTTATTGAGTTTGTTGGTGAATGATGACTACACGAACATGAATTCGTTTTATGTGTGCAGGAACTCTATGCTTAAAACTCTTTTGTTCGGTGTTTTTTTTTGTGTGTGCTGTTTATAATTTGTGTATCAACGGGCGATTATGTCTTCAAAGCAGAGGTCCCATCAAGCTTCATGGTGGACATGCCCTTCTTGCTATGACTTTGTTCTCAACTTTTAGACTTTTGATTACTAGTGGATGATGATCTGAAATAAAAAAACTTTTTTGTGTGCACAACTTGGTATCTCAAGCAGGGGCAAGCTTGGATAGATTTCACATTGAGTCTAATATCGACTTATAGCCTTGATGGTGCCACCGAGATTTTTAACCCCTGTATTTCGGTTTTTATCTTTATCTTCGCTTTAATACATATATGACCTTGAAATTGCAGGTCAAGTACTACTTGCTTAAAACTCTTATTACGCTACTTCTGCGGCTCTTCAAGGGAGGAGCTATTTCTTGTGTTTTTCTCTTGATAAAGTCATATAACAAGATTTTTCAATTCTAATTTGTAGTACATACAATATTGATTTATTAGATAAGTTTAAAAATGGTGACTAATATTGGGGATCTATGTTTATGTTTTTGTTGTATTGAACCCGAATTTTAAGTGACTTGATTTCGTTGTAGTTTGTGTCAAGATTCCTTGCAGTTTTAATATTCTTTTGACATTATTGATGTTTTCCGGAAGATTAACAACGTTTCAATGAATTGTTTCTCATATCAATTTTCAAGTTCAATCGAAGGAGACAATGCAGCTCGTCCAACTCCTCGCGAGTAAGTCTTCATTAAAATAGACCAAACATTTTGTTTCTTCCTATAATGGTGATTGGTGTTAGAATTTGGTTGAAGTTGCCTATTAATCTGATTGATCTGTGCTAATTAAGTTCGCGCTCTCTATTTGATGGAGTCCGATATGTTTGTTCTAAGCCTTGTTTTGATCCTTGATAATCTGTTTGATAAAGCCATGGTATGAGCCCTTAGGCTTTGGTGAGTAATATGGTGGATTTTGTCATATGCATCCCTTGCATCGTCCCCGCTGCTTAATCAGCCTTTGTCTGCCTGAATTTGTCTGAGTCTAGAATGTCTAGTAAGATAGACATCTTTATTTTCCTGTGTTAGGGCTTGAAACTCTGTTTAAGTACCAAAGTCATGGATCTATTAGAATCTACTTTTAGGCATGCTATGATATGATAAAGTATTCAGCTTTGAACCTGTCTGTTAATTTTGTATGCATTTATTTGTAGACTCAATGTGGTAGCTTCACGATCAGATTTGTATGTAGTTTAACAACCCTGTGTGAAGCTATGCTCTGCTTTAAAAGCTGTCAAAACTGTGTTTGAACCCTAAACTGCATCAGACTTGCATTGACTGTTTAAGTACCTTACACTGATTGGAATGAGCTGAAATTTTAACACAACTTAGTTCACATATAGAGGTACAATTCATGTCAAGAAACCAAATTAATTTGAGGTCTGTATCATAGCTAAAACTTGGGTACAAAACTGTGTGTTTAATTTTATCCGGCTGTGAACAAGTTGTTGTGTCTGAGCTTTTAAGTGTCGAAATGAACTTAGATTGAGCTGAAAATTTAAGGGTTTCTAGTTAATATGATAAGGTACAAACTTCATTTAGACTTCATCTTAATTTGAAGCTGTTATCATTGCATTGCAAGAACCTAAGGTGAATAGGCTGCTGCTGTATGTATGAGCAGAATGACCCGATGTCTGTTCATAAGCCTTTTGAGCATCTAGATGAGCTCCAAATGAGCTGAATTTTTGACACAACATACTTGGCATCATGATGAACAAATTTTGTTAAGGAGTCATCTCAATTTGATGCTGTTATCATAGGTAAAAACGAGCTACAACACTGTGTGCTCAAAACTGTCCGGCTGAGTGTATTGGGCTGTTTAGTGGGCTTTTGAGCATCTGGTTTAAACCGGACTTGGCTGAAATTTTGAGGATAGTAATCCATCATATTGTGAGCATATTCCATTCTTTGATTATCTGAATTTGGGCACGTTATCATATCAAGAATTCGAAAATAAAACAGCCTTTCCATCAGTTTGAGAAAAATAGATAATTGGTTTGATTGGCTTGTTTGATTGAGATATATCCATGTGTATCAATTGAAATTGATTTTGAATGATGTTCGGTTTGAAATTGTTCGGTTTGAAATTTAACTCAAATTGTTCATTTGAAATCTAACTAAAATTGTTTGGTTTGAAATGCTTCATATTATTGACTTTGCTCCTTTTCTATATTAACTCCTTGTGGACATAGCTTGTGCATCTGGGAGTCAGTAGTTATCTGATTTGAAAAATGTCTTCTCAAATAATTTCTTTTTCAAAAGTGCTTTTATCTTTGCTTATGGTGGGATTACAAAATTCAAGGTACTACATTTTATCTATGACATCTAATCTCAATCTTTCTTGGAATGCCTTATTTTTATGACATATATTTCCTTTATCCTTGTTTTTGTTGGCCCTGCATGTGTTTTTTCCACCTCGGGGATTGCCCTGCATGTGTTGTTTTTGTGTTTTGGACATAACTTGTATGCTTGTCTTGAATATTTAAGCATGCTATGTTCACTACTAATAATCCAAAGACAACTCGAATTTTTCTTTGTACTTTTAAAAAGCTAAACCGAATTTCGATGCAGGGTTCATTACCGATCATGAGAGAGCTCTTGAGGATCTCATGGTGAAAGTTCGAGATAACTCTCGTAGATTCGATACATGCTTGAATGTAATGGCTTCTCACGTTGCTATAGTTTTTGCTTCTTTGAAGGTAAGATTTCACATGGCAATAGGTTCAGGTTATATATTCACATGTACATTTATATATATTGGATTAGTGCATAAGAAGGATTAGAAAACAAAGCCTATCTTGGATACATTGAGAAGCTACCAAGACTTGCCTCCTGTAAGTCTCTATCCACTTGAAATATATGCACTTTCTCACCATTACATTTGTCGTGTTTAGCGTAAATATATTGCTTTATTCTCTTATTTTCTCCCCTTCTCAAATGCTTCTATAGGACAAAGTTGTTGGTGCTTTAGCGATAGAGGACAAAAAGAGCATGATGATGTTCTTTGAGAAGCACCTTGAAGATATTTTGCAATCGGAATAAGCAAATTTTCGTCGGAAATTTGTCGGAATAATTAAGCAAATTTTCGTCGGAATTTAGTCGGAAATTAAGCAAATTTTAAATCGGTATTTAGTCGGGAATTAAGAAAATTTTCGCCGGAATTTAGTCGGGAACTAGGCAAATTTTTGTCGGAAAATTGTCGGAATAAATTGTCGGAAGTTCGTTGGAACCATTCGTCGCAAATTTCGCCGGAAATTTCGTCGCAACGCGTTTCAACGGGCTTTTTCCAACAGCCCATATTTCGTCGGAAATTAGTCGGAAATGCGCATTTCCGACCAATTTCCGACGAAATTTCGCGTAGGAATTGCCGGAAATTCTAGTAGTGGACATCTCCAATAAAGAAGCTCAAATAAAAACGAAAGGTGGATCCGTATGTGAAGTTGGAAAAAGGATAATACGTAGAGTGACGAATACGAAAGTTTGTTTATTGATAGAAAATAAAACACTCACGGAAAACGCTATGGCATGTAGAGAAAAGAGTGATCCAGAAAGATTCAAATTTACATCTATGACCTGTATTAAAATGTCAAGGATCGATAATATTTTGGGGTACATACAATTTACCCTTATCGAAGCATACATATGGGAACAAGCCAATTATAGTAATTGCATAACACGTACATATTGCATTTACCAAGATGCAAAGACCTACACAGACTACAAAATTTTCGCAATTTATACATCAAGCCAAGCAAGGTTAAAAGGACGACATGTACATAGTGCATCGTGTTTTATGCCTACCTGGACATGGCTCTGGAAATCCAAGCTACAAGTGAGTAGAAATTTCAAATGCAAATATCATATCAGGAGGGTGTTCTAGCAGAAGCTTACACCTATTTTTGCCATTGAAAGTTTTGAAGAATATTAAGTTAGTAGTGTACTAAATGGATAAAAATCTTCAAATGTAATTAAAACACTGAAAGTTTTGCCAGAAACATGAAAAAAATAATTAATTAAAACTACCAATTTTTTTTTAAATCTATTTCTAACCTTGGTTAGCTCTCAGCAGAAATCATCAGCTTGCGTATATGGACCTACAATGAACCCACAATTACAGAAATGAAAAGAAGCTTACTGAATTCCAGTCCATGTTGTACATACAAAAGTCCAGAAATTTGTACACACATATCGCGGCACCTGCAACAACCAATAATTCTAAATACTTTCTCAAAAGCAGAAAATAAAATTCGAAAACACTGCAGAAAAAAGGAAAACACTCCAAATTCCAGCTATTTCAAAACTGAATTAGCTAAGAAGACATCTTTTTGAACAATAAAGTCCTTCAATCAATCAACAAGCAATTTACATTCTACCTTAAACGGTAGCGCCACTGTTTCATGAAACAAAAATAATTTTGAAAAATAAACACAGATATGGCTAATAATAATCAAATACAATAAACAATATGAATCGAAAAAAATCAGAGCCAAAATTAACAGAAGAAAACTAAAGCATCACAAAATCGAGAATTTTACCAAACTCAGACGTTGCGATTAATGCATCGACGATTCTGATGGAAACTTCATAAGCCCTCTAGTTATCCTCGCTCCCGCTTCTTCTTCTCTTCTACAGTTCTACTACTACTTTCTTTCCCTGCTGCGATTTTTTTATGGAATGAAAATCAGATCAGAATTCAATCCAGATAAATAAACCATAGCAACGGATCTTTTTGGATTACATATATGAGTACTGTAGAAGATGAAGCGAGAGGGGAAAGAGATTCGAGTCTCCGTTAAGAATACACCATGGAAACATTATTGTGTGGATAAGCGGAATGGATAGGAGTGAGATATATGTCTTATTATTATGTGGATACTGCCACCCATTGTGTGGAAGAACTGCCGGATATAACTCAGAAACCTGACCACCCTTCAGCTTCAGCCGCCATCAATCAACATAAAACAAATTCAAACTTGTACGATGGTGGATCGAACAACATTATCCAATGGGTATAACACACAATTTCATCAAAAGCGAACAGATAAAACATGGAACGAGTTGCATCACCGATTTAGCCCAACCCTATCAACCTTAGATGATTGACGCCGTAGGGAGGTCGATCTGGTTTCCATTCTGGCCGTCCGTTTTCTTAGGGTTTGATGCCTGTTGAATTACCAAGCAACTTCTCATCAGTTTTTTTCCTAATTCTTATTTGTACCGTATTCAATATACTAAAATTAATATAAGGAAAAAGCCAAGGAAAAAAAATTAAAACATAAAAGGACACGTGGCGACTCAAAAGACCCTTGACGTGGGTATCTGGTTGAAGAAAGGAGCGGCGTGGCACTGTGTGGTTGAATTTGGCTCTCTTCTTATTAGATATATATATATATATATAGCGTGATACGAATCCGAACGAATATTTGCCTAGGACCTTCTAAAGAAATCAATAAACGAGCTTGAATTTGGCTCTCTTCTTATTAGATTAGTTCCACTGAGATATTTCTCGTTTTTAGATCAAATCACCAAACCGGCATCATCAATTGTATTAAGTTTTATTTTCTTTTTTAGCATGCAATATGATTTCGTGAATTACGTGTGATTGTTTTCAATTTTGATCTAGATGTCTAAGTGCTAATTCTGTGAATCTGTGTGCTAATTGTGGTAATATGTTAATAAAATTCATAACTTTTTGTATCTGGTAATTTCTCTTTGCGAAACTTGTTGAATCACTGTTGAACTATTGTTATGTTGAAAAGCTTGCCGACGCCAACAGGGTTTCGGGTAACTCGCTGAGCCAAGGCGTTGTCCTGCTGAGGCGAGTCTTCTGGGCTTTGTAAGAAATCGTTTCCGGCTTATGTGCATGCTAGCTTTTGTGGTTTTATACTGTTCCGTTGCTATAAGGTTAATTTTGTGTTTTTATTAGTAAAATTGTCTTGAATTTCATAAGAAATATAGTTTTTTTTTTTTTCTGACATTTCCCCCTTTATATTGTCCTCCATGAAACACAATACACTTTGAAACATTTATTACAACATGCTGTCTCATTTTTCATAGACAGTCTTTACATTAAAAAAAATTCCGCTCAATCACAACAAGATGGAAGATCACACAGTAGTAACAAATAAAGGTAGTAATTTGAAAAAAAGAAAAGAAAATAAAGGTAACAACAATATATATATATATATATATATATATATATATATATATTTTACTTGAGGAATTTCTTCAACCAAAATGCTGATTTCTTGGGGTATCTCTTTTGCCCATTCTTAAAATCCACATAATTGAGACCAAACCTTAATGTGTAGCCTGAATTCCATTCAAATGTGTCCAAAAATGACCATGCGAAAAAGCCTTTAATGTTGACACCCTCCCTGCACAACATCGAAAGCAATCAACTTTATCTCCTTGTTAAGTCTCTTGCTTGCGCAACGAGCTAGGAACCGAATAATCCACTGAACTTTCTAAAAGACAGTTGTTTTTGCCACCATATATAACGACTCTATTTTCTAGGCACACAGTGATATTCTAATTTTAAAAGGGCGATGTAACGTAGTTTCAACATTTGATTTTTCAGAACTAGAATATCTATTTTCGAATTCTATAAAATCGAATACAGCTGCAACAACCTATTTTGTCTCTCTACAATTTGACTAAGCTATATATATATATATATTCTTGTGGTCGGAAATTTATTGTTTAAAGACATCTGTTCCTGTAGCATTGGGGATTTGAGTGCTTTGTTGGGGTTGCGTGTGTTTGACCGGTGTTGTAATTTTCAGCGTCTTGTTGTTTTTTTAATAATAAATCTTATCATTGCTGTTCAAAAAATATATATATATATATATATATGTTTAAGAAAAAAAACATTATAGTTATATGCAGGGAGACAATTGTCAGTACCGTGACCACTACCCCAAATCAAATTGTCTTAAGGACAACGTGTTGCCACACCACAATAAAAGCATTGTTTCCAAAGGACATTTAGCTAATACTGTAAGCATTATTCCGGAACATATTGTCTTAAAAACAGCGTGTTTATGCAAAGAAAGCAAGGAATGTATGGTCTTACTTGATAGCAGCAATTGCGGCAGCAAAATGGCCTTTGTAAAATGTTATCCTCTGTGGATCATTAGTACCTTCCTCCACAGTGTTTTTATTCGCGTCACCGATCCCTGAAAAATGTTAAAAATTTAAATAAAAAACAACTAATGCGAAAGTTAGCACGAATACATATACGAATACGTCGTACGATACGCTAAGCACAGTGACACGAATGAAGACAGAACACATTAGCAACATGTATGTTATATATATATATATATATACCACTACGTTTTTACTTACCATTTTCAGTGATATAAATGAGAGGGTTCTTATACTTCTCCTTTGTATACACAAGAAGTTCTTTCAGGCCCACTGGATAATCAAAAAATACACTCACTCCAGTCTGCAAAAATAATTATCGAGAATCCAATCTATCAGCAACGTTTAAGATAAATAACTGTTGATTATTGTGTAAATTTTCTTAATTGTTGTAACACATAAAAATATTATTTTGACATTAATAGACCAAATCATGTAAATTTTAAGTATTTATTAACTTTCTAATTCATACGAATCATTATTGTGGTGCTAATAATTTAATTTACACAAATGCTTTTATAAGTAAAAGATTAATGCAGATTAATCTTACAGGTGTGCCAATTGGTTTCCCATTCCGTTCAGCTGCAAAAGAGGAAGTGATAGAAATGTCAGACAGATTTTACGTCTCAACCGTGATATGAAGTGTATTGCATTATAACGATGTGAAAGACACTAAGAACGATGTGATGCAATACATCTCACGCGATACTATTTATATATTTATATGGTGCATCTTGCCCTTGCATGCTATCTCTCATACGGTCAAGTCATCGGATCATACGTATATATGATACCACACATGAACGTTTCCTGTGTTTATTCTCATTCTTGTGTACTATGCGATAGAGTATGACACATGTAATGAAATATAGCATATGTATGAAGTCCGGATCTTCTGCAGTGATAACCGTACATTGATTGGTCCACTGACTCTGATTCCTTCGATTTTTTCCAGATCCAACCATTATCGGGTAATTGTTATGCAGGCTCTGTTTGCTTTGAGTTTGGTTTAGTTTTTGAGTTGGTTTTATTTACTACTAGATAATAAAATATGATAAAAATAATAGAAGTAATAATTACAAAGTTAAAATATTTTTTTGAAATTTGTGTAGATAGAAAAAAATAATTGGTTTGATAAATTAAAATAAAGTAGTACAATAAATAAAATAAGGATAAAAAATGTAATAAAGTAAATAAAATGAAATTGTGAGAGATAGTTTAATATTTTCTCATTTGTACTTGAATATAATTATTGGTGAGAGAAAATTGTAATAAATGATTGGTGAAGTGATATAACCCTAAACCCAAACCAAACCCAAAACAAACAGAACCGTAGTAATTCCATTTGTCAAGTTAGTTGTTGAATATATAAAATGTTAGTTAATTATCTATCTTCCCATCAGCTTAAACTTTTGAGAGAAATGGTAATTCAACATAATATCATCATAGCAGAAGGTTATGAGTTCAAAACCCGCTTCAAATACACTTTTTCCCAAAAACAAACAAAAAACAAGTGTTGGGCTACAAAATACTCAAAATCTTAAGTTTATGGAGAGATGGTAATTTAACAGAGTATCAGAGCGAGATGTCCGGTTATGAGTTAAAACATGCTCCAAACAATGTTTTTCCAAAAACAAATAAAAAGACTAGTGTTGGGCTACAAAAGACCCAAAATCTTAAACTTTTTAGAAAGATGATAATTTAACATGGTATCAGAGCGAGAGGTCTTCGATTCAAACCCGCTCAAAACACAGTCACCCAAACAAACAAACAAAAAATAAAAAAAATAAGTGTTGGGCCTCTCTAAAAATATAATAGGACCAAATTTGAGGGGGCGTATTGAATATATAAAATGCGCTCCAAGCATAATCACCCAAACAAAAACAAAAAACAAGTCTACAAAGAAAATAGGCCCACAATTGAGTGGGCGTGTTGAATATATAAAATTTTAATTATCTACCTGCTACCAACTTAAGTTTTTATGAGAAATAATAATTCAACGATAGTTACTGAGGGTGTGAATGAATGAGTCGAGTCGATACGATCATCGGGGCTCGACTCGACTCGACTAAAAAGTGCGGGCTCAAACTCGGCTCGAGCTCGATCGAGCCTAAAAAGCAAGATCGAACTCGACTCGCTAAATACTCGACAAAGCTCAACTCGGCTCGTAAGCTCGATTATTTTAGTAGAATTCAATTGATTTTTAATGAAATATGGCAAGATCGAGCTCACTCGCCTAATACTCGACTCGAATAATATTTTTTAATTATGAAAAATAATATTTTATAATAAGTAAATTAATTTAATTAATTGAATAATTATTTAATCAAGCTCGATTAAGCTCATGAGCTACTCGATTAATATATTTTAAAACTCGAGCTCGATTCGGTTAATTATTCGAAGAGCTGATTTGAAATTTCGAACTCGAGAAAAATCGATCGAATGATCTCTCTCTTACTTAAATGAAAGCGAATAATTTCATGAAGAAGCCCAATCTCATTTACAGCCCTAAGTTAATACAGATGAATGTAAATATGAGTCGCACTTACTTGTAAGATTGACAGAAAGGTCACTTGAATAGCTGATGTTGACAGTGTTAGAAACACGGATTGGGGAGGTGTAGCTAGGAGTGTAATAGTTGACTCCTAAAAAGTCAAGGGAACCTTTGACCGCTTTTGATTGGTCGGGAGTAAAACGGGGCAGGCGGTTTCCAATGGTGCTTCTCATTGCTTTTGGATAATCTCCATATGTCAATGGATCCAAGAACCTGTAAATTAATTTTTATTTAATGCTCTATTTATTAAATGTCTTAATTACTCTTTGTACGTACAAAGATTTAATTATGTGTGACCCAAAGAGATTTTTTGGGTCAATCTATTGCTCTAAAATGTTTTTAGCATCGTATTTAATTGTATTTTCTTTACCCCTAAAAAAATTGTATTTTCTTTAAATGTATAATTAGGTTGAAAAGATTCATTAATACTCTTAAAAAAAAATAAAAAAAAAAAACCTCAAAAAAAACACTCTTAAAAAAAAGGTTTATGAAGTGTAACATTATTTAATTATGTCTTGTATTATTATAAACTTTATATATAACTTACCATCCATAGAAGAAGTCTAGGGCACGCTGTGCAGCTTGGATGTCAGCTTTCCTATTCGATAATGGAACAAACCAATTGCTAACCAGAACAATCCCTATCTGTCCCTTTTGATGTGGCTACATAAAAACAAAATGATAATAATACTAATAATAATAATAATAATTTGTAAGCACAATGAGAATATTAAATTTTTGCTTTGAAATAACATCTTTCGCATATTAGGTTACTCAGGTTCGAGATACGCAGGTAAATATTAATAAAATAAGGATCAGTTACCTTCATCTTTGGTACTATTTCATCATTTTGAAGAGCTTTTCATTTCATATATTGAAGTTATGAATATGCATATAATAAGAACCATGTATCCAACTTTTGAAATCAATATTTTTTTCCTAGCTAGATGTATTCTAAGTATCCAGCGTATATAGGTGTCAGATGCATATCCGATACAAGACATGTAGAAAATCTAGCCCAAACCCATATAAGAGGAGGTGCCTCATCCCTAAAACCTAGGTTATGAGGTGAGGGAAATCCATCTTTTAATATAGTGGGTGAAACAATCACAAGTTTACAATGTAGGATACTTTAATACGTCCCCTCAAGTGTGAGTCTATATAGAGTCTGGGTCAAATGACACACAATGCATATAATTAAGAGGCACTCTAAAGGCAAACAAAGTGGCCCAACACTTGCACAATAAATGGGTGGCTTTGATACTATGTAGAAAATCTAGCCCAAACCCATATAAGAGGAGGGGGGCTCCTCCTAAAACCTAGGTTATAAGGTGAGGGAAGTCAATCTTTTAATATGGAGTTCCCAATATAGGATACTTTAACAAGATACACTACAAGACACACGTATATGTGTGTCAATCATAGTCTCCATGAATAATTACAAGCTAACTAGACATAGAAATTAGCTAACTAGCTCACCTTGTATTTCTTTCTGTATAATTTTGAAGCAGCTGCATGGCTAAGAAGAATATGATGGCCAACCAAGTAGGGTTCAGTCGAAGAATCGCCAGCAGGGCAACCTTTGTTCAACCAAGCAGAGCATCTCCCCGGTGCCATTGTTCCCGCAATGCTAGTTGAATCGTAACCTGTCGTGGTAAATGTCCACGGCTCGTTGAACGTTGACCAGTGTTTTACTCTGTCACCGAATTCTTTGAAGCAAAGCTCCGCGAAATCCAGATAGTCTTTCCTATAAGTTTTAAGTTAATTGTGTTTAGTATATTAGTTAATAGAGTTTATGGTTTTTTAGAGAGATAATAATCCAATATAGTAGAAAGTCTTGGGCTCTAATTTATATGTCACATAGTTTTTCGTATTTGTTTTCCTTGTAATGTTATATATATATATATATATATATATATATATATATATATATATATATTCGCTCTCCACACTTACACAATATGAGGGCTCAGAAATCCAAGATATTCATCTTCCAATGCTTGAGGTACATCCCAGTGGAAGAGTGTCACAAAAGGCACTATCCCTGTGGTGATTTAAAAATTAAAAAAAATGGAGAGAATTTTTTTTAATTAACTTTGAGGTATCCTTTTACTATAGAAGTGGTTATTGACACATTTGTTTTATGTAATTTCTCCACCTATTAAATAAATTAAATGTTCAGATATCTCAAAAATTTTACAATTTTTTTAACGACAAAAATGTTATATCAATAATAAAAACTAAAAACACCCACAATCACTATATCTTGTTGTTTATATTAAAGTGCAGAGATCTAACCTTTGGCCAAGAGACTATTAATGAGGTTATTGTAGAAGGCGATGCCGGCTTTGTTTACTCCTTTGCTCAGCTTTCCATCTAAGGTAAATATATTAAAATAATTAATATACATATAATAATCGTATATATCTCTCTCTCTATATATATAGATATATATATATCAAAACTGTTTAAGGGGTCTTTTAAAGGGATCCCACTAAATTTGTGGATTTAGTGAGGTGTCCTTAAAAGGCCGGCCCCCGATTAATAACGACGGATCTAGACTATGCATACGGGGTTCATGGAGGGCCCTTAAACATTATTCTATCGAGTTAATAATATCAACTGAGTTAATTATTATCTAGGAATAAGATTCAAGTGTTACAGCCATACATACGTGGTAAAACTCTTGACCAGGAGATAGAAAATCTAAAGCCAGTTAGACCAATGAATTTCATCAATTTGACATCCTCCTGCATTTCAAATCAGGCACAATATTGTGTGAATACGTACAATTAATGAGATTTGGTAAAATGAAATGCATAAACTATTTATATGCAATATAGATTTTGATTATAGTAACACTTTAGAATTCGAGCCTAAGGACATTATTATTTGAATCATTATGAATTCCATAATTACTTAGGCCCATCGACGTCCTCAATTGACCTAAAATGGTTAAGGAAAGATATCAAGTCTAATGATCGGGCATTCTTGTCAGAACTCTGTTAGATGATTCTAGAGGTGACCCCCCACTTATAGTATGACACTTAGTTTCATATTGTAATCGATTCTAATACCATCCGTAACGCCCTAAAAACACTACCAGATGATTGTAGATGTGAACCTCATTGCCTCTCACTGTATGACACTTAGTTTCATTTGACAGTCGGCTTTGATATCTCATGTACATCCCTAGAAAACCCTACCAGATGAATCTAGTGGTGACTCTAGCTCAGACCGCCACTCACGGTGCTTGTGACACGTAGTTACATTGGCTCTGGTACCGCATAGAACACTCCAAAAATCAGGCCTAAAAACCTAAAATGGTTAACCAAAAAGTTACTAAATTCATTATGGTGATATTTCTCCTATTTTTTCAATATGGGATATTACAATTAATTGACATAAATTATGTGTACCTTGTAACGGTGATAGAAATCATCAGCAACATCTCCAGTGCTGTTATCGGCTATTTTACCTGGAAATGAGATACACCAAATTTTAGTGACAAATTGTAAAATGGTCTTAAAAAGGTGTTTGTCACGACAAGTAGTACTAATTATCGTTACGAAAGGTTGGGGTAATTTGTACACTTAAACAATATAAATACGTAGATGTTTGAACACATACATGACCATATGCTCTGTTAATACTGTATCATATCATCTCTCCCAAATACATACCTTTTATATATATATATATATATATATATATATATATATATATATATATATATATATATATATATATATATATATATATATATATCGAATATCGAATACGAATGTAAAATATATATAGTAACACGATTATAATTTGTATGGTCCTATATTAAAATGATGTCAATTTACTGTAAATTTTTGCATTAAACATATGGAGAAGGTAGTAGTGATACATACTTGGAATCAAATGAGTATATGTATCCCAAATGCTTGGGCCTCTACCATCTTCATTTACAGCTCCTTCATACTTCAAATTCAAAACAAAATTCAAAGAATATAACGCTGTATTCAGCTGTATCCAAAAGCAGATCCAAAAAAAATACGATAAAAAAAAAGATCCACAGTGGTATATTGTATAATTAAGTTTTATATACAAATAACATTATTATTATTATAACCATAAATTTCTAATTGTAAATCCACTAGAGGGACGTTTTTTCAATGGATATATTGATATAGTTTTGATGTTAACATATATATATAAATAAATTTCTCAAAATCCACCGATAGCACTAGGACATACGTGCCTCCGGTGGATATACATTGCATCCGCTACTGTGCATAATCCGTAAAAGAACCCTAAGACTTTGAAAAAGAAAAGAAACAAAACCTACACTAGAGAAGAATTAAATAATAATAATAACCTGATAAGATGCGGAGCCTGCTCCAAAAATAAAATTTTTAGGGAAACTGCTACGTCGCAAGGGTTTTGATACATTATGAATAGTAGCTTGTGTAGATAGAACCCCATTAAGAAAAATGATGTTTATAATAAGTATGAAAAAGCTAAAGAAAAGAGGCCCTTTTGCTTCCATTTTTCACACAATTCAAGTTATGACATTTCTTTGTGCTACTAGTTAGTTATACTTATAGTACTTATGTACATAATTTTTAATGCAAGAGGATGATAAAATATACTACCTCCGTCCCCAAAATGTAAGTCTATTTAGTTTTTTTGAATTGTCCCATTATGCAAATCCATTTAGATAACCAATTAAGCATTTATTACATTTTTCTCATTTTTCTCCTCATTTATTATTTACCCATCAACTTTTCACTAATTTACATTAATGACAGTCAAATGTCATTTTAGACTTTTAATAATGACACATAACCAATTTAATCAACTCTCTTAATCTGTGTGAAAAACTTCAAATGGATTTACATTTTGGGACGTAGGAAATATATGCACATATATGCACGCGCGTTGGTCGATGTAGCGTACTTCAATGATAGTGCTGAATAATCCTACTGTCAGTGCCATCTGCAAACAAGTCTCAACAGAATTCCAACAAAACCGAATCACATTTGTCGCGGTATTGATATTCATGACTCTCTTTGTCCGTTGTGCTACAAATTTGAAGAATCATTAATCATCTTTTGTTAAACTGCGATGTTTCATTTTTGATTTGGTCGCATGTTTTAAGTTGGTGTAAGATAGTTGGGTTATATGCATTCTACTTTAGTGATTTATGCATCTTTTACGCCGGTCCGTCTCCATCGTCTTTGAACTCCCGTTCGTGGTCAGCAATAGTTGGTGTCACTGCCTGGGTTATTTGGAATCAGAGAAATAAAGTCATTTTTAATTCGTTTGTCATTAATCCGGAATTGATTTTCAGAGAGATTCAGAGGTTGTCTTTTTCTTGGCTTGAATGCTAATTGCCTTAAGAAGCTAGAATGGGAAGATTTGAAGGCAAATCCGATGATTGCGGCTTCTTGAGACCTTAGGAAAATGGTTTCGATTTTCATTGATGTGGAGATCAAGGCTGTTGCTGTGACTTGATTTGTTTGCGGAATGATTTAGTCTCACATCACCATATAGGTTTTTTGTTATGACACTCGCGCATAAATAAGTATCACATCACCATGGGGTTTTCGTTATTATGTGACACTTCAAATGTTGTCTGACAATTAATATATATATTACTCATTTTTAGGGGATATATATACTCATTAACTATTAGTTTATCTTATTGAAAAACAAATAAACAAAAAAACTGTTAGTTTTTCTCACACGTTATGTCAACTCTTCTACACGTTGCTTTGTTTATATATATATACGGATTGCGATTAGATCTGAAGAAAAATAATTTTTAGTTGTTTATTTCATCAATTATTCCAAGAAAGTCGTCTCTTCGAGGAGGGGCAAGGGGGTGTTAAAAAGAATAATTTTTCCAGCATAATTCCCATTATTTTATGAGTGAATTACGCCTTGAGATATAGGTTACTTGCCAAACAAAAATACCCGCCCCTTCTCAATATATAATGGTATTACCGATACATCTTTTCCTTACATTGGTATTCTAAAAACTTATATAATGGGATAAAATTAAAAAAAAAAATTCAAAAATACTCCCTCCGATTTATTTAAATCAAATCCATTATTCCAGAGAAGATTGTCTTTTCACCTAATAAAAATTCCAATTACGAAATTTTCACTCTTATTTTATACTTTTTAAAATAAGTATATAAATGATTAAGATATCCTTTTTTTTTTGTCAAAATAAAAGTTACTCTTCCTAATTTATGATAAACAATTTTTCTAAATAAAAAAATTTAAAATTTTATATTTTAAGATTAATTGATAATATATATATATATATATATATATATTATATATATATATATATATATATATACCCACTTTAATAAAATGAAAGAATGTCATAAATTTTTGATGATAAAAGTTTAAATTACCTTTTGAATATTATTATCGTAATAATTGTTAAGATGAAAATTTGAAAATTAGTGATAAATTTTGAAAGATGAAAGTAGAAAACGTAATAATGTTACATTGGTATTCTAAAAACTTATATAATGGGATAAAATAAATTAAAAAAAACAAATACTCCCTCCGCTTTAATCGTCGATAAAAGAATCGTACTTGACTCAAATAAATAATATTATATAGTATAAAATTCTTCCTCATTATTTTTTTAAGGTGACTAAGTTGTCTTTTAATTTTCTTAATATATACACCCAATAAATATTGATTATCTTTTATTAATTGGAGTAGTATTTGGGATTGTGTATATATACATGGATAATAGTGAGACAAATTGACTTTTGAAGTTTCTAGAATTGGGAATGTCTTTTATTGGAGATGTAAAAACTTTGTTTGTATAGTATAATAATTAAATTTAGGGGTAAAGGTGAAAAAAATAATAAATATTAGATTGGTGATGTAAAATGACAGATAAGTAAAAACAAAACAAATTCTGAAAATTGACAATTAGAAAAAAAAAACGGAGGGAATACTAATTATATTTCAGGATGGATGTATGCTTATAGCATAGCTATGGGGACTGATTCGCACACTCGGGCAAAAAAAAAAAAAAAAAAAAAAAGCGCTAAAAATTTGTATAGTCTAATTAAATCATCAAATTATCTTAATCCAACTCAATCCGATAATATGAATATAGTCTTTAACCCACCGTAAACTATTCTGGATCCACTGGATCCACCGGAGAGTGCACAATTATGAGTGAAGAGTCAACTGTATATGTATATACAGACTGTTTATATATAAATGTGCATATGCCAATATATAATATACTCAATTGTTTCGTTTAAAAAATAGGGTTTATTGTCAAAAAGAACAATTAAACATAGAAATATATAAAGATGACAGTGGAATATATATTTTTCTGGGAAAAAATGACATATTTTATTCCATCATGATAGTAAAATATTATATTTGTGCGGGATTCCATCACAAAGAAATCATGATTTGATGTTATGAATAATGATTTATCCTTATCATCCAATTTATATTTAATTGTTTTCGATTATTATTTTCACCCCTCTTTTTGTCCTTTTAAACCACTTCCCATATATATATATATATATATATATATATATATATATATATATATATATACACAATCAATTGGTGTTCAAATTAAGTGTCTGTTAGACACCTCACATGTCTCTAATTTATTCAACTATAATTTTGAATTCACATGAAGTGTTGAATGTGTGGCAGAGTTTTATATACCTCAGCTTGGATATAAAAAAATTGGATTGTACTCAAATCCGTATCTTTGTGATCTACTTGCTAAAGTCAATAGGATAGAGATAAGAGTGTATATTCAATTTCATACGGTTAATTATTGCTCTTTTTGTTTCTTTCTTTGAGGTAAAATTATTGCTCAAAACATAAAAACAATATGTTAGTATATATAATTTAATTAGTCAATTTCACATACAAATGTGTTTATAAGAAAATTCCTTACTATTTATAACTAAATTTTATTAGGGGTTGGACGGCGGCTAGGGTGGCGGCACGCCTGTGTATATGCCTCAACTTCATTGATCACCAAGGTTAGTAATACGTAGGCTAGGGTAAATAATTTTTGCATCATACTAGTGTTGTATTGGTTCTACAATAATTATCTTTCACTCGCGTGGAAATTAGTTATTATATAAGCATCCAAGACATCACCATTATTGGAGGTTCTACAATTTATAATTATGTCTCACTCGTCTGGATATTAGTTATTCTGCAATCAAGGCATCGGAAATCATGCATTCCTCGAATGATGTTCAAGAAACAACGGTTAAATGGACTTTACCATATATAATTAACATCAAATAAGGATGTGTATAAACATTTTCTCAGTGAAAAGTCAACCTCTAAGGCTACGCTACGGGGATGCGTGCTGGTCTTCTCTCTAATTCAATAATCTTGTCTTACTACTTATGGAATTGGCTACAATGATGAGGATTGAGCCGGTTGCCCCAATGAATGCAAGTCCGCGATGGGCATCTCTCTATCTATGTTAGGAAATTAATATCTTGATTACTTCAAGCACACAAAACCAATGCAATGTTTCTTGATCATCCACTGAGGTGGAATATCGCGATAACACATCAACAACCACGAAATTCCATTGGGTATTTTTTATATACGAAATACGATACATTGAGCACGCATTGTAGAGTTATGATGTGATGTGATAATATCTCAACAACATATCTCTCTCTTTTTTTGGGTATAATCTATTCAACAAAACCTCTATTGTCATCCAACAAAAGGCTACTAATATAATCCAGAGTCATGTAACAAACTAAAATTAGAATCAGAATTACGTCCTTCCAATGCAAGACGATCCACAACACGATTCCCTTCTCTTAAAGTATGTTGGATGATGCAATTCCAATTTTTCTTTTTCTTTTTGGACAAATGTATTACATATACAAAACTTTCCACCGTAATTTTTTGGGGGCCTAGTGTTCTTGAAAAGGACTTGGATTTGTTCTTGTCGGGATGTGAAGAAATTGAAGTAACTCGATCACGTTCTTCATACAAGAACATGAAGAACTCAAGAACAGTTTTGAAAAAGAACAAAGGCGGGAAAATGGGAAAACAGAAATTAAACTCGCAATTTTATTGATTCTGAAAAGTTAAAGTTACATGGATGTTTCTACTAGTATATATAGGTGTATAGCCTAGCCTAAGTACATAGAAAGCAGTTATAACTAACTCTATTAGCTACTACCACTTCCAACCGTTTTCGGTTGAAAGTGTTTGATAAAATGCCTAAGAGAACTTCTGTTGCTGTGTACTGAACCTTTACTCATTTCAGGATGCCCTGTTCAATTTTTTTTTTAATCTTATAACCGTTGTAATAGGTTAAATATAAGAAACGCCATGCATTACATATATTCATTAATTCCTACTCTCTTTCACATAGTGTGATGTATATAGTGAAAAATAATAGAAATTTATAATTATATATGATATTTTATACGACGATTATACCATAAAATCTTTCACATCATGATTGCTGAGCTTCCGGTACGATGGGTCTTGCTGAAAACAAGATTAATGAAAGAAAAATTAAATAGTTTGAAGCTAATAATGTAATATAAATAAATAATGAAAGTAGGTTAAAAGTGTTTAATTACTTGAGAAATTGCTTTAACCAAATAGCTGATCTCTTGGGATATCTTTTAAGCCCATTTTTGTAATCCACATAATTCAGACCAAACCTTAATGTTTTGCCTGAATTCCATTCAAATGTGTCTAATAAACTCCATGCAAAATAACCTTTAACTTTTACACCATTTCTGCATGCACGTCAAATAAATTAAATTGCAATTATAATTATTAACAAAAGTATAATATAATTGTATTATATTCATTAAAAAGTAAATGGACTCACTCAATGGCTGTCTTTAGAGCCAATAAATGGGAGCTGTAGTATTGTATCCTTTGTGGATCATTTGTGCCTTCATTTGCTGTTTGCATATTGGAATCAGCAACTCCTATAAAATGTTAATTAATTATTATACATATTAATCCATGCATAATCAAATATTGGCAATACATAATGTTAACTATATATTTATATTTATATGTTAAGGAGGCCTAAGGTGTGCTGAAATTAAAGTTCTTTTGAAAAAGTTGAGTTGATTAATACAAATCTTTTGTTTTTACCATTTTCAGTAATATAAATGACTGGATTTTTATATTTGTTCCTTGTATAGATAAGAAGTTCCTCCAGGCCTTTTGGATATGAATAAAATCCTCTTGCCCCTGTCTGCAAATAAAAAAAAAGATTTTTATAATTATAAGTTCGGAATTATTTACATTAAATTCAAGGTAGAAAGTAAATAATTTATAATTAAAACTCTGCATAAGAACTTCATGAGGAGGTGGGACTTAATGTTATATCGCTAATTAATTTAGTTTGGAGTTAGCATTCTGTTCTCTTATAGGTAAGGCTTTTAAGCTGTTGTTATTATTTAAGATAAACTCGATTGTTTCAATGTTTGAGCTATTGTTATTTGGGTATTAGGAAAGTTTTTTTAATTTTTATAGATTTTTGTCCAGAAGGACAAAATTATCAAAAAAATCGAGATAGAAAGACACTGTAATTTAATCAGGACAAAAGTAACAATTATGAAGTTACAAATATGAAGTAACAAATGTGGAATTAAGTAAATATGAAGCAACAATTGTGAAACACAAAGTAACATTAATACGTGAAGTAACAATTTTAAAGTAACTATTATGATTTTTATCTTTATAATCGTTTAAAACGTCTACTTTATCCATCCGCACTAATTTATTAATTTTTTATTCTCATACCATTCTCCCTAATTTTTATTCTTCAATATAGTGACATTGTAATCTTTTGCATGTTGGGTGGATTTAAATCCGTTTAAGAGACCACGTAAATTTACTGTATTGGTTTTTATTATTTTTATATTTTTTTTCTTATGTTATGACCGTTAAAAACTACTCCTCCGTCCTGTAATATAGGTGAAATTTTAAAATACAACCGTTATAGAAATGTTATATCAAGTGGCATACATTACAACCACTCATTTCTATCCTCTCACACACGATAAAAGTGTATTATGTGAAAGAAAGTAAAAATAAGAGGCTCTAATGTATGCTACTTGATATAACCTTCCTACAACCGTTGCACCATAAAATCTCTCGTAATATAGGGTTATTTTTGGGTTGGGATCACATGTCCAATTTGGGTGTCTAATTTCGGTGTCTAAATAAAAACTATGTAGTTTCATGTGTATCTTTTTCTTGGATTTTTTTTTTGTTTTTCATTTCTTCCAAAAATAAGATACACATAAAACTACGTAGTTTTTACTTGAAATAACCTAAATTGACACTCAAATTGCATATGCTGATCTCAACCCGCTTTTTTTTGGCTTTTTTGCGGTGTCACAAAATATAAGTCTTACGACAAAATAATACAATATTAAATGCCGCTTTCATTTTCACACTAAACAACGTAATATTATTAGTATCTTCAAAATAATACAATATTTTGTATTGGAATATTAATAAGTAAGTCATTTATTATGTTTTCCTAATCTGTGTGAAATGACCAAAAAACCTTATATTATGAGATGGAGGGAGTATATCTTGAAGTTTTTCATATAAGAAAGTAAATTAAGAAGCCTTACCGGAGCTCCGATGGGTTTCCCATTCCTTATAGCTGTGACAAAAACAATATATATATCTCAATAATCAACAATATAACAATAATACATAAGTAACTTAAGCAAAACTTTTTTATTTTTTGGTATATTTTTCTGTACACTTACATGTGAGATTTACTCCTAGGTCTGTTGAATAGCTGATGTTAATGTTGTTGTTAGATGACATGATTGGAGAAGCAAAATTGGCTGTGTAATAATTCACTCCAAGGAAATCAATGGAGCCCTTTATGGCATTTGATTGGTTGCAAGTGAATCTCGGTAACCGGTTTCTTAAGGTGACACGCAATTTTTTTGGGTAATCTCCGTAAGTGAGTGGTTCCAGAAACCTGTGTACGTAGCAAATCAAATCAATTGTAAGAGCTTAAATTAGGGTGGTAAGTGAATTGGATTATTGATTAAAGAGTATCAACTCGATTTGACTTAATTGCATCTTCGGTAACCCAGATAAATGATACTTTCATATCACGAATATTGCGTATTAATTACATATTTGTAACTCATTGTTTAGGATGTGACAAATTCATTAATAAATGTTTTTTACATTAAATAGTGTTCATCAAGAAAAGTATTGACACAATGTTATGACAATATAGTTTTCAAGAGGGTTGTTACAATATTAATATGATTTGCATAATAAATAGCTTTAATTGAATAAATGTGTTAATTACCATCCATAGAAGAAGTCCAAGGCACGTTGGGCAGCTTCAATATCTGCCTTCTCATTTGAATATGGTACAAACCAATTGGTTGCTAGCACTATTCCTATTTTCCCTTTTTGAGATGGCTTTACAAAAACACAAGAAAAAAAAAACAAAAAATTGCATGATTTTAATTGATTCAGAACTATCAAAAAATTTGTGATGATTCTAAGCGAAAATTCTTGTAGTTCACAAGTTTGATTGAGATAATCTACCGGTCAGGGGCAGCTCCAGGATTTTTAATACGATGATCATAAATTTGTTATTTTTTCTTTCTATTTCCAACATAGATTTTTATATTCAATTTTATAAATCTAATTAATTTGGGTTCAAAACATAAAATAATGTGTCAACTTAATTACCTTGTATTTTAGTGAATACACTTGAACTGCGGCGGCATGGCTAAGTAAAATATGATGGCCAACCAGGTAGGGTTCGGTTGCTGAGTTTCCGACAGGACAACCTTTGTTCAACCAAGAAGAGCACCTCCCGGGTGCCGTTGTTCCTACAATAGTAGTGGAATCATAACCACCCGTGGCAAATGTCCATGGCTCGTTGAATGTTGTCCAGTGCTTTACCCTGTCACCAAATTCTCTGAAACACAATTCTGCAAAATTCCGATAATCGTTTCTGCAAGAAAAAGTCAAATCTTTATTATGCTCTGTTCTGTTCGTCTCAAAATGTATGACGTTTTAACGTTTTCTTTTTTTGGTCCCATAATATAAATCATATTAGAATACCCGTAATTCGTTTATTAATTAAAAATGAAATGTCATGTTGCAATAATTTTTTATCACATATTTATTTGCTTAAAACCCCCTATATCTGGGACTAATTGGTCTGACTATTCCGGAATTCAATCTAGACAGTGCGCGAATGCTGTAGTGTCTGACTCTTACTCTGGAGTAAATGTCAATACATGCATGCTACAGTGCGTGACTTTTACGCAGGAATTAAGCCTCCGATATCAAGGACTAATTGGTTTGACTATTCCAGAATTCATCCTGGATAGTGTGTGCATTCGCAGATGTCGACTCTTATCACTAATATTTTTAATCGGTTTTATCGAATAGAGTAATGTTACCGACACATGAGCAGTCCCCCAGGGGGCAGCCAACAGGCCATGGCTAGGTCCCCACTAAACCGATAATTTTAGGGCCCGCTTCATGTAATATAAGTGTATTTTGCGCCTATTTTTATGTTTTAATCAAGCTAAAAACCGGTAGAAAGACTCTAAATTTATAGCCGAATTTAATGAAAGAAAATCCAATCAAACTCCGTTGCATTATTTATAATACTCATCAACATAAGAAACCTCAAAACTAGTTGCAATATATTATTTTTTTCATGTAGGGTCACGAGCCTAATTTTTTTGGCCTAAGGCCCTGTGATTTCACAAGGGACGGCCCTCGCCGACACAATCACTCGACACAACTAGCTACCGACCACATACATATGGTAATTTGAGACACTTGCATCCCTCAATACGAAAGAAAATCTACTAATATATGTAGTATGATCATCTTGTTTGACCCCTTTTAATTTTTTTATTTGTCTTTTTAAATTTTTATCGCTTCCTATTACGAAAAACTGCGTTCACACTAAAGACAACGAATATCATAATCGGATATGGCAGTGAGACATTAATGATGTGACGTTCATTTAAAGAAGTGATTTCATTTACACATCATATTAGAGTAGCAATTCTCTCATGTAACATCATCAATAAATTAATAGCTGTGACATTAAATACTAGATGTAAAATATTATTGGAGGTGGGGCCAAGGAAGAGGAATTAGAGGGAGTTGATGTCATTTTAGGAAGGTGACACTGCATATTGACTTTGTAATTTTTGTTTTGTTTTGAGTAATGATAGATGTAATGATAGATGTTTTTTTTTTTGTTTTGCCCTTTCAACGGGTGACATTACTTTATCTATCATCCTTAATTTTGAGGAGTCTACATCACAATCAATTGAGACTCATCAAAATCAAGGGGGAGATATTGGATTGTGTCACCTGTTGTATTAAATTTGTTGTGTCTCTATCATTGCTCCATCTTTTTTATTTTGTATTTGACTCTGTATTTTTGTATTTGACCATGTATTTGTATTTTTTTGGGAAAGTATGTAAGCTTTTCCTCTCTTTTGCGATAGTAAGAAAATAAGAGAAATAAAAAGAAAAAGAGAGGAGGTCTTCTGCACCTTCTCCCCGTTTCTATCCAGAAAACCTCAATTTCCAGTTTTCCTTATTTTCAATTCCATTTCTGTAAATTCTTCATGGTATCGGAGCGTTAATTCAACGTTTCTGCTATTTTGAAGGTGTTTCAATGGTAAATTTGGAGGCTATTCTCATCTTGAGCCCTTTCTATATCCATCTGAATGAAACTTCGGCGTAAGCCCTAGATTGTCCCAATCTGGAAAGAAATGACTACCATGCATGGAGTGATCTATGCGAATGGCGCTTATCAAGAAGAATAAAGCAGGTTTCATCGATAGAACGATTCCGAGGCGGGATGAATAAGATAGGAACTTCGATGCTTGGAATCAGTGTAATACCATGGTGGCCTCGTGGATTCGGCTCCGCACACAAAGACCATTGCTCGCAAAGATCCTCTGCATTAACACCGCCAAGAGGTTGTGAGGATTTGAAGGATCGATTTTCTAATCTTGATTCTTACCTCACATCGAGATCCATTGGAAGAATTGAACAACGTGAGGCATGTAAATTCAAGCGTGATGAGTATTTCACGAAAATGAAGGTGATATGGGACGATATCCACCAATTGAGGCCGATTTCTGAGTGTTCGTGTGCACCGGGATGCAACTGTAAGGCGATTATCAAGGTTTTTGTTGATTACTTTGAGACTGAGCACGTCATAAGATTAGTGAAAGAATTAAATGAGGAGTGCTCACAAGTAAGCAACCAGTCATGATTATGACACCCATGCCTCAAATCAAAGTTGCATTTGGCATGGCAATCAAGTTAGAAAGACAACTGGTCTATGCAAAAGCAAATAGTAATGCACCTATGGCATTTGAAAATAGGATGCAAGAGAAATCATTTGGAAATAAGAATGACAACAGAGAAAGGAAGGGTTCTGCAAGTGCACGGTCATAGGGAAAGAAGGCACAATGCACACACTGTGGATTTCATGGACACACATCTAAGACATACTATAAGAAACACGGTTTTCCCCCAGATTTCAAGTCAAAAAAAGGGTGAATCTTATGGAAGGTACAAGTGGTACAAAAGACAGCGGTCAAGTGAGTGGAAAGGAGTCAGTGGCACATCAGATTACACCTGCAAGATTCACAAATGAGCAATATCAAGAGATTCTCAAGTTGATCCAGAATAGTCAGGTGGCAGTCACTACACCAAAGTCACTCATGGTGAACCGGATGACATCATTGACAGTTGCTTTTAGCCCTCTTGATGAGGCTGCAGGTATATCTAATGTCTCCACAATTTGTTGGGTAATAGATTAAGGGGCAACATGCATGAATATAAGTCAGTTAAAAGGGTTAAAGTAAGATTACCAAATGGTAATGAGGTTGTGGTCAGTCGTAACTAAATGATGGGTTAATTTTGTAAAATGTCTTTATGTGAGCCAACATTTACCTTTAATTTGATATCAGTAAGATGCCTGACTAAGAATAACAGTGTGTCTGTGAAATTTGATAATGGTTCTTGTGTCATCAAAGACATGAAGAGTGGACAGGGAATTGGTGCAGCAATCCATACAAGTCTGGTAATAAGTCTTGTAATTCTACAACAGAAGTAATCCATGTTGACATGTTGTGGCATTTTGGGTTAAGGCACTTGTCTAGAGGTATCTTAGAGAAACTTCCTATTACAGGGGTTGATAATTACACACATTGTAATAAAGGTGTTTGTCACATGTTTCCTTTGGCCAAGCGAAAAATGAGGTCATTTCCTTTGAGAGAATCCAGCTCTCATTGCTTGTTTGAGTTAGTCCATATGGACATTTAGGGTCCATACAAGGCATCTACCATATATGGTCATAGGTACTTTCTCAATGTAATTGATGATTTTTCTAGATTTACCTTGACCTTTCTTTTGAAATCAAAGGTAGAGGTGCAAACTTTAATTCAGAATTTTTGTGAATATGTTATTGTCCATTTTCAACGCAAAGATCAAATAATTAGGTCTGATAATGGGAAAGAATTTGATTTAAAGGAGTTTTATGCACAAAAAGGGATAGTACACCAAACTAGTTGTGTAGGGACACCACAACAAAATGGAGTGATTGAGAGAAAACACCAACACCTCCTTAATGTTGCAAGTGCCTTAATATTTCAAGCTAATCTCTCTATATCCTTTTGGGGATACTGTCTTGCACATGCTACATATCTCATCAACAATATCTCTTCACCAGTCTTAAAGGATGAGACACATTTCTATAGGCTATACCATAAGAAGAGTGATTACACTCAGTTTAAGATGTTTGGGTGTCTACTGTATGGATGTACTTTACAAGAACACATATCCAAGTTTGATCCAAGAATTAGGTTAAATGTATACATTGGAAACTCCAAGACTACTAAGGGCTATATTCTCTTGGATTTCAGTACTAGAGAGGTGTTTGTGTTTAGAGAATGTGATCTTCCTTGAATCTTATTTCCCCTTTTATGCCTCCTTTAGAATAGTCCCCACACAAATATCTGAAACGATTTCTTTACATGTTCCTTTCTCCTATTCTGAGCCCCAAATTTGCAGAAACTTTTCCTCCACAAACATAAGACATTGTAACAGATACATTGCCTGCTACGACAGATCTTGATCCCCCTCAGTAGACTCATCTCCCATATTCAACACATCTCCCTCACCTGCTACACCACAATCATCAGATACCTATGCTTCCTCTATTCAAGAGCGGTGCACCGCTCTGGTGTCCCTATAGTCAGGAGATCTCTTAGAGCCAAGCAGGTTCCCTCTTATTCACATGATTGCCTTTGTGCACAAGTCAGTCAAAAGTTAACTCATCCCCTTTCCGACACAAAGCACATCACTTCTTCCACCCTTGTTTCGGTAACCTGCTACTTACAATCAAGTTGTTCACTCACCATAGTGGAGAGAAGCCATGAGCAGCGAGATCACATCTCTAGAACAAACTCATACATAGGATCTTGTTGACCTTCTTGCCGAAAAAATCCATTGGTTGCAAATGGGTCTATAAAGTCAAGTACAAACCTGATAGTACCATAGAAAGAAACAAAGCTAGGTTAGTAGGTAATTAAGGGTTATACCCAAACCTATGGGATTGACTATGAGGAAACCTTTTCTCCAGTTGCCAAAATAACTACAATCAGGTTACTTATAGCCATTGTTGCCATTAAGGGGTGGCATCTCAAGCAATTATATACTAACGATGCCTTCCTCCAAGGAGATCTAGAAGATGAGGTCTATATGAAATTGCATCCAGGTTATGAAGCAGCCAGCACTAAGCAAGTTTGCAGGGCCGTTTTAAATTTGTCAAGCGGCTTGCCTCACAGCTTGGGGGGGGGGGGGGGGGGGTGTTAACTATGTATTTTTATTATTATTTTGTATTTGACCATGAATTTGTATTTTTTGGGAAAGTATATAAGCTCTCCCCTTTATTTTGTAATAGTGTGTGGTGGACAATCACTATACATTTCTTATCAATTCATTTGAATGAATACACTTTAATCATTGGCTACACTTTAGGTTGTGATTGTGTAGTGCACATATCGTTTTCCGGTCCTTTTATTCTTTTTTTTATTTTTTTTATTTTTCAAGAAATTTTTTCGGAATGAATATGAGACTTATATTTGGGCGGGGATATGAATCGAATTATGGTTATCACCTGTATATGCAATAACACGTACTACTGTTCGTATTCATTTTAAAATTGAGATCCCAACCATTGAGTCTCATTCATTACGGACGATATAATGTGATATCACATATTATAATCGAACATATATATTATAACATATATTACAAAATCGAAGACACATTAAATGATAGTTTAAATCTCATATATAATTATTTTTAGTAAACTATTATTCTACAAGAGATATTCTTTAATGGTATCTATTTTATATTTATATACTTACACGATAAGGGACTGAGAAAGCCACCATATTCATCTTCTAAAGCTTGTGGTGAATCAAAATGAAAGATTGTTACAAATGGTTCTATTCCTGTTAGAGATTTACAAAAATTAAACCTTGTATTAATAAATGTTGAGAAATATAATGTCGGTATTCACTGTGTTCGAATTGGCACGCACCTTAATATATATATATATATATATATATATATATGGATAGAGAGAGAGAGATTAAACCTTTTGATAGTAGATAGTTGATAAGATTATTGTAGAAGGTGATGCCTTCTTTGTTCACTCCCCCGTTTAGTCTTCCATCTGAAACGTGAAAAGGTCATTTGTATCATAGATAATTACGCTTCCCTTAATTTTATTTTGGGTTTATTGTTAAAATATACGATTTGAATATAGAAATATACATGGAAGATGGTGGAATTTTTTTTCGGGTAAAAAGTACATGTCCTTATTTCACTGTGATTTAAATTCTCTCATATTCAATTACCAAAACGAATATATATTTTGATCTGACTATCGAAATATGGTAATTCTTTAATCACATTTTTGTTTTTTCGTCCTCTTTATTTAGACGCCTCATTTGATATTTTTTTCAACGCTATTTTCGAGGTTATTCTTGTTAAAAACACATAAACAGTTGAATAGTGAAATATTTGATTTGAGGTCAGTTCCACTGCAGCAAACAGTGGATTTGAGTTATGATTTTCTCCTTATCACCTAATTTATATTTTCACTGTCCTGATTCTTATTTTTTTTCCTTTTTTTTTTGGTCCTTTTAAACCACTCACCGATTTTTTTTCCCTCAAAACTAAAATCTATCTTTCATATCGACATTTTTTGTCCTCTAACTATACTTTTTGTTACACTTTTAGGACAGTTAACAGAAGCATAATCTCCGATGTTAAACCATATTGTATGTGTCACATGTCACATTACAATTGAACGAAAAATAATAAAAAATTTCTACGCTTTTGGTCTGTTATACTTTTTTATTGTTTTAGAAATAGTATCGTCTATTTCATATTGATATTTTTGGTACCTTAACTATATAATTTTTGTTACACTTTCCGGACACTTAACGGATTCCACATTGGGTCAACCCTATAAGCATCCTAAAAGTATATATAACATAAATATATAGTTAAGGGACCAAAAATGTAATGACATACAGGAGTTAGTTTTAAAATGTAAAGAAAATTAAATAGAGGAACAAAAGTGTAATCTTCTCCTTTAATTATATATAAAAAAAAGTGATAAATCTAACTTACATGGTAAAATTCTTGTCCAAGAAATAGAAAATCTGAAACCATTTAGGCCAATGTGTTTCATCATGTTTACATCTTCCTGCATGAATATTGATCCCATTAGTTTCATTAATCTTTATCTGTAGCAATAATATAATTAAGATTAAGGCTAACTGTATAATTATAAGAAAAAACTCTGTGAAATTTAATTAAATTAGTACCTTGTAACGGTGATAGAAATCATTTGCTATGTCTCCATTACTTTGATCTGTTATTTTATCTGTACCAATACATATTAGAACCTTAATGGTGACATGTAAATTTAATGGTGAAAACTGCAGGAAAACTAGCTAGCTTTAATATTGTAAAAGTCTAACACTGAAAATATATATATCTATTAGAAAGGGAATGTTAAATGAGCTTCATTTGGTAATTGGTATACAGATTGCATGACTGCTCGAGTACGGAATACGGATACGCGAATACTGATACATACACAATTATAGGACATGTGAATGTGGGATTTTTAAAAAATACATGCTACAAGTGCGAAGGACATATAATAAATATTAAAAATATAGTGATAAAAGTACACAACAAAACAATTAAAATATCAGAAATCATATATTAAAACACAATATGAAACAAGTTTTAGTGGATTTCTTAATATATTTTGGGTTGAAGAGGATGAGTATATGTACGTTGATGAGATACTCTTAAATTGTGCTACACATTTCTAAAAAAAGAAAATAAGTATCATGATTGTATGAAAACTCTAGAAATACATTTCTGGAATAGAAGCTTCTAGATATGTAAGACTCTAAAATAAATATCTAAGTAATTGGCTAAAGTAGCAGCTACTAGATGCATGTAGGGATTACTCAAAATCAAGAAATGTCTAGAAAATCCTATTATACATTTGAACTATTCAATGGGGGCTATAAATAGCACCACCACCATGTACATAAGCAACCAAGCAACCAAGCAATCAAGCAATCAATACAACAAAATTCCTTTCTACAATCTCTCCAACTTATCAATCATTTTCCATCTCACACTCATTAATCCTAGCCTTTTCATTCAACCTTCTATAAAAATTCTAACAAGTGGTATCAGAGCTCGGTTTCGCTACAACTACAACTGGACGAAATCTACATCATGGTAGATTACACACTCCGCTCATCCATTCCGGTTCCAATTTTCCGGGGTGAAAATTTCGACTATTGGTTCATTAAAATGAGAACCTACTTTTGTGCTCAAGATTTATGGGATATCGTAAGTAAGGGATTTAGCATCCCCGACGACATCTCAAATTTATCTACCGCACAAAAGAATAAACTCAAGGAGAATCAACAGAAAGATGCTCAAGCATTATTAGCCCTTCAGTTAAGCTTGACTGAAGAATTGTTTCCAAGAATCATGAGTGCCAAGACGGCTAAAGAAGCGATGGATAAGTTGCAGGAGGAGTTTCAAGGCAATGAAAAGGTACGAGTCTCAAAACTCCATTCACTGAGGAGAAATTTCAAGAATTTAAAAATGAAAGAGTTAGAGAATGCTAAAGACTACTACACAAGAGTAGATTCATTAGCAAATCAATTGCGGGCGCATGGAGATGACGTCCCAGAGAAGAAAATTGTGGAAAAAATATTAATTACATGTACAGAAAAATATGATCCAATCATTACAGTTATTGAGCAGTCAAAAGGTTTGGAAAAATTGTCTGCTTCAAAATTGATGGGGTCTTTAGAAGCTCATGAACATAGAATGGAAAGGCCACTTACACGGATAAGTGTCATACTATGTGACGGTTGTGTAATTATCCTTAAGACCGGAGTCTTCATGGCATCACGGTGTGGATTGTCATGCTTTGACACTATTGAGGTTTCCCCTAGCCACGGGCGATCATGCGGTAGTGATTGGGTATGATATTGAAGCATGCGGAGTATACATGATTGGTCGTCTGGGAATCGCGTATCCTATGATTCCGATCGAATATCCGAAATGGCCTTCTTATAAGGAATGTCTTAATCTCGTGTATCTTTGCAAAGTGGGAGTAAACGAGTTACTTCGAGAGAGCATGATATCCAGATTATAAGATACGGTCGTTAATGCTTGACACTCGACGTACGACCGTATGGATATTATTACAGCGATAGGATTGTAAGTTACACGGTAACTGTTTCACATGAAAGGTAGTAGTCATTGCATTTGACTCTTCCGATGATTGGGGGCCACGGTGTGTTTCCAAACGCTATCCCGTGATCGTTAGGCATGAAGGGCATTTTCGTAACTTGCACTTTGTTTCTACGGCCAACATATTCGGAAGCCTATCGGGTCACACACATATGAACGTCTAGCCGGATTAAAATGTGGTTATAGATGATAACCAAATAAGGAAAGTTTATCTCGTACTATAAAGGTTATAGTGGTAAATTAATATGGTGGTATTTATTTATTGTGAATAAATATAATACAAGATATTAATTATATTGATTAATTAAATAATATCCCCGATACCAATTTATTGGCATATGGGGCACAACTTATTAGTGTATAAGATACACTTGGATTGTGCAATTTAATTAATATGATTACCATATATTAATATAAGATATTAATATAGAAATATATATAGTCACATGCGTGACTTGCACTTGATTGTGCTTGGGCACATTTGTTTTCAAGATATATATATATATATATATATATATATATATATATATATATATATATATATATATATATATATATATATATATTTGTTTGTGTAATATATATGTGATATTTACACATGTGTAAATTGATTTATGGTAATATAATAAAGATAGTCAATATTAGATATTGACAATATCTTGGAAATATTCAATCTAAGATATTGACAATATCCTAGATTTATTTAATATAAGATATTATAATAAATGAGATAAATCAATATATTATATTTTCCTTATTTTATTGGAAAAATGTTTTCTTCTCCTCCACACCTAGATATGGCGCCGCATACACTATAAATATAGTGTGGGTGTCAAGCTCTTTTGTACATCATAATTCCAAGAGCTAATAGCTCTTGTGTAAAATAGAGAGCATCCTATAGAGAGTTGTAGAGAGGGGAAAAGGGCCGGTCTAGCAACCGGAGTTTTCCAATAGCAATCCATGATGGGGTTCCGGCGGGCTGTTCGTGTGGACTAGCGGTAGAGGCCGAACACTTGGGCGGGTCTATGCAGAACTACTCTCCTTAGACGGTCAAAGCGTCGATCTTTTAGATCAACCAAGGTAACCACCGTCTACTAGCTTATTTGCTTATTGCTTAAACGAAGTCGATCCTGCAGGTTAAAGGAAATAAATTTTTTGAATTCCGCTGCGTTCCTGCGTAGATTTCCTAACAACAAGTTGGGGTCACACCTTTCTTTGTAGATTGTTTTCATGGTTGTTAATGTTTTTGTAGCACAGGTGATCTTTATACACAAGCATGGACAGAGATACTATGACACATTTGTCACTTTTGCGCCTTATTACAGGTTCTCCATTTCACTAAAATGCAAGCTAAGCTCTTTTACTTTCACTCGTTTTACATTGAGGACAATGTCAACTCTTAAGTGGGGGGGTGATAGACTTAGCTTTGCATTTTGTGTGTGCTATGAGTGTGATTTAATTGTTATGCGTGATTGCCATGTGTGATTGGTGTTTTGTGCCTTAGCAATTGGTATTTTCGAACAAATTTTGGCGGATTTTCAAAAATTTCGTGACTTGTGTATTGATTAGATACAATGATGAATCATTTTGAGAAGCGTAACTAAAAGATAACCATTAACATGCATAGGCACGAGTTTGGGATTTAGCTGGAATAGGACTTTTCACGTATATGTAGTTCCAACTCATGAACCCTGACTTTTAGTGAAAGATTATGGTAGCTATAGAGAAGGTCCGCTAGCTAGAACTTAAGGGGTTACTTAGAGATAGGCATAGGATGAAGGTCATGGCGCTTATTTGACCCGCTAGAGCCAAATAGCCAACCCGGAACGTTTTATAGTCTCCCCGCCTTAGCCTTTCTTAGGATGGTGAGACCCCCATCCGAAAACATTATCCTTTCGGTACTTAGCCCATTTACCTAGCCCCGAAACCCTATTTTTGTGGTCTACATTCCCTTGGTCTCCCTCGCGAATGAGCTTAACTTTTATACTTTGGATATAGGAGATGTATGACTCGTGATTTTGGTGTCGGCTTGGTGAGTGAGTCTATTGAGGGAGGGTGACTACTTTTGGGTTGTGATATTTCGGCTATCATTTTATGTAGTCCCCGTATTACGTATTAAGTAGAGTGTGTTTTATTTATTGTGTTGTGCTATGTAAAAAAGAAAAGGAAAAAAAAACGTGAAAAGAAAAAGGCAACCTTAATTACATAAGAAAAAGCCAAGGTTAAGAGAAAAAATGTATGAAAAAAATAAAAAAGTGTGTTGAAAAAAAAATGTTTGAAAAGAAAGTGTTGAAAGAAAAAAAAAAAAAAGAGCAATAAGAGAGTCAAAGAAGTGTTATTAGTAATATTTTTGTGTAAAATGTAAAAAGTGTAATTGTTTGGTTTGAGAGAGTTGATTGAGAGGTTCGTGTTTTTGAGTCTCTTATGGTATTCGTTTCAAGTGACAGACTTTTTGTGAACTATCTTAGAGATTCATTTCGGTGACGACTGTTTTTGCACCATTCTTTTGGTTTGCTCTTGGCATTTGGGTGAGAGTGATACTGTGTGTCCAATATTACGGTTAAGCTCTCTTGCGCTTTCTCTTCTTGATATCCTTTTTATCCCTCCGTTAACCCCCGTCACGGCCAACGTTACAAGCATTCAAGTCCTACCCGACTGTACCCGACTTTAGGTAGCCCCGATTAGTGGAGATATTTAAGAAGTATAAGCCTATGGTCTATCCCTAACGTCTCATACATCCATAAACCAAACCGGGAGTTATGGTAAATGGGAAAAGAACTATCCACACACGCACACCATTATGTTTATGGTCATCTCTTTTTCTTAGTTTGATGAATGACGCTTTATTGTATGTGTTCAATGCTTAAGTGATGACTCTTTTCGAAATAGCCATTTTGCTCGAGGACGACCAAAAACTAAGTGGGGGTGGTTGATGAGAGTCAACCCTCTTATGCATTTCACACATTTCTTACACTACTTTATAGCATTTCGGGTTGTAATTCTATCATTTAAATGCTATCTCATGCTATTTTCATCACTCCCGGTTCCACATCGCACATATTACAAAATCTAATTTTTATCGTAAAATGTGGGCCTTTTTATAGCACACACGGGGTATGCGGTACCCCATGGAAATTACGTTTGTATTTGGTGTTGAGTTTTTTTCCAGGTCCTAGATGATAAGAAAGACGCGCACCATCAAAGCGTCTAGGTTTGGTGATGATTGGATTTGAGCTATGTGCGATTTTTGAAGAAAATGGACAAGAGCATGCTTGCCTCAACCAAGAGCATGCCTGAGTCACCATTTGGGAAGAAGAAGGGAGCAGACAGCACAAGCCCACGCTTGCCTCCCTCAAGCACACGCTTGAGGCTCCAGTCAAATAATCCAACTTTCTGTTCAGGACAAGAGCACGCTTGCTCATGACAAGCGCACTCCTGAGGTGCAGTCTGACTGGCTAAGAGCATGCTTGCTTCAGTCAAGCGCATGCTTGAGCTCCCAGTAAAATGCGACAAACAGACAGATTCATGCTTGCCTAAGCCAAGCACACTCCTGTGGCACACGAAATTCTGCACTATAAAATCAAATTATCAGCCAAGAGAGAGGACACCTCACATTTTCTAGAATAGAATTAGATTAGAAAAACCCCCAAAACTCTTCTCTTCACTTTCTTCACTCTTAGCTTAAAAGGTAGAATCTTAGGTCTTTAAACTCCAAATTAATGTGTAATTGAGCTTGGGCTTTACTCTACAATGGTGAATTCATCATCTCTTTGGTGAATCTCCATGGGCTTGAGCTAATTTCAAGTTTTCTCGACTTAATTAAGGTATAATTCGAATTTAGTATTAATTTTCTATTTCATGAATGTGATTAGCTTAATTTCATATTTGCTTTGTGTTTTTGTTGAAATCATGAGTAGCTAAACACCCTTGTGGCTTGGGTGATGTGAATTTGTACTAGATTTCTTGTAATTGATTGGGATTCAAGTTGGGTTGCCTTGTATGTCTTAATTTGTTCAAGTTATGGTGATTACTCTTAATGTGTGTGATTAATTCATGACTAATTACATCATCTTAGTACTAATTCAAGGCGTAATTGTACGAATTGGTATGGACACTAGTCACCATGAACACATAGTAAAATCATCTAGAGATTGAATTGGTTTATAGTGTGTGTGTTACATAATCTTTGATGGGGAAATTCATAGTCCTTTTAATGCATAGCCATTCATCCCAGTCTAGTCCTAGCCGATAGGTTTGGTGTTTGGTTGTAGTGCGTTAATGCGAGAGATCGATTGACGTGAATATAGTGAATTGCACCGTGAATGTGTTGAGAACTCGTGAGTATACGTAGAGCTTGATTCCAAATAGTTACGACTGTTTATATCTAGTTCATTGGAACATCACCCGAGCCACCTCGTTTCATATCATTTCCCCATTATCCGAGTCATTATAGTTGTAGTTAATTGCACTTTTAGTTTGCTTTTCATTTTTCTTTGTAGTTGGTTTAGATTCCAATTTTCGAGTTATGAATACACCTAGACTAGATGTTTGGGCCGCTTAGGTACTCAATTGAGATTTCTCCCCGTGGATACGACCTTGACTCACCTAGCTAGACTACAGTCGACCCGGTACTCTGCCGGTTAGATTGGAAACCTAGTGAGGCCGATCAAGCGTTTCTTAGATTACATTTTCCATCTCACACTCATCAATCCTAAAGATTTTCATTCAACCTTCTACAAAAATTTTAACGCATATGAACCACACGACCAAATAAAAGTATACGACGTTGTAGTTGAAATAACTTATTTATGACAGTCGTAAAATAAAATTATTCATGAAATAGAAAGAGAGACATGGACAAAAATGGACAGACAATATATACATGTAATGAAAGAAAACCTGGGTATTTATGAGTGAATGTATCCCAAATGCTTGGTCCCCTACCATGCTCATTAGCTGCTCCTTCATACTACAATTTTTGGCAATATATCGAACAAAATAATCAACCAAAATTCGCAAATACAAATAAAAATAAAATTAACTGCTTGCCTGATATGCAGAAGAAGCGGTTCCAAAACAAAATTCTGAGGGAAATTATTATGTGTAAGAAAAATCTTTGGATTATCATTTGTGTGCTTAGCAAATGAAAGGCCAAAAAAGAACAAGAAAAATGTAAGCATTAAGATGTACAAGAAAAGAAGCCCTGCAACTCTTGTCATGTTTTTCTTTTTATTTTTTTATTTTTTTTGGAGGCTGTTTAATAATTTCATTGGTTTGTTTATATATAGAATTGGAAGCATCTTCTTTTTAATAGAACAAGTTCTAAATTTATTCCAAAAAAAATAAATTAAATATAGTGATTGACTTTCAAATTTTCAATTCAAAGAACACGTTTCATTTAGAACTTGCGAAAAGTCATAAATCGGGAGATTGAGGGAGAATGACAGAAATATTTCATCAATTGAGTAGAAAGACAGTCTTTTGAAACTTTTGCATAAATGACAAAACTATTTATTCACTGTCGAAACTCACTTGTGTTCGAAATTCACTGCCGAAATTCACTATCGAAATTCACTAATTTTCAAAATTCATTGTCGAAATTCACTGATTTCGGGATTCACCGGGAAGATTCACTGATTTTCGGGATTCACTGTTTGTCATTCTTCATTATATAAAATTATGCGATTGTCCTTCTCCTATAAAAATATATAGCAGCGATCCGATTCTTAAAATATATTTGATTGTATCATTATCCCTACTTTCCAATAAATTGAATCGAGTAATGATACGGGCACAACGGTCGTTTCTATTAACGAGTGACACAACGGTGATCTGCACCGTTGATAATAATGTATGTAAATTGATCAGATTTAAATCTAATGTGATCAATGGTGCAGATCACCATTGTGTCACTCGTTGTGCCACAACCATTGTGCACGTTTCATTACTCGAATTGAATTATTGAATACTACTAGTAACAAACTATCAGCCGTCTTACCAACGTGGTTTGGTCGGTGTGGAAGAGACTCTGGACTATTAAGTAAAATGTTTAAGTTTTAGGCCTTCTAGATACAACAAACCTTGTTTAAAGAGGTCGAAGTCTTCACCTTTGATACCTGACAATACCTCGAAATCGTCTGGGGATACTTTGCAAAAGAAAAAAAAAAACCTATCATCCGCCTTAACTCAAGTTTATTTTTTTTCTTAAAGCCCTTGGTATCCGGGACCAACTGACCCGACTAATGCGGAGTTAGACCAGGTCGTGTCTGCAAATTCAGACTCTTACTCAGAGGTAAAACATTACCAAAAACTCTTTCAACATGGCGTATCATAAGAGAATCTAACTGGTGACTTTTATAGGCATTCTCAAGTTATATATTTAGTCCATTTATCTTCAAGGGTTCAAATTTTTTTTTTTTTTTTTTTTTTGTTGAATTTTTTAGTTCATTTCTTTTCAAACATCAAAATAGTTAATAATTGAACACCATAAATTATTTTTTTTAAAAACTCTTTCACATTATTTAACCAAGATGGGAATAATTCCATAGCAAATTGCAATGCATTGAACAATTCATATCTACCATTATTTATGGGTTGTGTCATTGTAATATTGACCAGTTCATTAATTGTATGAAATTATCTACTACCTCCGTCCCACAAAAAGTGTTCATAACGGAAAAATGAATTGTCCCATAAAAAGTGTCCATTTAAATTTCCAATACATCATTAAATACATTTTTTCCAATCATACCCATATTTTAACATTTAATTTTCCACAATCCTTTCATATTCCAAAACTAGCATTTATGATTAGTTAAGGGTATATTTGTCTATTCATTCTTAAAATACAACACATTAATTATTTTCTTAATCTCCGTGTCCAACAAAAAGTGGACACTTTTTATGGGACGGAGGTAGTATAAGATAACAACATGACATGTGCAACTCCTCTGCTGTCATGTTCTAAGATATAATTAAATCTTATTTAGCCGTCCCATTACATTGTCATTAAGACTAGTAACATGTCAAGGTAATTACTACATCCGTCTCTGAAAAAAAATAACCGTCTCTAAAAAATGTACATTTTTTTAGAAAAAAGTGACAAAAGAAAAGACATAATTTAATACTTTATTTCCGTTGTACAATACATTTACCCTAACGTTTATTTATTTAAGATATTCATTTCATATCACAATACAAACATTTATTAGGAGAAAGAAGTGTTTATAAGCATTTATTATTCAAAAAAAAAAAAAAAAGTGTGTGTCTATTGTAATATTCCGATTTTCGGGAAAGGGCAGACGTGTCATTTTGCGAAAACGAAATATTGGGTTCGGTTCCTTTTATTCGGAGTTTAATAATTTGGATATTTATGTATATATTTTTTCGAGATATATATATATAAATATTTAGGGAAGAAAATCTGGTTTAATAAGGGTGATTAGGGAAAATCAGAGCAAATAGGTAATTTTGGAATTTTCCTATTTAAGGAGAAATTAGCCTAATCAGTCCCTTAAACTTTTAATCAGATTTTCCACCTCCAACACTCATCTCCTGCGTGTGTGTGTGCAAGAATTAGGGCTGAGGGATTGTTGTCATCGGTTCTAAGTCAATCCTTGACGGTTTTCAGATCAGAGTCGAGCACCGGAATCGTTGTGAAGAGAGCAACGTTGTGACATCAAAAAGTTGAAGCTTTGATAAGGTATGATTAAGCCCTAATTCAGTTCATCTTCGAGTTTGATGGATTCAAACTCATCAATTCATAGTTTTTGTCGTTTAGAAGCATGTGATCGAATCTAATCTAAGTTTGGATTTATCACATGTTTTCCCGCTAAAATGATCGATTTCTTCTTTGTTTTTCGTGGTTTGAAGTCGGAGTTAGTCGCTTAAAAGGTAAGAAGCTCTTCCTACGATTTCAATTATCGTTATTGAAGTTTAGATCGTGTTTTATGATGCGTAGATGCAAGAAAATTGTGTTTTTAGTTGATCAAAGGATCATAGACGTTTAGATATGTTTTCTACGCTTTTACGAGTTGAAATCGATGTCAATTAGGTTAGAAACGGATCGTAAATCGTGTTTTTAAGATTTAGCGTTTTGGGGAAAACCCAGGCGGACGGGCGTTTGCATTAGGTAAACGGGCGTCGCGACCCTAAGATTTTTCAGACGGGGCCTCGCTTCAAGGCGACGGGTGTTTGAGGTCAGAATTTTGATTCAGGATGTAGCTGTTTTTTACGGACGGGCGTCTGGGGTTTAGTGGACGGGCGTCCAATGCCAAACGGGCGTCCATAGGATGTCAAACGGGCGTTTGACCTGTTTTACCTTGTTTTTATCATTTTAGCTTTTCAACTTGGTTTTTGGCTTCATAATCGTGTTTTCACTGTTTTAAACCCTAAATCCAGATATGTTAACATTAATTAAACATGAACAAGCTTCGATTGAACTTCCTATTCGTTCAGTTAAAACACCGAATGTACTCTTAAAGGGAGTTGAAGTTCGGATCCGTCGGAAGGGCATGAAAGGGCTTGTGCTTTGATGAACTAGAGTTCATCAATGTCTGTGTAATTGATAGGATGTGATGTCTAGATGCCTAAGTGAGGGAGTAGAGTCGATAAGGTGAGTTTTATTCTGAAAACACTTAAGTGGCTAGTTAATTCACATTAATAATTACATATGTGTTAGATAAAAGCTAAAACGTCATTTATTCTCGGTTAGACACTATTTCATATCGGCGATGTGATACGTTCATAAAAGGTGAACAACGCTACTGGCCTTAAACGGCTGAAGGGTAGTGGAGGAAATTCATCGGACGTATATGCATACCGGGGAGACCCCGGAGCTAATCGGTGCTAATCACCGTTAGTTAGCAAGTATATCTTCAGGCTGATGAACGCCATGCACAGTGTCCTTGAGTAGTGATGTAACAAAGATAAGCTAAGTTAGAAACGTATAGTCATGACATGTCGATGGGCATGAAGTGAACCCTAAATTGAGTCGGTCTCGCCAAGATAATCTTTTAATAATAACCTTAATTAAATTGTAACCTCTACTTCTTACTTTGTACAAGTGTACTTACCTCAAATGCATGTTTATTTATGTGTTTGGGGGATAGAAGACGAACAGGTAAACTCGGAGTACGAGGAGGACTTTGATGACGACGTTTGAAGATGCCGGACTTGAAGACCTTGATTATTTATTTACATTTATTTCCTAGACTTGATTTATCGTTGGAACCTTGTAGTTTACTTTTAGTTTTGAGATTCGTACTTTTGGATTCATTTGGTTTTCCGATATAATCAGTATTACATTTTATTCTATCTTTAATATTTCTACTCTTGGTTGCTTGGAAAAAAAATTACCCGAGTCTTTTAGCTTCCGTTTGCTTTTATTTGATACGACGTAGTAGAGGCTTACGTGTAATATTATTTATTTAATATTATGCGTGCCGAACATTTCGATTTCCGGATAAGGACTCGGTGTCCTGGAACGGGGCGTTACAGTTGGTATCAGAAAAAAGCGTCTTTTAGGCTTCCCTTCTTTTAAGATAAGTTTTCTTTAGATCTGTTAGTAACGTTCTAGTTTTCTTTGATCATCAGGATGGTGTTCACGAGAACTGGAGCAGGTGCTGAAGCATCAGGAGTTCGACGTGGGAGTCCTACACCAGTTGTTAGAGACGGTTTTGTGAGGCAGAATCCTTCACCACATCCGAGCCCCACCCTACCCCCTCATACTGCAACCCCTACACCACGATCTCAACAGAGTTTGTCACCACGACCTCTTCAGGAGCAACGCCCACAATGGCATGTGGGAAGTTCGGTTCTGTTTTCATTGATAAGTGATGTTCCAGCGGGTTTAGTACCGCCACCAATGAGCTACCCTCCACCGGGGTATAACCACATCTATGGAGAACCAGGAGAAGCACCTATATGAGTCACTGTAGTGGGAGACATTCCACCAGTCTACGTACCCCCAGCAACTAGTATTTATCCACCTCCAGTGAGTGTTTACCCTCCACCGGTGAGCCATCCTCACCACCGCTTTTCCATCATCAAGAACATCGGACCTTTTACCCTCCTCCAGGTGGGTCACACTCCTCGACCCCTCTTGTACCACCTTCATCCCGCTTTTGACCATCAACAAGGTCTTGGTTACCCACCCTACGGTTTCCATCAACCCCAGTTTCAACAGCAGGAAATACCCTATGGATACCCTCCAGATTATCCACAAGCCCCACCAGTTAGGCCGGTTTTTGAGCAAGCGCCACCAATTGACTGGTATACGAGGTTGAGCAGAAACAGAGTTCCAGACTTCCTTGGGAATGTCGAGCATTCAAAGGTTGAAGAATGGTTAAGAGGCTTGAAAAGGCTTGCAGGAATATACATGTTCCCGACCGAGATGGCCTTGACATGTTAGTTTCCTTTTAGGTGCAAATTGAAGCTTGGGTTGACGTTATACAGAGTAGCAATGGGAAAGTGACAGACTGGGAGAGCTTTGAGGCCATGTTTTATAATGAGTATTTCCCAGAGGCAGCAAGCTTGCATGAGACATGGCAAGTCATTTTTAAAGCTTAAGCAAGGTAATTACATGACAAGTATCACAGTACACCACCAAGTTTAACGAGTTGGGAAGATTATACCCTAAGTTAATGAAGGTAGAAGAGAGGAAGATGGCCCTATACAAGGAAGGGTTATCGTATCAGATACAGTCTGGCATGTTAGGTTTCACAGCCAAGCATATAGCTGAATTGTTGAATAAGGCCTTAGAGGTTGAGACATTCGGAAGAAGGGCCACGATTGTTATTGGGAATAAGAGAAATTTGGGAACAAGCCAAGGTAACAACCGGGGAGCGCCGCAACTGAATTTCAAGAAGACAACGGCCCCGGCAGTGAGTAAACCTCTAACCGGAGCACCACTTTGCCCTAAGTGCAATAGGAATCACTCGGGTGAGTGCCGAGTTCATACAAATGGATGTTATCTTTGTGGAGAAACGGGACATTTTGCTAAGAACTGTCCAACAAAGGGTCCTATGAGTAATCAGAGACAAGGAAATGGGAAAGGCGGCCCAAGTCGCCCAGTTCGAGTGTTTGCAAAGTGGATGATTTGAGATGATCGAACTGCAGGCGATAACGTTATATCAGGTACCTTTATTGTTTATTGTAATTTATTTGAGTACTTTTATAGCACGATTTAAATCATGTTGTATTTGTGTTTAAATAAATGAATTCACATTCTAGGTACAATAATGTTAGATAACTTAGTGGTCACGGCATTGTTTGATCTTTGGAGCGCCTAACACTTTTGTGTCAACCAAGGTAGCTAATAAGCTTAACTTACCAATGGAACCTTTAAGAAACACTTTGGAGATAACAACACCATTAGGAAAGTGACTAAGGTAACCAAGTTGATGCCGCAAGTAGATGTTCGAGTTGGAACGTATCATTGCAAGAGTGACTTTACGGTTTTGGACTTTTCAGATTTTGATGTGATTCTTGGAATAGATTGGCTATCCGAGAATTTTGTCCACTTGGATTGTAGAGAAAAGAGAGTGAACTTTAAGATACCGGGAAAGTCAGATAAGACTTATCAGGGAAATGTTTATAAGCCCAGTAAGAAGCCCAGTAAGACTTATCAGGGAAATGTTTATAATTTCAGCGGTTAAGGCTATAAGAGCTTGTCGGAAAGGTTGTGAAGGCTACTTGTTGTACGCAGTGGATGTGGAACAAGTGAAGCCTGAGTTAGAGGAAACCCCTGTAGTAAAGGAATACCTTGAAGTGTTTCCAAAAAAGTTACCGGGAAACATGCCTAACAGAGAGATTGAATTTGATATTAAGTTGGTACCCGGAGCGGCACCAGTTGCTAAGGCACCCTATAGAATGGCACCGGCTGAATTGAAGGAGTTGAAAGCTCAGCTTAAGGATATGTTTGAGAGGAACATAATTCAGCCTAAGATCGCCATCGGGAGCCCCAAAGTGTTGTTTGTTAAGAAGAAAGATGGTAGCATGAGGATGTGTATAGACTATGAGCTACCGAACAATCTTACCATCAAGAACAAGTACCCTTTGCCGAGGATTGATGATTTGTTTAACCAGTTGCAAGGCAAGAGAGTGTTTTCCAAAATTGATCTTAGGTCAGGGTACCATCAGTTGAAGATCAAGGTAGCAGATATACCGAAGACGGCTTTTAATACGAGGTATGGACATTATGAGTTCTTAGTCATGCCTTTTGGACTCACTAATTCCCCATCTGCATTTATGGATTTAATGCAGCGTGTTTTCATGTCATACTTGGATAAGTTTGTGATAGTATTCATAGATGACATCTTAGTATACTCTAAGGATGAGAAGGAACATGAAGAACACTTAAGGATAGTGTTGGAAAATTTAAAGAAGAACCAGTTGTATGCTAAGTTCTCGAAGTGCGACTTTTGGGTGAAGCAAGTCAGTTTCTTGGGTCATGTCATTTCTGGAGATGGCATTAAGGTTGATCCCGCGAAGATTGAAGCAGTTGAGAAGTGGTCCAGACCGACTACCGTTTCAGAGGTAAGAAGTTTTCTCGATTTGGCTGGCTATTATAGGAAATTTGTACAAGATTTCTCAAAGATAGCTACACCACTTACCCGGCTCACTCAAAAGAATGTAAAGTTCGAGTGGACCAGTGAGTGTGAAGTGGCTTTTGAAACGCTGAAGAAGAAGTTGACTACAGCCCCAGTTTTGGCGGTTCCGGAGATCTTTAATAATTATGACGTTTACACGGATGCTTCGGGACAGGGTTTAGGTTGTGTGTTGATGCAAGGAGGAAAGGTAATTGCTTATGCATCTAGACAGTTGAAGATGCATGAGAAGAATTACCCAACACATGACAAACCAATAGTCGTTTTTTTTTTTTTATTTGAAGGGCAATAGTTTTGCCTCCATTTTCTTTTTTTTTTTTTTAGCGCAAAGAAATATTATAGATTTCACATGAACGAATTTATAGAACCAATTTATGTTTACGGTGTAATAAATCTGAATCTCTATATATTTTGATTCAGAATTATATATCTTATTTTAAAGTATGCATAGTGAAAAATTTAAAGATTAAATATGTACAGATTTTAGATCCAAAGTTTATGGATTTGAATGGTTTGAATTCTTATCATACATATATTATTTGTTTGAAAAGAACACTGCTACAAATACTCTTTTGAGCACGTCTCTTCTCGTTCCTCCTTCTCGACTCCACCCTATATCTGATGACATCCTTTTCTTTGCGTAAAAACACCTTCTTTGTTTTAACCTTTTTTTTAAACGGTGGTTTTATGGTGGTCTGCGATCACGTACGCCATACTACTCTGTCACCAATGAAAATCCTTATAAGAAGGGTAAAAATGTAAATTAATGGCATTTATATTTTACACGGTGGATCCTTGTGTGTTTTGTTGCTTTCCTATTTGGCCCGAATCACTGTTATATCTTGGTCAGTAACTATAATAAAATTTCTGTTTTTTAAATATATATTTTAACAAACTAACGATCTATTATAGTTTCCGGACACCATGTATAACACATTGATGATTATGTTTAGTTTGATTGCATAAAAAGCTATATAGAAACACCATTCAACTTTATCATATGTCTTAGGCCATGTCTAACTCTTTGAAACCCCCCACCCCCTTCTTAGTGTGGAGAATGAGTGTTTTTGGAATGAGTTTATTATGTTGTTGTATGGAGAGGAGGGCGGATATATATTATCTTGTGTCTGGAATTGGTAGTGTTATGACGGATGGAGATAATTTCAGATACAAGAAATAAAAACATATGCAATCAAACGTAAATAATCAAAAGAGATAATGGAGAAAAACAAGAAGAACATAGATTTAACGTGGAAAAAACCCTCTCAAAGTGAGAGAGAGAAAAACCATGGGCGTAAAAGAGATCTTTATTATTATGCACCTTTGAGTTACTGATTTCACACACACGAGATAATGCAACAAAGAATGTATTTATAGGCACAAATCCCTAAACCCTAGCCGTCAAGGAATCTTTGTCGATACACCATAAATACCCCTACACGTGTCCTCCTTTAAATGACACTGCACATATTGTCACATAATGTGACGTGGGACCTGGCCAGATTCGAAGACTCAAGCAGACTTCACTCACGATGTGAAGCTTCGAGAGACTCCACCCTACTGATGCACAGAATTAGATATACTTCTCAGCTGTCCATCACACAACTGAGTCTTCAGATTGGTTCCATCAGATGTAGAGTTTAAGTCACTTTACTGACAAATCTCCACATTTGACTTCAACTCTCATCAGAAACAGATTGCATAACCGGATGTACTTGTACGGATGCATTCGTCAATGCCGGATGTACTTGTACCGGACTATCTCCACAAAGATCCACTCCGCCGACCGCCTCGGTAGAGTTTCCAGAAACAGATTATAAGCTCTGAATATTCAGTAAGTCCAGGCAAAGCTGAAACTTACTCTGCTGAACTGCTTTAGTGAACATATCAGCATGATTCTCCTTTGTGCCAATCTTCTTCACCACAACCCTCTTTTCACTCCTCAAGAAATGATACCTAACATCAATATGATTGGTTCTCTCATGATGAACATGATCCTTTGCTAAACATATTGCACTTAGATTGTCACAATATATCTCAGCTTGATCATGATGCAACCCCAAATCACTGACTAGCCCCTTTCAACCAGATGCCCTTCTTAGCTGCTTCAGTAAGAGCCATGTATTCTGCTTCAGTAGTTGATAACGCTACTGTAGCTTGAAGAGTAGCTTTCCAGCTGACCACTGCATTTCCCAATGTAAACACATAACTAGTCATTGATTTTCAACTGTCAACATCACCTGTATAATCAAGATCACAAGAGCCTTGTGACTGCACCAATATCACCTCCATAAATGAGACCAACATCATCTGTACCTCTCAGGTACCTGAATATTCTTTTAACAACTTTCCAGTGTTCTTTTCCAGGTTGAGCCATGAACTCATCGACAACACTTATGCGCTAAGCCGGATCAGGCCTAGTGCATACCATGGCATACATCGATCGCCAATCCTGCACTAGCATAGGGAACTTTGACATATACTCCTTCTCTTGGTGATCGTGAAGCATAAAGCAGACAAATGAACATTTGATGCCATAGGAGTATCTATTGGTTTTTGCAATGAGCGTACCAAACTTGGCCAATATCTTCGTGATATAACCCTCATTGAGACAAGAACAACTTCTTCCGACTCCTATCTCTCCAGATTTCTATCCCCAAAATTTTCTTGGTCGCACCCAAATCCTTCATTTCAAATTCAAACCTCGAGAAGGTTCTTGATTTTGAACATCGACTTCCTTGTTTGCAAATATCAAGATGTCATCCACATACAGGACAAGATAGATATATGATCCATCTTTCAGCAGACTATAGTATACACAACAGTCATAAGGACTTCTGTTGTAACCCTGTTGAAGCATAAAACTGTCAAACCTTTTATACCACAGCCTTGGAGCTTGCTTCAAACCATACAATGATTACTTCAACTTGCAAACATAATTTTCTTTGCCAGGAACTTGAAAACCCTCAGGCTGTGTAATGAGAGTCAACTAAACTGTACTTTGGTGTGCAGTTTAACCCCCGTTTATCTCTTTATTGCCATGTTTTGGGTAGTTCTAGACCTGTTTAAGAGTAATATTGAGAGTTATATGCAAGGGGAGTTAAATTGTCACATCGGTAGTAAACTCCATCTTTTTAGCGATATTTATCTCTTTTCCAAGCGCTTTTGTCTTGCGGAATTACGCATGGGGTTTGTTCGTACATATTATTGCAGGACTTAGGTGACTCGAGGACCCGGAAGGCAATGTTTTGGATTGAGAAACATGGTCGTGGCACAAAGGTAGCATAAAAGTGAAGGAAAATCACGTTTGGACTGAAATCAAAGCAAACTGACGTTTGCCTTACCCCAAACTGGCGTTTGAATCAAGCTCTACCCATACTGGCGTTTGGATGTTTCAAACGGGCATTCATAAATTTGGCATCAAATAATGGAAGTTAGAGTTTTAGACGGACGAGTGTCCAGACCACCCCCAAACGCACGTTTGGATGGGTTCAGCCCGAACCAAGAAAGCTCATACAAGACAAACTGGCGTTTAGGCACCCCAGACGGGCGTTTGCCCTCAAGACATGATCCATCAACCGAGCATTCCAGGCAAGTAAACGCTGGTTCATCAAGACGAAACACTAATATCATCACGATTTTTGTGCCATACGAGCGCTCACTATGACTCAAACGCTCGTCCGGCACCGACAAAGAAGAAATTTTAACCTAGCACTATAAATACGCATGACTCATTCAGCCCCTTCATATAATATACCGACTTTAGACATATTTAGAGCGATTTTGGTGCGGTTTTAGTGTAGGTTGATCATCCTTTGATCCCATAGATAACACCCTTTGATTCTACACACTTTTTATAGCTTAGATTTACGTTTCAAGATCAAAGATTTGGCGTTTTGGTGCAATTATTTCTTCATACTTTTATGGATCTGATTTTTAGGAATTTTATGGTAATGGCTTCTCTTTTATTTATTGTCTTTATCTTAATTTCCGCTCTTTATTCCGTTATCTGTATAATCATGAGTAGCTAATCCCGTTGCGTAGCCGAATTATGTGAAAACGAGTGAAAACCCTAAGGGGGAATGAGATTGGAAATTGTGTAGTGTGTAATTTAATGTTTTAACGATTAATCCATGCCCTAAAACTGATTATAACATCTTTGAATTAGTTTGATCACCTAGTTCACTGTCACACACATCGAACTTATAGATGCATTTTGCGGTGAGATGTGGGAAAAGGGGTTTTGGGATCGTTGCGTAGATTCGGCCTAGTTGTTAGGACCGTTTCCAATACAGAGGTTTGTCATCGTTGTTCGAGCAACTCTAGAACTTAATCATGTTAGGATAATTGGTTTTCTAAAGGGAGAGTCGGTTAGCTGGTGGTTAGATCGAGTTGTTCAGTCTAATCACTAGAATTAGGAGTTGGCACCCATGGATGTCGTTAAACTACTTAGGATAGGTAGGTCGGTTAAGACACGCTCCCCCGTCAAGTCCTTCCCAGGGGTAAAAGTAGCTCGTGTGGGATCATAGTTCGGCTATACCTTTTAATATCTAGAAGTAAAACCGTTAGTATAATCTTTATTTCTGCACTAGCATAATACCTTCCACCATATTTAGGCCTGAACTAAGTTCTACGTCAACTTTGGTACTTAGACACACTACTACAAAAAAACATAAAGATCACGGTTTTTAAGTGTGATATATTCACATTAGTCACGGCTTCCATAGTGTGGCATATTGAGGTGTGACATAAAGTACTTTAATCCAATCACAGTTACAAACTGTGACCTATTATAATAGTTATCACACTTAGAAACCGTGATCTATCATAGTTGGTATGACACTTAAAAACCGTAATATATTATAACTTCATCACATTTAAAAACTGTGATCTATTATAGTTCTTATCATACTTAAAAACCGTGATCTATTATAGTTGTTATCACACTTAAAAACCGAGATCTATTATAATTAAAACACATTAAAAACTGTGATCTATTTTAGTTGTTATCACACTTAAAAACCGTGATCTATTATATTCAAATCACACCAATAAAAGTGTTTTTTTCAAAAACAATATATAAGCACACATATTTTTGTCTTTGTCAGGACTCGAACCTGGATACTCTAGATTAACGAGCCACACTATTTACCATTAGGCCGATGCTTTCTTTCTTCTAATTTTCGACCACACTTAACTAAGATCTCATTATAAAATACCATATTATTTTAATCACAGTCAAAAACTGTGATTGATTGATTTTTTTGTCTAATTTTTTCTAGAAACCGTGATAATAAAAATTATGATATATTTTAGTTGTTATCACACTTAAAAACCGATATCTACTATAATTTCAACACATTTAAAAACTGTGATCTATTTTAGTTGTTATCACACTTAAAAACCGTGATTTATTATAGTTGTTATCACTCTTAAAAACCGAGATCTATTATAATGTCAACACATTTAAAAACTGTGATCTATTTTAGTAGTTGTTATCACACTTAAAAACCGAGATATATTATAATTTCAATCACACCTAAAAAAGTGTGATGAATTATAATTTCAACACATTTAAAAACTGTGATCTACTTTAGTAGTTGTTATCACACTTAAAAACCGAGATATATTATAATTTCAATCACACCTAAAAAAGTGTGATCATTCTTTATTTTCGAAAACAAAATAAAAGCACACATATTTTTTGTTGCCACTGGGACTCGAACCCGGATACTCTGGATTAAGGAACCACACAAATTACCGCTGGGTCGATGCCTACTTTATTATCATTTTCGACCACACTAATCTAAAATATCATTATAAAATATCATATTATTTTAATCACAGTTAAAAACTGTAATTGATTGATGTTCTTGTCTCAGTTTTCTTAAAAACCGTGATAATAAAAACTGTGATCTATTTTAGTTGTTATCACACTTAAAAACCGAGATCTATTATAATTCAACACATTTAAAAAGCGTGATTTATTTTAGTTGTTATCACACTTAAAAATCGTGATCTATTATAGTTGTTATCACACTTAAAACCGAGATCGATTATAATTTCAACACATTTAAAAGCGTGATCTATTTTAGTAGTTGTTATCACACTTAAAAGCCGAGATCTATTATTATTTCAATCACACCTAAAAAGTGTGATCATTTTTTTCACACCTAGTAATCGTGATAAAAAAAAAAAATTAAGTGTTATAAATATACATTTTACTTGTCTCAGTTTTTTGAAAGTGTGATCCTTATCTTTAGATAAGTGTGATCTATGTCTCTTTTCTTATTAGTGGATATAATTTGTCTCACTTTTTCCATAGTTGTGACAAAAATATCATGAATTCAGTCACAGTTTAAAAATGAGATTAATTGATATAATTTATCTCACTTTTTTAATAACCGTGACAAAAATATCATATCAGACCAATTTAGTCACAGATTAAAAGTGTGATTGATCGGTATAATTTATCTCGTTTTTCGAATAACTGTGACAAAAATATCATATCAATTCTATCACTGTTTGTGAGATTGATTGATATAATTTATCTCGCTTTTTAGAAACTATGACAGAAATATCATATCAATTCAATCACACTTTAAAAATGAGATTGATTGAAATAATTTATCTCGGTTTTCCAATAACTGTGGCAGAAAAATCATATCAATTAAGCCACACTTTAAAAATGAGATTGATTAATATAACTTATCTCAGTTTTTCAATAAGTGTGATAGAAAGTTGTAAGTGTGATATATATTTTTTCATTGTCTCGGTATTATTGAAACTGTGATTGTTATTTTATCTTAAGTGTGACCTATATCCTATTTTGTAGTAGTGACAATACTCCCTGTGGATTCGACCTTGTGACCACTATACTCGCGTTGACCCGATACTCTGTCGGTGAAAGTTAGCGGTTAAGTATTTTGCTATCACAGTGTCATATATATCTCATTATCCACCCCACCATGTAGGAAAGCAGGCTTCACATCTAATTGCTCAAGTTCTAGATCCTGTTGTGCCACCAATGCTAGTAACACCCTGTTTGAAGTGTGTCTAACCACTGGTGAAAATATGTCATCAAAGTCAACCCCTTCCTTTTGACTGAATCCTCTTGCAACCAAACGTGCCTTATACTTGACCCCTTCTGCCTTAGTTATTCCTTCATTTTTCTTGAAAATCCATTTACAAATCACAACACCCTTGTCAGTAGGCTGTTTGACCAATTCCCAAGTCTGATTCTTCAACAATGACTCCATTTCATCTCCCATGGCAAAGATGCCACCTGGGATGCTTCATACATGTCTTTGCTTCCCTGTAAGTAGTAGGTTCAACAACCTCTACCTCTTCTGCAACTTGGAGTGCATATCCAGCCAAATCATCATACCCATATCTCCTTGGAGGTATCCTAACATTAGATCTTCTAGCTCTTTGGCGCCTAGACTCTGTTAATTAATATTTGTATGACGCCCTACTGAGGTCTCGAGAGGTCGGGCTGGATCGATTCTCGGTTCATTATCCAGATCAGTATAATGTTGATTTGGATCCACTGATTGTTGCATATCAATAGACTCCACCTGAACCACCTGAAGCTCCACCTGTTTATCAACACTATCAGATTCATCATTGGTTTCAGATTTAATAGACCTCTCCACTGATGAGTTTAACATAGAATTTTCATCAAACACAACATCCCTGCTGAGGATTACTCTGGACTCTACTGATGGCCAAATTATATATCCCTTCACTCCATCACCTTCCCCACAAACACTCCCTTCTTGGCTCTAGGCTCCAACTTCCCTTCACTAACATGATAGTAAGCTGTACTTCCAAAAACCCTTAAAACTGAGTAGTCAGCAAGTATGCCTGACCACATCTCAAATGGTGTCTTGATTGATCCCTGTGTGAGGACTCTGTTGATTAAGTAGCAAGTTGTTTTTCTGACCTCACCAAATCTTCTTGATAAACCAATTTTGAGAAAGCATACATCTTGCCTCTCTCGGTAGAGTTTGATTCATCCATTCATCTACACCATTCTGATGAGGTGTATCCCTTACAGTATGATGTCTGGCAATACCCTCAGCTGCACATAATGAATCAAAATCCTTCTAGCAGAATTCCAGACCATTATATGTACGAAGCTTCTTGATTTTCTTTCCTAACTGATTCTCCACTAGGGCCTTCCACTGCTTGAAGTTACTGAATGCATCACTTTTGTTCTTCATCATCGCCTCCCAAGTCATCCTTGAATAGTCATCTATGAATGACACAAAATATCTGTGACCACCCAATGACTCAACTTTTGATGGAACCCAGCAGTCTGAATGGAAATAATCAAGTGATGTCTTTGTGTTGTGCAACCCTGCTGAGAACTTACTTCTATGCAACTTCCCAAACACACAGTGTCACAAAAGTCCAGATTCCTGACCTTATATCCTCCAAGAAAACCTACTGAAGAAAGAATCTGCATACCCTTTTCACCCATGTGACGTAGTCTTATGTGCCATGGTGAGTCTGTTGAGGAGTGAAGCTAGCGAGGACGCAATAATGCGATAGATTCCAGATACATTAGATCCTTGTAATATATACAAGGTTCCCCTCTTGATGCCTTTAAGGACTACAACTGAATCTTTGAAGACATTCAGCTGTCTACCTTCACCCTTGAAATTGAACCCTTTGCTGTCCAGTAGACTGAGAGATACCAAATTCTTGGTCATCTGTGGAACATGTCTTACATCTTTTCGAGGTGTCTGAATTTACCATCCTCGTCCTTAACTTTCTTGAGCCAATTCCCACAACTTTGCAAACCTTGTTGTTGGCCATATAGATTTGACCACCATCCATCTGCTCATAAGTGAAAAACCACTCCATGTTTGGACAAATATGATAGGATGCTCTAGAATCAAGTATCTACACATCATTATGGTGTGTAGAATCCCCTGCAACTAGAACCAGATCCTCATCAGATTGCTCAGTATCCAAGGCTATTATGCCAGAATTGCCTTCCTGCTGTTTCTTCTTCCTTGGACATTTGGACTTTCAATGTCACTGCTCCTTGCAATAATTACAGACATCAATAGACTTAGGTCCTTTGGACCCGAACTTCTTTTTCTTCTTCTGTCCATATCCTTTTCCACTATTGTTGCTGGCTACTAGCCCAACAGCCTGACTGTCTGTCCCAGCAGCCTTGTGTCTCAGCTCCCTGGCATGTAAGGCAGACCTTACATCCTCTAAAGCTACTGTATCCTTCCTAACTATGAAATAATGCACAAAGTTTTCATATGATGTCGGTAATGACACCAACAGGATTAGGGCTGCATCTTCATCTTCAATTTTAACATCAATATTCCTTAAATAAAGTAATATTGTGTTCAACTGGTCAAGATGGTCCCTCAGTGGACTCCCTTCATGCATCTTCAAACTAAACAACCTCTGTTTCAACAACAACTTGTTGGTCAGTGGCTTGGTCATATACAGGCTTTCAAGCTTCTTCCACAACTTGGCTGCGGTGTCTTCCTCAACAACCTCAGTGATAACATCATCAGATATACACAACATGATGGTTGAATGTGCTTTCTCTTTCAGACTAGCAAAATCTGTTGCACCTGTATTTGGTTCATTAGATAAAGGACTTCACAAACCCTGTTGTTTCAACAGTGCACGCATCTTGATTTGCCACAGACCAAAACTGTTCCTTCCTGTAAATTTATCGATTTTCACGTTAACTGCTGACATCTTTTCTTGCTAAAGATCACAACTTTATCACAGATCCTAGCACCTTGTTGAAGGTCTTGGTGAAGATGAAGTTGATCGTACAGATTGTTTTCTCCAGAACCTCTCTCTAATACCACTTGTTATGATGGATGGAGATAACTTCAGATACAAGAAATAGAAACAGATGCAATCAAACGTAAATAATCAAAGGAGATAACAGAAAAACAAGAAGAACATATATTTAACGTGGAAACCTCTCTCAAAGTGAGAGAGATAAAAAACCACGGGCAGAAAAGAGATCTTTATCATTATGCACTAAGTTACAGATTTCACACACACAGACAATGCAACAGCAACTGTATTTATAGTCACAAATCCCTAAACCCTAGCCGTCAAGGAATCTTTGCCTGATACACCATAAATACCCCTACACGTGTCCTCTTTTAAATGACAACACATTTATCCGCACACATAAGACATGGGACCTGCTTTGTATTCAAGATTACTCACAGACTTCACTCTGCTGACAGAAGCTTCAGTAAGACTCCATCCTACGTGATGCACGAATTGGATATACTTCTCAGTTGTCCATCACAGAGCTGAGTCTTCATATTGGTTCCACCAGATGTAGAGTTTAAGTCACTTTACTGACAGGTAGGAAGGTAAAGTTTGGAGCAACTTTATTTGAAACTTTGATAGAATTGAGAAGAAATGAGTGAATCTCACTTCATCTATTAGGCGGAGGGTGGGTGGTGGAAATAATATAAAATTTTGCAATGATGTTTGGGTAGGAGAAGAGACATTCAAGTGGCGTTTCCTGAGACTTTACAATCTTGCCCAAGAAAAAAATTGTTTGGTAAAAGACCGTAGAAAACTATGTGGTGATATGTGGGAATGAGAGTGAGATTGGAGGGGAGGAGGGATTATGGGAAGGGAATTAGGTGGACTTGTAGATTTTTATGTCTCGCTCCTAGATCTTTTCCTTAATGCATGCCAACATGATGCTCCTTCTTGGAGCCTCAATCCACGAGGTTCAATTCCTTTACAGTTGCTTTCCTAGAGAAAAGATTGCTTCAAGTTGAAGGCTCATCTTTTGCAAATTATGCCCCTCCATGCCGTTGGAATAATTTTGTACCGTCCAAGGTGAACATTCTTTATTAGAGGGCTACAAGATATAGGCTTTGTCCCGGATTTTATCAATACAAAACAACAAGTAATAAACCGGTTAACCTCAAGTGCAAGGATCGTAGTATGGAGGCTAATGCCGGGTCGATCTTACGGGGAACTAGACGAATGTTAACCCTAGCTTTTGTTTTTAACTCACTATTGCCACGATTACTAACCTAACGAATAACTAGCTAATCAAATATGCAGAAAATAACTAGACAGAGGAGATTAATCCAATGCTAGGAAAGATTGAAAGCGATAAAAATAAACTAAAAGTGCAGGAAAATAAATTAACTAATCTAAACTAAGCTATGAGGATTGTAAATCAAGTTTATAAAAGACAAACGAGGATTGATCCACCTATCAACATGCATTGGTCTCCTATCTCGATTTTACGTGGTATTTAATTAGGTTGTGATTTACCTTACACGAACATGAACTCCTAATTCCTTGGGCAATTCATCTATTAACCTAGTATCTTCCAATACTAAATTAACACGTTAAAGAGATCAAAGGTGCCAACTTTTACGTTAACGATCTAGTTTTTAGACTTACTAACTTCCGTTAATGTAAATCTAATGAACTATTCTTATCTATGGTGATCTATGCTATTCAAGATTTCCATCAAACAATAACATATCAAGCATACAACATATCTTCCAATATAATTGCATTAAAACAAGAATATGCATAGATAAGAAACAACCGTAGTAAATACTCACGATAAAAGTCGAAATAAATAGATCAATTCAATGTCGATGGCTTCACAATTCTCGTTTGAAGGAGGTTCTAGCCTCTCGAGCATCCTCAACAACCCTAAAAAGCGAGAAAAATAACATACTACTAGCCTACTTTGATCGAATTTAAAGTTGCATAAAACCGAAAATAAAAAAGTGTAAAATCGCACCAAAGCGCCCCTAGAAATTTAGGGTTCGAATTGTATGTTTAGGGTTTGGGAAATCGCGCCTATTTATAGATTTTAGGTCGGTTTCATTGAGTCGGTGCCGTGGACGCCCGCCCACTATCTTGGACCTTCGTCCAGCCTCTATGAATGGAGAATGAACGCTGCTCGTTGAACGCGTCTGAACTCTCTCGAATGTAAAATACGATTCGGACGCCGATTCACTTTTATGGACGCCCGCCCACTACTCAGCTCCAGTATTTTGCTCATAACTTCACTTCTAGGGCTCCAAATGAGGTGATTCAACATGCGTTGGAAAGCTATTTCAATCCTCTACAACTTTCATCAAGACAACTTTCCCTGAAAGTGGCTACAAAAGTGGACAAAATTCCCATGAAGTGCCTGGTTCCGGTTTCTTCAATAATTCTTCACTTAAACATCTTTCAACTCTTCCATCTTTATCCTTCTTTTCTCATCTCTATCTCGATTTAGCTCGAATTATATCAACATTTGATCATCAATTTAGCCTCCAACATGTATCTACATCACATTAAGACATCGCAAAACGTAACACAATCCAAATACTCATAAAACCATAATCAAAACACGTACACAACCTCATTTTGCGAATAAACTAATTAAAATCTCACTTGCTTAATAAATCATTTAAAACCACATTTCCTATGCAAATCATATGAATTATGGGGGAGAACATCATAAAATACAACGTTATAAAACGTATAAATTCACCCTTAACAACTCCCCCACACTTAAACTTTGCTCGTCCCGAGCAAAACAAAACAAAATCAAGGCTCGGAAAGAATATAGACACCTCAACACATACACCACATAGTCAATAAATTAGAAGCTCACCATCGTGTGTGTGCATAGCCATAGAAAACTTCCACTAAATCCAAACTTGAAAAACTCAAAGCAAAACTAGCTAATACCCCATCGTAGACTAGTAATAAGTGACACTCATAAGGTGTACCCTACAAACGTGACATATCCCGAGAAGAATGATCGAATATATCTAGGGCCTTTACGAAATACTCAGAGGATAATCCCCTACAAAGATATCTATCGGTTTATCACTGGGATAAGATTAATCTAAAACTAAGCCTTATTCATTCCATAACATATCTTAAGTCGATTGAATTCATTCACTTTAAACACACATTAGGGTGAGCTATTGCCCGTCATAGCGAGAATAGGACATTTCAAGATAATACCCTACCTTACTCCAATCATAAGGCGAATTTTTCCTAACTGTCGTGAGCTTTTGGTCATCATAGTGGTATAGGACATACGTGGTACACCTACCTCACTCAAATCATCGACCGACTTTCGACACACCCGATAGATTCATTTAATTATTCAACTTCTCATTTGACAATAGTTACGTGTTACTTATCACATTCAAACTTCTAGATATTCACAAGACCTCATACTACTACGGAACTAAATACAAACTACCATAAATCTCACGATATATACGTAGCACTAAGCACATGACTTATAAGAAAATCAAAAATTACTAATCCAAACGGGGTATAGCTTTATAAATTAGCTCATCATTCACTATGGCACGTGGAAAATAAATCTTGGTGAAACAACTAACTCACTAAAAATATGGTATCTGACATCAATGACTATAACAAACCGAACAAAAACATGCATTGCTTACTCGAGACAAATCAAAAATTTTGAAAATTTAGCATCATTTTAGCATAGAAATAATATCATGTAAGCAAGTGCATAGATACATACCGACTAATCCCCTTCCCCACACTTAAATGACAACATGTCCTCATGTTGTGCAGAAATAAAAAGAAAGAAAGTACTTAGGCGATTGTAGTTCGAAAGTGGCAAGTCCGGAAGTGGCCATGGTCGAGAAATGCTTGAGGAAATCGATGAGATCGTGGACCATCCACCGGAAAAGCGATATCATCTCGAACTCACAATTGCTATCGCAAGTATCCTGCATACATGAAAAACAACACAAAAGCGTGCCTCGGGGATGGGGAAATTATATCATATGAAACAAAAGTGATAGAGATAAAGATAAGAGGAAATCGTAAGCAAAACCACACTTCGACCCTTTGGGGACTCGGGATGGTCGATCGACAAAAACAAACACAATCCTAATAAAACCGAACTAAAACAACGAAAAACAACTAAAGATAGAAACTAATATAATAAGGGATATCTAGGATGCCTCCTAGTAGCGCTAATGGTTATTGTCGTCATTTCGACACATTTGAAGCTCACTGGATCGGGCCATTTAACCTTCTCGCCACCCACTACCTCGTTTAAGCTCCGGTCCGTAGTGTGGGCTGCAGAGCAAAGATCTAACGCATGGGGTTAAATCTTTGAACGCTCTCCATACCTTTTAAGTTTCCCCATGGTTGTGTTCTTTCTCCTCCGACTCCTCGATGACGCGTTTAAGTTGTCGCCCTCTCAAACTCTTCCATATCAGCACTACCTGCTAGAACTTCTTCAGACGGATCACTACCGTCATCCTCGGAGAACAAGTCGGGTGACAACTCGTCAAATTCTTCGACTTGAGTAACACCACATCCGAGAATATCGAGAAATTTAACAATCAAAGGTTTCTCTTTAGGTTCACCGATATAGTGCTTGCACCTTTGTCCATTAACTCGAAACGGTTCGCCGCTATAACCGCGAAGTTCTAGAACGCCTCCAGGAATGATTTGGAGAATCTCAAAAGGACCGGACCAACGAGTCCTCAACTTCCCAGGAAACAAATGTAACCTAGAATTGTAAAGAAGAACTTGTTCGCCGACTTGGAATTCTCTCTTCTTAATCTTAGCATCGTGGAGTAGCTTCATCTTATCTTTGCTGATCCTGGCACTTTCATATGCTCGAGTCCGAACTCGTCCGGCTCATATAGCTCGCCAAGTCGATGTCGTCCACAAGTTTGGGCATCAAAGTTTAAAAACTTTGTGGCCCAATAAGCTCTATGCTCTAGCTCGACGAGCGAGATGACATGGTTTCCGTGAGACCATTTGATATGGCGATGTACCCATAGGGGTCTTATAGGCAGTTCTATATGCCCAAAGTACATCGTCCAACTTCAGACTCCAGTCTTTTCTATGACTATTCACCGTCTTCTCCAGGATTTTCTTAAGACTCTGGTTGCTTCGCTCAACCTGACCACTAGTCATCGGATGATATGGTGTGCCAGTTTTGTGACGAACGCCATACTTCTCGAGGACTTTTTCCAAAGGTCGGTTGCAAAAGTGTGTCCCTTCATCACTGATCAAGGCACGTGGACATCCAAACCTCACAAAGATGTTCTTCTTCAGAAATTTCATGACCGTTTTATGATCATTGTGAGGAGTGGCAATTGCCTCCACCCATTTCGAAACATAGTCAACGCAGACTAAGATGTATTTGTTGCCACAAGATGATGGGAATGGTCCCATAAAATCGATGCCCCAAACATCAAAGACTTCGCATTCAAGGATGGGTTTCAACGGCATGTCAAACCGCCTTGTCAAAGCTCCGGTTCTTTGGCAACGATCACAAGCTTTGCAGAAAGCTTCTGCGTCCTTAAAGATCGTGGGCCAATAGAAACCGGATTGGAAGATCTTAGCAACCGTTTTCCAAGGACCAAAGTGACCACTGTGGGTCCACTATGGCATTGCTCGATTATATCGCGTTGCTCGGATTCCGGAACACATCTCCTAAGCAAACCATCTTTCTGAGATCTTGAAAAGATAAGGTTCATCCCAAACAAAATATTTCATATCATCGAGAAGAACTTCTTCTTCTCTTGATAAGACATTTCGAGGATCGAGATAACGGGCATGAAGGTAGTTTACAATGGAGGAATACCATGGAACATCGGAGGACAACCGTCTATCAACATAATGTTCTCTCAGAGGAAAGTAAAGATCTATATCATCCTGGTTCATCCTTTTCCTCACTTAACACCCTAGAAACATGATCCGCCACTACGTTCTCACCGCCCTTCTTATCTTTGATTTGAACGTCAAACTCTTGGAGGGTCGGTATCCAACGCAAGATGGCGCGGTTTAGCTTCCTTTTGGTCATGAGATATCGCAGAAAGCGGCGTGGTCGATCCACACAATCACTTGAGCACCCAACAAGTAACTACGAAACTTATCCATAGCAAAGACTACGGCTAATAGTTCCTTTCGGTTGTCGTGTAGTTAACTTGAGAAGAAGGATTCAGATGTGTGGATTGGCATAATAGATAAGTGGAACTTTCCATTAAGCTTTTGCCCCTAAGATCGCACCAACAAAGATAGTTGGATGCATCACACATAAGCTCAAAGGTAGGTTCGATCTGGCGATATAAGAATTGGGGCGAGAGATCGATCTACTCTTAAGCTCCTCAAACGCGCGCTTGCAATTCTCATCAAAATCAAAAGTAACGTCTTCTTTGAATAAAGTAGGCAGGGGCTTGGCAATCTTTGAAAAGTCTGGATGAACCTCCTATAGAAAGCCGACATGTCCGAGAAAACCTCGGACTTCCCGAACATTCTTAGGATAACTCATCTTCTCAATAGCTTCAACCTTGGCCCTATCTACTTCTATACTTTGGTTTGAGATCTTGTGGCCAAGAACTATTCCTTCATCTACCATGAAATGGCATTTTTCCCAATTAAGTACTAAGTTCTTTTCCACACATCTGGATAACACCTGATCAAGATTATCGAGAGGATCATCGAAGGATTGACCAAAGGCGAGAAATCATCCATAAAAATCTCCATGCACTTTTCAACTAGCCCGTCAAAGATTGCCATCATACACCTTTGGAAGGTGGCCGGGCATTACAGAGACCAAAGGCATCCGCTGCAGGCGAATGTACCATAAGGGCAAGTGAAAGTGGTGGTCTTCTTGGTCAACAGGATCGATGGGTATCGGAAGTATCCACGAATATCCATCCAGGAAGCGGTAGAATGCGTGCCTGCTAGACGCTCAAGCATCCGGTCAATGAATGGAAGGGAAATGATCTTTCGGTGTGACCTCATTGAGCTTTCGATAATCGATACATACTCTGTATCCCGTAACGAGCCTCAATGCTATCTCTTCGCCTTCTCATTCTTTTCAATAGTGATTCCACCTTTCTTGGGGACCACTGAGTCGGGGACACCCACTCACTATCAAAGAATGGCGTATATGATACCCATATCTAGAAGCTTAATGATTTCCTTCTTGACTACTTCTTGCATGTGAGGTTGAGCCTTCTCCTCCGAGGTCAGCCTAACTCGCTTTGCACCCTCCTCGTCTTGATCTTGTGCATACAGATGTTGGGAGATATCCTCGGATATCTCCCACCTGCCATCAAAGGCTTTTTCATTTTTTGCGCAAGACGTTTAACAATTTAAGCTCTTCTATACGAGATAGCTTGGCGAGAGATGATCAAAGGAAGCTTGTCACCTTCTCTTAAAAACACATACTTAAGATGTTTAGCAACGGCTTGAGAACCAAGTCTACAGGGGTTCCTCTAGACTTGATTTAAGATCACCACTCTTCAACTCAACATCATTTGAGCTTACTCGGTGGCCCCTACCGCCAAAGCTTCTTCTCTTAGCTCATCCTCAAATTCGGTGCTAAGCGGTCTGCAGATTGACCACACCATGATTATTCGGGATTATCGATCAATCGCTTCATATTCTCGCTTCTACACGACCAAGACTTGCTTATCCATGAAGTCATTGAAGTCATCGGGACGTCTCTCGATGGAACGGCCCGGTTGGAGAACCGGAGGGTACTTGAATAGATTTAGAAACACTATAGCTCACCTCTTGGTCACCAACTCGGATAGTTACTTTCCCACCATCACAATCGATGAGGGCTCTAGCTATAGATAGGAAAGGTCTTCCAAGAATCGAGAGGACATTTTCATTTTTCTCCATATCTAAGACATACCAGTCCAACGGAAAGGTAAACCTACCAACTTGAACCAATACGTCCTTTAGGATCCCCGAGGCTTTCTTTGAAGATCTATCAATGACTGTAAGTTCATGGTAGTGGGTTCTAGAAGACTTTGTAAACCATTTGCTTGCACCTACGAGATAATGGCATCAAGTCGATAGATGCACCAGTGTCACATAAGGAATTTGGGAAGACTAATCCCCATCTGCAATGTGACGGACCTTTTCTAGGCTATACAGATCCTAACCGGCAAAGTGTACCGGGTCAAATTGTAGTCTTAGTGGTGAGTCAAGTCGTATTCCTCGGGAAAACATGGTAATTCTTTTAAGTGGGGTTAAACACCAAGAAGCTATTATTAACTCGATCTAAGTCGCAGATTTTATCATTTTCCTCGGGTTAGATTATGTTAGATCGTTAGATTAGTTAGTAATATTAGAGTTAGATGTTAGTAAAAGCAGAGAAAATAAAACAAATAAATACTAATATAATATATAGATATATTTTGGATCTAGCCAAGAATACTTTCTTGAATCAATATCTTTTAGTAGAAATAAATGAGCATGCAGATCTTCCTTTATTCAAGGTGTAAATTATGTATGAATCGGTGTACTCTAAGCTAGACAACTCCTCCTCACACGAGCGTATGAAATTGTCATATGTCCATTGCATCAGTCAAGGTCCACATCAGCATATTACGTTTTCGAACGAGCAGGTCAAAGTACAAATCTACCTTTAGATAAAAGGAGTCATTCCGTTCATCAAACGGTCAATTTTATTTAAAAGGCTCCGGTTGTCAAAGCCGGACGATTCAACTTTCCGGTTTAAGTTTCAATTAAAGCGATGATTTAACATTATTACGATCGCGAGTACAAATGTCAATAAAATTTATCTTTCCCAAGACAAATCGCCCGGGTAGAAGCGGGTTCCGTTGTCACGTTTTCACTCGGCCAATTTTACCCTCCGGTCTTTCAATTTTAACGTTTCATTAAGCGCAGAAAGAAAGAGATTCATCATAATTGATTTTAATCATTATTACAGAGTCGATCATTCCTTTTACCAAAAGATTAACTAATTGATTCATATCTTGCATTTAGATATATTTTTAGTTTAATATCATATATAAATAGAAATAGAAATAATAAACATAACAATTTTAGAATATATTACCTAAGCATGACTATCGAATCGAGGTCGTTTCCACCGGATCTAACATGCCAAAGCTTGAAATCAACAATCTTCGATAATTATTAAGTAATTACAACGATCTACAACCATTTTTATTTATATATGTGAAAAACATATATACACATACATACGTGGACATATATATATATATATACAGTAGAAATGAAAATTAAAAGATAAACGAGATGAAAGCGAGATCAGATCTAGATCTATATATATATATATAGATAGATCTATCACATATATATATTCATATATAGAATATATATATATACTGAAAGAAGTGTGTGTATATATATATATATATATCATATATGTATATATATATATATGATCATCAAAACAAAAAAATAAAAAAGAAAGAGGATGGACGAGAAGCAGCAGAAAAGAGGGAGAAAGAAAGGGGCAAAGAGGGCTCATGAATGGCTGCTGTATATATAGCCACAAATTGAAGTGCCGGATCGATCCGGCTTTTCACCGGATTGATCCGGCCTTTTCTTTTAAATTCGTATCTTCTGCGTCTGACTTCAATCTTCAGTTTCGTTCCGTCAGTAAATTTTAATTTTTCTGCACGATCACATAGAAACGAACCACAGGCAAATCTGACACCAAAAGTTTTAACAGAAAATCCTTGGGCTCCAAGTATCAGACATAACTCTCGTCTCGTTATTCAAGATTCGATTACGCTTCATGATAAATCTTATCTTTTGTACACGAACACAAAAAGCGAACCACGAGTAATTCGACAATAAAGTCCAAAAGCACAAGATTTGCCTTTGTGGGAATTTATTTTATTAATATAAATAAAATACAATAAAAATACCATAATTTATATAAAAATTACTACTTTCAAAGATCTACAACTTTCATGAAGGACTCTTCTTTCGAGAAAATGTCGTTTTGATGAGCCATTTGTTCGTCGAAGATATAATTAGTTAGTAGTATCACTAACCACTGAGCCACTAAATGGCTTAAGTTAGTGGCACACTCTTATATCCCTAAAAATACTTCTTTTAGGCCTCAAAGCGCGTGTCGTCACTCGGGGTTTTGGTCATCCTAAAGTTCTGCAATAAATTACCAAAATACCAAGCGTAGATCGACCGCGACATTAGGTTACTAAACCGGTACAAAACTAATAAAAACTTATAAAAATACGATAATTTATATAATAACTACTACTTATACATTTGAATAAAACTTAGTAATTTTGACTTGATTTGATACAATAATGCTCAAAATGGTATGAGAAATGGGGCGAAATGTCATAAAAACAATCATAAATTTATCTCTCATCACAACCCCCTACTTAGCTTTTGGTCGTCCTCGATCAAAACAAGCGATAAAACAAAATGAATAAGAGATAAATTCATGAAGATATAAGGTATAAGGAACAACCGAGATAATACAACCATTAGAATTACAACCTGAGGCGTTAACCTCAATATAAATGTATAGCAGTGTGTGTGTGACAAGCGCTTTTCAATTTCCACTATCCTCTCTTGAATAATTCAAGCAAAACACACAAATATCCATTCAGACAGTCCTAATGACTTTCCTAGGTATAGGCAGGAACAGTTCCACACAAAGTTCTCCCATGTACTTATTAGGATAATCCCTAAAGCATATCATTCAGTTTATACTGGGGATAGTCAGAAGATAACTAAGTTTTTAACCATGCTTAAAATTTTTTTTTTCTTTTGATGAACTTAATTTCACATGTGTAGCATATGCCTTCATTCCCAAAGCAATAGGGCGTTTCGTGATAACACCCTAATTTGGACTTATCATCGAGCGTCGGGAGCTTTTAAACCTCATGTAGTGATATAGGGCGTTTCGTGATAACGCCTCTCGCACTCAAATCATTGGTATATTACAACCGACATATATATAGTTCATCTTTTTTCTTTTTTTTTATTTTATTTTATTTTTATTTTAAACTTAACTTATATCCTTTCTATCACATTCAAACCTTCAGATATTCACAGTACACGTTCAAAAATTAGGTACTAAGTTACTGCTATTTCTAGAATAACCACTAGGATACTGAATGGATACAGTTTAAAATTTTCGCTTCAATATCAAAGGCTTACGTGAACAATGAATTCATGTTACACAAATATATTTGGAATTACAATGCACTTACGGTTCACATTGGTTATACACATCCAAATTGATCATTATATCTTCAAATCCATGAAATATATACCTTATACGATTTATTTTAATCAACTAAATAATGCTCGAAAAAAATCGAAAACTAAGAGATTTATTGATACAAAATAAACATTAATTCCATTCTTTAGACCAACGACTCCACTCCCCACTTACGAACTTACATTGTCCTCAATGTAAAGTGAGTGTAAATAAGTTGTTGGGAAAGCAATGGTGCACTAAAACAAGTCAAAACAAATACTCGGATGATTAAAAAGGGTGGGTGGGTGGGTCAAAGTTATGACCTTTGTGTGTGCAAATGAAATAAAAGTATGTGAGTGTGATGATTGTAATGCAAAAGGGTAGATAAACACACCACATAAACTTTTATTGATTTAAAACACACAATATTCCACAGTAGTTGAACTAATACATGTCACACATTATTTGAAATTTAAAACAGACTAGATCATGATATGAAATATGTGTGGCAAAATATTAACTCTGAGTCTTTTATACCCAGATCCTCAAGGGTTATTTCAAATTGTTCTAACAACCTAAGTCCACGAAATGATGCATTTGAATTTTCTCAGTTTTCCCTCGGGATTTTCGGATAACCACCTAATCATTCCCGTTATAATGACATTCAAACATTCATCCTAAGACTTGGTGAAACAAAATGAAAATCAATCCGAAGTATTCGCAAAGTATCATCCAAAGTATGAGTAATTATTATATTTAACATTTTTACGGGCTGCCTCCCGGTAGCGCTTTTGGTTAACGTCGTTTGCTCGACCAAAATGATAATGATTAACTAATATAATATACTAAACAAAAACAGTTACTTCTAACAATTACTCACAAAAGCACGTAACATTTAAGCACATAATCCACTAAAAATAAATGCTTAAGGAGTAAAAGGAAGGATAGTACCCGTCATTGACTACATTTATAGTCTATAGCCGGACTTTACCGTGCTTTTTTTAAGGCTTTGGTGGTGGGTCATCCTCACGCCTTCGCATCCGTCTTTTTATCAATCACGCTTTCCAACATATGTTAGGCGAATGCCGTCGAATCCAACGGTTCTTGACCTTTTCCTTTGATTTTCGAGCTTTGGGTTTACGAGCTTTCACATTATTTCTGAGTCATCTTCTTGATTACCTGTGTGTTAGTACGATCCACAACAAGAGAACACAAAGTGTCTACACAAGAACTAGATTCTAGTGTAATGTATGGATATTTCAATGAATTGTAAATGTTGAAGACAACGCGCTCATCATTCACTCCCAAACTAAGCTCTCCCTTACGAACATCGATGAAAGGGATATTAATAGTTAAGTGCCGAAAAGTGTCAATAAAACATGCATACTTATTATTCAACTTCATCTTTTTCATTTCATTTCTCGGGGAATGGGGGAGTAATTCAAGATCAGTAGGGTTAGAATGAATACCTCCCTTACCCTTGTCGTTAGATGAAGATGGTAAAGCTTCCTCGAATGACTGTGTTTCATCATTCTGTACCTTTTTCTTCCAAATATGCAGTGGATGTGGTGATGCCCTTCCAGATTGAATCGAGGTGAATTTAAGTTGAGCCGGATAAGGTTCGTTTTGAAATGGCCCTTTAGATTCCATATTCTTCTTATATTTACCAACTAAATCATCATCTACTTCATTATTCCCGAATTTTTCTAATCCATTACTTCCACAGATCCTTCCACTTCTGGTAATAACAGCATTTACCCCACTCAGATTTCTTTCGATATTACTTGGCAATCCTTCTGAGGGTTTACTGTTTTTACGTTCTACTTCTCTACTCAAGTGATATTCCATATTCCGTAATGAAGCTTCTATAGTTCTCATCCTTGTGTTATGTCCACTCATAGATGTTTTCAACGTACTCATATCCTTACTGACTGTACCTATAGAAGTTATCATAGTTTCCATATTTTGAGCTTGAGTAGATACCATACCCATGATATTTTATTAAGTTCTCCCATTTATCAACTCCTTCTAAGGTTGAGTTGAACTTTGGGTGACTGGTATGCTTTGAGTGGTATGTTGTGGATATGGTCTAGGTAATGATTGTAAATTCCGATTCGAGGTATCTTCTTGATAAACTAGATTTGGATTCTTATATTGGATTGGATACGGTGGTTGTCCTTGCTTACTAGGGGTTTCAGACCAATGAAAAGTTGGGTGATCTCTTCAATAGCATTAAGCGAGTTTGAATATCGTTGTTCAAATTCTATCTTTGTTGAAGAAAACTCACCTTTTCCCTTGAATAGCCTTACTGGTTCTTCCATCCCTAATGACACATTATCATGACTTGAGTATTCATTTGGTAAGATATTTTACGAGTTCATAGTTTCTTGGCTAATAAGCCGTCAAATTTCTACTCAAATTCTCCAAGTGTGCAAGAACACGCATTCGATGTACATTCTCCTGCAAAGGCTACTTTTCTTGTGCTAGAACCGGTTTCCCACATACGATTATTTTTGGAAATCTTTTCTATAGCATCGTAAACTATTTGGGCTTCACTCATCATTAACGAACCACCACATGCATGATCTACATGCACTTACGTGAGTCTTTCCTTAATTTCTGACAGAAAAGTTGGATTTGCATTTCTAAGGAATAACCATGATCGGGACAAGCTCTTAATAACTTTTTAAATCTTTCCCAAGCATTCCCAAACGTTTCTTCAGATCCTTGTTTAAAGTTGGCAATTTCGACTATTAATTCCAATTTTCTACCAGGAGTAAAATATTGCTTTAAAAACTCGGTTTGAATATCCTCCCAACTAGTCAATGAATGATGTGGAAGTGACAAAAACCAATCTCGTGCTCTTCCTTTTAAAGAAAAACGAAACATAGACATCCTCGTTAATTCCCGATGAGCACCATGACTTTTGGTGTATTACACAATTCTTGAAAAGATAGAGGTGATGATGTGGATCCTCATCATCTTCTCCTAGAAATTGGGCTCTTGTGTCAATTAAACCAAAAGAGATGAGATTTTATTTGAAATTATTTGCTCCTTTATTGGGTAAGCGAATTGGATTATTAATCTGGTACCTTCTACGGTCCGATCACATATAGGTCTCGGGTTAAATTTGGTTTCGATTATTACGATTATGCTTATTCCGATTCGATTATTTCTATTATTACGATTTCTGTTTATTAGGTTGAGGTAAATTTCGATTAAGGTTTTGGCCATACCATGAGCATTAGCAATCCCTTGTTCAGGTGTTTCACCAACGGTTTCGACCATTTTCGTAACTCGATTTGACAATTCTTGTGGAATCGAAAATATCGAATAGAAAATAACACGAAATCGATAAAAAAACCACATTTTTTTTTTCTCCTCGGTAATTACCGAATCCACTCGATATTTACCGAGTTTTTTTTTTTTTTTTTTTTTTTTCGGTTTTTTTTTTTTTTCTCTCTCTCTCGGTAATTACCGAAGCCACTCGGTATTTATCGAGTATTTTTATAAAAAAATTGATATCTTACCAAATAGGTAGGTACCAATGAAAATAAAAATACAAATGAGATTGAGAAATGTATTGACTTATCGCCATCATTATTATGGCGCGTTACTTTCTACTTATCGAAAATAGAAAATAACTCGAATTTAATAGAAGAAGAAAATTGGTAAGCTAAAAAAAGTAGATACCAACGGAAAAATAAAAAAGAAATGTGATAAGAAGAGTGTTGACTTATCTCGAGAATTTTGAGCTAATACAAGTAGTAACGCCTAGACACAAAGAAAGAAATTAGCGATGTTTTCCCGCAACGGCGCCAAAAAGTCGACGGACCTTTTCTAGGCTATCTGAGATCCTAACCGGCGATGTACCGGGTCAAATTGTAGTGCTAGTCACGGTGAGTCAAGTCGTATTCCTCGGGGAAAACATGGTAATTCTTTTAAGTGGGGTTAAACACCAAGAAGTTTATTATTAACTCGATCTAAGTCGCAGTTTTATCATTTTCCTCGGGTTAGATTATGTTAGATCGAGTTAGATTAGTTAGTAATATTAGAGTTAGATGTTAGTAAAGCAGAAAATAAAACAAATAAATACTAATATAATATATAGATATATTTTTGGATCTAGCCAAGAAATCTTTCTTTGAATCAATATCTTTTAGTAGAAATAAATGAGAGGCAGATCTTCCTTTATTCAAGGTGTAAATTATGTATGAATCGGTGTCTTTCTAAGCTAGACAACTCCTCCTCACACGGCGTATGAAATTGTCGTATGTCCGTTTGCATCGAGTCCAAGGTCCACAAGCTATTACGGTTTTTACGAGCGAGTCCCAGTACAAATCTACCTTTAGATAAAAGGAGTCATTCCGTTAAATCAAGCGGTCAATTTTATTTAAAAGGCTCCGGTTGTCAAAGCCGGACGATTCAACTTTCGGTTTAAGTTTCAATTAAGCGATGATTTAACATTATTACGATCGTGAAGTACAAATGTCAATAAAATTTATCTTTCCCAAGACAAATCGCCCCGGGTAGGAAGCGGGTTCCGTTGTCACGTTTTCACTCGGCCAATTTTACCCTCCGGTCTTTCAATTTTAACGTTTCATTAAGCGCAGAAAGAAAGAGATTCATCATAATTGATTTTAATCATTATTACCAGGAGTCGATCATTCTTTTACCAAAAGATTAGCTAATTGATTAAATATCTTGTTTAGATATATTTTTAGTTTAATATCATATATAAATAGAAATAGAAATAATAAACATAACAATTTTAGAATATATTACAGGTTATGATTATCGAATCGGAAGTCGTTTCCACGGATCTAACATGCCAAAGCTTGAAATCAACAATCTTCGATAATTATTAAGTAATTCAACGATCTACAACCATTTTTATTTATATATGTGAAAAACATATATACATACATACATGGACATATATATATATATACTGGTAGAAATGAAAATTAAAAAGAAGCGAGATGAAAGCGAGATTCAGATACAGATCATATATATATATATAGATAGATCTATCACATATATATATTCATATATAGAATATATATATATACACGAAGGGTGTGTGTATATATATATATATATATCATATATGTATATATATATGATCTTCAAAACAAAAAAAAAATAAAAAAGAAAGAGGATGGACGAGAAGCAGCAGAAAAGAGGGAGAAAGAAAGGGGCAAAGAGGGCTCATGAATGGCTGCTGTATATATAGCCACAAATTGAAGTGCCGGATCGATCCGGCTTTTCACCGGATTGATCCGTGGCTTTTCTTTTAAATTCAGTATCTTCTGCCTCGACTTCAATCTTGATTTCGTTCCGTCAGTAAATTTTAATTTTTCTGCACGATCACATAGAAACGAGCGCGAGCAAATCGACACCAAAAGTTTTAATGAGAAAATCCTTGGGCTCCAAGTATCGAGACATAACTCGCCTCGTTATTCGATTATTCGATTCACGCTTCATGATAAATCTTATCTTTTGTGCACGAACACAAAAAAGCGAACCACGAGTAATTCGACAATAAAGTCCAAAAGCACGATATTTGCACTGTGGGAATTTATTTTATTAATATAAATAAAATACAATAAAAATACCATAATTTATATAAAAATTACTACTTTCAAAGATCTACAACTTTCATGAAGGACTCTTCTTGAGAAAATGTCGTTTTGATGAGCCATTTGTTTCGTCGAAGATATAATTCGTTAGTAGTATCTGGCACTAACCAATTGAGCCAGCAATGGCTTAAGTTAGTAAGACACTCTTATATCCCTAAAAATACTTCTTTTAGGCCTCAAAGCGTGTCGTCACTCGGGGTTTTGGTCATCCTAAAGTTCGCAATAAATTACCAAAATACCAAGCGTAGATCGATGACGACATTCAGGTTCTTAAACCGGTACAAAAACTAATAAAAACTTATAAAAATACGATAATTTATATAATAACTACTACTTATACATTTGAATAAAACTTAGTAATTTTGACTTGATTTGATACAATAATGCTCAGAAATGGGGCGAAATGTCATAAAAACAATCATAAATTTATCTCTCATCACAATGTGAGCACAAATTTTCCTGGGTCGCTTCTCTTGATTGGTAAGCTTTCATAATTAACCAGAGAACACTCCTTACCAACTGCTTGATCCATTCCTGCTAACTTCTTCTTGGAAGATACAACATCCTTGATGAACTTTGTATACTTAGGCATCTCAACCAAGACCTCGGATAATGGCAGATTTACTCGAGTATTTTTCAACAATTTAAGCACCTTTCGTACTTCTTATCTTCGCTTAACGGGATGTTGCTCTTTCTAGGTGGAAAGGAAGCTTTTTCAAATCATCCTCGGAAAATACTTTCTTCGAGGACGAACTAACGGCCTTGTCTTCCAAATCTTTCCATCGAACCGTCTTTTCATTCTTTTTGCTAGTCGAGGATCACCACACGACTATCATTTAACTCATCACTCCTCGGGGATCGGCCACCGAGGATCCTCAAATATTTCACTTCGGGAAGAGCGACCACGACTTTCTATCGATTCTTTATTCCTCGAGGATCACCACAGCGAGGAATCTCAACTCTTTCTTCTATCGGGGATCGGCCACGATTTGCCTTCTGCAGCCAAGGGGCGATGGGTGCTCAACTTCCCTCTGCGCTTACCAATGGCGGGGAGGGGCTAGTGGTTTCCTGGAAGCCGGGGACCACCAACTTGAGAACAACTTCTCAAATTCATTGCACCTTGGCCTCTTCTACCGTATGGAGGTGAAGGTACCGGTCGGTGCATTATTCTTCGCTTAAATCGGCTGAAGCGGCGTGCCCGCCTCTTGGATTCTTTTCCGTGAAGGCTGAAAGCGCCCTGACGGTCTCAGAGGCTAACTTGCTCGACCAATTGCCCGATTTGCCTCTCAAGACTTTTCATCGTCCCGCTTTGCTCCTCCCGAAATGAATTCCATTCGGCTTTTATATCGTCCTGGTGGGAGGTGCCTTGAGAGTTTTGGAAGTTCGGGGAAATGGGTGGCTTGGCGACTTTGGAATGCGTAATTAGAATCGGCGGGCCAATTCGATTGAACCTTTCTTTGTGGATTGGAAGAATTATAGCTTGGGTTACGATTAATACCAGGGTTTCTATTGAAGTTCGAATTAGGATTAAATCCGAAGATTGATTAAACCCTTGGTTTTGGAAAGCTGATACGGCGGAGGTGGTTATTGAATCTCGATTTGTCCGGCCGAGAAAGCATTGACTTCGCGTTACGCCAATCATGGGACGAAGCGGCAATATGCCCGTGCTATCGCATACTTGGCATGCGATTGGATTATCTTGTCCATAGTCATGAACAACATTGACTTCCGAAAGGCAGAGGGGAAGAAAATTGACATTGGCGGTCATATGGCGGTCGGACGACAAGCTTCACGCGATCTGAGAACTTGAGAGTTACGTGAAGGTGAAGAGCAGAGAACTCGGATTTGAGAAGCTTTGAAGCGTTTGTCATTTGAGAGGTTGCCATTTGCTTACGCAACATGGCAACGAGATTTTGCATAGTCACCTCTTCGACCTTGGGAGGGAGGAGGTGCTTGAATGGCTTGATAAGAGGAGGCATAATTATACTTGGCAATGTCCTCGAGCAGCGCCACCCCTCATCAGTGTTTTCTTGAGAAATGCCCCACCAGAGGAACTATTGACCATGCCCCTTGGTGAGCTCGGTCAATCCATCGAAGAAAGTATGGACTTGCCTTTGCTTTGGCAAGCCATGATGGGGACACTTGCGCGAGAGAGACTTAAACCTTTTCCACGCCTCAAAGAATGACTCATTTTTCGGTGACGGAATGTGAAGATTTCGTTCGAGACACTGGGCATTTTGAAGGAGGAAAGTATTGACTTAGAAATTCCCTCTCGAGCTCGCCCACGTAGTGATGGATTGAGAGGGAGGAGTGATACCACTCGAGTGCCTCCCCGTAAGGAAAATGGAAATAGTTTAAGCTTGATGGCATCATCACTTACACCTTGGATACGGGTAGTACCGCATATTTGCAAGAATGTGTGTAAGTGAGTGTGGGGTTTTCAGATTGAAAACCATGGAAAATTGATGCATCTTTGCATCATCTGTATAAGTCCGGGTTTAAGCTCGAAGTTTGGAGGCGATAATGGTAGGCATGGCGATAGCCGGGTTGATGGTGGATCATGCCGGGCATGGCATAGTCGGCCAACGTCCGTCTATCTTCCGCCGCCATTATTACTATTCTTTCGATTTCTCTGAAAGATATTGCTCAAATCTTTGATCTAGAGCGTTTCCTTCGTCGAAGCGAAGTCTCCGCCTATTAGGGTCGGACTATGGTCCTTCGAGTCGAGAGGGAATAGATTAGTGGTCCCTTATGACTACGAGTTTTGCATAAACCGAACACCAACTCAAGGTGTTGAGCAAGAAAGGATAGAAAGTGACGAAAGGACGGATCGAGATAGAGGGAAAGGATAACTAAACCTAGGGAATCAAAAACTACGAAACTTAACTACGAAACATTTAAAGACGAAAAGCAGAAACACCAAAAGCGTGTTGAAATCTTTCGAGCCCAAAATGGAAGGGAAAACAGTGGATTTTGACCTCAGCGGTGTCGGACGGCCTTCGCCGTCTGCCACGTCGTCGGCGTCGGGCGAGCTTTCGAATTGGGGTCTGCTTGGCGCCAATCCGACACTCGAGCGAAAGTTATGGCCAAAATACTATCAAGTGCAAAAGCGGACCCTTTTATCCTAAAATTTGATCGTGAAAGGTGTGGCGTCAGATGATTCAACCTAAGAAACCTACCTACGACACTTACCTACGAAAAACAGAAAACCTAATTAAAATAAAGATAAAAAGCGATGGCGAGGCGGGGGCGAGGCGGGCGTCCAACTAAGCGGGCGTTAAATCGACTAGTTTTTCGAATGGACGGGCGTTCAAAATATGAGCGCTTGTCCGCTTTTTTTTCGAACTCCTTTGGGCGGGCGTCAGAGGTATGAACGCTTCGTCCGACTAGAGCAAGAAGCGACGGGCGTCTAGTACAACGGACGCCTTTCGTCCAAGCAAGCGTAAGCGATTAGAAAGCGAGTCTAGACTAGAAGCAAAAATTTTATATTAACTACTCACGTAAATACAAATAAAGCGAGCGAGATAAGCGAACAAAAACAACTAAACTACTAACAACAAGCAGAGAGTGAAAAGATCTAACCTAAAAACAAGAATTTAAAACAAACTAAACTAAAAAAAAAAAAAAAAACAAAAACAAAAACTAGGCAACCGTCCGGTTCCCCGGCAACGGCGCCAAAAACTTGTCCCGGATTTTATCAATACAAAACAACAAGTAATAAACCGGTTAACCTCAAGTGCAAGGATCGTAGTATGGAGGCTAATGCCGGGTCGATCTTACGGGAACTAGGCGAATGTTAACACTAGCTTTTGTTTTTAACTCACTATTGCCACGATTACTAACCTAACGAATAACTAGCTAAACAAATATGCAGAAAATAACTAGACAGAGGAGATTAATCCAATGCTAGGAAAGATTGAAAGCGATAAAAATAAACTAAAAGTGCAGGAAAATAAATTAACTAATCTAAACTAAGCTATGAGGATTGTAAATCAAGTTTATAAAAGACAAGCGAGGATTGATCCACCTATCAACATGCATTGGTCTCCTATCTCGATTTTACGTGGTATTTAATTAGGTTGTGATTTACCTTACCTGAACATGAACTCCTAATTCCTTGGGCAATTCATCTATTAACCTAGTATCTTCCAATACTAAATTAACACGTTAAAGAGATCAAAGGTGCCAACTTTTACGTTAACGATCTAGTTTTTAGACTTACTAACTTCCGTTAATGTAAATCTAATGAACTATTCTTATCTATGGTGATCTATGCTATTCAAGATTTCCATCAAACAATAACATATCAAGCATACAACATATCTCCCAATATAATTGCATTAAAACAAGAATATGCATAGATAAGAAACAACCGTAGTAAATACTCACAGTAAAAGTCGAAATAAATAGATCAATTCAATGCTGATGGCTTCACAATTTCGTTTGAAGGAGGTTCTAGCCTCTCGAGCATCCTCAACAACCTAAAAGCAGAAAAATAACATACTACTAGCCTACTTTGATCGAATTTAAAGTTGCATAAAAGCGGAAATAAAAAGTGTAAAATCGCGACCAAAGTCTGCCCCTAGAAATTTAGGGTTCGAATTGTATGTTTAGGGTTTGGGAAATCGCGCCTATTTATAGATTTTAGGTCGGTTTATTTGAAGTCGGTGCCGTGGGCGCCCGTCCACTATCTTGGCCTTCGTCCAGCCTCTATGAATGGAGAATGAGCGCTCGTTCGAAGCGTCTGAACTCTCTCGAATGTAAAATACGATTACGGACGCTTGATTCACTTTTATGGACGCCCGTCCACTACTCAGCTCAGTATTTTGCTCATAACTTCACTTCTAGGGCTCCAAATGAGGTGATTCAACATGCGTTGGAAAGCTATTTCAATCCTCTACAACTTTCATCAAGACAACTTTCCTGAAAGTGGCTACAAAAGTGGACAAAATTCCCATGAAGTGCCTGGTTCGGTTTCTTCAATAATTCTTCACTTAAACATCTTTCAACTCTTCCATCTTTATCCTTCTTTTCTCATCTCTATCTCGATTTAGCTCGAATTATATCAACATTTGATCATCAATTTAGCCTCCAACATGTATCTACATCACATTAAGACATCGCAAAACGTAACACAATCCAAATACTCATAAAACCATAATCAAAACACTACACAACCTCATTTTGCGAATAAACTAATTAAAATCTCACTTGCTTAATAAATCATTTAAAACCACATTTCCTATGCAAATCATATGAATTATGGGGGAGAACATCATAAAATACAACGTTATAAAACGTATAAATTCACCCTTAACAGGCTTCCTACATTTTTGAACCTCTCATTTAGAAGCATAAGTCTCAATAGTCTACTTTGTCCATCATGCTCGTCAGATACAGTAGATGAAAATCCTTTTTTTTTTTCTATAATGCTCCTTTGCTCTTAACATTTGGGATAAAACCGTGTCAGTGGAGGATTTATTCGCTGAGATTCAAACACTTATCTTTCCTTGGATTAATGTTAGATGCGAAAAGTTGACACTGGATTAATAGGAGTACAGTTTTGATTAGTTACTTCAAGCCACTTGAAACAGATTTGCCGATATAGTGCTTCATCAAGGTTATCTGATTGATTTACCTTTTGAAACCAAAAGAAGTGAGATAAGCACCATCAATCAGGTAATTCAGCCAGTGTATTGAAAAAGCTCTTTATACACTTTTTTCCCCTGGGAGAATCGACAGTTTTACAATGTGCATGATCGTATTGCATTTTATTTGCGTTGAAGATGTACCCGGCCGGGTACCATCTGAGACTGGGAAAAGTTGGGATTTTCAGTGATATACCATCAATTTCTGGAACAATTTGTGAGCATATCACCCAAGACAAAAAAAAAAAACAATTTTGGTTCGTGATTTTCTCCCATTTTTTTAACAAATGTGCACGATCTTAAGGTCCTCAAATCTCCTATTGGGTTCCCCTTCCCAATTAGGGTTTAGTTTGGTTTCAAAAACACCTAAAACGCGAAAATGGGAATGGTATTTCAACAAGAGAGTGGTATGCCTGAAATTGCCTTGTCTCAATAGTGGTAGATCGACAAAGCTCCCGGGAAATGCCCCGGCCGGGTACCATCTGAGACTGAGAGTAGTTTGCATTTTATGCAGGGTGTTCTCCTTTTTCCAAACTTTAATTGCTCGGATTTACTTTTCAAATTTGTGGATACTTGAAGCTTATAGATATATATTTCCAAAAAGTCAGAAAGCAAGGGGCATTTGTCGATCTACCACTCCTTTGGGAGCCTATTTGTGCGGCTACCACTGTGTTGTCGATCTACCACTCTCATTTTCGCGTTTTAGGTGTTTTTGGAACCAAACTAAACCCTAATTGGGAAGGGGGAACCCAATAGGGGAAGGGTGTACCTTAAGATCGTGCACAAAGGTGAAAAAAACGGGAGAAAATCGCGAATCAAAATCAGTTTTTTTTGCCTTGGGTGGTATTCTCACAATTCCCCAGAAAGCAATGAGATGAGAAAAATCCTGCGTCTTTTTAATATATGCTTCTCTCATGTTCATGTTACTGATGTTTTCGAGCCCGTGCAGGCACTTAGTAATGGTGAGTGAAGGCTTTTAAATGAATTTCTTCTTCGTTACTACAGCCAAGCAACGAGCTACTATAGTTGAATGGGTGAACAGCTTTCTTCCTCATCAGAGTTTGCCAATTCATGCTTCAGATGAGGAATTACGCACATTTTTGTTAGATGGAACGATATTGTGTCAAATACTAAACAAGTTAAAACCAGGTTCTGTGACAGAGGTAATTATTTATTTTTTTTCCTCATTCTTGATAGAATATTGCTCTGTACATCTTACAATATAAAACCAGGTTCTGGCTAGTTATTGCGTTCTTTGGCATCAATTTGATGTCTTTAATATTGTCTGAAAAATGCATGCTTAGCCGCTTGACCCAACCTTGAGTTTGATCTTAATTCGTTGGTAAACACCCCACATTTTCTTACTGTACGTTCGGGTTGATCTTAAATTTGTAGGCGAGAAATTCAGAGGCGTTGAGGGTTAATGTGGCTTTTGGCAGATGCAGTTAATAATCTTTTTTTTCTGAAACTATTCTTCCACTTCTCAAGTTTCATCTCAAATCTTTGGAATGCTCAAATAAGTAATTAATGTGTGGATATCAAGAGAGAGATCTATCCTACACTGTGCTTGTAGCTAGGGAGCTCAATTGTGGGTACTGTAGCTCTTTTTTTTTTTTGGGACCTTTGTCAAAATACCACTATTTAGACAAGGCAAATGTTGGGCTACCATTCAATTGTCAAAATACCGTTCCGTTTTTCGCGTTTTAGGTGTTTTTGGAACCAAACTAAACCCTCATTGGGAAGGGGAAAATTGCAAACCAAAATCGTTTGTTTTTGCTTTGGGTGGTATATTGACAAATATACCACAGAATGGATGATACTCCTAAAAAAATCCCCTTTTTTTTATGTGTTTAAGTACTTGTATATATATTGTTTTCTTCTGTACGTAGCCAACTGACCTCGCTCCATTCAGAGTATGTAATTTTTTCTTACATTGCCCAAGTTAAGGAATAACTAGATGAGGAATTAGAATATAGCATTAAATTTCTTGATCAAAACAAATAACACCATCAGAGTACATGATATATATATAGCCAATACATAATTAATTATTTGTCTATGCCCTTTATGAAAATGTTGATGACAAGAATATGGAGCACCAAAACAATATTTATTTCATCATATAGATATAGGAAAAATGAGTTTTAATATAATATGGATTAATTATTTTTGAAGGAATTTCTTGAACCAATATGCAGAGTACTTGGGATATCTTTTCAAACCCTCTGTGAAATCAACATAATAGAGCCCAAAACGTAGAGTGAAGCCAGCATCCCATTCATAATCATCAAGAAAAGACCATGCAAAGTATCCCTTCACATTTGCTCCCTCCCTGCAGTCATACAACAACATTAATTGTCATTTTTAGCTACTGAATTACTCCTTTTCTTTTTGCATGAGAAAAACAAAAGAGTAATATTACTGTCACGACCACTCTGACACAAGAATTGTTACAATGTGATTTGGTAGGGTTATGTCTTTGAGGTTGGGTCAGAGAGTTCAATACCTTTTATCGACTTCTGTTATATACCAAAAAAAAAAAAGGTATACAAACACTATTTACAAACAAGATCAGTGAGGCATAACCCTCAATATGCATCATTCACAAAACTCTAGGGCGGGGCAGTTATATAGGTTGAACGGATATTGATACTTGGGTACGGATATGTGATGTCAGATGTGAGATTTTCTACAAATATAGGATACGAGTACGTGTGTAATTGGTTTCCTTCATTTTTTTTGGTAGTATTCCACCGTTCTGGTCAACTTTTCATTGATTATCAGACGATATTTACTGGTTTTAAACATGATTCTTCATTTTTCACATACCAGAGTTATAAATATGCAAATATGAATTTCGTATCTATCTTTTGAAAATTACAAATTCGTCTTTAAGTGTATATCTTAAAGTATCCAGCAAGTATCGCGCGATTTCCGATACGTATCAAATACGAAACACGATACAAGACAAAAGTATATGTGCATAGGTTGTGGGCTGGGCCCTTCAGGTCGGAGCCCAATCTTTTTTTTTATTAATAAAAATGATGTTTTTTTTTTTTTTTTTTTGGTTGGAAATAAATAATGTTAGTTTGATGGTATTAGTTAGTAGTTGGCTTCATATATTGCTCAAGTATGGGTACATACACATGCAATAATTGAAGACTTACTTAATTGCTTTTCCAAGATACCATAAATGGCTTTTGTGATATTTTATCCTCACGATGTCTTTTATAGCTTCTTGTCTTGGCAATGTTTTGTTACTTTCCTCAGCATACCCTACAAAAAATTAGTGTTAAGAATGTAATAACACATTAATTATAAATCTTTCATATAATTTTTTTGCTATAAAAATTACCATTTTCTGTAATGTAAACTGGTGGATTTTTGTACTTGTCTTTAATGTACAACATAAGACTTCGAATTCCTTCTGGGCAAATGAAAAGCCAGTCTAATCCAGTCTACAATAGTAATTAAATATCAATAGTTAGAATACAGTAATTATATATTAAACCCTCTATCCTAAATTATAATTCCTTTTAGAGGTTTACACAATTTAAGAAAGTGAAAAATTCCTCAAAAAAATATGGAAAATTAGGTATAAGGACACAATCTGGAATATTTTTAAATAATGAAGACAACTACATATTTTTATAGGAGAATGACAATGCGTAATTTTATAATGGAATGACAAACAGTGAATCCCGAAAATCGGTGATCTCTCGGTGAATCCCGAAATCGGTGAATTTCGACGAGTGAATTTTGATGATGAATCCTCGAAAATCGGTGAATCTCAAACAATGAATTTTGAAAATTAATGAATTTCGACGGTGAATTTAAACAGTGAATTTTGAACACAAGTGAATTTCGACCAATGAATAAATAGTTTTGTCTTTATGCAAAAGTTTCAAAAACTCGCCCTTCTACTCAATTGATGAAATATTTACATCCTTCCTCATTCCCCAAAAAAAAAAAAGTGAAAAAAATAAGGCGATAGTTGTAAAGTAATAAAAAAATTTGAATTGATATATAGTAAAATGAAGAGAAAGAGTATAAAAAACAACAATATTATAGGGTAAAACAATAAAATAAAACTTATATTTCGGGATGAAGAGAGTAAACTAAATAAAAATGTAGACGTGGGTAGTAGTATACCGGTGTGCCAATAGGGACTCCATTTTTGTAAGCTGGATCAGAAGAAAATAAAAATAGATTGATGAGTTTCAAAATAAATAAGTAAATAAATAACATAAAAATGGAGAAAATTATAAGCTCTTAGGAATTTAATTTGGATTTTAACTTACTTGTTGATTCAACATGACTATCAGTCATGTAGCTAAGATTAACTCTGTTATAAGATAACAAAGGTGCTGCATAATTGGAAGTATAATAATTTAATCCCAAGAAATCAATTGAACTTGTGAGTAATTTTGATTGAGCTTCTGTGAATTTTGGTAGTCTCTCTCCCACTAATTCTCTCATGCTTTCTGGATAATCTCCATATATAATTGGATGCAAAAACCTACACAACAATTTTAAATAAATGTTTGTAACTTATGAAAATGTTACATAATTAATTGTAAAAAATTTGATAAATAATTTACCATCCAAGCATGAAATCAAGTGCTGTGTAGGGAGCTTTAAGACCTTGAGGGGTATCAAGTTTTGCTAAAAACCAATGGGTTGCATATGTGATTCCTATCTCTCCCTTTTGATATTTCTGCAAAATAAATTCATCTCAATTAATTGACCCGTGATTGTGATATCCGATATTGAAAAAGCTGAAAAAAACATTATCAAAATATATTATTTGAGATCAAGATATTACTGAATTCATTATAGATTAAGTACACGGTGTAACCCGAATTCTTATGGTCTCAGTGTCAAAGCTATCAGAATTCATTTAATTTGACGAAATGAAGTACAGTGGTATATCTATCATTCCATTCCATTCTTTCGGCATTAGTATAATGTAACGTACGAAAATTAAATATCATTTTAATGAAATGGAAAAAAAAAATACAAATTTAATTAGCTCAGAAAATGATGGGAATAACATGGAATTAAAGCTGACAAAATACAGCACCCCTAGCATTCACACCCCTCCCAACCACATCTTCATCCTTAACCCACCTTACGTACCTTTACATTACCATGCATCATACCCTACGTACCTCATCCCTACACACACCTTACCCCTCACCTTACCCTACCATATGGTACCCCACCATATGACGGAGCCAGAAATACATCGATCTTTGGGTGGACTGTACGTGGACTAACTATGTATTGCCAGGGTGAAATTGTTTAAGATAATCGATCGTTGTGTTGATATATGTTTTTGGTGTAGAATAAAAATAAATAACAGGAGGAGGGTTTAGCCACTCTTGGCTACGTCCTTGAACCTATCCCCCGTATTATGCACATCAACCTCACCTCACCCTCATATGCCAACTAACCCGGCCCCAATCTCACTCTCACCCTGTCTTATTTCGCCCAGCACATTTAACCCATCCTTCCACCCCACACTCATCGTAGTCTTACCTACCATACCATACTAAAGAGAGCATATTGATTACATGTCTTTGTGCATTTTCTTTTGTCTAAGTTGCAATGTAACTTTACTTGCCTAAGGACAAGTTTTAGAGTTTACTTTTTGTTTTACATATTAGGCGACATATACAACTATAAAGTAAGCTTACTTTTAAAAATCTAAACCTATTTTACGAGAGGAATCACACGAGGGGATCTAGCTAGAACCCTAACCTGAAACTTGTCCTTGTAACTTTTAGCAGCAGCTGCATGAGCAAGAAGCAAATGGTGTGCAACAATGTATCCCTCAGTCGCAGAGTTGCCGGCGGAGCAATTTTCGGCGTGCTTTCGAACACCGACCGGTGCATAGGTTCCTCTAACGTAACCCGACATTGTAAATGATATTGGCTCATTCATAGTAATCCAATGTTTCACTCTATCTCCAAATAACTTGAAACATAAATCTGCATATTCTTGAAAGTCTCTTCTGCAAAACGGCAATGGGTATTACACATATATATGGTAATCAAATAATATCCTTTTTTTTTAGTTAAAAATCAACTTACACAATGTTGGGGTGTAACCATCCTCCATATTCGTCCTCAAGGGTTTGGGGTGAATCCCAATGGAAAATTGTGACAAATGGTTTTAACCCTACATTTTAAATGAATCAATTAATGATTACTTAATCAATAGATTGAACAAAAACAATAGTACTAAATGCACATCAAATACTACTACTACTATACTCCTTCCGTTTTTTTTAACTGCCACATTTGATATAATTTTTTAGAAGAACCTGATCACTTTTAGCTTAAAGTTAATCATATTTTGAATGAATCTGGACACCAAATGTGACAATTAAAAAAAGAAAGGGAGTATAATTTAGGTAAGTTCAATAAATAAATATTGCTTGTAATTACCTTGTGCAATGGCTTCATTTATGACAGAGTTGTAGAATGCTACACCTTCTTTACTCACTCCATTAATTATCTTTCCACCTACAACAGTAAGGGCAAGTTATTAGCTCTTCATGAGATTAATATGAATAATGCTATGTCCACTACACTTTTGTGTAGTGGATGATGTAGTGGACGATCCTGTCTACAGATTGGAGAGAGAAATGTTTTTTTTTGTGGGTCCTGATTAGATGTGTGGTGTGGATGATGTTGTGGATGATGTAGTGGAGATAAAGGTAGTGTATGTAGCACCACCGGATTAATATATACATATATACATACATACATAAGAATATATATATATATATATATATATATATATATATATATATATATATATATATATATATATATATATATATATATATATAACATCCAGGCTGGTTTTGAATAATACCAGGCAAAATTCTAGTCCACGAGAGAGAAAACCTATAGGCATCCATTCCCATGTCTTTGAGCAATTTAATATCATCCTGAAATGCATTTTAATATTAGAAATCAAAACTTAGAGATTTTTTGATCAAATCTCTTAACGATGCTTTTTATTTTATATTTTTAAATAATATACTTTTTATTTTACAAAATTTTCGCGCAAGATAAAATACATGAAGAATGCTCTATTTTCTTGAATCGGATGAATGTGGTAAGTATAAAGGAAACATCACATATCTGGATAAATGCGTAGTTATAAAGAAAATTTAAAGAATAAGTATTTTACCGTAAAAAGTATTGCTTCAGTGTTTTTTTTCCTTCATATATTTGAATATTAAAATTTCTAAAAGACAAATTTAAATTTTCTTACAGATGATCATTGTTTACCTTTCGATGTGTGTTGAGTGATGGGCCCATAAATTTTTTTTCAGATTGATGCCAAATTTAAAAAAATCAGTGGGGCCAAAATCAAAAAAGAATTTGAAAAAAGATGCAAGTGCGAAGTTTCAAACCCGTGACATTAGGATATCTATGAAAGCTCCTAACCAGTTGAACAAAATGGATTATTACATTATTAATTGTCTGAAATAATATATATATACACAATTTCAATCTTATTAGAGGGGTATATTAGTAACTTCTTCTGGAAATTTGAATGGGGTCCATACACCCCACCCCTACCATGCTGGGTCCGCCCCTGTGTGACACAACGTTGTGCCGATATCATTATTAAAATATCTAAAAGACAATAGTATTATTCTTTTCTGACCTTGAACTTGTGGTAGTAATCAATTGCTACGTCTCCCGTAGAACGGTCCCATATTTTCTCTGCAATTATTGAGTTTATTTCACACTTCATGGTTTGGAAATAAAAGAGAGACAACAATGCGCAATTTAAAAAATAAAGGGAAACTTGAAAAAATATGTCCGAAAATAAAAACATTGAAAAATATATCTGTAAAGTAAATATTTGAAAAATATGTCATTTCGACGCGAGCGCATGCTGCACGCGCTTGCATGATCGCGCATGAATGACGACGACGCTGCGCGAGTGAGGCGATATTTTTTCCAAACATTTACTTTTCGGGTATATTTTTACAAGTTCCCCCTTAAATAAAAGCATTTATGACATACTATTTAAATGTAACAAGTTTACGTCATTTAGTTTATAAAAAAGATACTTAATTCACGATCAACGAACGAGTGTAAATGTTTTCGGTTTAATGAATTTGTTGGGTTTTAGTTTTTAATTAAAATGTGTGTTCGGATCATTCTACATGTATTTTATGTAAACGAAGGTGAGTAAACGTATTATTTTCCTGTCATGTAGGGAAAATTTTAATGCAGAAAACAACAAAAACGTTACATATTACAGAGATGCATGCATGGTCCGATGATGAATTTTTAAACCATAATTCCCTATTTGTAATTTTCTTGAGGTTTTAAATTTTTGGAAGCCTAGGGTGATATTTATTTTCATATGTGTTGGACTTGGATCCCTCACATCGAATTCGTCATACATAGGTTTTAAGGATGCATAATTACGCTTCGACTACGTCTTTTGATATAAATAGAGGGTCATGATACGGCACTATACGAATATTTTCACTGATTCATAAATAAAATGTCTCAGTTATTAATATTTGCCATTTTTAATCTATAATTTATGACCTGGATGTTGATGAGTAAAAGTATCCCAAATGCTAGGTCCCCTTCCTCCTTCTTTTGCTCCTCCTTCAATCTATCATGTTCAAGAAAGAACGCAACAAAGCATAAGAAGAGGTGTCAATATGAAAAAGATCAGAGATTTACCCTTTTACCCCCTTCGTCCCTTAACACGGCATGTGTTGTGATGATCTATCATAGCAGAGGATTTAGGGTACGCTAAGCCCACTCTGGGAAAAATCTTATGCGAAAATATCCTACATAATTTAGCATAATCCACGAAGATATATATATTTTCATCTAGCCCATCCGATCATTCAAATAAGGTCCATTAGCCCTTTGAATATAAAACGCTGGCCCCACCATTGATCATGACTTTAGATTCGATACCATGTTGAAAATATAAGATTAACCTCAAAACCTTATAAGTTATAAGCCGAGATATCTTAAATAGTGTATGACACATTGTTAAGAGATCATTGTGTTAATCTAAGTTATAAGTTGAGATTAGAGTTATTTGTGATATATGGTGTAAGAAAAAACATTGATAACTCTTCAATGTGATACAAATTCCAAAATATTAACACGGGCAAAGTGTAGGGTGATTTTTCTATAGTGACTCCATATGGAGTGATTGGACTTCTGAAGTGATCTGGACCACGCAGTTTAAATCCAGTTTGAAAATAGACGATGTCGATTGAATCACCTCATCTTTCTCCACGAGTGGAGTCACTAGGAAATATCATCCCAAAGCGTATGGTTAGCTCTGATACTATATATATATATATATATATATATATATATATATATATATATACATAACGACATATCCAACAAGTAGCTTCAACCTCAAAACCTAGACTATGTGCCAGGTAAGGGAAGCTCATATGGTAATTACAATGGAAAAAGAAACCCGATAATTGTCCAATATGAAACAGGACGATGAAAAATACGTAACTGAAAATTTAAATTAATTAGGCGAGTTATAAAAACAAAATATAAACACAACAACATTACCGACAATTAGCTTCAACCTCAAAACCTAGACAATGTGCCAGGTAATTAAGGAAGCTCGTCTATTAATACAATGTCAAAAGAAAACGATATTCATCCGATGTGAAACAATACGATGAAAAATACGTAATTGAAAATGTAATTAATGAGCCGGATTAATCATGGGATTAAAAACCTGATAAGCAGCTGTTGCAGCACCAAATACAAAATCATTAGGAAAATAACTTCTGTTAAATGGTGTTGGATATCTAATTAATGGCACTGGTGCTGCAAAAGTACTGTGGCTAAAAAGACCAAAAAGCACAAGAAATGCAAGGGAAAGAAGGGAATTTAAAGCCATATATATTGTATAATGAATTACTCTATATGGCCTTGCCCTTTTAGCATACTTCACCCATTCTTTATATAGACTTCAGTGTACAACACTTAGCAATATTTTATTGTTTATTTTATTATTTATTATTTTATATTTAGCAACATTAGGTAGGAATGGTGTGAAACATGTGTTATTCAACAATATTGACATACACCATTAATGTGATGCCATGTGATACCTCATCCCCTAACTTTGTGAAAATTTATCTTTAGTAAGGACAGATCAAGGAGATTAATTTAGTAAGGGCACCGATTAAAACTGAAGAGGCCATTGGACATATATAGGCGGATGCACGTTACCCTAATTAATTAATTGGGGTCTATGCATCCCGTTAAAAATAAGAAACTTACATTTTATTTATAGAAAAATATTTTGGATCTAGTGAAGAAAAAAAAAGTATAGTATTTACTTTGAAAAAAGATTTACGGACCCCACTGAATAAAATTCCTGGATCTGTCATTGCCATTGGAGGCACTAATGTCAACAGATAAAAAATCTGAACATTCAGTGGGACACGTGCCCCCTCCCTCATGCACTTAGATTTTTGTTATATAACCCTAACCACGAGGGTCTTTACTCCTCTATCCTACGAAATGAATGGAAATGTTATTTATGTAACCTAATTGCTCGGAGTCATGAGTTCGCTATTATACCAAAGAACTAAAAGAAGTATCCCATTTACGGGATTCAAACCTCCGCACTCCAGATTAAGGTTCAGTTGCTCTTTTAAGGCACTCAAATTCTTTATCACTAGGCTATGTCCTGCGGACTCCTCATCAACTTAGATATGCAATGTCACCAAGAGTATGAGCTTTTAACAGATATAATTTAATATGGTATCATAATAGCAGATAATGTGTTTGAATCTTTCAACCAACATTGTCTTCATATTTACATTATGTAAATACTGAGTCTCTTTGAAAACTTTGTTGTGTTCTTTAGGTTTCCTTGTGTGCCCTATATTGGTCCAAAACTATTTTTCATAAGCCCACACTTGGGGCCATTTTAATGTGAAATATGTTTATGTGTAAATTACGTATCGAGATAATTACACTTTTAGTCTCTCATAGTTTTTATTTTTCAAAATGAACATCTATCTTTCATTATTACAATATATATAAACACCATATGTATGCATTTTGCTACGATAAAGACCTTATGTTTTATTGTTGCGATAAACATCTTACATAAAATATGTGTTTTGTTACAATTATAGCACAACTAATTGGATGTATATCGTAACAAAACACATACACATCGGTGTTGATTGCAACAATGAAACATTGTGTTGTTTATCGTAATAAAAACACATACATAAGATGTTTATCGTGATAATGAAAGATAAAGACAATTTTGAGAAATTAAAGAAACACGAAAGACTAAAAGTGTAATTAATCCTTACAAATTTGTCTAACGGATTAACTTTTAGGGATATACAGTAATTCCTAAAAAGACTTTCTCTTTTGGGGTAAACCCTGCAAAACATAAGTAAAAAATAATTAAAATTTGATGAAACAAATCAAGAACATTGAGAGTTTCAATTTGGTCAATAATCACCAACTAATAAACTTAGTAGATAATGAGTGGAAATAGTATAAAGTGAAAATGGAATAAATAAAATGTGCATAGATTGGCCATGTATTTAAATTTGCCTTAATTATAATGTCCCAACTTGTTATTCTCTCAACTAATTTTCGCCATATATTTCTTCAAAAGAAAATTTTCGCCATAATGATTATTTATTACCTATAACTACAATGTTTAGTAGGCAATAATCATTGTTCTAAGACAAATTAAAATTAGGGGGAGTGGACTTGAGAATGTCTAGGGAGGTCACTGGTTCGATTTTCCTATGAGGCGCCATGTTGAAAGAGCTTATGGCTAGGCCTTACCCCTGAGTAATAGTCAGACTCTGCATGCACGACCCTGACCGAACTACGGACTTGTCGGACCAGTAGGTTCCGGATACCGGGGGCTTTAAATAAAAAATAAAATAAAATAGGGGGAGTGGGAATAAAAAAAGGCTAGAAAGTAGTAACAAGAACAATGGAAATAAAAATTGGGTGATAAAGATAAATCCATTATTCCCTGTGCCAAATTCACCGTTCGTTATAGTGGAATAGACCCACATCCACTATCCTCTTTGTTCGATGTTTTCTCTGAAAGTGACCTTGAAAAATACATCAGAAAAATATCAAATTAGATGTTAGAATATAGAGGACGAAGAAAGAAAAATATGGTGAAAGAATTACGATCTTTTGATGTTTAAATCAAAATATACGTCTATTTTTGTAAATAAGCATTAGAAAGAATGTCAAATTAATTAGTGAAATTTAAATCGTTCTTTTTACACAAAATTTTTTCCACCAGAATAAATGCCTGTTTTCATATGTGCATTGTCCTTTTTACATTTTCTATTAAAATATTCAAACATTGAATGATCCTCACTTTTTTTTTTTTTTTTTTTTTTAATTTTTGGGAAAATATATTTATTAATTAATATCTGCAAAACAAGTCGTTAGAACGCCACCAGGGGCAAGCTACCCCAAAAAGTCAATACAGGAAGCTAGAAGGTGCGTTAAGACATTTCTCACGCACCGAATAAAAGCAAAATAAACAGAAATGAAACTTGGTAGGTGTGCCAAACAATCTTGCATCAGACAGTCCTGGGCAGTAAGATCCTTCACCGGTCGCATGAGACGACGCACACATGATAGACAATAACTTTTCACTACCAATTGTTTGATCCCCAAGCGCCCAGCCGTTGATCCTCACTTGTTAGTATAAGGGTGCTTTGCCAATAATCAGTGTTCAAGACAAATTAAAAGTGAACATTTTTTCACACAACAAATTATTCTGACCCAATTCGAGTCAGAAAACGATGATTATTCTGATTCAACTCGAGTCAGAATTTTGAATATTTTCCATACCCAATACCACTCAGAAATATTTTCTGACTAAAATTAAGTCTAGAGAACTTTTAACATTCTGTCTGAAATTCAGTCAGAATCAAAGCATTTACAAATTATTCTGACCCAATGTGAGTCAAAACGATGATTATTATGATTTAATTTGAGTCATAATTTTGAATGTTTTTCATACCTCATGCTGCCGTCGAGAAAGACTTTCGACTAAAATTAAATCGAGAATACTTTTAACATTCTCATGCGAATTGGTCGAGAATCAGCGAGTGCAAAAAACATAAATTTGAAGGGTAAATATGGAAAAAAAAAAATTATGTGTGTTTTAAGACATTTAATTGTGTGAAAAGGCATTCACAATTAAAATTACCTCATACAATAAATGAAATGAACAAGGGAATCGGATTGACTTAGTGGTATAAGTTAATGCATTTTCTGATAAAATTAGAGTTAATTAGATTCTCATATCTGCAATCAATACAATGAAAATCTACTTCCTTGTTCATCATTCATTCATTCATTTCATTTATTTATTTTTTAAATTGGCGTATAAAGAAGTAGATACTAATATATAGTATGCATATTGTTTGCCTTATGGGTGACTCATTACAGACAGAGAGCATGGCTCCCACACAAATTTCTATGTGAAATTACGAGTATACACATCGAATACTATTCAAAAACCCTATATCATACATAGTAGTATACATATTAAATTTGCATACGGCTTTTTGCGACCTTTTTGTAAATCGCCTTTAGCGACGTTTTGTTCGTCAGTGAAAGTCCTTTTTTTTTTTTTTTTTTCCTTTTTTTAGGAAATGACGTCGTTCTCAACTTCTAACCCACCACCGCCATCCTCTGCGAATGAGAAATGACGAACGACGAAAGCCCACCGCCTCGACGAAAGCCCACCGCCTTCTTCTCCAACGCCCGGCCTCACGTCTAACCTTCCACTATCTTTTTTTTTCTCACCGCCTGAGCTAAATAAGCCTCTCGAGTCGGTGATGGACCATTTCTCGCTTCCATTTCCATTGTTGTTCGAGGCTAGAGCATTTCTCACTTCCTCCGGTGTTGTTGAATTCAGTAGTCCGGTGAGAGCACTGTCTTCTTCGCAATTTCCTCTTCCTCGATTTTAATTTACATGGTTTGAAATGTTGCTTCTTCTTATCTTAATCTTAATCTTAATTTTGAAATTTTTGATTCTCGCAGTTTGTTATTTGGTGGTTGTGTTCTTTGCTTGAGGCTATCCTTTGATTTTAAGGTACAATCTTGCATCTTTGTCTCATTGTTTTCTTGCTTATCCAACCTTGTTCCAAAGCAAGATCGTAGCTTTAGATTCGCTTTCTCGATTTGATGTTTTTTGGATTGCATAAGCAACCTCGTTCAACAAAATGGTAGCTTTAGATTCCGCTTTCTCAATTTCATGTTTTTTGGATTGCATGTTGTGTAGGGGCCCAATTTTGATTCGATTTGTAGAGTCTTTGATATCTGCTTGTGCTTGGTAGCCGTTTATGCAAAACTTCAAGAACACCCGTTACAGGCATAGCTTTGAACACAGCAATAATGGGAGCTCCGGAGAATATGGTTCGTTTACATTCCTTTTTAGCTTTTGAAAACCAAGCGTGATCTATATAACGCCTACCTTGTGTAAACAAGGCTTGTGAGTCGCGTGATTTTTAACCGATTACGTTGTTTTTACTTTCTTTTTCGAAACTACAAACTTTTGTACTATGCTTGTGTTATTTAAGGTTTTGTGGGCGTGAAGCTTACTTACCTTGGTCTCCTATGAGCTTATCATCTCTTGTTATGCCAATTTCTTTGACCGGGAGCCTTGGGTTATGGATACATGAAGTGGAAGGTACATAATCGGGGTTGTTTGAGATTTTTCTATTCAAAATTTTATATTCTTTAGATTTATTGCCATTATAAATCTCGACTGTGGAGTGTGTTTTCACCATTTCGATTTTTTTTTGGTCGTTCAATCTTAGGGTATTACATTCTCGGATCTTATGTATGTTACTGACGAGAATATGACTTTCATGGTTGCAAACTTGACAAAACATCTAGAGAATGTCTTAGAAGTTATTCTTTGTAAGTGTAGATTTTGTCATAGTTGTCTCATTAGTATCATCCACAATCGAATTTTCCACCAAATTCGATTCTTGAAAGACTACTCTGTTTAGGAGCTTATTTGTGGTCAATTTGATGCTACATATCGTGTTTTGATGGCATCTTACCATAGCTTCTTGTTGACAAGTCTCCGTAGTAGAATTTAGCACTCGGAATTCTTTCGATTCCTAATGATTCTGATCGTTTACCTAAGGCTCACGATCTCAGTACCATCGCTCATAACTCTATAGACCGGTACGTGTTGAATTGAATGTAGGGAGTTTTGATTGATTTCTCGTGTTTGCGATCTGATTTTCTTGTTGTTTTGGTCGTTTTGGGCAGAGGAGATGAAGATTCCAGAGGAGATCAGTGGGTTGAAGTCATCTCTTGGGAACCAAGAGCTGTCATCTACCATAACTTTCTGGTATGTGTTGATTTTGGTGGTTGGAATTGACAAATGTGTTTCATAGACATGATTTACTGAATTTGGGGAAAATTGTAAAGCTGAGTGAATAGTTTTCTTGTATAATAGTAAATCCTTTTCAAGATTCAAGCTATGCCTTAGCATTTCTTTTCGCTTTAAATGTTCCACTTTAAAGGTTTTCTTAATAGGTGTGAAAATAGTTATGTTATGTATACTATACAAAGTGATTGTTGTTTGTCCACATTCTTGTACCTTTGCTGATAAGAGGAATAGCTCCATCAATCATGTTGTATCCTAGAGACTTTTTCAGACAAAATGAGATGGATTTTTTGGCGCAGATTTGTCGTTTTTTTTTTATTCTGTGTTAATTTGGGACGGAGGAACAAGAAGTAGCATTGAGTTATCCGTCTTTAGAAACCGAAATTTGAGCTTCCAAATGCCAATATGATAAAGAATTTCGAGAATCCTCTAGCCCGTATCTTGTGTTTAATTTCTACTTTCTAGGCGTACGTGTGTTTCTTTTCTTTCCTGTCTGTTCTATGAGTGTATTTCTAGAAGCACGTCAATTGAAGTGTTCTTGTTTAATTGAAACTGAGCCATGGCTATGCAAGCGGGATTAGGCGTGTCCAGAATCCTTGTAATTGTCGGAGCTGGTATTTTATTGATCTGTGTGTTTCTCGTTCTATTTGATTCAAGTATTCCCTATTCATTTGTGTTGCGTTTTGATCTCAAACGCCGTTGGTTGTGTTGTATTTAGGGTATACGGGGACTATCTTTGCTCTGAGAATGGTAAATTATCGACTTTTGGCGGAGCTTAGTCTTATTTTTCCTCTCGTGATTGATTGTACAATTGGCTCTCACTTCTTTTTTTCTCTCTCTTTCCATGGTGTATCCATTTAAAAGTTGTCACCAAAATTTCTCTGTAAAAGCTTTCACCGTGCTCGAATGGGTTTTGATTAATTATTAGTGCAACCTTGTAGATAGTAGCCGCTTTCTAGGCAGGACACGCTGAATAGACGCCCTTATGATTCTATTGCCTTTTTTTTGGGAACTTTTATCAAAAGGGACTTTTAATGCTATGGTGTTTTCATTTTGAATGTGTTCTTTGGCTATGGAAGTGAAGAAGTTGGCGTCAGGTCGTCCAATTACTGTCCTTAATGGGAGCTCCGGAGAATATGGCTGTTAAATTTACAGGATCTAGCCAAATAATTACTCAGTTCTATCAGTTCATTCTTTTAGGCTTCACGTGACAATTTATATCATTGCTAGAAATGAATGTGAACTATTCTATGATATACATAGGGGGTGATTATATTGATATATCATCTGAATTTGTTGATCAGGGAAACAAAGGTATCAGGGAAAACTCTCAACAAAACACAACAAAGACCACCACCACCGGTGTCAAATGCCGGATCGAGTAAAGTCTACGGCTCAAAGACAACGCAGAGAGAGACATTAACAACATGTAACAACCTCACGAACAAAACACGAAAAACACAACCAAGTAGGGACAACACCGTGCATAGCACGGTACCGACCACTAGTATGTATATAAATTCGAACATGCTACAACCTTTAGCTCAATTTGTTAAATTCATTACCATCGACAGTAAGGTCATAGTCTTTTTTTGTTTTCTCCTTTATAGGTTATTTTTATTTTTATTTTTATAGCCTTTTCTTATCTTATACATAAAACTTTTATTACATGTCTATCAATTTATTTTATTTTTAATTATTGAACAAAATGTTCAATTCATTGATGATTGATAGCCTTAAATATAAAGAACGATGATAAATAAATGGTGAAATTGAAGAAATGGATTTGAATGAGATGCATGTCTATCAATTTATCATTCTAATCATAAATTTACATAATTAGTCTATTAGATGAACAACACATTCATATGGGTCACGTGACGTGTGTGTCTATTAAATATACGCGTGCGTGTTGCTAGTATTAAATAAAATAAAGATAGATACGCCTATTAATTTTATAATTTCTCAGCTTTGTAGTGTAGTTTATGTCTCCACTGAACCTTTTTTTTGGTCCGCCATTGGTTTGCCTTTTAATTTTCTTATTTGTCATTTTAAAAAAAAATTAATGTCTCTTATACCCAACATGACATTCGTCTCACTGCTATAGAATGGAGTTTTAATTTTGTTTGAATACTAGGAAAACAAGACGCCGTAGTGTGGCGGCATGTACATTGCTGAAATACAGAATACATTCAAAGATTACTGAATGAAAGTCTAACTTGGATTGAATGTACTTATTTGTCAGCACTAATCAAAATTATTTAGAACAAATATTTCACATGAAAATAACTGTATAGAAAGAAATATGAATGATTATGTAGTCAAACATACAAAATAGGAATATTTTAGAGGGAATTGCCTCAATAGTCTTTTTTTTTTTTTAAACTTGTCTTGCTTATATAGTCTTTGACTATTTGGCTATATAAAAATTAAATTAAAAAAAAAGCCTAAAATTTTGTTTTACCCCTTTCGCCCCTCTTGAATAATCCCCAAATCTCCGGCCCCCCTCCCTTTCAAAATTCGAATTTTCAATTCCCTACTATCTTTCATAATCTATTTCCATCCAGGGGCGGACCCAGCCTTATAGGGGTGGGGTGCATGGACTCCACTCCAATTTCCGGACGAAGTTACTAATATACCCCTCTAGTAATATTAAAGCTAAGTATGTATATTATTTCAGACAATATCTAGTGTAAATATCCATTTAGCTCAATTGGTTAGAAGCTTTATTACCTATCCTTAGATCATAGGTTTGAATCTCGGCTTTCGTTTTTTTTTTTTTTCATGCTTTTTTTTTTAATTTGGCCCCCACTGGAAAATTTTCCTGGGTCCGCCACTGTTTCCATCTCCTTCTTCTCTTCCTCTTCCTATTCCTCTTCTTCTTCCATTCAAAACTCGTTTTCTTCTTCTTCCTTCTTCTTTCTTCTTCTTCCTCCTTTTTAAACTTGTTTTATTCATGCTCGAATGGCTTTCGATTTCATGTAACTCGTTTGAATGGGTCTTCCGGCAAGCTCGTTTGAATGGTGTTCGAATGGGTCTTCCGGCGAGCTCGTTTGAATGGGTGTTTGAATGGGTGTTCGAATGGGTGTTCCGGCGAGATTCCGGTTGGGTGATTTGGGTTCAAATGTGTGTGATTTGAGTTCGAATGTGTGTGGTTTTGGTTCGAATGGGTGTGATTTGGGTTCGAATGAGTGTGATTTGGGTTCGAATAAGTGATCTGGGTTTGAATGGGTGTGATTTGGGGTGTGAATGAGTGTGATTCGGGTGTGAATGGGTGTTCCGGCGGGATTCCAGCTTATTTCCGGCGAATGATTTTGGGAGTTGAAGAAGATGGGTGAGGAGACTATCTAAGCAACATTTACAGGGGTATTTTGGGCAAATAAGAAGAAAAAATATGGAAAATACTATCTAAACAAATTTTGTTTTCTAAAAAATTATTTGAGCAACAATTTTGGTCCCAAAGACTAAATAGCCGCCGGCCCCAATATTTTATTGGGGCGCGCGGCTATATAGACTTATGGGTCAAAATAGTTGTTCAAATAAATTTTTGGAAAGCAAATGTTGTGTATATAGTCTTTCCCATATTTTCCCCCTTAATTGCCCAAAATACCCCTGTAACGAGTTCGAACTCGAGCTCGAACTCCCCCTCGCCGAACTCCCTCTTCTTCAACCCCCCCAAACTCCCTCACCGGAGCGCAGCCGGAATCCCGTCGGAACACCCCATTCGAACCCAAAATCACCCCATTCGAACCCCATTCGAACCCAAAATCACCCTATTCGAACCCCCCAAACTCCCTCATTCAACCCATTCGAACACCTCTTCTTCAAATCACCTCTTCTTCAAATCACCCCAAACACCTCTTCTTCAAATCACCCCAAGCTTTCTATCCCCAAACCCCAAATCATCCCAAAACACCTCTTCTTCAACCCCCCCAAACTCCTCATTCAACCCAAAATCACCCCATTCGAACCAAAATGACCCCATTAGAAGAAGAGAAGAAGAAGAATAATTCGAAGAAGAAGAAAAGAAGGAAGAAGACGAAGAAGGAAGAACACGTTTGAAAGGACGAAGAAAAAGGAGGAAGAAGGAGGAAGAAGAAGGAGGAAGAAGAAGATGGAAGAAGGAGGAAGAAGAAGATGGAAGATGAATTGAAAATGATAGGAGGAAAATATAAATGATAAGGAAAAAATTCGAATTTTGGAAAGGGAGGGAAATTTAGGGATTTTTCAACACGGGTAAAACGGGAAAAACAAAAATTTTGGTTTTTTTTTTTTAAATAACCCCCAAAGCGTGAAAGACTATATAGGCAAGACAAGTTTAAGAAAAGACTATCGGGGCAATTCCCCCTATTTTATTAGATTCATCCACAAGTTTGACCCCAAAGGGGTTTTTGTTTATTTAGTGTATTCACCAAAGATTTTTGTTTATTTAGTACTTGTAGAAAAATGTTTGCTTAAATAGTATTTTCACATATATTTCCCTAAAATATAACATGCACTACCCAAACTACCATTTTTTTTAAAACGGGACAATTTTCACCTAAACCCTTAACCTTTCTATTTATTTGAAATAAATAAATAAGAAATATCCCAGCTATAAATAAGAAATATATCCAAATCGGGAATTGACCTAAACTATTTTCCTCTTGTTCCGCCAGCTTTTTCCGTTTCCATTTCCGGCGACTGCGTTTTTTTTTTTTCAATTTATGCAACGACCTGCATTTTTAAAATATTTCTTCCTCTAATATTCGTTTACCCAGATATCAATGTTGTGGCGGCAGAAATGCTATTATTACAATGGCGGTATAATCGTAATAAATGACACAATACATTTTTTTCATTATTGATTGTGATTATGTCTTATTGATTAACATATATGTCCACAATACATTTTTTCATTATTGATTGTAATTATGTCTTATTGAGTAACATATATGTCTAGCATAATCAAAGTGCAAAATTGTGTTAGTGTTATTCACATCGCTCTAATCGCTTGATTTTTCCTAATAAATAAAAGAAATAATCGTAAAAAATATATATATATATATATATATATATATATATATATATATATATATATATATATATAACGTGGAGCAAAAAAAAACGTGCCAGCAGCAGAAAGCGTAAATGTAGTCTCTCGTGATAAGAGCTTTGTTAGCTCTTAATAGAATATAGATATCTATAACCGCATTAATTTGGCAGAATATGTACAACTCAATCTTGGCCTCTAAATCTTGTAAGAAAGGTGCTTCTATGGCTGTACTCAAATCATGTTGCAGCATCATTATCCACAACACCTAACTTGTTTATTACACGTCAAATAATGTTGTTTTTTTTTTAATCATACACTATTTAATCGATTCCAATTTTATTGGCGTAGTTGTTAAAAAAATATAGTAATTACATTTCTAAAAAACTATTTATTGTGTTTTTTCTGCATCTATTCTTATTTAATAAGAGATAGGTGATTGAAAAGAAATATTGCATTAACTATATTAAATGAGTGTTATTATCATTTTGAGATTCACGGTTAAAGTATTAATTTCTATCTTTAATTTATGTGTTTTTTAACAACTACGATAAATAAATAGAAATGAAGCGAGTAGTTTTTATCGATTCAACCATGCATATCAATGATAATATTTATGTGTTCAACTGTATTAATTTGCGTATGATAGATGTAATAGCTGTGTACATGACATTAGAGTAGATAGGGTCCTTTCGGAGAGAAGTTATTGGGTGCTATCTCCATTTACACTTAATTGACGGATAAATAAATCTGAACCACACAGTATGAACCAAGTTTAGAAATAAAAGATTCTCATTTTGCTACATTTGGTGCACTCCGCATATGGCCGGTGCACCCAATAACTTCCTCCTTTCGCATTCTTTGCATTTATTTTATTTTTTTCATCAAAATTGTGATGTTTTCATTTTTGTACTTGGCTTTGATAAGGGAAACTTGAAAAAAATATGCTTTCAAAGTCATAACATTTGAAATATATGTCTAAAAAACATTCTATTTCGTATTCGCTGCAAAATTGCTCAGAATCGCAATGAAGTACTTTTCAGATTTATTTTTCAAATGTTATGTTTTGAAGAATATTAGACAAATATAAACCTCTTTTTTTTTTTTTTTTTTTTTTTTTTTTTTTTTTTTTTGAAAAGCAAATATAAACCTTTTAAATGATATATTTTCAAGTTTCTCATTAATCAAGGGCGTCCTTGTTGGGTTTTGGGGAGGGGGTGGGGGGGAGGAGGGGGCGGTGGAGAGAGGAACCCGGCCATGGCCCAGAGAGCCCAAAATTCAAGGCCCATAATTTTTGGCTTATTAAGTTTTTTTGCCTTGAATTGGGCTTACAAGTATCAGCCAGCCCAAATAACAAATAAGTTGTGTAAAATACATGTTTAATTTTTTTTTCATTATTTGGAAGTTGGAACGCAACTTCTTTTTTAATGAAAATAATAATAATAATAATAATAATAATATATATATATATATATATATATATATATATATATATATATATATATATATATATATCTCTTTGACTTCAAATCGGATTGTGTTTATTTTCATCTTTTACCAAATCAAGTTCTCTTTCACGAGACGGTATTTGGTCATATTGGGGTTCTCCCATTCTTTTTTTATTTCTTTAATGTTGTTGTGTCCAGTAGTGTGCTGATGTTGATCCGAATGTGTTCGGTGGTATTCCGGAAGTTGTCCAGTTGTAACTCTGTTGTTTTCAATAAAATTCCTTTCGTTTGTAAAAAAAAAAAAAAAACAACACTTCCTCCGTTTATAACTGTCACTTTTGAGTATTTGTTTTGTTCACTTATACTATCATTTTATATTACCAATACATTATTTATTATTATTTTTCCACTCATACCCTCACATTAATTATAAGAATTAAAAAACAAAGTCTTACACTTCAAATAATTAAAAATACATTTCCAATGCACAAAAAAAAACACCAAAGATCATTTTGATACTCTAATAGTACTATTATCAATGTATATTTACATTTCCAATATAGTGTATTTAATTATTGCAAATATATTCAAGAGATTAAAGAAGGACAATCTAGTCATTTCATATTATATTCAGATATATTAATCACTTTCTTAGTCTGTGCGTTAACACAAAAAATGACTAATCTAAAAAAATGGAAAGAGTATTACAAAAATACTTCATCCGTCCCATAAAAAATGTCCACAAAAGAAAAAAAAATTGTCCCATAAAAAATGTTCATTTAGAAAACCAATACTCCATCCGTTTTTTTATCTCTCACATTTAAGAATTTGCTCTGTTTTTATTTATCTGTCATTATACATTTCCAATACATCATTTATTATTTTTTTCCTCATTTACCAATAAAGTATTTACATCTCCAATGAAAAATATATTTCCAATACTAAAAACCCATCTACCAACAAAGTATTCACATCTCCAATAACAAAAAAACACATTTTCAATACTATATTTTAGATATATTAATTACTTTCTTAATCTGTGTGAATCTTCTCTCTACGAAAGATAAAAAAACCGTAGGGAGTACATCTTTAATGTTTTTTTTCCAAACATACTCATAGCCTAACATTTATTGTTGTAGCTTAATTTAATATTGCAATACAAGCATTAATTATAAGATAGGTGTATGTATGTCTATTACTACTAAAACACAACACATTAATTGAGTTTCTTATCTACATTAATAGTAAAATATGAATATTTTTTATGGGACGGAGGTAATATAAATAACATTTTTAGTTGATTTGACATTTCTTTTGTTAATGTAAAAAAATTACAGAAGGGCCCAAAAAAAAATTGGCCAAGACCCTAATATGGAGAGGGACGCCACTGCCATTAATGTAGGATCTTGGTTTTCCCAGGGCATTTAAATTAATTTCATCCCTAAAAAATTATCATCTTTTCCCTACCATAGTTTTCTTCGGTAAAATTTTGCCAGACAGAGTTTATGATTGTAGTTGCATGCGTTCGGTATAGAGTGGTTGTGGTATGGAGGTGGATCTTGTGCTGTACATACACATTACAACCTTGATGTGATAAGGGGATTGGGGGGTTAAAGGGTAATTTTGTTATATGAAGTTAAAAAAACCATGAAACATCATTTTTACATACACACAGCAGACATCACATCTTCCCAGTACAGCAGACGATCTAGAGTGGCTGTGGTATGTTGATGAAGAAAATGTGAGGACATTTTGGTCATTTTATTTATCTTATTTTATTAGTGGTCTTGGCAGGAAGTTGTTAGCCCTACCAATACCGATTGGTTAATAGAAAAGGTTGAGAAAAAGAAACGATTTTTATTCTTTTTCAATTTAGACATGTTTGGTTAATTAAGAATAGAAAATTGTATTTTTTTAAGTTGTAGACTTTTTTCAAAATTTAATTCTTTTCCATCTTTTTAATTCTCACCTTAAGCTGAAGAAAAGTTGAGCGAGAGTTAAAAAGTCCATTAATTCTATTTTCAGCATATTTTCTCTGCATACCAAACAAACAGTGAGAATCTATTCTTTTCTTTTCTCGGATCTATTCCCAACACTTTCTTTTTTCTCATTTTCTATGTAACAAACATGCCCAATATAGGGATACTTAAAAAAGTATGTTTGAAAAAGTTGTTATTTGTGTGGTGTACTTCAAAAGAACATTTGAAAATTATACCCGAAAAACATTTCATAGCATTTTCGCAGAAATAATATTCACACAGATTAAAAAATAATTTATTTATCATAAACATAGTATCAATTGACGAAATTGTCCTTCTCTTTTAAATTTGACTAGTCATTCCTCATATTCAATAATTTCCATGACTTTTGCAATGCCTGTGATGTTGGAACCATGTTTTGGACATTGGAAATCAAAAGGCTATTTATTAATGTAGTAATTAAGATAAGAGTATAAGTGAAAAAAATAAAAAATGATGTCTTGGAAAGGTAAAATAACAGATAAATAAAAACAAAGCAAATTCTGAAATTTGACAGTTAAAAAAAAACAGAAGGAGTATCATTTTCTTATATCAAATATGATCATTTTGAATGGTCATTTTCGTATCCCGACCCTAACCTTATACTGAAAGACGTAATCGAAACGTAGTTATATTTTTTTGAAACCTATGTATGACAAACTCGATGTGGGCGTGGGCAGGATCTTGGGTAAGATAATCAAAAAAATTAAAGAGGCGACAAAGAAAAATTAATGATTCATGAATTGTAATGAGTAAAAAGATATATCATCCCTAAAAAAAAAAAAAGATATATGAGAATCATTCCAAATCCTTTTATGCGGACAGAAGTGAAAAGAATCAAAGTAGTGTTTACAAATTGTTCATGCAAAAGAGGAAACACTAGAATGGTATATGATGATCATACATAGTATATACTGGTATGATATTATAACACTATAATATATTTTAATCAAGTTATTTGATGCTTATATCACTTAAAACATCATTATAATGTAACAATAGATCATTGACTCCCTTAACCCCCAAACTCCCTTTAATTACAATGTAAATGATGATGTTTTGAACTATGATATATGTATGTTTAATAACAACTGTACGTAACATCAACTATTTACCCTTTTTTATCACTTACATACCAACATTCGATAACAATATACAAATATGCACGCACACAAAAAATGTATCGCCTTAATGGTCAAACACTATATCATAACCTGGCAATGACTTGGGTTTGGTCCTGCTTGGGACAAAAAAATGATGCGTGTCATAAAATCTTGTTTTAGTTGTACTAGTTTAATGATGTTATGTCATTTAACTATCTATAATATAATAAATCATTGACTCTTTTTTGTACATGTGAAAGCACACAAGTTAAAGGGGATTAAGATGTGTTAATAATTTATTGCAATGTAATTAAACTATATATATAATACATATTTTTAAGTGATGAACCTTTATGTACAATACACCACAACATTCTATTGGTGCATCCGGTTTATCATTCACTACGTCAAACTTATCACTTCGAAATCGACTTTTAAAAGTCAATTCTCACATAGTACATTCGAAAAATCGATTCTTGACTAAAAACCGATTTTGAAAATGACGATTTAATGTGGTGCATGATAAGTGTGATACATCAGCAAATCCGGACATGTGCATATAAAGGCTCCCTTTTTATGGATGGATGTAGTATGTACATATTAACAATACTACCGTCGTAAACTATTCAGACACAAAATATTTTTACGTAATAGATTTAGTTAGATATTTTTTTTGAGGAAATAAAAATTTTTATTAATCAAGATCCGCCAAACAAGCGGTCAAAATATCACCCGGGGGCGTGGAACCCCAAAGTGTCCGAGTGGAAACATATAAACCATATATAGCTAGAAGATGCGCTGGAATATTCCCCATTCGCCTAATGAACGAAAAAGAAACAAAAACAAAACTAGACAAAATAGCCAAGCATTCCTGGACTAAGCAGCCCCATGCCGTGAGATCCTCTCCTGGTCGCCGAAGGCACCGAATACACGTCAAACAATCACATTCCACTTCTAGCCTCTGAATCTCTAAGTGCTCTGCCTTTTCCAAGGCCAGGGAAATAGCCTTTAGCTCCATGTATTCTATTGGGTCATATGGATCAAAGTGATACACAAAGGAGTGGAGTACTAGTCCATTTGAGTCTCGGAAAATAACCCCATTGCCCGCCCCTATCTCTGTATATAACTGATGCATCCACATTACTCTTAACGATGCCTATCGGGGGCTTCATCCATTTATCCGGTAAAGGGGCGTTGGAACTTGGGTCCGATAGCTTTCACGGCCTCCATATACTCGGCCGAAAGGCGCCAAAGATCGTCGTGCGCATATCACAGAGACATAGACTGCCTGGTATCAAACACTGCTGAGCAACGCGCCTTCCAGATTCCCCACATAAGCCACACAAACACGGCTGCACCCTGAACACCGTGTTCCTCAAGCAACCTGATGAAAAACTCGCCTAAGGAGGAGGAGCGAAGGTGCGGATTTAGTTAGATTTATATAAGAGTAATAATACGGACACAATGTGTATTTACATCATTAATTATGATGGATACACTATTAGAGCAGATAAATCTCAAGATAATGATGATATCAAATGTAAGATTGGATATAGTTGAGGTGAAATAAATCATTTAGGTTTTATTTATCTATAGTTTAATATTTAATTATATTTATTTTGAATTCAGTTTTTATCTTATTTATCTCCTATATAAAGGAGATCTATTGTATCATTTTGATCAATCAAAATAAAACACCAATTCATTGTTTTTATGTTTCAGCTCGTATTCGATTTTCTTGTGATATCGAGAGAGGCGCGAGGTTCGTTCACAACAATGATAAACCCTCGCCCGATCCTTTTTCGCTTTCAAACAATTCATATGCATAGTCATGGCCGCATGACATCATTGCCTTTTTTTTTCGTCAATAAATTACAGAAGTCTATCTCACGTTTTTGCATTCATGTTAGAGTCCATTGTCCAAAACATTCATCGAATAAACATCTTTTTCAATTATTATTATTATTATTATTATTATTATTTGCATGCGGCCACACCAAAGTTTCTGCACAATCACGTGTCTCCATGTTTATATATATATTCGCATCTAGGCAAAAAAAAATAATTATATATATATATATATATATATATATATATATATATATATATATATATATTAGAGCATACTTGAGTTGGATATATATATATAATGATGATATCAAATGGAAGATTGGATATAGTTGAGTTGAAATAAATCATTTAACTTTTATTTATCTATAGTTTAATATTTAATTATATTTATTTTGAATTCAGTTTTTATCTTATTTATCTCCTATATAAAGGAGATCTATTGTATCATTTTGATCAATCAAAATAAAACAACAATTCATTGTTTTTACGTTCCGTCTTCGTATTCTGTTTTTCTTTATACACATATTGATAAATGAGTATATAATGATCAATGTTGCAAATCTTATTATATACTACTATTTCAAGGAAAAAACTGCCAATTGACCCGAATTGTGTCAATTGACCCAGCTTCGATCCGCTTCTGACATGCTTCTTTTGTACATAATCCTTACATTTTCCGGCTGCAACAACTTCCCCAACCCACTAATTCACATCATAGAACCACCCACGTTCTCTTTACTGTTACCCACCCCAAATAACCCCCATAAGTATGCTTCTAAAACAAAGCCACATCCAGATCAAGAAATGGAAATTTCAAAATCAGAAAGAAAAAAAAGACCTAAAACTCACCGTAATTCGATTGAGCCGCCGGTTGATGACCAAAATAGTAACAACCAACCTTAACCGGCAGAGTACCGGGTCGGAAGTACTATAGAGGTGAGCAAGGTCGTATCCCTCGAAGAATCAATCGAGTACCAAAGTCGTTTCTCAACTTAGTTTAGGTCAATCAAAGTTTGTTCACGGTAATTATACTACAACGCTATTTAAACAAGAGATAAAGAGAGAGAGAGAGCAGCCAAACCACGATCCAATTGAATACTTTACCCCTCTAATCGATTATTTGGGAATGGAAACTACCAACCAACCATCCTAATGCTTATATCGACTCGCTCACGTAGGTGCAAACTCATAAGATAGTCTTAGACGACATGCAACAACCTAGTACCCTTTGCCCGGTTCAATGATCGCATTTAAGGATTTAAGCGACCGAAACAAGATTAAGAACTAGAGCCGCTCGATTTACACCGACAAACCTCGTTACCCAATTGATTTAAACAACTCGATCAATTGTAAATAACGATCTTAAAACCTCTTTTCCCACACGCCCTTCGCAGCATCATTTATAAAGTGGTGTGTTTGTTCATGAACTAGGTGTGCGACCTAATTCATGCATTGATAAAAAGTTTTAAGACATGAATTAAGTCAATATAACAACAATTAAACACTACCCATTCCCAATTTCACCAATTAGAGGGTGATTTCTTCAATTTTCACATAATTTGGCTATGAAAAGTTTAGCTACTCATAATAAAACTAAAAACAACAATCAAAGATAGAATTAAGCCATAATTGAAAGAGAAATTGAAATTAATTACCAAAATCGTAGAGAATCAGAGTTTACATCAAGCTTTTTCAACACCGATGTCAATTTGTGAAGAAGAAGACCCAAAATGAAAAAATCCAAGAGTAGAGAAGAAACTTTAGCTAAAATCTAAGCTAGATTGTACTTAATTTTAGTAGAATATGATGTAAGAGTGAATCTAGTGAAGAAGAAGGGAAGGGATTCGACTTAGAGATGAAAAAGTGTAAAAATCGAAGTGTAAAAGTGTCTAGATAATCCCCAAAAATCTGTGCAAGTGGTATTTATATTCTCAAAAAATGTGCAGGAAAAGTCATTTTGGCGCGCCCCAAAGGCTTTGGCCGCCCCAAAATTGCTTCAGTGACTGGAAACTCTCTGTTTCACTTTGGCGTGCCCCAAACCTGCTTTTGTGGTTCTGAACCTCTCTGATTAACTTTGGTGTGCCCCAAACATTTTGGCGTGCGTCAAACTCCTCCAGGCCCCAATTTCTTCACTTTTCTTTATTTTCTTCCATCTCCAACCATTGGTTTCACCTTTATACGCTCCATGCCTTGTCTCCCGGGCTTACGAGCACCTAGATCCGACGTCACAACATCTAACACAAACAGAGCATAATTCCACAAGATAGATAGGGCTCGAAAATGGCCAAAAACATCGTAAAATGCCGAGGTTTTCCATCTATATGACGGTTTACCCCATGGTGGACGTGTAATGCGATTTTTGCCCTAAATAAGGTCTAAAACTACCCGGAATGAACCAAAAGTGCCATAAAGGGAGTTGAAACATGCACCGGAGCATAGTAAAATTGACTCTCATCACCGGTGCAGGTGACGGAGCCAATCCCTTCCCGTAGCTGATTTTAACAATTGCCATAATTATAGTGAGGAAAGGAAGTGCAGAGAATCTGATGGAGATCATGGTGTTGCGAGATTCAAATGAAAGATTTTTCAAAAATCAGGGGAGGGGAATGGAGATGCTACCGGAATGTAAATGTGACCATGGTAGGTGTCGGAATTGAATTGAACTCACAACGGTGTGTTTGCCTATGGTCTATTTTTCCATCCCCTTCCTTTATTGTGCTAATTTGTTGTTTTTAATTTATTTTAACAATTTTGGTTTTTGTTTTAGCAGCTTTGAGTTTAGTGTGCAAATTTCACATTTGTTATTTTTGCTTTTAATTTATTAATTATCTTATTTGGTATTGTTTTAGGAGCTTGGAGCTGATTTTGTTCAATATGAGCATCCAATTGTATTTGACTATTGAAGATCAGGTGAGTTCAACCAGTTTATCAAATTCTTTAATTTACCGATTTCAGCTTTTTTGAAGTAGTATTTTTTATTTAATTCCTTTGATTATTGACCTGGATCAGATGAAATGCGTGGGCAAATTCAACGGGGCACTCAGTAAAAATCGGTTCTTGAAGGTATTTTGTAGCATTCTCTCTATTTTATTTATTTGCAAATAGGTAAAATGAGGAGAAAGATTGTGAACCCACGTATTATCCTACTTGATTGCCCCTAGAATACAAGAAAGGTGAGAGCCAAACAAATGCAGAATTGATGAGAGAAGAAGATTGGAGTGTACTATTGAAAATGGAAAAAGAATATATCGAGAACCTCTGCGTGCAGATATCGAAGTTCAAACCCGATTTAGTAATCACAGAGAAGGGGCTTAGTGACCTTGCATGCCATTATCAGAGCAAGGCCGGTGTCGCAGCCATCCGAAGGTTAAGAAAGACTGACAATAAAATGCCATTATCTGAACAGACCTGATGAGTTGCAGGAGTCTGATGTTGGTACTGGAGCTGGTCTCTTTGAGGTTAGGAAAATAGGGAATGAGTTTTTTGCATTTATTGAAAACTGCAAGGATCCAAAAGCTTGCACCGTATTGCTAAGGGGTGCCAGCAAGGATTTGTTGAATGAAGTTGAAAGGAATTTACAGGTACTTTTTTCCCCCTCTTTGTATTGCATGTCTATCCTCCATTTATGATTCACATTTAAAATTTTTATGTGTTCTTTTACAGGATGCAATGTCTGTGGCCAGAAACATCATCAACAATCCAAAACTTCTACCTGGTGGTGGGGCAACGGAGTTGACTATCTCTGCCATGTTGAAGCAGAAGAGTTCATTGATGGGAGTCAACTTTACATGACTCCGGTGTATTTTTTACCCCCCTTTACCACATTTTCAGCACATTTTTGGGTGATTTAGACCGTTTTCGGGGTAATATCGTGAGTTTATAGCACGGGGAGTGAATCCGTTACTTTGATGGATTATTACCCCTTTTTTGTTGATATTAACCCCATTCCCGAGCACTTTTACCCTCCAGAATTGTTTGGATGTTTTTGGTCATGTACGATGTTGTAGGGTATTAGTGTCTCAAAGACCCGGAAGGCGATGATTTATGGTGAAAAGCATGATCGAGGCAAGAGTAGAGATCAAAAAGGAAGAAAAGTAGAAGTTTTGGGGCAACAGGGGTTCAAACGCTGATGAGACCGTATTTTATGGGAATTTTCTGTGCGTATTGTATATATATTTTGTCGGGAGATGCTCTGTTCCGGGTATGTTTTAGATGATTTTTAGGTTTTAAGAGCTCGTGAGCGGCGATGGAAGATTTCAGGACTTATAGAGCAGTTTCGGAAGCTTTGTGAAATGTTGGAGAAAAGCGGCGTTTCAAGATCCGAAGAATTCAAGTTTTCGCCTATATCAAGATCCAGAATTTTGAAGAGAAGACAGAGCTACTAAAGCCAATCGTGCATTTTCGAGCTCTAACAACATCGGATTTTGATTATTAGAAGACCCCTTATTATTATTATTATTCTTCTTCTTCTTATTCTTATTATTATTAAATAAGAATTATTAAATAAATAATTGGGCTTAGGCCCAATATAGCATTCTGAATTGTTAAAAGAAAAAAACAGTACGTGAGAATTGGGGGATTGGATATTAGCTTAGGCTTTTTAATTTTAGATGGGAGAGAACAGAGAATAGTCGGACGGAAAAAAAAAAAAAAAAAAAAAAAAAAAAAAAAAAAAACAAGAGGGCTGTGCTCATATCTGGGTGTCGCCGACAATTTTCGTTCGGATGGTATAACTCTTTCCTTTTGTTTGATTTATTTTATTTCATATTTTAATGATTAGTTAAATTTTCTATTTCAGTTGATTGATTATTGAGCGCCGATTTTATACGGTTGTGCGTCTAATCATTTTTCTCCTCGTTTGATTGTTAGTATTTATCTATTTTACGATTTGCAATAGATGATTAGAATTATTGTTTGATTGTTGGCGCGCGATAGTTAAACGATTATTTTGATCGCGCGTTTGAATCCCAACGCGGCGTTCAAAGAAAACTACAATCTTGATCGAGTTCAACCTTTCCAAGCGCGTTTCAAAGCGCCTAAACGCTGCGTTCAAAGTCTCCAAACGCGGCGTTTGAACATTCCAAACGCGCGTTCGGATGAAGATCGAGAGAGTCCCCGCGAGAAATAGCTTAAACGCCGCGTTTGCACTAAGCGAAAACGCGCGTTGAAGAAGTTAAACGCCAGGCTCAGCCTCCAAACGTGCGTTTGGACCCTTTTTTTTTGCAGATTTCTTCCCCACCTATAAATACCCCCCCCCTTAGACTATTTCTTGAGATAACCATTCTCTTAGCAAAACTCTACCCATTTCTTAGCTCGGATTTTGTAATAGCTTAGAATACACTCTTTTAGCTTAAATCAACACTATTTTAGCTTAGTCTTTCCATTTCTTAGCTCAGATTTCTACTCCAAACACTAAGAGACCATCTTTTATTTAGTTTTCTATTTTGTACTTTTGGATCTAAATTTCGAATTTCTGCAAATTAATGGTATATTTCTTCTTTCTTTCACTTGTTATGTCTTTAATTTACCGTCTCTTCCATGTTTTAATTAGTACAATGAGTAGATAATCCCTTTTCATGGTCGAATCATGTGAAATTTGGTGAAATCACCCTTTGGGTGATGAAATTGAGAGTGGGTAGTGCTTTTTATTGTTGTTTCTTGCATGTTTCATGTCTTAGAACTTGTTATAACAGATTTGGGTTAGATTGATCACCTAGGTCAAAATCACACACATCACTCTAAAAGTTGTTCAGATAGAGGGATGTGGGAAAAGGGGTTCTAAGATCACGGCGTAGACTCGGCTTAGTTGTTAAGCCCGAGCCCAAAGTGAGGTTACTCGTTTTAACGTTTAAGCGGCTCTAGTGCATAACATGTCTTGTTAGTGAATCTTCTTTAGGGAAGGGTAGCTAACATGGCATAAGGAGAGAGTTGTTCAGACCTTAGCACCGGGATTAGGAGTTTGCACCCGTGAAATTGAATGCGAGAGTTCGTTTGTTATAATGCACACTCCCGGTTTTGTCTATCCTTGGGGTTGAAACTAGCTATTTTGATCATGGTTCGACTATGTCCCTTAATCCATCTTTAAAACCTAGTAGTTTAATCTTCTTGCTTTCTTTCTTATCTTTAAACTCATTAGTAGGAATCACTTTAGTGTCGTTGTAGTAAACAAGCACTTTAAAAACATTGATCACCTAGACTAAGTTACACGTTCACTTTGGTACTCACAAACACTTTTCCCTTGGGTTCGACCTCGTACTCCTGTAGCTAATCTAGCAATCGACCCGGTACACTGCCGGTTAGAGAGTTAGTTTACCCACGGTTTCGAGTCTTTAAAAATTATTTTTGAAGGGTGAATTTAACCTCAATCAAAATGGCGCCGTTGCCGGGGAACTGTGTGCTATTTGTGATATCTTGCAAGTGAACCGAAGGCTTGGGCCTAGGTTTTATTTTATTGTTTTCTTGTTGTTTTCTGAGATCTTGCAGCTTGAGCTTAAATGGATGGATTTTTCAATCGATACTACTCACCTGAACAACAATAACCCTACCAACGTCAGGCACTTGAACAATGTTATCAACAACAGTTTGTGCCTCAGCCTCAATATCAACAGCAGAGTAACCAAGGTTCATGGGCTTATCAGTGCCCTAGTGCATACCAAAGTCAAAATTATGGTTATTCAAGTTATGAGCCGCAACATTATGAGGGTTGTCCGAACTACAGTGCTTATCAGGATTACGGTGTTCATACTCAACGCGCGTTGATAGCGTCACCCGCATTCGACCACTTGATCGAGTTCAGCATGGCAAGAAGCCTACTACTCACCTCCAATGAATCAAAGTCGGTATGATGATCGTTTCCCCCATGCCACAAGAAGGCTTCACCGACATTCAAATGGAGCGATTGATTCAATTGAACGAGAGTTTGATTCAAATGAACAAGGATATGCAAGAGTTCAATAAAAGCTTTGACTCCGACATAAGAAATCTTGAAGACGGGATGGGGCAATTGATTGAAAAGAGGAGGCATGAGAAAGAGGAAGAGACATGTGCAATAAAGGTGGTCCGGGATGATGATGTTATCACTGAAGAAGTTCAGGTTGAGAGTGAGGTTGATGATTCAGTTTGCTATGATGAGATTTCTGAACCAGATAGTGAGTTGGGATTGCTTATAGTGCCACCTCCAATTGCGACATTTGATTATGGCAGGTTTCACGTTCTACCTACTGCACCTTCACCTCTTGAGATGAAAATTGATGAAACCTTGGTGGAGTGTGTGGTGGAACCGACCATTGTTATGACTGAGCAAGAATTCTTTGGTGATAAGAATAGCTCGTTTTGGGATGAAGAGGAAGTGCAAGATTTGGAGATGGAAGAGGTGCAAATTTTATCTATTACACCGCCTCCCGAAGAAATGCAAAATGATGACCTCGAAAGGTGTATGATAGATTTGAGCACACTGTTTGATGAGACGGAATTAGATTCGGAAGAGAAACTGGGATCGCCCATTTCACCCTCACTCCCAATTGAAGTAAATGAAGATGTCATTATGAAGAGTGTGGTGAAATCGTATGAGACTGAAGAGCCATCTATGGTAGAGCTACCGGGAGAAGTGGAGATTATTAGTATGCCGGTGCCGGATTATTACACTCTTCCACCTTGTGTTGATGAGTATTATGCGATCGATATTGTGTACTCACCGGTAGATGGATCTCATAGAATTTGTAAAAGGGGACAACTAACATGGAATGGCAATTACAAGAAGAAGGTGATGAGAGATTTTGACAGAAGAGGATTCCCGAGTTGGGAAGAGGTAACATCGAGGGCCGTGAGAGGTAAGTTTCTAGTGAACTCGGTTTCCGTGATGCTTGCTATTTTTAGTCTTCTTGAGTTGTTGATCTTTTTGAGCTCGGATTTTGGTTGATGGTTTTGGTGATACTTGTTTGAAATAAAATATTTGAATTGTTGTTTTAAGTCTTTTGAGGTATGAGTCCGTTTAGTGCCACTACGTCGATGCTAACGACGTTAAACAAAGCACTTCTACCTTTTCTCGCTTGTGCCAATAGTATAACTTTGAAAAAATTGGCACTGTATAAGTCATCCCGTCGAGCCAACGACACAAAACAAAGGCGCTTGGGGGAGGCAACCCACCTTTTTGGTAGTAATAATGTGTTTGGAGTGGTCTTTGGGTTAAAGAGGGGAGAGTTTTGTATTAAAAGAGAGGTTGGGGTGAGAATTTCCTTTTGGTTTCGGCTCTTGTACGTAGACGGGGATGTTTTTATGTGAGCCTCTGTGGCCTTATTTTATGCGTGGATGCTCTGTGTTTCTTTTGATTATCTTTACATCCAGTGCGATTCCCGTCTAGTATGGTTGATATGCTTTGATACTTTGTTTGTGGCATGGCTTCTATTTTTATATATCTCGTATCTATCACCATCTTTTGGCACGTGGACTTTTTCCGTGCATGTGTTTGCCTTGGTTTTTGTTTCTATGGTTTTAGATACTCGAGATGGAGCTTACTAGAAGATGTCACGTGGGCTACTAGTGCGCCTTTTCTGCCGGGTTTTGGTCAAACAACTAAGTCTTTTACTCTTTTATCTCTCACACCCGAGGGCGGTGTTTCGTTTAAGTGTGGGGTGGGAGACTTAGCCGTTTTCTTGTTTTCGTTGTTAAATGTGCTTGATATGTGGCATGCTTAGCCTATGACCGGGCTCGAGTAGATTTTCGGGTAATTTTAAAAAATTTCAAGGGTTTTCAACACCGTGTTGTGTATGTTATTTTCATATTCGAGTGGTGGCCACCTTAGTAGGGCCCCGAACGTGTACACTGTGGTTTGATATTATCTTGAGAATGGAGTTTATTAATTTATTAATCTCACGAAAGCTACACTTTGTGCACAATTTGATTACTACCACCTAACATACCACTAGTCTCGAGGCGAAATAGAAAGGATTACCTAAGTAGGATACGGGATGATGATCCTGGTGTCTCTTTGACCCTACCAAAGCCAAATAAGCCTAATCCCAAACATTAGACCTTCGTAGCCCCTCTCAGCCTTGATAGAATGGTCTGACCACCATTCGTTTTATAGCCGTTTTTGTTACTTAGTCAGAAACCTACCTTGAGCCTTAATTATGGTCACATTTCCTTCATTTATCCCTTACGAGTGGACTTAGTCTTTTGTTAGGCCACACTTGCTAAGGCAAGTGTGGGGTGGGGGAAATGATGTCTTGTGATGGGTTGGTGTTTTCTCGGTTTTTGAGCTATAAGGAGAAGATGAGCTCAACTGGGCCTAGTGTTTGGGTTTGGCCCAAGAAGAAGAAAAATCTGTGTAATTCCTTCCTTCTAAAAATTAAAAAAAAAAGAGAATAAAATCAATCAATCAAAGTTCAAAATAAATTAAGAAGCTCTTATTGATGAGCTTAAAAGTTATCTTTATGATGTTGGGGTTGGGATAGTGAGATAGGTGCTAATGTACTCGATCTTGCCTCATGAAACTTGAAACATAGTTGAATTAGGCAATGAGTTCGGGCATGTTAGTATTCTATGGTTCCCAATGCACTTAAATTAATCAAAAAAGGGTTGGATGGTTTGTTAGATAGAGATGAAGTGGTACACTTGTTGATTAGGTTCACTCGTACTTCTTTTTCTCCAGTTCCCAAAATATCCTTTTCGATTAACCGGAATTACCCTAGCCTAACGTTATAACCTTTCAAGTCCTACCCGATTGTGTCCAAACTTAGTGACCTTGATGAGTGGAGAGGGTGGTTGGTATGAGACGGTTGGTAGACTTTTGGTCGGGATTCAAGCCCCGACAATCATTTTGAGCACTTGGCTTTAGCTTGACACCACACACACTCCATTTTCTTGATAATGTTATAACCGGTGTGTATATGTTCGTGTTTTCTACTTTGTGGTTACCTCACGGGTGTGGATAGTAGCACCTACGTCATAACGTTGAATCCATTGGTTTGTTATAAAACGCCTAGTTTACTCGAGGGCGAGCAAAGGCTAAGTGTGGGGTGGTTGATGGGAGTCAACTTTACATGACTCTGGTGCATTGTTTACCCCCCCTTTTACCACATTTTCAGCACATTTTTGGGTGATTTAGACCGTTTTCGGGGTGATATCGTGAGTTTATAGCACGGGGAGTGAATCCGTTACTTTGATGGATTATTACCCCTTTTTTATTGATATTAACCCCATTCCCGAGCACTTTTACCCTCCGGAATTGCTTGGATATTTTTGGTCATGTACGATGTTGTAGGGTATTAGTGTCTCAAAGACCCGGAAGGCGATGATTTATGGTGAAAAGCATGATCGAGGCAAGAGTAGAGATCAAAAAGGAAGAAAATTTGAAGTTTTGGGGCAACAGGGGTTCAAACGCGCGTTTGGGTGTTCAAACGGCGTTTGGAGTGTTCAAACGCGCGTTTGGGTGTTCAAACGCGCGTTTGGGTGTTCAAACGCGCGTTTGGGTGTTCAAACGCGCGTTTCAGCAGCTAAAATCTTGATCAGAGTTCAACCTTTCCAAACGCACGTTTCAAACTACCCTAAACGCGCGTTCCAAGTCCTCCAAACGCGTGTTTGAACATTCCAAACGCGCGTTCCAGATGAAGAACAGTCAAATCCCTGCCCAGAAATGAAGCGAAACGCGCGTTTGCACTAAGCGAAACGCGCGTTTGAAGAAGTTAAACGCCAGTCTCAGCCTCCAAACGTGCGTTTGGACCCTTTTTCTGCAGATTTCTTCCCCACTTATAAATACCCCCCTTAGACTATTTCTTGAGATAACCATTCTCTTAGCAAAACTCTACCCATTTCTTAGCTCGAATTTTGTAATAGCTTAGAATACACTCTTTTAGCTTAAATCAACACTATTTTAGCTTAGTCTTTCCATTTCTTAGCTCAAATTTCTACTCCAAACACTAAGAGACCATCTTTTATTTAGTTTTCTATTTTGTACTTTTGGATCTAAATTTTGAATTTCTACAAATTAATGGTATATTTCTTCTTTCTTTCACTTGTTATGTCTTTAATTTACTGTCTCTTCCATGTTTTAATTAGTATAATGAGTAGCTAATCCCTTTTCATGGTCGAATCATGTGAAATTTGGTAATTGAGAGTGTGTAGTGCTTTTTATTGTTGTTTTTTTGCATGTTTCATGTCTTAGAACTTGTTATAACAGATTTGGGCTAGATGATCACCTAGGTCAAAATCACACACATCACTCTAAAGAGTTGTTTAGATAGAGGGATGTGGGAAAAGGGGTTCTAAGATCACGGCGTAGACTCGGCTTAGTTGTTAAGCCTGAGCCCAAAGTGAGGTTACTCGTTTTAACGTTTAAGCGGCTCTAGTGCATAACATGTCTTGTTAGTGAATCTTCTTTAGGGAAGGGTAGTTAACATGGCATAAGGAGAGAGTTGTTCAGACCTTAGCACCGGGATTAGGAGTTTGCACCCGTGAAATTGAATGCGAGAGTTCGTTTGTTATAATGCACACTCCCGGTTTTGTCTATCATTGGGGTTGAAACTAGCTATTTTGATCATGGTTCGACTATGTCCCTTAATCCATCTTTAAAACCTAGTAGTTTAATCTTCTTTCTTTCTTTCTTATCTTTAAACTCATTATATAGTAGGAATCACTTTAGTGTCGTTGTAGTAAACAAGCACTTCAAAAACATTGATCACCTAGACTAAGTTACACGTTCGCTTTGGTACTCACAAACACTTTAATTTTCCCTTGGGTTCGACCTCGTACTCCTGTAGCTACTCTAGCAATCGACCCGGTACACTGCCGGTTAGAGAGTTAGTTTACCCACGGTTTCGAGTCTTTATAAATTGTTTTTGAAGGGTGAATTTAACCTCAATCATTCATCTATTGAAGGAATAGAAAAGGTTGGTTTTCGTGTTTGATTTTTACACATTTTTGACTGATTTTTCCAAGGACCAATTTATAGGTCGTATTTAAAATCCATTCAATTCAGCTATGTTTTTATATAGAATAGTAATGTTGTCAACCATGGTAACACAGTGGCCATATGAAGCTGCTGCAATTGCTTTCGAAGCTATACCCCTAACTTTGGCTCAAAATTGTGGAGTGAATGTGATTCGCACAATGACTGCGTTACAAGGAAATGTTAGATCTTTTCCCATCTTAGTAAGCATTCTTAGTGTGGTAATTTTTCTCAGTTTCAGTCAGAGGTGATATTAGACATAAGTTCCTCATACGCGTATTTTGCGTTGCAGCATGCAAATGGTGAAAATGCATGGATTGGCATGGATGGGAACACCGGTGAAATTACTGACATGAAAGAGAGGAAGGTAGTTACATGATGCCACTGTACCTCTTCCTTTCATTTTCTGGCTGCTATTTTAGTTCATCTTGCACATCGTTCAATATGCTTAAGGCTTCCCACTCTTAATCTGAATCAATAGTAGAGATATGCCGGGAGAGTAAGTCTACGAGTAGCTTATGCGATCTTCTGATTGTCACGTGTTACGTTCTCACATTTAGCTTAATCTTGCAACAATCCATAAATTTTTATTCAGTTGTGTTTTCTCATCACTTTGTAGTTTGTATTTAATTTGTCTATTAAGAGGTAGAGATTTATGTATTATCAATTTGGATGGTGTAAGATATCTACCCCATTAGGTTATGAGACTATGGAACCTTATGCAAAGTATTATAACTGAGGGGACTTGAAAGTATTCTTTACCTATGGGGCTAAATAAGTGGAGTACTGTTTATTACTAAGTTTGTCTATTATTCTTGCAAAAATGTATTTCATATGTTACATGTTCGAAACTCTGATTAGGTTGTTGATGTTTTGGTCAAGGCTAACTGCATTGTGAAGGAATTGTATCTTTCATGGATTGTGAAATGCTTGCATAAGATGAAGTGATGTTTTGGTTAAATAATAGCGATGCCCTGTCATGCTACGGAGGGGAATCTAAAGTTAAGTTTGCGGCATATCAGATGATTTATATTGTTCCATGTTTATGAAAACTTTGGAATGTTTTAATAAGCTCAGGTGTTGTTATAGTTATTAAGAAAACGGGTGGGCAGTTTGGGGTTGTGGGTTTGGTTTTTACTGCAAATTTCCATATAATGAAATTTTGATTTATGTGGATAATGGATATATGTTCTTTAACTCCATTTCTTCACAATCAATATATACACAATGCTTTAAGGTAAAAATTTTGTATTCAAACAAAGTAAATTGTTGCCTACATATACAAATACGAAATTTCAATAATCATTTCATTATTCACACTATCCTGTGCATTGCACAGTTTTTTCAGTAGCGATTTTTTAGTTAAAAAATAATGTATGATGCTCATATATTTACGATGGTTCACATATTTTCTTTTACATTTAACCATATTATACTTAGCAATTTCAGAAAACTAATTCGTTTTCAACAGCTTCTGGATTGGAGAATTATGTTGATACACTTTCACGGAAGGCAAACTTCGAATTCAAATCAGACAACATGACTTCTTATTAGTACGATATATTATTCACTCCTTTTACGTTACACGTAAGAATTATAAACATGCATGATGTACATATTACCTCATCATAAGTTTCAAATATAAACACAACATTTTTGTAACATATCATTTTCCTTTAATACTCATTTTCAAAGCTTACGTCCTTCCGTGCACCGCACGGGTTTCCTACTAGTACACTAATATTTTGATGCTGAGCACAAAATAATAATGATCTATGGTTTTTGGGACTGTAATATAAGTAATGATACGAGCACAATAGTGCAAGCACGACGAGTGTCACAACGTGTATTTACACCATTGATTATGATGGATATAAATCATGATCAATAAATGTTATATCATGATTAATGATGCAGATACATATATTGTCACTCGTTGTGTCTGAACGGTTGTACTCGTATCATTATTATAGTGTATTTGAGGTGGTGATATGCACCACAACAATTCTACATGTTGTTCTTCCCACGTATCGGTGCATCACATTGTATTCACTGAATTGACCATGCGAAAAAAATCAATTCTACGGTTAAGAATCGACTCCCCGCGTAGTCAATTCAGGAACGACATCGGAAAGGTTGTATATTGGCTATAGAATCGATTTTCACATGATCGATTCTATAGTGGTGCACAAGTAGTGTGGTACACTGGTAGAATAGTGGTGGTGTAAATAAAGAGCCTATTAAAATTGAGGAGTTATTATAGCTTTCATATATGAGTAATAATACGAGCACAACCATTGTATCACAATGAGTGACACAATAGTCATCTACACCGTTGATTGTGATAGGTTTATATTATCATCAATTTAAACTCATCATAATCAACTGTATAGATAATTGTTGTATCAATCATTACGACACACAATGATTATGCTCGTATCATTCTTCTCTCTATATATAAAATAAATACAATAAATCTGTCATATTTTTTACTCTGCTCTTCACGTGCCACACTAGAGACTTAGAGTAAAGTTTTGTTGTTTCATTTCTTTCTAATTTTACCCCGTGAACCTTTTTATCCATCTGTTAAAGACGAGTTTTTCTTCCTTTATAATCCTCTCTATCTCCTTACCGAAAATTCAAAGAAAGTGAAAACAAAAGAATTCATAACAGAGAGAAATTAATTGAAGGGTGAAAATATTGAAAGTAATCGGTAAAGAAAAACAGAATTGCAGGAAAGATAGTTGTTTTATTGATGATTCAATTGTAGAAATACAATGAGTATTTATACAAAATTTCTAGCTTTAAAAATAAACTATTTTAAAGATAAAATAAACTAACATTTAAATTATATATCTATTTAACATAACAATATTATCTCTGTTTTGAACATATTGTTATCTATATGGTGATTTTATCTCTTATGAATCGGAGTTGATTTTCCGGCTCCTTAATCACTATTGAAAGCAATGCATGTTCCCGTGGAATGCGCTCTCTCTCACTCCGGATGCTACTTTGTTAAAAATCATGGTCAATAAATTCTTGAATTACATGGTGTTTGATTTTGGGAATAATCATCATGGAGTATTTCACTCTAAAGAATGTTGTACTACCATATCTCACAAAATCTTAAGCTGATTGAGAGGTAAGTAATTAACGTTTTATATATCTCAATACGCCATTTCACTCTAAAGAATGTTGAACTACCATCTCTCTAAAAAGCTTAAGCTGATGGGAAGGTAAATAATTAACAATTTATATATCTCAATACGCCCCTCAAATTTGGGCCTGTAAAATGTGGGACTGTAAAAAATGAGAGATGCCCAATTCAGGCATTCCTTTCTCTGCTATAGCATTCATTTCGGCAGGCGTTTTTGCAACGTAAATCTAGGTATTTTTTTCCCACTGGTTGTTTAAATGCAGCCCTCAAATCAGGATTTTTGATCATGCAGCTCTCTATATTGTGACCCAAATGCCAGCAAAATTTGCAATATTGAGGACGAATACCCTCAGGAACAATTGGTTGCCAAAATTCATTCCCGTTTTCTTTTTGAATCCAAATTCGAGAGGGGATTGCCTCTTTAATTAGGTACATCATTATATTCTATATTATTTTGGTTATTCATTTTTCTCAAGTAGTCTTGAATACATGTGCGGTGTCCATAGCTAATTTAAAAATGGTATCGTTTAGGGCACACATTTTGAGTTGAATTCAAGGCTAAACATGTCATTTTCAACACTCTAGTGTCACTTAAAGTATTGCCCATATATTCGTTAATTAGCATTTAAGAATTTCATGTTAATTCTTGTTTTTAAATGTAGATTTTGTTATTCTTCCAGACTTCTTGCGGATGGATGAACAAAAGTATGACTTCAGCTCGTGCATGCAATCTGAATTGGAAATGATTGAAGACGTCGTTACGACAATATTTATCTGGACGGCAACTCCATGACAAACGATCACAAAAAATATCCAAATTTGAAAAGAAAGAAAATAACATCTAACACATGGTTAAACCATCATCGACACAAAACTTAAAATACTCAAGACAAATGTTATCCTAAACAAATGGTTGAAATACAAATGGGTAGAACAAAATGAGATATACGATACATGCATGATACCTTTCATGATCATGTACTATATCAATACATTTTCACCGGATATATATATATAGTCACGTGTCTTAAAAAAGAGTAATGATAGAGGCACAACGGTGTTGCCACAACGAGTGACACAAGGATGATTTACACCGTTGATCATAATAAGTTAAATTGATAACGGTGTAAATCTAACATGATCAACGGTATAGATAATCATTGTGTCACTCGTTATGACATCACCGTTGTGTCTCTATCATTACTCTTTGAAAATAGCTGGCTGAATCCCACAAAACCCTTTCATTGATGATTACTTTTTGCCAAGAAATTTCTTGTACCATAAGCCAGATTGCTTGGGATATCTTTTTAACCCGTCGTTCCGATCGACGTAAACCAAACCAAAGTTAATTATATAACCCATACCCCATTCAAAATCATCAAGAAATGACCATGCCATATGCCCCTTCACATTTGCACCCTCTCTGTCATTAAGTTTATCAATTGAAAAAAAATTAATTTCACCAGCAATGCTACAGCCACATCCGTTTTACACAACGGTGTGCCACAACGATGATCTTCACCGTTGATCTGTGTAGGATCTAGATGGATCATCTAGATCCTGCACAGAGACCGTTGATCTGTATAGGATCTAGATGGATCATCTAGATCCTGCACAGAGATCACTGTTGTGGCACACCGTTGTGTAAAACGGATGTGCCCGTAGCACCACTATAATTTCACCCTAGCTAATTAATCCAACATTAATTATTTCATAAACTAGAAAAAATGAAAACTCACTTGATTGCTTGTAGGAGTTGGCTCAGATGGTCTTGGAAGAATTTTACTCTTTCTACATCGTTTCTAGCGTCTTCCGATGTTGTGCTGTTGTAAAATTGTGCGTGACCTAGTTTTATTTTATTTTAACAACAAATATAATTTTATTAATGAAAAAAAAAAAAAAACAGTAAGATGCTGAAACCTTACCCCCAACAGATAAAATCAATTAAAATCACCCATGCCGAAAAATTAAAAGAAAAGTTGTGGCCAACAAAAGAAAAATCAAAGATTTAAGTGCTAATAATATATCTTTAACTCAAAAATAATACTTAAATGATTAAAATACCATTTTCTGTAATATAAATCACTGGGTTCTTATACTTTTTCTTGATATAAAGCACGAGCTTTCGAATTCCTTCTGGATATTCAAATACTATGTCATGTGGTGCCTGCATTTTAAATAAGTTGCATTATGAAAGGAAACATGCATTAATTCCTTTTGGGAATTCAAAATATAATTTCATTTAGATTATAAACAATTTACATATTAAACACAATTTACTTCGGAACGAAGGTTAACATGACACATAAGTTACTTCAACCCGTTTAGTGCTAGGAAGATATATTCAATTTGCATGTTAAACACAATTTACTTCATCATACGACTTCAACATGACTTGTCAAGTGTGGATCGTGTTGTTAATTATATCTAAGAATATTTTAGTCATTTCACAAATTACTTACCATGTCTTTCCAATACTTAAGCTGAATGGGAGTTGGAGAATTGTCATTTTATGTAATTCAACATGTCCCGGCGGATACTTAGCATTTTTTTATGTACTTCAATAAACCCCTCAAGTGTGGAGCTTGTACGATTGGGAGAGCTCAATAATTGAAACAATACATAAAATGTGAGCCTATAAGATTGGGAAAGACTCAACATGAACCGAAACAACCTATAAATTGGAAGACAATAATGTTTGTAAAGAGGTTTGACTCGAGATCTCCTGATCTGATACAATGTTAAAAATCTCACCCAACAACATATTTGAGGATATATACTAGACTAGAAGATGAAGTGATCATAAATATGAATGGAGTTCAAAAGAAGATAAAGATGTAAGATCATTTAAGTGATAATATATATTTATCTTTAGGTTTATTTATTTGAATCCAGTTATCATATCATTTATCTCCTATATAAGGAGAGACATCACTGCATCAGTTTAATCAATCCAAAAACATCAATTTGAGAGTCTTTCATTTTTCCGCTATGTATTTGGTTTTCATTAGAGGAAGAGTCTCATTCTTAAAACCTAAACTGCATGAGGAGTAAACGTTCATGTCTTTCATTTTTCCGTTGCAATTATTCAATGTATGACAACTTTAACATGCATCACTCTAGTGTGAGCCTGTAAAAAACCAACACGTACTTGAATAATGTAAATGAGTGACTCTGACACCATGTTAAATTATTATAATAATAATAATAATAATAATAATAATAATAATAATAAAACTCTTACCACTTTACCGGTTGTCGTTACAGGGTATGATCCAGCATAATAGTTTATACCTAAGAAGTCCAATGAGCCTTTAAGCAACTTTGATTGCATATGGGATAACTTTGGAAGTCCATTGCTCATTGAAGCTTTCATGCTTTGTGGATAATCTCCATACACAAGAGGGTGTACAAACCTAAATAAAGGATTATATATATGCATTATGTTATGATATTACGGTCATAATTTTTCAAACACAACATGCGGTGATCAGGATTAAAGCACATGCAATGTCACGAAATCTCATAATAAGAACATTTAAATGATATACATCATATCATTTTATTTCTCATCAACCTTTCACCGAATATGTGAAAATGAGTAAAATGAAAGGTTATGATACATGTAATTTATTAATATGATCTTTTATAAAACAAAATTAAAAATAATATTAGAGCAAAATAATGACCCTTACCACCCTAACATGTAATCCATAACATTCTCAACGTTTTTGATCTCATCCTTTGTTTGATTTTGTGGCATAAACCAATGAACTATGTTTGTGATTCCAATCACACCTTTTTGAGAGGCCTGTGAAATATTTAACATTAATTAAAACATCATTAAATATTCCTACATTCCATTTTTCATGCATATTAAATCAATAATCTTCATTTAGTATTATAGTTTAACCATTTTTGACCAAGAAAAAAAATTGAGCGTGAGGTTCTTAGCAAATAACTAATTTTTTTTTTTTTTTTATCATTATGGCCAATTCCCTCAAAAAATAATGTTTATTGATATTCTGAAAATAACTATAATACAAACAACAAAAATTATAGTAATGGAATATGATCTGACCTAATGGTAAAGTTCATTGACCTTCATGTTAAGAACCCGACTTCATTCCCCATCTCCATCCCAATATAATAATAAAAAGACTTACATTTCGAGACAGATACGGTATAAAACAAACCTGATACTTTGTTTTATAGACTTGCACAGCAGCAGCATGAGCAAGAAGCAAATTGTGTCCAACAATATAAGGCTCGGTTTGTGAATTGCCTTGTGTGCATTGTGTTACATTTGAGCAGCGACAAGGGGCAGCTTCTCCAGTTCCATATCCGGTAATTGCAAATGCATATGGTTCATTCAACGTAATCCAGTGTTTAACTCTATCTCCAAACTTTTGGAAACATAAATCCACATAGTCTCGATAATCATTCCTAAACATGTGGCAAATAATATAACATATTCTTAATTAGTTCAACATTGCCGATATTTTATGAAAGAATAATGATATTGTCACTGCTATTCGGACACAACAAATATCACAATGTGATGTGTCGATTGTAATGTCTCACATTAAAAAAAATGGGGAAAAAGATGTTGGAAATAATATCTGTGTTTTGATGATGATTTGTCACACATCTAATAAGATCGTTTACAACCCATGATGATGAAGTCATAACTAACTGTTATAGTGCGTAATGAAAGAAGAAGCAAGAAATGGTCTAGAGAAAATGTATAAGTTCTATCTAAAGTCCGAACTTTGTATATGTTGTTTCGCATAAGCATTGTAATAGATAGGAGCTAGGAGGACAAATGAGTCACAAAGAAGCAAACCGAGTATACACATGGAAAATCGAGGATCAAACTCGGTCATGAGAAAAATCAAGAAGATAAGTTCATTTGAGGACGCGCACTCGGTTGGCTTATCTAGAAGATCAAGAACCGAGGACACAGACTCGATTATTGAAGATCAAGAACCGAGGTGGCAAACTCGGTTAGAAAAGTCGATTAAGTCGTGACTATAAGTCGAGATTCAACCAAGTCTGTGGTGACACGAAACTCAACTATAGATCATGTAAAGTTGAATAATCTTAAGGACAAAGATTATCGATTACACGGAAAAGAAGAAATCGAATGGTGTACTCGACTTAGTCAATTAAAGTCGATGACAAGTATATGAGGTACTCAGTTTTGATAAAGAGTAGAAAACTGAGTTAAGGCCTTGTTGAATTTGAAATAAAACGACAAAAGGTCGTACATATGAACGTTGGCTAAACAACAAATGTAATGGCTATAAAATTATCTGACCGTTAAATCATCCCTATAAATACACAGAGACAAGCACTTGAGAAGAAATGGGGATGTGAAAAAGATTTACAAAGCATATATCTAAAGATCCAGATCCAGGAAATCAGATCTCATATCTAGAAACAGGGAAGCCAACGGAATTGCCTTGAAGATTACAAAGAAAGATCCAGTAACCCATTAAGGGGGAAGAAGGCATCTTGGAGCTGCAACGCCATATCCGTAAGAAAAAACAAGCGACTCACCGAATTAATCACTTGATTAATTCTAAACCTAACCTTGTGAAAAAAGGGTTGGTTGTGCATAGTTTGAGAGAGCAACTCCACCTTTCCTCATACGGTTGCAACTTGTTGCCACAATTTGTTAGTGCGATCATGGATCGTGTTCGTGTTAGTGGTGAGTGGTGAATGAGTCATTCCACCTCCGAAAGATCATGTGTGTGAGTAATGAAGGAGCAATCTTACCTTTCTTCATTATGTGTGTATAGTGAAACTAGGGTGTCGTGAAGGATTGTCATTGGGCTAGGATTTTGTAATGCTTATCTCAAGATTCTAGTGATACCTCCTACACCACAGAGAAGGGAGATGATACGAGATTACACCACCCGGAACTTCCATAAACAAACCCTGTGTTAATTTACTTTACGCATTTATGTTTGCGCTGGTGATTATTTTTATTGACTTATCTCTTTATCGCTACACTCAAAGAAACATTAGATTAATCGAGTCAAAGACAGTAACTAATACATAGGAGGTTTAGATCTTTATTGACACATCTATTGCACGAAAGGCTTGATCTTATCCGCTGCAAGTTAATTCGGTTCTAGCATTAGCAAAACTGAATTAGCTAACTCCTCACAAGGTTAAAGGAAAGGAACAAAATTGAATCGAGCATCGCTTGTCGGGATTCAAACTTTGAGTTTGATAAAACTCGCCTTCTGAGGGTATTTTCGGGCCAGAAAGTTTTTGGTGACAAGTTTATTCACACCCCCCCCTCCCCTCCTCTAAACTTGTGTTAGCCTTTCCAAGGGACCAACAAAAGATATAAGGTTAAAACATAATAGATTTGATAATTGTGATTAACTATTTTAGGCCAACCAAGGATGATGCGCCGAAGTAGTTACTGGATTCATTAAGTCTCAAATAGCACCGCTTGACTTGAGTTCTATAGTGTTACATGTGGTATCAGAGCCTACTATTAGGTGGAACTAAATGTCATACCGTAAGAGTGGGTCACCTCTAGAATCCACTAGTACAGTCCGGCGAGGACACCAATTCCGTTATGCCTCAAGTAGCACCGCTAGCTAGGCGTGAGTTCTGGGGTGTTACAGATGGTATCATAACCAACTATGATATTGTAATAAGTGTCACACCGGGAGATGCGGTGGATGCCAACTTTAGAATCCTCCTATAGGATCCTGGTGATGATGTTAATTCCTTAAGAGAAGACAATGAAATATCTCACATAGGAAAAATGGGAGAACGATCCATTGTATTGATAACTTGACAATTTTTAATTACGTAGTTGCTAGTTTCATTATGACTCTAGTAACATTGTTAAGCCTGAATTATGAGGCATTACATCGGTGAGACCACTCACGATGTGATAGCAGAACCTCTCTTTAAATACATGTCACAACATGAGTAATCAGTGGCGGATTCAGAAATTTAGTTCAATGAGGTCCGCAAATCTTTTTCAAAGTAAATTTTTTTATGTGGTTTGAAATATTTTTCTATAGAAAAAATATAGTGTTTTCTTATTTTAGCGGGATCCGCGGACCCCATATAGGATAGTGTACATCCGCCACTGTGAGTAATGTCAATGTCACCTCATGTTGACTCTAGTAGCATTGTTAAGCCTAAATCTTGAGGCATTACATCTTGAGACCACTCACGATGTGATAGCAGAAAATATATCTCTTTAAATACATGTCACATAATGAGTAATTATTGATAAGTCATCTATAATTAAAACTTACACGATGTTGTGGGATAAAAACCCGTTATATTCATCTTCGAGGGCTTGTGGAACATCCCAATGAAAGAGGGTAACGAATGGCTTTATGCCTACAAGAGTCACAAAGATTGTACGTGTAAATGTAAGTACACTTATATGAATACCGTAATACAAAGTAAATCTGTAAAATTAAATAGATATTCATACCATTAAGAATACCTATGAACTTACTCCCATATATATGCATGTTCATTTAGTGTTAATTGAAATGCATTTGTAACAATGGTAAAGGAATAAAAAGAAACGAATTAATACCATTTTTTATGAGCTCGTTGAAGACATTGTTATAGAATTTGACACCTTCTTCATTCACCCCTTTACTAAGCTTCCCTTCTGCAAAAGTAAATAAATTAAAATTAAAATTAATCCTATTTGAATAAGAAAACATGCATTATACGATATAAAAATATTGTATATTTTAAATGCTTACGTGGTAAAATTCTTGACCATGAGATGGACATTCTGAGAACATCCATGCCAAGGTCCTTGAGCAAAGCTATGTCATCCTGCATGACATCGCGTTTTTTTTCTAACAGTAAAGATTAATTTTATTAAAGAAGAAGATAGCGGTTTTTTTTAACATGACGGAATGTCAAAACATTTTTATGTGATAAAATAAAGGAGTACCTTATAACGGTGGTAAAAATCATCGGCAACGTCTCCACTTGAGTGGTCGTTAATTCTATCTGCAAAATTATTATCAATTATATTCTGCAGTTAGATTGATATGATCCATCAAAGGCTTTGCGAGGTGTAAAATAAGATAAATTCTAAGAATCAGGTAAACTATTTACCATTTGTAACTATGTATGCAAATGTGTAACGTGTACTTTACGTTTATGTGTAAGGTGGAGGTCGAATGGGTCATAGGAATGAATGGAGGTGTTGGTTGAGGGTGGCCCTGTTTGGCCGGAATTGGCTAAAGAAGAAGGATGGGCGGATTCTGCCACTGGAGCAGCAGGGGTGAGTTTTTGGGAGGGTCGGAGGGATCCGGACGGTGGTGGACGCCGGCTAAACGGGGGTCGCCGAATAAAAAGGTGGGCTGTATGGAAAAACAGGGGAAGGGGGAAGGGGGAAGGGGGAAGAGGGTTTATGAGGGTCGTGAGTGAGAGAGAAAGTAGATCTACCCCAGCTGCACCGTCTTCTTCCTATCATGTCTGCCGGAGATCGGAGACATCTCTCCGGAGAGGAGGAAACCGATATAACAAATAACAAATATGGATGCCGATATAACAAATAACAAAGTATTATTTTACTTATGAATCATCAGAATAGCTTCTCCACTTTCAATCAGTAGAGAATTCAAGCTTTTTGATAAATCCATCAATGCTTGAAAATCCCCAATTCCCAGCAGAATACAGGAGTTTTGTAAGTGAGAAACCATGCTCAAGTCCACGGAGGTGAGTGCTGAATTTGATGAGGATTTTTTATGCAGATTCCATTCTTGATGAGGAAACTGAACAAGGAATTGAAAGCATATTGGGAAATTTGAGTGTTGAAAATGAATCAAGTAGTGAAACATCATTAGGTAGAACATGTTATGGGTATCCAGTGGGATTACCGGATTAGGATATAGAGTTGATTTTGATATTAATTGGTTTTGGTACAAGAAATTACATTAGAGCTTTTAGGAGTTTTCATAATGGAGAGTGGTTAGGGTATAACGGCTTCCATATAGACGATATTAGCCGAAGATCAGTAAAATTCCGGCGGCGGCCACGGCAGCAGCGGCGGTGGCCGTGAAGAAAAAGAAGAAAAAAAAAAGAATGTGGAGAAGCTGATTAACAAATGTGCAGAACAAAAAGAAGAAGCTGCTGCAGAAATTTTTTGTTTTTTTATTGGGGGGATGGGGTTGGGGTTGGGGTATTTTCTATGGGTGTTGGTTTTTGTAAATTTTAAAAGTTTGGGGTGCTGTGACATTGATGTCGATCACGCAGGGCGTGACATGATGACTTACGCGATGGCATATGACGATCGTATTCTAATTAGATAACTGATCGAATGATATTGATGTCACCGCGATATACAACTCGATACACACATTTGATAACTTTCAGAAAGAACTTTATTTCTTTGTTATCTTTAAATATTTGATTGACGTTGGTTTATTTGATTAATGTTCGTTTAAATTTTCGATAACTTTGTAAAATAACCGTATTTCTTTTTTTTTTTTTTGTTTAAAGGCATATTTTTACAACCAAAGGCGATGCATAAATTGTTACAATAACACGTCATCGCATAAATCGTTACAATAACTCGTCATTCGCATAGTTCGATACAATAAGACATCATCGCGATAGATGATCGCTACAATAAGGTTTCATCGCGATAAATCGCTACAATGAGGCGTCATCGCGATAAATCGCTACAATGAGATGTCATCGATCAAGGTTGTCAATGGATCGCGGCGGTCGATACATCACAGAGCCAATGAATCGCGCGCATCAATGCATCGGGTGGTTAATGGATCGATGGCCAATGATCCGGGTAGGTGCAAACAATCATGTGACGGTGATCGATATGTCACGTCGATATTTATGAAAAAAAATCGATTTTATGAAATTTAGTCGGAAAAAAAAAAATCAAATTTGATTTTAGAATAAAGAATACGAAAAAAATATGAATTTTAGTGAAAAAATTTTGACGATCCGAGTTTTAGATCAAAATATATAACCTTTAGAAATATGGTGAATTTATAAAATAAAATAAAAAAAAAGAAAAAAAACAAACATCAGCCATCTTCTTCATTATCCAGCGCTAGCTTTTTTTTTTTTTTTTTTTTTTTTTTTTTCATTATTCACTTGAAATTAGAATGTCCTTATAACTAAATAAGTTTCCTTCTTAAAATTAGAATGTCCTTATAACTAAATAAGATTTCGGAGTGTCCTATTACCCCTAATAAGTTGAAAATCAGTCCTTTTAAATAATTGACCCTTATTTATTTTACAGTGGTGTAGTAATCGATTTGTTGCGGTACAAATAAAGGCTCCATAAATATTCTAATCATACAATGCACTAAATTTCTACTACTTAGAATTCATATAATCTCTTAATTATACACTTTATGTGGTGCACAAAATACAGATACTCTATTCAAATTGTAAGTTGTGAAAAAAAAAAATTAATTACGTATTTTACTATGAATAGAAATTCTTTAAAATTAAAAAATGTATTAAAAAAATATGGTATTTAAGTCTATACCTGGAAATTGATGAACATAAGTGTCCCAAATACTAGGTCCTCTCCCTCCTTCCTGTGCTGCGCCTTCAAACTGAATGACAAATAAAATAATACAATTTTGTGAACATTTATTTATATATATACATATATTATTTTTGCCAATTGTCATTAATAGGTCATTTGTATAATAACTGCCTATTTAGAATTGTTAATTGTGTCTCATTGTTTATCTTTTTCAAGACCATTTCTACCATTGATCTTATAATTGTAAAGTAAATATTTGTCCCCTTGTTTTTTTAATAAATTTTTCTTGTTGTTCAGAAAAAAATATATATTTGTCACTTTTTAGATATCAGGTCGCAACGAGACTCGTCTGAACGGTCATGCTAAAACTTGAGAACCAACATGTCTTGGATTCAAATCTCAACTGAAACATGTAGGTTGGTTTATATATATATGTATGTATATATTTTTCGTATCAAAAAAATATATACGAAATGTAATTTGCACAACGTCGAGTTCTATAGGTAATATGTAGAGCATTGCGTATTGTGAAGGAAGAAAGAAAAAAAAAATTGGCTGAACAAAATAACCTGAATAACCTATATCAATCTTGGGTTCGTTTAGACCCGAACCAAATTTTGATTAGTTTGGTTTTTTTTCCCTTCATATATCATAATCAAATGTGTAAAAATATACAGCATGTCGTGTGTTCTGTCACAACAGTTATGAAAGTAGAATGCATAAAATAAATTAAAAAATAAAAAAGGAATAACAAATTAATCTAAAGGGCTAACAATATATACCTGGTAAGCAGCAGTTGATGCCCCAAAAACAAAATCATCTGGAAAAACTCTGCGTTTAAATTCTTTTGATTCTGCAACTTTAAAATCGAAGAAAAAATAGCCAAGAACAAGAAAGAGAAAAAGGGTTTTGCGAAAAACAGCCATTATGATTATATCACAATGCACTGTGATGAAATGGTCTTTGCCACAACCTCCATTTTTATACATGTGAAATGTTATGGCTATTAATTTTTAATGACCTGTAATTTTGGTTGTTTTTTTTTATTTTTATTATTATTTTTTTTTTTACTGGCCTGTAATTTTTGTTTCTGTTTTTAGCATCTTAAGATGCTAATATTTCACTAAAATTTACCCTTCAAGAAAATGTGTGAAAAATACAAGGCCAACTCACAACGTGACAAATTAAAAGCATATAATGGAAAAAGTTTGCTGGATGATTCAGTGAACTATTTGTTAAAAATGTACATACAATGAATAATCCATTTAGAGTTTGTGTGTTGGAAAACTCTTACATTCAGTATATTTATATTTCCAACTTAGAGCCAAACAAAAAGTTAACCCCAAGCAATAAACAATATGCAGATCGAGTGTTCTCATTAACTTTATAGATACAAGTTTAATTTTAATATTCGAGTAATGGCTATATCAGGGTTGTTCCTATATATATATATGTGACACTAAGTGAAATGGTTTATAATTTGGGTCTGACGGTCAGGGGCGTCCTTGTGTAATCGGTGGCTCTATGTTAAATTTTTGGTTTAGAATCCTGTACGGTGTAAAAATATTACTCCCTCCGTTTTTTTTTATCTCATTACATTTCGGTTTTGTATTTTTTATTTATCTCCATATTTTACATTTCCAACGCAAAGATTTATTATTTTTCCTCCTTTACCAATAAAATATTTACATCTCCAATAAAAAACACAATTCCAATACAAAAACTCCTTTACCAACAAAACATTTACATCTCCAATAAAAATACATTTCCAATACACATATTAATTATTTTCTTAATTTGTGTAATTCTTCTCTCTGCGACATATATATAAAAACGGAGGGAGTACAATATAGCGGTTATTTTTAGGATACACTATATGAACAGGTATATGAAAGAGTATATAAGTTGGTCAAATATTTTTTTTTTTATTAAATATGTGTATTGATTTGAGTCTTGTTAAGTTTTTAATTTAAATAGAATAAAAATATATATACAATACACTACAAAGATATAACGAGACCCCCAAAATAACATTTTTAAGGAGGACACTGGGTTGTGGCCTTGTTGGCCTATACCCAATGACGCATTTGCAAACGGAGCCGTTATTTGAGTCTTAATATAATATGCATGCTTCTAGAGATGACCCACCGTATCTAATATCATTTGTAACGCTTCAGAACTCAGACATGATACCACCTCTCAAGTTTAGTGTATATATGATTTTTTTTTTGAACAGCAAGAAATTTTATTTATAAAAATCTAGCAAGACGCTAGATAACAAAATGTTCAGATTACAAAACAATATATCCAAGCCGTAGAAAATGTCAATTCACCAAACTAAAAAACAAACAAGACAAACTCAACAACTCGAAACCGAACAAACAACGATTCAATACCCAATGATGAGAGTCAACTTTGCTATAATTTCGTGTGCATTTTACCTCCTATTTATAGCCTGTTCAATGTAATTTTGGTGTAGTTGGGTGGTTTTTGTAGTCACATTTCATCATGTGTTGAATCACGAGACAAAAGATGTTTACGTCCAAAGTCTCGACATTTTCGGGTGATTTGAGTGTGTTTTATTATATTTGTCACGCTTGAGTATGTGGTCTATTTTTATTACAGGTATGGCGTGATAGATGACATGACGAGAATCATAACGGTACGAAAATTGTCCAAAACAGAGATCGTATAAAGAAATGACGCGAGATTCAAGTTAGGCGATCGAGAAAAAGAAAAAACAGAAAAAATAAATAAGTTAGCAATGTAGTATTTTTTGTGGGATCCCAAAAATAGTGTTTAATTGGAGATGTGGTCTCAGTATGACTTCCTCCTAACCAAAAAAGTTTTTACCGAAATCAGGAAAATAAGATAGAAAAGAGAAAGAAAAAAAAGGGAAACTCCCTATTGGTCAAGGGAATGGTCCACACGGTGTGGACCACACCCGCACGTTTGGATTGCGGTAATAGAATAGAATGGAATGCTTTTTTCATTCCATTCCATCAATTTGGCGTGTTTGGCAACGGAAGAATGGAATATATTTTCATTCCAACGGAATGAAAATTGATGATTTTCATTCCATCCAAAATCCAATGGAATGGCCGGAATGGAATGAAAAAAATAAATCATGCAATAAGAAACGATTCCATTCCACTGTCTACCAAACGCAGTAATGAAATTATATCATTCCATTCCATTGCATTCTATTCTAACAGATTCATTCCATTCCATTACATTCCATCAATCCAAATGAGCCATATTGGCATTTTATTAAAGTGGACGGGATTTTCCGAAATTTTTTGAGGGAAAAATCAAGTCGGCGGTTGCAATATAAAAAAGCCACTTAGGTCAAATTTTAACACACAAACTTCTTAGAATAATTTTATTTTTTCTTTGCAACAGTTTTTCCCTTTCATTAGATTAGATCTATTTTATTTTTCTGCAAAAATTCCCTTATAACATCAACAGTTTATTCATTTTATTTTGCGATTTCAATACAACGGATTGACAAACCAAGTGGTGGATTATTTCAACTTTTTGTGGTAATTTTATTTCGCTTTTTATCATGTTGTTTACCAATTTAATTACGATTTCTTGTGTTCTTGATTTTATTATGAGTAGCTAAATTCTTGATAGCTAAATTATGTGATGGAACTACGAAATTAATGCCTAAACGATGATCTAGGGATGAGTAGGGCTTAAAAATTAAATCTTTTGAATTGTTGTGTTCTAAAATTTGATCTTAATGCTTGAATTAATTTGATCACCTAATTCATGATTCTACACATAACCTTTATAAATGTATTTTGCGAGGAGTGTGTGAACTAGAATTTTAGAACGCCATGCGCGAACTAGTCGAAGCATGCAAATTGCCTGGTAAGGTTTTTCTAGCTAAGCCGTGAACTCGGTGGATGCGGAGCGTCTCATTGTTTTAATCATATTAGGTCAATTAAATCTTATAGAGGGGATGTTGAACCGAATATAGGGTAACCAGGTTGTGGTATTAGCGCTGCAGGGACGAGCCAGAGATTGCATCCACAACACATTCATTAGAAACTATTGATTGTATTTGGTAGGTTAAGGCTCGTCCCTAGTGATTCGGTAAAGGTATTGAGAATAGTGTTCTTGACCATAGTTTAGCTATTTCGTTTACCATATATTTTAAAGTTAGCATTTTTATGATCCTAGTTATAGATTACTTCACCTATATTGTGAGCCTAAACTAAATACGAAAGTGGTTGTGATATTTGACCAATTCCTCGTGGGATACGATTCGCCGCATTATAGTGCTTCCGACCCAGACTCTGTCGGTTAAAGTTGGACGTCACTATTTTGGCCAACACCCAACTAGTCATTACCGTTGCTAAAAAAAAGAGGATTATTTGTCAAGGTCGTCCAATCGTTGTTGATACTGTTTTTTCTTGTTGTAGCGTATATATGCATTATTTCCAACTTAGAGCCGGAACAAAAGTTAACTCCATCCATCAATAAATATTTAGAGTGTTCACATTTTTATACATGTACATATACATCAAACTAAGAGCCAAACCAAAAGTTAACTCCAACCAATAATAAATATTTAGGGTGTTCTCTTTTCTTAATTTGTATATAAACCATTATAATAATTGAGTAATGGCTATGTGTAGGGTCGTTCCTATCCGGGACACTAAGGGGCTGTTTGTTTAACAAATTAAGTATTTAATCTAAAAAAATTAAGTGATAATAAATTAAGAGGTGTTTGTTAATTATTTTTTACCCCTCTTATTACGTTAAGAGCATCTGAATATTGCATCAATTTACACGTTAACTTTTCAGTGGTAAAGATGCCGCTTAACGCTGAATTATTGTCTACCGATGAATCCTGCCAATAATATATGACTTTTCAAAACAGTTGTGCATATATAATATGTTTTTTTAGACAGGTAACCTTATATATATATTTATATATATATATATATATATATATATATATATATATATACACACACACACACTCACTGATACAGATACATATACATATATATGTATATACATACATACAAATATAATACACATAAATATATACATACATATCATGGCAAAAAAAATATATACATACATATATACACACACACACACTATATATATATATATATATATATATATATATATATATATATGCATGAAAAGATCGTTATAATGACGCATACGTATCTTTATTATATTGATGATACATGTAAGGACAAGCTTGTTAAATAAATCAATTTATAGATTTTACATGTATACCGTTACCAAACGGTCTAATCATTTTCAAAGACTTAATCAATTCGGGCATTTAATGTATTGGTCTTGATTTTGACTTGAGATTTCAATTTTGATTTAACAAACGCCCCTAAGTGTAACGCCTGTAACTCTATGATTCTGCATGATTCTAGATCGGTGGTGACAGTACTACCTGAGCCAACCATAATGGATGATTCTAAAAGTGCCACCTACGCTAGCTACTTGAGACACGGTGGATGATTCTAGATCGGTGGTGACAGTACTACCAGCGCCAACCATAATGGATGATTTTGAAAGTGGCACCTACGCTACTTGAGGCATGATGGATGATTCTGAAGGTCCATAATGGATGAATCTGAAAGTGGCACCTATACTACTTGAGGAATGATGGATGATTCTAGGTCGGTGGTGACAATACTACCTGAGACAACCATAACGGAAGATTTTGAAAGTGGCAACTATGCTACTTGAGGCATGATGGATGATTCTAGAGGTCCATAATGGATGATTCTGAAAGTGGCACCTATGCTACTTGGGGCATGATGGATGATTCTAGATCTATATCGGTGGTGACAGTACTAACTGAGCCAACAATAATGGATGATTCTGAAACTGGCACCTAATGGATGATTCTAGGTCGCTGGTGGCAGTACTACATGAGCCAATCAGAATGGATGATTCTGAAAGTGGCGCTACTTGAGGCATGATGGATCTGGAGGTGGCGCCTATCGCCTACTTGAGGCCTCTGATACAACCTGTAACGCGGCACTACTTAAGCCGTGTACTTAGTCTTATTGTCATCGATTCACCTAAAATGGTTAACATTAATTACCAAGGTCATTATGCCTTAATATTATATCCTAATACTTTTTCTCTCACTTTACAATGTGTGACATTACATAATAAACCTTCGCTTTGCTCTAATTTTTCACCTGCAATGGATGCATGAAAATGTTACGACAAATAAATATTCAAAAAAAAACAGTGTAAACGCATGAAAATAATAGAGTTGCTCTAAAACTCTACATAAATTTTATACCAAACCTATTTTTCATTTATAATAGAATTTTCAAAAAATTAAAAACATTTATAACCATAAGATAATATTGGGCGTATATTTTACTCAGAGTTTTAAAAATACCCTAGTTTGGGGTTTTGCGGCTGATATAGATTTGTTAGTCACCGGCGTGTGGACTACTCCTATGGACGGCATATTATGGCATAGTGAGACCTTTCCCAATATAATCAGTGGCGTGACGGTGAATTTTTTTATGTGGAAAACGGGATTAAAAAAGATTCTAATTAAACAAAATCTTCTCTCTCGTAGGGTGACGGTGCAAGACTCTTTTTGCCCTCTTTGCTACAAGTTTAATGAAACTGTCAATCATCTTATCTTTGCATGTGATGTGTCACTTTTGAAGTGGCAACATGTATTTAAGTGGTGCAAGATTTTTGGACCATTTGCGTGCTCCTTTGTGGACTTGTGTCAAATAAAACCTTGGGTCTTATCAAGTTTTATGGAATTTGGCTTGTGGAATGCAATTATGGGAATTACATCTTCGGTAATTTGGATCAACAGAAACAAAGTTGTCTTCAATTTCTCCGTTGTTGAACCGGAGATGATTTTTAGAGAAGTGCAAATGATGTCTTTTTCGTGGCTTTTGCATACTATTTGCTTGAAGAAGATATCTTGGGAATGTGGGAAAGCAAATCCGTTGGGTGTTGTAGTCTAAAATTTTTGGATAAAGTTTGGTTTTCCCGTGTATAAGGATGAGAGATTGTTGATGTTTGGTTTCTTCGGTTATTTTTTTTGTAAACCTCTTTGATATTTCCAGCTTCTTGTTGGGTTTGTCGTTTATATATATAAATATATTATTGGCTGTTAAAAAAAAATATAATCAATGGAGTGGACTACTTCTATGGGCGGCATATTTTGGCATAGTTTAAGTTATATTGAAGAAAATCAGAATAGCGGAAACGTAGCGACTCTGAACTGATGTTTTATTGAATTGATGAAAATGATACAATATTCTCCTTTATATAGGAGATAAATGACATAACAACTAGATTTGCGGGAGGGTAAGGCATAAGAGATAAAGAATAGAATCCAAATCAAAGATAAATTTTATCTAATGGACTTATCATATTTATCTTTGATTTGGTTTCCATTTTCTTTTTTTATCTCTTTTGTCTTTCATCTGTAATAGGACAAACAAAATAAAAATATAATTTAATTTGTTTCGGACACATCAAATCATATTTGTGGTCGGACCATCATAAATTTTGCCGTGCAAACATGACACACATTTTGCTTCAGCACGAAACTTTAATACGACTTGTCAAGTCAGGGTCTATACCAAAGAGTCTGGGTTGACGCGCAATACAGGTTACTTGAACGCATTTACTGTTGGGAAGTATATTTAAGTTACATGTCAACCACAATTTACTTCAACATGACTTGCACGGTTATGTTACTATATGTTATGTTCCCTATCCGCGTGGACCTAATTGTGGACGAATCCGGGTTGAATTCTTAATGTTCCCTGATCGATCATGTACCCAATGGACTTGCATGTGATATGAATATGCATATGATATGTATGTCATGTAGATTGATTAATTGCACATCCATGTTTAAACTGTTTAATGCAGAAATCATGTTTTAGGAAAGTACGTACTTGTCTTTTACGTTTATGAAATGTTTCTTTATTGAGTATTAATTCTTTGTGGACTTTAGCATTCTTTTATTTTTCATGTTTAGATATGGTGATAGTAATTTGATGTTAGTTTGCTTTTATTTTGGTGGTTTTTCTGTATATAATAAGGATGCTTAACAACAATTGTCGTTTATATCAGTTGTTAGGGTTACGTAAGTTGCAAGTTCTGGGTTCGGCTGTACGTGCCGCCGCATCAATCGGCTCGTACCACCAGAACAGTAGCTTCTGTTTCCCGATGTGTGTCTATTTAATTATGTATGCTTCCACGATATTCAAGGGTGGTCAAGATCAAGTAAAATCATATGCACATCGAAAAAATAATGAAGACTCTGAATGATTTTTTTTTATTGAATAAACAAAATGATACAATGTTTCTCCTCACAATACAAGAAAGATACTCTTCTAAATAAGAACATGAAATACACATGGTAGAAGAAAAGAAAAATGAGAAATACAACCGCATCTATGATGTATTTCATGATCATGTACTATATCAATACATTTCTACGAGTATCTTGAATATATATATATATATATATATATATATATATATATATATTTGTGTCATGTGCATTGTCTTAAAAATAAATGGCTGAATCAATGCAGAAACCCTTTCATAGAAGTTCTTGAATGTGGTTAATAAGAAAGGATACTATGGTCAATTTTTGGCAAGAAATTTCTTGTACCATTGGAAAGATTGCTTGGGTGTTCTTTTTAACCCATCATTAATATGGTCAATGTAAACCAAACCAAAGTTCATTTTATAACCAAATATCCATTCAAATGCATCAATAAATGACCATGCTATATGCCCCTTCACATTTGCACCCTCTCTGCCATTAATATTGTGAATTTAAAAATAAAAAAAAAATTTAGTTTCACAATAGTCCAACAACATTTTATAAACAAAAAAAAAAATCAATATATATATACTAGTATGAAACCCGTGCATAATGCACGGGAATATTATGCAGGAAAAAAGATGGATGCACGGGTTACATATGTATAAGGTGATAAAAAAGTATGAAGAAAAAATGAAAATTTAAAAAAAAATATTGCGTGACTTGAATATAAATCCAACAAAGTTGCATTTACAATGAAAGAAAAAAGTATAAATGTATATTGAGAATGAGTAGTAATAAGAATACAAAACGTCCAACATAGGTTCATGGATTGCTGTTTTGTTCACGTGCACGTTTGAAAGCGTGAACTTTCAAAACAAAAACAACGTCTAATGGTGTTGTAAGCTGCGGGGTTGATGGAGCGTGTACAATGAATGTATAGCGTGCTCCAATGCAACGTTTCAAATGATCATCGAAAGTACGATGACCATCTTCCTGCAATTGTGTGAAATTGAATAATATAAAGGTCTAACGATCATTAATATGAAAGATATTAAAAATACTTCTTAAAATATAAAGTGGAGTGAAATGTACCGAAGTCAGCATATTATGTAAATACGGAGCGGAGCAACGAAGCACATATGCAGCACGTCCATCAAGCAAGCGAATGGTTGTGGTTTTGGATGAGTCCATTATATCAACACGAACACGGTAACTACAAAAATCGGAACATGTTAAGGGAGAACAATGAAAATGAGATGATGTTGGGTAGTTGAATGGGTGTATACCGCACTATGGGTTTCGCTTGCTTATTGCAGGTATATCAATAACGGAGGCCATTATATAACTCAAACACTTCATCATTACAATGATTGCATGCCTCGTAAAACATGTCATCTGTGTGAACATAGGTGATTGTAGCTACACAACGGAAATGTTTGACCTGCGATAACATGACATTTACACTCAATGTGAATAGCATTGATATACATATAATTGTAAAAATAAAGTCATAAAACGTAAAATATACAGTTGTGATAAATTTAATGTCGTGTAGTGTAGATGGCTTTGAATTAGCAATCACAAGCTTGATGTTGGTGTTGTGTGGTGACTTGTGTATCCATTTAACCATGCTCTGAGCACATGCAGTGCGTGTATACCTGTAAAGTTGTTTAACATTCACAATTTAATAAACATTCACATCTTAACCATAATAACATAAGATTTTATTTTCAGAAAAAAACCAATGTTAAATATAGTATTACAACACATACCATGTATGAACGTCCTTGCATACGTTCCACTCCTTATTCACATACAATGTAGTAAACGGTGTTGTGGACAATGTTGTCCCTATACGATATGAGGAAGAAGGGTTAGAAAAGTTGTTCATAAGATATCCAACCGAAACGTTTAGGTCATACCTTTGTAGTCTGCATGCGGAGACACCACACGCCAATAAGGTTTGGTTAGCCTCGATATTAGTTGATAAAACCTCCCCGTCATGAATGGCGAAATCTCCCACAATGTCATGCGCATCACGGTCATGCTGTGACATGTATGATGTTAAATAATCATGTAAGAAGCAAGTATAAAGTGTACATGGTGGTAAAAGATGCATGTGTCCTAGTATTAAAATACATTTGTCCATGTATAAAAATGTGAATGAGTTAATGCAAATTCATACGTACGTGTTGTCTACTACCAACAATTCACGCGTAGACTGTCCAAATATGGTGTCCTGACAGGAAGAAGCAGAAACCACCAAACAAAGAATATCTGCATAGTTATAGTGTAAATATATAATATGATGACATGGCAACATCAATATTCGCTGAAAATGTACATACGTAATAATCGTCTGTTGCGATGCATTACAGGTGTAATGGCACTTAACTCTTGGAAAGAGAACATAAATCGAGGTATGGTATCATCCAATTTGAAGAATTTTATGATTCGACTTCTAGTATACAATGCCTTCGACGAATTGGTTGGCTGGAGAATCATCATCACAGACTCTTCCCTGCATCAAAGTATTCTAAAAAATGGAACGATTATATATATGTATGACTTATGTATGGAAAGGTATGACCTTGTTTAGAAAAAGGTTTCTATGGTACTTACTTGAGTCAACGAACAATGCGATAAGTCGACGTGAGTGAACTTTAACCACCAAAAAACCGAACCTTGATGCGCCAATCCTCATGACGTGGGTATAACGCACCAAGAGGGGTGTAATCTAAGGGGACGTCTATGTACAAAAGTTTATTGGAATATGAATAAATTGAATTAAATAGAATACAATCACCTCATGAAATATCAAATAATTAAGGCACTTCACATTTACACATTTTAAAGGCAAAAATAAACATGTTTTTTTACAATGAATGCTGCAAGTCTATGATTCTGTATACTAAACAACATTGAGACTATGATATGGTAGAACAGTGTTTATTACAATCAATGGTGTAAGTCTAGAACTTCACGATAAACAATATTTTGAGTATGAGTCGAAGGCTCGTGATCTTTGTTCACTATTAACATCTTAAGCCCATCGGGTGAAGTAACTCGGGAAGTTGCCACGTATAACTGTCCATGCGAGAAGACAGGGTTAGGAAGATAAACACCAACACTTCTTATAGTTTGACCCTGGCTCTTATTTATCGTCATGGAGTATGCCACCTTCAATGGGAATTGCCGTCTTCGTAAAGGAAACAGACTTTCCATGTTAGAAGGAGACAATGTGATGCGAGGAATTAGAACAACAGAGCCCGTGTTGGAACCGTTAAGGATTTGAGCTTGAAGTACTTTAACGCCCAACTTTAGTATTTGAAGGCGTGTACCATTGCATAAGCCATTCGAGTGATTTAGATTTCGTATAAGGATGACAGGTGTACCTTCTTTAAGATACAAAGAATGACTGGGTAGTCCCGGGAGATCCAAAGAATTAAGGAATTCTACTGGGTGTAAGTGTTGTTGATCATTTTGTTGCTCATCTTGTGAAAGACTGTCAGCACTAAAGTATGTACGGCCAACTCCAGGAATGCTCGACAACATAATGGCATTAATGACATCCACATCACTATTTTTTGGCGCTAAAATTGCCCTATCACGTAAGAATGACATATCCTGGTAACGATCACAAAGATTGGGGTACGTAAAGTCAATTAATCGATCTAAAGCATCAGGACCATTCTTAATGAGAAATTCATCTGGTATTTGAACCCAATTTGTTTCCCCCAAACTCTGTCAAAGATATAGCAGGAACCATGCCATCGCCAATTGATAAAATCCAATTTGAGAAACCTGCTTGACGGTGTCGTACAGACTCGGATAAATCACATGAGGAAATACGCATGTTTGTAGTGAGATGTAAGACGGTGCATTGCTCCCATATTGCTGAAGTTGTTATTGTGGCTGATAACGTGGTCGAACGTGTTCCGGTAGTGACGACGGCGGCGTTTGTCGAAAGTCACCACCAAGAACAAATAATTTACCACCAAAAGGACGACTTGCATCATAATAAGGTTCGTTTTTAAGATATCATGCATAGTTTTGTGTAATGCTTGAACCCATAGCGGTGCATCATTGGCGCCGTCCATATTATAAGAGCGACTCTACGAATTAAATCACCAAATCGAGTTATAAGCGATATTGCAAGTTGAAGATTCATCTGGATTTAATGGGATCTTAAAGCGTGAATGTGATGTTCGTCCTCCTGGTAATAGTAATGCAAAGAATGCCGGATGAAGCAATGAGATAGTACGATTTCATGCATGATCGAAACTTCAAATTAAAGTCCTCCACAAATAAGTCTTGCCGGTGCCACCGCTTCCATAAACAAAGTACAACCCGCCTGTTTTATTTTCATGTGACAAAACAATATTATTAAATGCACGTAGTTGTTCTGCGTTTAATCCAGAATGCAAGTTCCGAAACAACTCGGTTTCAACGGTTATGTCATAGTCTAACTCTTCCCTTATCAACCTATTGAGAGAAAATGCAGCTGCTTCAACAGATGGCAAGGGCATGTCAGGAAAATCACGTAAGGATCGACCATTCTTATTTAATATTTTATCGAGCTCTAGGAGACAAAGGTTTTTCAGTTCATCGTCACCCGCATTCGTAGATGAAGTACCAACTTGACGTCGAATTCGATACGAAATATCATCTGTAAGACTTTTCCAATGACGTTCCCAAAAAGATTTTGGGTCATGAACTTCAGAAAACAATAACATTGTACAGAACATATTCCTCAATTGAGCTGGAGAAGCCCATGAAGAAGCTTCATTTAGTGCTAGATCCCATTCGTTGTCATCTTCTACCAAACCAAGAGCAATGCATGCCGACTTGAAGGTATGATGAAGTGTATCGCCTGACGATCTTCAAATGATCAAAGCTTGTAGCCCTCTAACTTTATGAAGCAACATACGAAGATAATAACGTTCTCCGGATCTTTGGGTGTGCGTATGGCAACCTTCCAACACTTTTTACGATTTAGACGCGGGGACCACTTCTTAGTTGAGCTATTCCACACCCATTTCGTTGGAAACTCAACATATGTTAGTGATCGGGCATCGGCGTTAGTCCTATTCGTTTCAAACCATGTCGTCAACATAGTATTATTCAGGTGTTGACGATCTGCAATACTGAAATATATCTTCCATGTCGCTAAAAGTAACCCATTGGTGATCGGGAAGATGGTATTGTAAACGTATAACAGAAGAAAGATACTCTTCTAAATAAGAACATGAAATACACATGGTAGAAGAAAAGAAAAATGAGAAATACAACGCATGTATGATGTATTTCATGATCATGTACTATATCAATACATTTCTACGAGTATCTTGAATATATATATATATATATATATATATATTTGTGTCATGTGCATTGTCTTAAAAATAAATGGCTGAATCGTGCGAAACCCTTTCATAGAAGTTCTTGAATGTGGTTAATAAGAAAGGATACTATGGTCAATTTTTGGCAAGAAATTTCTTGTACCATTGGAAAGATTGCTTGGGTGTTCTTTTTAACCCATCATTAATATGGTCAATGTAAACCAAACCAAAGTTCATTTTATAACCAAATATCCATTCAAATGCATCAATAAATGACCATGCTATATGCTCCTTCACATTTGCACCCTCTCTGCCATTAATATTGTCAATTTAAAAAAAAAAATTAGTTTCACAATAATCCAACAACATTTTATAAACAAAAAAAATCAATATATATATATACACAACTCAAGGGCTCAGATGGTTTTGGTAAAATTTCACTCGATCGTCGTCGTTTATAGCGGCTTCCGATGACACTGGCTCTGAGCCCTTGAAATATTGTGCGTGTCCTAGGTTTTTATTTAACAGTTAAAAGATAATATTATTGATAAAAAAAAAATCAAAGCTTTAAGTGCAAGTAATATAAATAATACTCCATAATACTATAAGAAATGAAAGTCTTCTATTTCTGTTAAAAGAAAATAATAAAACTATAAGAAATGGGAATAAATTAATTAAAAAGAACAAAAAGAAAAAGATCAACATACCATTTTCTGTAATGTAAATAAGTGGGTTCTCATACTTTTCCTTGATATATAGCATAAGCTTTCGGAATCCTTCTGGATATTCATCTATTTCGTCATTTATAGACTGCATTCTTAGTAAGTTGCATTAGGAAAAGAAATAGGCAATAATTGTCTTGAATTGCATCTCAAGATAATAAATATTTCTTCTAAAAAAAAGATAATATATATTTAAATTTTTGGAAACGTAAATAATTCGCATGTTAAACACAATTTACTTCGACGCGACTTAATTATCAAATTTGTTCTACAACAAATTGTCTCTGTAAACAATTAAGACACACAATTTGCTTCACCACAACTTGTTAAGTGAGTCTATACCAAACAGTTTGAATCGACGTGACACACAAGGTGGTAATTACTCCCTCTGTTTCTTATTAAGCAATTGCATGCCAAAACAATAATATTGTTTCTTTTAATTGATATACTACCTATGTTCCAAGGTAAAAATTATTTTAGAGGTTTTCAGGTATATTAAAAATTAAATTGGATAAATATCATAACGCATTAATCCAATGATAATTACTAAGGTTGTTAAGGTGGGAACAAAATTGTGCTTGTGTGTTTTTCCTATAACAAAAAAATGTCATTTGACAAGCATTAATGCAAATGTTTCAATATTTAAAAATTTATTAGATGGATAATAAGTTAGGATGACAAGCATTAATGCAAATTTTTCAAAATTTAAAAATTCATTAGATGGATAATAAGTTAGGGGCAGGATGAGTAAAAAATCTATTATTTGTTGTCTTGGTATTTCGAAGAGACTCTTTTTTTTTCTTTCTTAAAACCTCCGGTATCCGAAACCAATTGGTCCGACTAATCTGAAGTGACTTTTAATTAGGAATAAGATAGTAAGAGCACTTGCATTGGATATTGTAAAAAAAAAATGCAAAATAGTGTCTCTACTCAAACAAAAAAATAGTGTCTCTACTCAAATTTAAAAAAAAAAAACTATAAAATAGTGTCTCTACTCTAATGCATAATTACATATTCTCTATGCATTAAACATTGTAGAGATTCTTATTTCACAATAAAGTCGGATTCTTTAAAATAAAAGAAAACAAAAGGCGACATTTGATACTATAAAATGAAGAACTTGTTAAAATAAGTGACGGTAGTGCTCTAAGAAAGAGAAATATATAATTACCGTTTTACCAGATGTTGGTGTTGCAGGGTGTCCACCACCATAATAGTTAATACCTAAGAAGTCAAATGAGCCTTTAAGCATATTTGATTGCATAGGGATAGCAGATCTGGAATGACATTGCCCAATAAAAAAAAGGGAATGGAGAAGGATGTAAATATTTCATCAATTGAGTAGGGGACAGTTTTTGAAACTTTGCATAAAGGACAAAACTATTTATTCACCGTCGAAATTCACTTGTGTTCAAATTCATTTATTTAAATTCATTGCCAAATTCACTCTCGAAATTCACTAATTTTCAAAATTCATTGTCGAGATTCATTTGATTTTCGGGATTCATCATCAAAATTCATCGTCGAAATTCACCGATTTGGGATTCATTGGTGAGATTTCTTGATTTTAGGATTCAACTGTTTGTCCTTCTCGCTATAAAAATTATGCGATTGTCCTTCTTCCTATAAAAATATGTAAATTGTCTCCATTACTTAAAAATATTCCAGATTGTGTCCTTATCCCTAATTTTCCATAAAAAAAAAAATTTAAAAGCAGAACCCTACCCCGAGGGTCCCCACTCCCTCGTCCCACGGGATGAGTGGAGATGTAAATCAAGATCCCCAAGTGGCTTTCCGAGTCAATGGGCTTACCTTTAACAAGAGAGAATAATTCGCCCCTTGTGCACAAACCTAAAGAGAAAATATTATATAAACTTGCATTATGATTTGATATGATTAAAGAATATGCATGTATGTTTATGTAAATGGTATACTTTTCAGTAATGCTACTCATATAATCATTTAGACGTAATAAATGTTACATGTTGTAGTGGTGAGACTTCTCATGATGGGACATCTATTTAACGAAAGGGTAATGCTACAGTTATAACCGACTAAACCAAGTACACATGAAAGACAAAACATGGTATTACATCATTGATTATGGTGGCTCTACATCATGATCAATATGTCATACATCATAATCAACCAAACACAACAAATGTTGCAATGTTCTAGAGGTGAGACCTCTCATGATGCATGGGGTATCTATTTAACGAAAGGGTAATGCTATAGTCATAGCCAATCAGACACGAGTTACACAACAACGAGCTTTTAATTTTACATCATTGGTTATGATGACTCTAAATTATGATCAATGAATCATACGTCATAATCAATGGTGTAAAAACATATTGTGCCACTTGATGCAGGTGTCTGTGTGGTTATGCCAGTAATATTATCCTTAGTAAAGTGCTACTTCTATAGTAAAATAATCACAACAAAGTTACACAACAGACATTTAAATCATTGTTCATGATGGAATCCACGTTAATAAAAAGTTCTCAAACCATGATATATGGTGCAAAGTATGTTGCATATATAACTTTGTCATGAACATTTTACCGTGGAACTAGCATTTTTCTCTATTTGAAGAGGGTTGTAGTGCCACATCTTGAGTGATCGTGCTGATTTCTCAGATTACATTGTTATATTTGTTGTGCCTGAATCATCTTGATAGTAATGTTATTCAAATGATGTTGGTCATTTCAAGTATAAGTGATGTTGGTCCATAGCAAGATAGATTTTACGATACACCCGTTGTGGTAAGATTATTCAGATAATATACATCATATAATTTTATGTTCACCCTCGTTCATCATACATTTCTAGTACGTGAAAGGGAACAAAAACAAAAGATTACGATACATCCGATACAATCTTTTACTTACGGTTTGACTTGTGATATAATAAAATAAAAAAAATAAATAGAGCCAAATAGTGACACTTACCACCCTAACATGTAATCCATAACATTCTCAACGTTTTTTCTCTTCGTTTGTTGGATTTAGTGGCATATACCAATGACATATGTTTGTGATTCCAATCACCTTTTTGAGTGGCCTGTGAAATATTTAACATTATTTAAAACATCACTAAAGATTACAACATTCATATCAAAAAATATGTCTTTATTTAAAAGAAAAAGAATGTTCAAGAAAATTATCATTAAATCAATTCTCTCTTTTCGTTTCAAGGTAATTACCAAGATATGGACTAATGGTAAAGATTATTGCATTCATGTTGAGAGTCAGGGTTCAATCAAACATCCCCTCCCCCGATATATTGAAAAAAAAAAAAAAAAAATTTGTTATTCAACCCCGGTGAGAATCAGGATTCAATTAATTATACTAAAAAGATATGTACTTCAAGACAAAGACAATATAAAACAAACCTGATACTTGGTTTTATACACTTGTACAACAGCAGCATGAGCAAGAAGCAAGTTTTGTCCAACAATATAAGGTTCGGTTTCGAATTGCCTTGTGTGCAATTTGCTCTATTTGAGCAACGGTTAGGGGCATGGGCCCCATATTCATAGCCAAAACTTGCAAATCCATGTGGTTCATTCAATGTAATCCAGTATTTTACTCTATCTCCAAACTTTTGGAAACATAAATCCACATAGTCTCGATAATCAACCCTAAAACATATGATAATTAATACAAAATATTCTTAATTAGTTCAACATTGCCCAAAAAATCTTATAGTCTCAACTATTCCGAAACAATGGTTGATACAATCTGATGTGCTGGTGAGACCACTGAAAATGTGGTGGTGAGATAGTTCTTTAAATAGATATCATATCACTAGAGGTCTCACAGTCACATCATATTGTTACTCTTGTTGTGTCACGGTTGCAGTAACATTAGAAAAGAGCATTATATGCTATTGACACAACAAGTACGATAACATGATATGACAATGATATTTCTCATGATGTAGCATCAATTTAAAAAGTTGTATGACTATCACATATTGGGTGACGTCAGTGACACATCAGGTTGTGAAACTTGTTGTGTCAGAGTGTCGTGACAGTAACATTCTTCTTTACAAATACATAAAATTTAAGCAATAATTCTGGTACAAGTAAGTGCATGGGTATATATGCAGGGGCGGCTCTACCTTATGTCAAGTCTAGGAAACCGAACCGCTAAAAAAATATAATTATAGATAATTTTGTATAATTTAAATGTATGTATTTGAAATTGATCCGCTTATTTTTATGTATAAATCCACTATGTTATATATCGACCCATAAAGACAAATTTCCGACCACTATACGAAATTCTGAGCCACCCTTGTATATACAGATGTTAGAGATATAAACCAAACCATGAAATGGGGGGGCAAAACATGTGTTGAAACGGTCAACTTTAGCGCGAATTTGGATACGCTCCGTGTGATTCACCGGGGATTATTACATCTAAAAATACTACTCACGGAGTAAATGATATTTGACTTGAAATCACTCGATTCGATGATATCAGGTGAATGAGAAATTAATGCGTAAAGTTGATGTAAAACATGTGTGGGAGAGGAGTTGAAGGTGTAATCAACTCAAACTCTTCCACATTGAAAAATGGGAGACTTAGATAATTCCACACAGGCGCGCCATTGTCCGGCCGTGCTTGAGCGGAAAGTCGGCCGACGATCAGCGTATCATATGGCCAATCAGATTCGAGCATTGGCTCCTCCTCTCCAATATGTAAAGAACATCATGGATGAAGGTTTAAGTATCAAATTTTCTCTTGTTTTTTCCACCACACAAAGAGTCTATCATATAGATCTAGTTCAAAATTCGAAGAGAAGTCGGAGCACTCTGTAAGTTCACCGGAGCTCGGATTTTTAAAGTGCATCTAAATCCAAGACGTGAAGTCGTTGTATCTTGGGAGACAATTGCTACTTACAGTGGGCACCATATCGAGCAATTTGTTTTACGGAAAGAGTAATCACTCGCCCCGACTTGATCTCTAGTTCTTTGTTTTATGCATTGTACTTTTATTTTCCTTTGTTCGAGTCAGATCTATACAGTATCAATTATTTTGATACATCTAATTGATAAACTGAATTTTCTTTTTCTTGTTATTTATTTTCTATTTTAATTTTTAGTATTTATTTCCGTTAATTACGGATTTGTTCCAGTAAATCACTCCATATACACTTTCCTAACAACATATACATAGCATTAACTTATATTTAAAGAAATGACATACCCAATAATACAAATACATAAACATACCTTAAAGCATGTTATAGAATAAGATAGTTATTAGTAAATAATCTATAAATTAAACTTACACGATGTTGGGAGATAAAAAACCGTTATATTCATCTTCGAGGGCTTGTGGAACATCCCAATGAAAAAGGGTAACAAATGGCTCTATACCTACAAGAGTCACAAAGATTGTACATGTAAAAGCAATTACACTAAATGTCGTAATACAATATAAATCTGTAAAATTGATATTTGTCAGGATCAAGCGCTTACCGTTGTACTAAAACTAATTGGTGTTAGTAAAGGCGCTACTATATTTCCTTATATCACTTTTAACACGCCCTCAAGTGTGGGCCTATAATGGCCGGGCCAACACAGCACACAAAGGCATATAAAAAGGCACACAAGGCCAACAAAGAGGCCCAACACTTGCACAATATAATTGGGGAAACAATGTTGGAAGCAATGATTGATCCCATGACCTCCTCTCTCGATACCATGTCGTAATCAATGACTTTATCAGTTGTCATTAAAACCAATTGGTGTTAGTAAAAGAAAGCGCTACTATATTTCCTTATATCACTTTTAACATCTAATCACTAAAATCCATAAAAATTATCTGCAGTCTAATCTTAATACATGCAAGTTTATTTTGTCCAAATTAAAATGTATTTACAATAGTAAAAGATTTAAATGGAAACTAAACTAATTAATACCATTTGCTATGAGCTCGTTGAAGACATTGTTATAGAAAGCTATCCCTTCTTCATTCAGCCCTTTAATAAGCTTCCCTTCTGCAAAAAATAATTAATAATAAAAAAAAAGTATGATATCATAGTAATAATGTTGCATTTAATCCTCACTTATCATTTTTTTTTATCTTTTGTGATTTGAATTATAAACATGCATTATACAATTCAAAAAATAAAAAATAAAAAATTACGTGGTAAAATTCTTGACCATGAAATGGACATTCTGAAAACATCCATGCCAAGATCCTTGAGCAAAGCTATGTCATGATGACATCGAGGTTTTTTTAATTTAAAAAACAACAACGATTTAATTTATTAAA